>CM046666.1:84132447-85332447 GCA_025594165.1 Tamias sibiricus | reverse complement strand
AACTTGATCAAAAATTACTATTCTTTTCACTAAATCATGATGTAGATTTTTAATTTCCTGGTCAAAGAGTCTCCAGATATCATTCATTATAACCAGGCATGCAGAAAAAGAGTTCAACTCTCATTTCATAACATTTGTTCAGACTCCTCTTAACCTCCTGATGGGGAGCCTGATGTCTGCCAGCTATGGAACAGCATAAGCTGCTTGCTGCACACTTCTTGCAGCCACCCTTTTCCTGGGGCCACTCTGGGAACCGCGGAGAGAGGGAAAAATTCCCCCATATGCAGGGTAATTCAAATTTCAATGTCCTTAAATTTTGACAGAGGGTTTCATGTCTTATACCAAACATTGGATTGTCCATTGTTTATAGAAATAAAGTCTCTTCTTTGGGAATTTGAGGACAAATTAAGTTTGGCAGTATTCATTATTTTTCTAGAAAATTTTAATCTATAAAGAAAAGCTCTTGAAGAGGTTTTTCCCATGAGAATTCCTCATTAGTCAAGGATCCAGCCTCTAGTTTTTGAGATACTGATTTTAGAGCATCTCAGAGACTCCTCAGTCTATACCCAAAAGACTTAAAATCAGCATACTATAGTGATGCAGCCACATCAATGTTTATAGCAGCTCAATTCACAATAGCTAAATTGTGGAACCAACCTAGATGCCCTCCAATAGATGAATGGATAAAGAAACTCTGGTACATATACACAGTGGAACATTACTCAGCATTAAAAGAAATAAAAATATGGCATTTGCAGGTCATGGATGGAGTTGGAGAATATCATGCTAACTGATGTAAGCCAATACCAAAAAAATCCAAAGGCTGAATGTTCTCTCTGATAAGTGGATGCTGATCCATAATGGGTGGGGGAACATGGGAAGTATGGAGGAATTTTGATTGGGTAAAGGGGAGGGAGAAGGGCATGGAGGCAGGAAAGATGGTGGAATGACATGGACATCATTACCCCAGGTACATGTATGACTGAGCATATGGTACAATGCTACATCATGTACAACCAGAGAAATGAAAAGTTGTGCTGCAATTGTGTACAATGAATCAAAATGCATTCTACTGTCATATATACCTAATTAGAATAAATAAAAAAGAAAAAAAAGAAATGCTTCTTAGTGAAACCTAACCTCCAGCATTTGTCATTCGGATCTAGAGTGGAATTGCACAACTCAGTGAAGAGGTTTTAGATTCTGAGGGCAGACTACAGCAAGCTATGAAACTGAGCAGGCTCCTATTTCCTCAACTATTAAATTATAAAATAATAATAATATTTAAAAATAAGATAAAGGCACCAGGTGCGGTGACGCACGCCTATAATCCCAGCACTTGGGAGGCTGAGGCAGGAGGATCACGAGTTCAAAGCCAGTCTCAGCAATGGCGAGGCAATTCAGTGAGATCCTGTCTCTAATAAAATACAAAATTGGGCTGGGGATGTGGCCCAGTGGTCAAGTGCTCCTGAGTTCAAGCCCCAGTACAATAAAAAAAAAAAAAAAAGATAAAAAGCAGGCTCCCAGGCAGGCTGTGGATTAAGTGAGTTAAAGAGTGTACAGGGTCAGTCTCAGCATCTGGTATGAGGAAGGAGTCAACTGTCAAGTCCTTCCTTGCTGTTGGAAGGTGGAAGAGAGACAAGGGCTATAGGCTAGAAACCTCCAGCAAGTGGTAATTTTGACAAAATGCCAGGAACAGGGATGGGGGCAGCTGACAGGCCAAAATATAATTTTGACTTATAAGAAGTAACTTGCGATCCTCCCTGCTTCTTTGACTCCAAGCTATCCAGCCATGTGGTGGCTATCTTTTTTTTTTTTTTTTGTGGTACCGGGGATTGAACTCAGGGGCACTCAACCACTGGGCCACATCCCCAGCCCTTTTTTGTATTTTATTTAGAGACAGGGTCCCACTGAGTTGCTAGGTGCCTCGCCATTGCTGAGGCTGGCTTTGAACTCGCGATCCTCCTGCCTCAGCCTCCCAAAGTGCTGGGATTACAGGCGTGCGCCACCGCGCCCGGCAATGTGGTGGCTATCTTTAAAGAATGCTTTGTATAGGTAAAGCTCCATCAACCCCACAGTTGACTGCTTGGGTTTGCACCCTAGCTTTGCCACTTCATAGTTGTATGACTTTGGGCAAATTATTTTCTCAATTTCTTCCTCTGTAAAGTGGAGAAAATAGTGGTGCCCATGTCAAGGGTGGTGATGAGGATTAAATGTGGAGTGTCTCCAGTGCCTGTCATGGAGTAAGTGCTCAGTAAAGTCTCTCCTGTAGCCTCCAGTGCTGTGAAGTATCTTCTGTTATTATTTATATTTTGCAATTGAGAAAACTGGTTTAACTCCCTGAAGTTCTCTTTCTGTCTCTGAGCAGGTAAAGTTAAATAGGGGCAAAAAGCATCATTTAGTTTTTAAAGGAGGAACAGTATGAGAGAGAAAGTGTTATGGTCACTTGCTGAATAATGAGATACACTCATCCACATCTTTTCTGCTGTTTGCTTCCATTTCTGTGAGAGCCACATCCTTCTCTTCTTTGATACTCTTTCATAACTATCCTCCTCACTTGATTCAAGTTTCTCTCTGGTCAAAGTTCACATCCTTCTGTGTTTGCTCAATAATTATATTGGCACATCCAGCTATGGTATAGTGTTTTATTTTGGCCTTGCTTTCCAGGTGAGAATAATTAGAACATCTGGACAAATATGAAAAACCATTTGTCTGAAAGCAATGAAGAACACTGAGGCAGCAAGGACTTGAGATATTCAGGATCCTGAGAAGTCCAGAGAGGGTGAGCTGACATTGAGCGTCAGACATTTGCTATGTGAAAAGTGGCTGCCAGGAGGCTGACAGGCTGAATGGAAAGAGGCTGAGCAGCTCAGCAAAATACTGAACCATCTCTTTCAGGTCTAGGTGGGTAATTGGTGTTCAAGACCTACCAAGGAGGAGGACTTCATGCCACATGTCGGCTGGGTCCCCCAAAGGTAATCTTTCCAGTCACTTCTCTTCTCATCACTTAAGTTGCTGATGAATATATAGACATGTGACATGTGTAACAGGGTACCCCAGTTACCTCACAATTCTAAGCAATGGATACAGAGTTGGGAGAAACTACCAATGTTGATGTTTCCCAGGGACAAACCAACCTGCTCTTGGCATAGAGAAAGTAAAAAATCTTACTGGGTGCAGATGCCTGTAATTGTAGTGACTTGGGAGGCTGAGGCAGGTGGATCACAAGTTCAAGACCAGCCTCGGCAACTTAGTTAAGATCTTGTATTAAAAAAATAAAAAAGGTCGCAATCTCTTAGTTAAAATGCAGAATCAGAAAGAGGTTGAATAGAAATGCAAGACTGTGAGTCTTTTTTTTTTTTTTTTTTTTTTGGTACTGGGGATTGAACTCAGGGGCACTTGACCACTGGGCCACATCCCCAGCCCTTTTTTGTATTTTATTAGAGACAGGGTCTCACTGAGTTACTAAGTGCCTCGCCATTGCTGAGGCTGGCTTTGAACTTGCGATCCTCCTGCCTCAGCCTCCCAAAGTGCTGGGATTACAGGCGTGCGCCACCGTGCCCGGCTTCTGAGTCTCTTAACTAAGAGTTGAGACTGAGTTGCCAACCACTTGGATATCTGTGGACTGTCAGCGAAGACATGGTAAAAACATTGCTAGTTAAATAAAAAGGTAGTGATAGTGTAACCTACAACAATATGTTTTTTCAAATTAGTGTCATCTATCTACTTTATTTTTGTTTTGGAAAATTAGAGTGTAGCACATATGACCATAATTGTAAATTTATAAGACCATAAAATTTCTTTAGAATTCCAGCGTTGAAGAGTGCATGGCTTCAACAGGTGGCAGCCAGTTTTTTTTTTTTTTTTTTTTATTGGTTTTCTTTTATGCATGAAAATTTGTCAGCATAGCACACAACTTCTGCTCAACAACTCACTTCTTGGTTAGAAATTGGGGGGCAGTTTGAGTACAAGATGTCATGGCTCTGGTAAAAAAAAGTATGGGGTGAAGCATGCTAATACATCTCTGGTTCCTGTCCTTGGTTCCTGCCTCTATTCAAATAAAGTAAGTTGGGAAAGATGCAGTGTTGACCAGAAGACTTATAATCCTTATAAAAATCTTTTTACTTGAAAGTAATTTCAAACTTACAGAAAACTTGCAAGAATTAGAACAGTATGAACAACATCATTTTGTCCCATTTACTTTATTTGTACTTTCTTTCCATATATACAAGTGTCTATATCTCTGTAAGGTTATATATGTATGTATGTATATATACTCACACTATATTTTTCTGAAACATTTAAGGGCAATTTACATATATTATGGTCTTTATCCTTAAATATTTCAGAGCATATTCTTAATACAGGTATTCTTTCTTATATAAGCCCAGTACAATCATTAGCTTCAGAAAATTTAACAGTGATACATACTTTTTGTCTAGACTAGTGTCCATACTTTGGTTTTGTGAGTGGCCTGTATGGCCTTTTGCTCTCTCGACACAGGATTCAATCTAGGGTCAGGTATTCCAATGAGCTGCCTCCTTTAATGTGGAATATACAGAATTAGTCTTTTTTTTTTTTTTTTTTTTGTGGTAGTGGGATTGAACCTGGGCCTTGCACACACTAGACACTAGGCAAGAACTCTATCACTGAACTCCATCCCCAATGACTTTGGCATTAGAACATTTCTCATCTTGTCAGAGGCTTTCTTGTAGTTGGATGCTGGCTCACCTGGACGTGTTCTGTGCCAGCATGCTCCACTGTTGATCTCCTGGCACATCCAGAAGGAAATGACGGGCATCTCAGATGGTGTTTTGATCACTCTGTCTAGATGCTGCCGGGTTCTCTGTTACATAATTACTGCATTTCTCCTTGCAACTAATAAGTAGTCTGTGAGGAGGCACTTTAAAATCACAGAAATATCTTTCCTTACACTGAAATTTCCTATGGATTTAGCATCCATTGATGACTCTTGCTCCATTCAATCTTCACTGTAATGGCAATGTGCAGGCTTTTTAACAGTGAATACTAGGCAGTCATAAGGTGACAAGTTTTAGAAGGTATGCAGCTCACTATCAGCATCAGTTTGAAGGCATAGAGTGCCTTTTCTTTTTAATCCTGGACGTCAGGAAGGGCTGAGGTTAAGTCCCCATTTTTCTTAGCCAGCTAGCATATTATGAGATTTGGAAGAACTGTTGCTGTCCTCCCTTGGTGTCATGACCTGTCCTTAGCCATTTGACCTTGGAGTTTGGTGAGGAGGCCGTACATTGGAACTCATGACAGGGCTCTGAAATCAGTTTATTATCTGTTTTTCTCCTTCTTGCCCAATCACAATGGATTGATCCACACTTGGGCTCCTCAGGGTTTCCTTTACTTAACTTGTTCAGCGTTTATTTCTTCTCCTGACCCCTAACCCTTGGGATAGGAAGGGAGTGGGTTGTTGACGGTGGGGGGGTGGACATATACCTCTCAAGTATTGACAAAACCATGTGTAGAAAGAATAAATAAATAAATAAAAGAAGGCAGGCAGCCAACTCAGAGGAGCTTGCAGCCCTGCCTCCTGCAGGGAGTTTGCACTTTGGGGCCCACAATTCGCACATTACAACAGGATAAGCAGGAAGATAGCGGTGGCGAGCCTCTCTGCCTCAGGGGGGGTTGCTTTCCCAGCAGCAGAAACTATCTGTACTCCCCAGTAAGTCCAGGAACAATCTCCACTTATTACACCAGCTCCAAACAGAGGACTGTTTACAGCCGCACGCAGACAAGACACTAACCCTCACTTATTACTGTCGCTGTGGGGATTTATCTGCACCACACTCTCCTTGCATGGGGCCCACATTTTCATCCAGTAAAATCACATGTTGTTAACTCAATATATACAGTGAAAACAGCATGAATAATGGAACCTTTAATCCTTATTTCTCAAAATTAGATTTCCACTTTATCCTTCTCCCCTTTCTTCTCTTTTAAAAAATTCTTCTCAGTGCCAAGCAGAATAGATGTTGTCAAGACCTTAGCTCTAAGCAGATTCTATGGTATTTCCATTCCATTACTAGGTACCTTTGGAGATCCAATTTCTGGATGGATTGATTGTATTTCTTCCCCTGGTCACTTCACACGTGACTCCTGAGAAATTAACATCATCCCTGTCACAGAGAAAAAAATGGCCCCATTGACACAATACATTTCAGCAAATGGAGTGAAAATTTTATGTCTGATTAAACTCACTCCTGTAATATCAGTACATGAAGATGTACTCACACCTGTCTCTTTTTCTTAGTCTTCCTCTGTAAAGAGATTTATTGGGTTGGAATTATTTTTGATATTAAATCAGAAACCAGCAACACTAAATCAAACTTCAAGGATGCAGTTTGTCAAAGATTGGCAAACAGCAAGACCTTTTGGTTTACATACCTAGTATTATGCAATATGCAGACATATACATCTAAGGGTTGTACCAAGAATATTCAGGTTGTAATATTTTCATTATTCCAGAGATAGGTCAGTAAAGTCAAATGGAACAGATTTGCATTGGCTGCTAAGATCAACTTGCATAGACTCACTACCCTTTCTTTTTAAAGGTTTAGAAATGGTTACCCACATTCTTAAGTACCACAACTCTTTTACATACACATGTGTGTATTGCTTACATATGTGCTCTGTGTGTGCGTGTATGTGTGTGTGTGTGTGTCCGTGTGTATGAACTGATGGTAGATTCCATGTGTTTTATGGAGATTGTCACGGTGGTTAAGGGGTCAGTTTCTCATACCCTGGGTTCCAGTCCTGACTCTGTCTTACTTGCTAGGTGACCTTTGCTAAGTTCATTACCCCTTCTATAAATGGGATAAAATCATGGACCTTCCTTGCAAGGCTGTCCTGAGGACATATAAAGTGCCAACATGGTACCTGGCACATATTAAGTGCAATAAGCATTCAGAGAGGTGGTTTACTATGTAATAGATTAATTGATCTGTGATTCATGTGGTCTTGATCAGAAATCACTGTCTTGAAAAAAAAAACAACACATTGAATATTCTAGCTAAGATGAGATTGATTTACATTGATCATATAAGTGGTCAAGATAATGGAGTAGTTAGTTAGGTGTGATCTATTTCTTTAGTGAATTTAAACGTATCTTGAAATTTCTATCAAAATACCTTCTAAATTTATCTCTTTTTATGATCACTCCAAAATTTTAGAGACATGGACAAATTTTACAGAGATTTTCTTCCACATGCTTCTCCCTTTGGATGGCTCATTTTTAACAAATGAAAGCCTTTGTTAATGTATTTGAAAAGATGTGAAGTCTTCATCAATGTCAACTTCGTGATGGGAACTAAGTTGCAGCTCACTACTGTTTTCATCTTTTCATCTTCCTAGGCTTTCAGAAGCCTGACAGTAAAGCTGCTCATGCACTGGGACAGCCCCTGAGAAGAGAGCTGTGGCCCCATTCCTACTGGCTGTCAGCACTTGCTCACTTTTGAGAAAGAATAATTGTGAAGAAGGGAGAAGGGAATGGGGTTAGATCCGATGCATGGGTCCAAACAGACCCTCCCAGGGCACCATCTGATCCCAAGGGAGCCAGCAGCCAGCCCTGCGCAGCCTGTCTGTGCTTGAAGACCCTCCAGCCAGGAACACCTGTCACTGCAATGTCAAGGCATTTTTCAAGCTTTAACAATACACCTTTGTCAGGAAAATAGGCATTCCTGTTTTCACTTTGTACAATGGGAGATAAAGGTGGCTGAAAGGAAGAGATCTGCTTCATTCTCTCCAAATGTGCCTGTGCCAGCCCTGGCTCATTTCTGGATGTGGAAAAGCTGATTGCTGCATTTTCCCCAGCTGGTTGCCTATGCCTTTCTTCTAACCGAGTGACAGAATGAGCGTGTCCAAAAATCTTCTCATGTGTCTATGGAGTCCTGTAACATGTCATTTCAGAATCTCTTCTCGGACTGTGTTAGACCTCCAGGATAGCTGAGGCTTTTGAGACAGACATGTGCATGTGCCACCACACCCATGTGCATGTATCCCTTGTAGGTTTGCAGCTTCCATCCGTGAAGTTCCAAATAAGAGAAGAGCAGAGAAGGGCAAGGACAAGTTGGAGACAGGCTATCCCTTGTGAAATTCCTGAAATTAGATGGCACTCTAACTTGGTCATTCACCTATGGTGACTTCTTTTGTTCTTTCAAGTGAAAATGATGTTAAATTCAGCATTAGTCTTATTTTTTTGAGGGGGGTGTACCAGGGATTGAACTCAGGGGCACTCAACCGCTGAGCCACATTCCCCGCCCTACTTTTTGTATTTTATTTAGAGACAGCATCTCACTGAGTTGCTTAGCACCTCGCTTTTGCTGAGGGTGGCTTTGAACTTGCAAGCCTCCTGAGCCATTGGGATCACAGGCGTGTGCCACCACCCGGCAGCACTGGTCTTCTTGTTTGCCTTACTGCCATCATATCCACTCTGCCCTCTCCCTCCCTTCTCCTCTTGTGAGTTCAGGCCCTTGAGATGAGGTAAATCGCCACTATGCCATAGCAACCTAAAGCCTTGCATGCCCTGTAGGGATCAGGCTTGGTCATTGCTGGATGGTGCCCATTAGCAGATAGACAGTTTTACAGCTGACAGCATTACTTCATTTCTAGTCTGTCCAGTTCAGACCCTGCAGCAGATTTAATGACTGGATGTGTCTTTGCTTTTGCCATGTGTCATTTTCTCAGAAACTAAATTTGCTTTAAATGGGGCTCTAAGATTTCAGTAGTGGTGGTCCAGGATTTTATCAAAGCATAATTGTCATGAAGTGAAGGAAAATGAATAAATGGGTAATCCAAGCAATTTTTATTAATGGGTGATAGTTTGTTTCTAACAATATCTAGACCACTGCTGTTTCTTTCAGTGTAACCTATCTTTAGTATTCTCTGGCTTACAACTTCTAGGCCCGGGCAAGGACCATTGAAATGAAGCTGAATGGCATCTAGTACATCAGTGCTGTCCACATGCTACTTGATTATCCTAATGAAGTCCTAGCTATGACTCCACTTTAGTAAGGATGTAATGAAACAATTTTTTAATTTAATCAATTTCATATATTATTCCATATCTTACTCTGTCTTGGAAATAGGATAAATACAGAAAATTCTATAATTCTAAAAAAAGTGGAATAGTTAAATGAGGTTAGAGTTAAATAAGTTGAATCCAGAAATAAATTCTTATTTCTGAATTTGCATAGGAAACAGTGTACATCATGACTACAGGTCAGAGATGTGCTGAAATACGGTTGGTTTTACTTTGGACTTTAGGAAATGTCTTTATAGCAAAGGAAATTTGTCCTTTTGTTATGCCTTAATAGCAAACAGGTGTATTGATGTTGCAAATATGGGTTAGTGCCAAATTGTTCCAATAGCTGCATTCATAGCATGGTTTGGTGACTGAAGGACATTATGTCAGGTGGTTAGCTGACTGATATCCACATGCTGAATTGATTTGTGTGTGTGAACTGCATTAATTTGAACTCCTCTCTGGTTTATCTAACTTAGATTTTTCACAAAATATGCTATTCTTTATAAAAGCCCACAGATCCTGTAATGAGTGGCAAGCCTGCTATAAAGAGGCTCAGAATCTAGTTGAGATTACCCATCGTGGGTCAACCTCTGAACTGTCAGCTCCCTGAAATCTAGAAGAAACAGAATGACATGATCAAGGCAGATGGCTCCCATTTATCCAACTTGCCCATAGTGATAGATTCCTGAATTTTGAGTAAAATATAACACCCATATAGGAAATGGGAGGGCAGCGGTTCTTTAAGGTCCCTATTTTTTTTATTCCTTCTCTGTCCAGCAGGGGGTAGTCTGACATCAGAGTTTTCTTTAGAAAAGGCATTGACAAAAGAGCTCTGGAATCTGTAGTCTCTTAGCTGTCTTCCACTGCCAGAAGAGTCATCCAAACCAGGACAGATCCTGCTACCTTGATGAATCAGACCTGCCACTCAAACTTAGTGTTAAATGATATTAGCACAAAGGCAACCACTCAGCTACTTTAAACTGCACCTTAACTACAGATAAAAGAAATGAAAGATGCATCTAGTCACGCGCAAGAGATCTCACATTTTGGCAGATTCACATCTGTTTCTACTTTCTGGCTATGTGTAGGTGCACTGCTTTTTCTCCCTCTTGGGAGTCTATCCTTTAAAGCTGTGACATTGGCACTGATCCTCTACAGCTAAGTCATTGCCCTGATGGTGGATGCCATCATCAACAACCAAAGCCTTCCCACTCTCATTCCTCTCTTATTAGGCTGAATTTACAAATTGAACCCCTTTTCTAGTTAAAGGTAATTCTTAATATGCAAAACTGTTCCTCAGTGTTGAAAACTTTAAAAAGTGAAGCAAACACTGACTTCAAGAAAACAAGTTGTATGTATATAAACTCAAGGGTGTAGATTTCTCTTGTCCACTATAGGAACCACTAGCCACACATGACTATTTAATTTAAATTTATTAAAATTAAACAAATTAAACACTTAATTATTCAGTCCCTCTAGACTCATTTCAATGTTTCATAGCCACATGTGAAAAGTGGCTACTGTGTGAGACTATGCAGTTACAGAACATTTCCATCATATCAGACATTCTGCAAAACAGAGCTGGTCTAGAGGCAAGTATACAGTTCTTATTCTGGGTCCTTAAGTGAAACTTTTCAAAAGCGGCTCCTCTATACTACTATTTCCATTAGTCAGCTCAGTAGGGTGAGTGGGAAGGGGGACTCCTCCTTTCCTGGGGTCATCCTGTCCGAACCTTGCTGTTAAGGTTGACAGCGTTGGCATGGTGATAAATGTCTATCTCTACAGGTAACTACACTTCCAGGTACTGCCTTCTTTGTGACTGCTTTAGTCAGATCAGCTAAACATGGGCTGCAGAGAACACTGTTCTGAAAAACTCGAAAGGAGGGGAAAAATGGATTATAAATTAGCCTTTTACAATCTATTTGCAGGTAGCATTTCTTCCACCTGAAGTATTAGCAAAAGAGACTGATCTTAAGTAAGAAAAGTGATGTAGACCTGGTTTACATTCCTGCAGTTATGGAAAGTCCTTCTCCATACTCTTTTTTTTTTTTTTTTTTTTAACTCTCTTTCAGTTCCTTTGTTAAAATATGAGGTTTTGGTAATACTTGGACAGTGTTTAGATGAGAACACTTATTCAAAAGGCTGCAAAACATTGCTTACTAATCTAAATGCAAGAGAACAGAGAGGTACAATTAGTGTAATTATTAATGATACTGCTTTGCATTCTTAAAATATCCCAGTTTGAGTGATAAATTACATGGTCACTATTTTTAGTGTGTAATAAATCCTAAATGTTTACAAATTGACTAAATTTAGGGATACCCTCCTTGTTAATATTTTAGTCTGCATTTCCTTCTGAATTGTGCAAAGTTCCTTTCAAGATTTCCAGTTCTTTGCTTTCTCTCTGCTCTGATAAAAAATTTATCACTCTGGGAGGTCTCCTATCTCCTTGTAGACCCCATTCCTATTTCTGTCCCTTCCTGGGGAATCATCTTAAAATTCTAGGAGATGGTTCCATGATCACATTGGGCTTATACACTTCTTGTCATCACAAACTCTTGTTGCAATCTGTTTTACAACTCTGATTCTGAGCCTTTGTGCCTCAGTTGTTCCATTTATTAAGTGGGGACATCCATGCTTGAAAACTGCCTCATAGGAGTATAATGGGAAGAAGCGTGGTTTGGTTTTTTAAAGGGCTTTGAAGTTTCTAGATGAAAGATATTGCCATAATTCAAAGCATTAGCTAAGAAAGACGCCAAATTGCTTTACATATGTATATCACTTAGCATCTTTAGATGAGTGGCACAGCTCTCCTGGAAGAAACCCACCCCTCATGCCTTTTTATGAGTCACCATGCCACAGTATTGGGAAAATGTCAGGGGATACCATGCTCTCATGCAAAACTAGAAGCTCTGGTTGTTGGGTCTTCCCTTTTTTTCCAAAACACCTGCAGATAGAGGAAGAGGGGACACATTTTCTCAGGGCACAATAAGGCAGCAGCCTCTGACAGAAAGACAGCTGCCGAAAGCCCTGTATGGGATGCACATGATTTCATTTGCATTTTGATTTCTGTGATTTAACTGAAGGCACAGGTTGTCTCTGCCAAATATCCCTGGCCTATCAAGGGATCCAAGGTAGAACTGCCCAGAGCAGACTGACTTATGAGGACTGCCACTGCAGCACAACCAGTGCATCCCTAAACATTTAGTAATAAAAAATCTGTTGTTCTTTGGTCGCCAGGATTTAACAAGCCTAATCCCTAGGAGAGGCGATAAAAATTCATTAATCTAATTAAATACTTCTTATTGCCAAAGTGACTTTGTAGAGTAGCTTTGCTGAAGGATAAGTGCAAAGTAAAATGGGGTCCCAGCAGAGAAACAAAACGTTAGACTTGAGCAAGCTGGTGCACGCTTCATTAAACTCATAATTATCCTTTGGTTCTAAGTAGCTGATAATATTTAATGAGTATCCAAGATAATTTAAAGAAAATGTTTACTAATGAGGTACAAACAGTGCCATGGAACACGGATACCTAGGGTGCCATAACCGTGTATCTTCCTGCTGAATCTTGTTCGTTGGATCTTGGGAGAGAGACCAGAGGCATAGTCACAGACATTTAAGCCTCGTGGAGTAAATGTGATGGTAAAAAAAAAAACACATTGCTAGAAGCCAAATGCGTAGAAAGTTCTATGAGGCAGAGAGAATGCTAAGAAAATTTATTACCAGAATAGGGGTTTGGAAAAACAAAAGTATTGAGAAAAGACCCAGTGCTCTATCATAGGAGAAATAATTGAAGGGCGGGAGTGTTTCAGAGTTGAGGAACTGTACCATAGAAAATAAGCAGATATGTTCTTACTGTCATTAAGAGCCCCAAATGAGGATCAATAGGTGGGAGCTTCAGGGGGATAGATTTGTCATTACCTAAGGGAGCATTTCCCAATGCTCTGTACTGACTGGATGTAGAATGGGTTTCTTTGACAGGATGGTGGAGTCTTAAGCACTGACTGAATGACTGTTTTGGGAAATACTGAAGAGAGAATATTTGGAAGTTTGCTAAATATTCTGTTCTCCTCTCTCTGCAGTAGATTAAATGTGTGGAATTCAGGAGTGAGCATATGACTTTCTGACCAATGGAATGTGAGCAGAAGTGATATCTGCCATTTCCGGGCAGAAGGTTTAAGAGCAATGATGCAGTTTGCTGTATCTCTTTTCCCTTTACCACAAAAAGCTGTCCATGTGTGGCCAACCTGGGCAACAAATGAGTACAGTATGGTGCAGAATCTCTGCTGACCTACACTGGACATTAGCATGAGCAGAAACAAATCCTTGATGTTTTTTGAACCATTGGGATTTGGGGGTTGCATATTACTGTAGCATAACAGACCCTATCCTGATTGACACAGACTCTTCTTGATTTAGGTGACCTCTAAAACCATTTCCGTACCTGAAGTTTTCAGGATGTGATACCATCTGTTGTATCTTTTAATTGTTTACTTCCTTTATTTTTTCCTTGTAGTTGAGTTTTAACTGTCAAAGGTTATAGAGTAAATGAAAAATCATGAATTGTTGGGTTGGGGATGTAACTCAGTGGTAGAGTGCTTGCCTTATATGAATGAACCCCTGGGTTTGATCCCCAGTAAACACACACACACACACACACACACATAAATCATGAATTGTCAAGGTTACCCTTGAAAATAATGAAAAACACCCATAAAAACATGTATATTACAATGAAGCAGTTGAATTATGTTTTTAAGGATCACATTGTATGGCAATACATAAATTCTAGAATTATATCTGTAGTAGCAAGATGTGCATACTTTGATTGTTACCAGGAAACTGAGGCCAAACTGACTGAAAAAAAATTGAAATTTGTGTCTCCCATTTCATGTTGATTGGGAGCTTATGCTCTCTGAGTGGAGTGGGGGTGGACACCCTGTGCTTTAATTCGTCTCTCTTTCTCCCACTCTGATCCAGTGTGCTATGTTCACCTAAGTTACAGGTGCCGTGCGTGCCTCAGTGCAGTTGTATTGTACTTCCTTTCTTCCTTGCAATGTGAGTGTTAAAAGCATGCCCAAATCCTGAAACAAAATTTCAGGTGACCACAGGTTTAGGGAGACCAGCAAATTTGGGCAATATCCTTTTGTGTTTATTTCTTGGAAGGGTATTTTGTATGGCCTTAAATCCTCCCCTGATCCTAGTATTGGCCAGTCTTTACCTTGGCCAGGAGTTGGCTGAGCAGTGGGCTCAGAGCAAATGGGCACCCACATTATCTTTGCCTAGTTCATTTAGGACTAGGGAAGCACGGAAGCAAACAAATATGAAATAGATTGTGACACATGGGGCAAGTTTTTGGTGCTGAAGACAGCCGGACTGAGTAAAACTGAGGGTTATATTGGCATAAAGACAGTCAATGGTGTTTCATTTTCTTGTTGACTCACTTTAAGAGAATTCAAGTCAGATAAAGAGATAAAGCATTTTATAGGTTCCCCTTCTTATTAATAGCAGCAATGTCAATGCACTGGGCAAAGGGAAGGTGATGGGAGAGATGATCAAGGTGAGTATCAGGATTAAAGGGAAGAGGAGGCAAGGCCAGACTCATGCAAGTCTTTAAGCAACAAGAAAAAAAAAAAGAGAGAGAGAGAGAGAGAGAGAGAGAGAGAGAGAGCTTTCAGTATGATTATAGGAGAATGTTAAATAAACTAACAGATTTGGGACAGTCAAGAATTGCAACAGTTGGCTATGGATCATTGCTTGAACACCTTAAGGTTTAGGGTCTTGGATATTGTAGTAAGTTGAATAATGGGCATTTAAAGATATCAAGTACAAAAACTGTATGCATCACCTGTAATACAAAAATTAAAAGAAATAAAAAATATCTAGCCAAAAAAAAAAGCAAACCAAAACCAAAAAAAAAAAAAAAAAAAATCAAGTACTGATCACTGGAATTCATAAATGTTAC
Source organism: Tamias sibiricus (assembly GCA_025594165.1). Lineage (NCBI taxonomy): Eukaryota > Metazoa > Chordata > Mammalia > Rodentia > Sciuridae > Tamias > Tamias sibiricus. The sequence continues at coordinate 85,317,430 of CM046666.1, read as the reverse complement.
CTTATTTATAAAAAGAGTCTTTGAAGGGGCTGGGGTTATGGCTCAGCGGTAGAGCGCTCGCCTAGCACGTGCATGGCCCGGGTTCGGTCCTCAGCACCACGTAAGAATAAAGGCATTGTGTACAACAAAAGCAAATGAATAAATATTTAAATTTTTTTTTAAAAAAAGAGTCTTTGCAGATGTAATTGTTAAGAATCTTGAGATGAAGAAAATATCGTGGATTATCTGGGTGATCCTTAAATGTCACCACAAGTGCCCTTATAAAGGAGTGGCAAGAGATAGGATGGACAGGAGAGGCAATGTGATCCTGGGGGCAGATTTAGGAGCAGTGTGGTCACAAGTCAAGGAATGCCACAGCCACCAGAACTAGAAAAGTCAAAGAATGGAGGTTCCCATAGATCCCAGCAAGAAGCATGGCCCTGCTGACACTTTGATTCCAGACTTCTGGCTTCTGGAACTGTGAGAGAATACATTTCTGTTGTTTTAAGCTGCTCAGTTTGTGGCAATTTGTTGTAGAAGCCCTAAGAAACAAATATAGATGTATAATGAAAAATGTGAAAGGATCCTGGGCCACCATTTATTGAATGCTGCTGGCCAGACATCCAGCTTCCTAGGAATGGCAGAAATTTCTGTGTTCTGTCCAAATTCTATTTTGAACCAAGGGCCCTGGTTTTATTACAGAAAAACTCTTGCATGGTGCACAGTTCCTCCAGGGTAGCATTGAACAGTCTGGATGGAACCTCATGATTCTGGTGGACTGCTGGGTGGGGGGCTGGAGGGGTAGTATAAGAAGAGGTCAGAATGAGAAACTTCTGATCTGCCCCACCTTGAGATGTCCTCTTCTACAGAAATGAATGTTTCTGGTTAAACTCTATATGCATGTAAATTTCAGTCTTTTTCAACCCAATGGGAGATTGGTTGCCTAATAGATGAGAATTAGGGGGTCTATAAACTGTAATGGTTTGGCTTCTGTTGCTTCACAAGAGGTGGAATTCTTGCTAATAATAGAAGACCAACAATATGCTGCCTCGATGATATTTTCAGAAGACTACATATATATAAAGCTCATCAACAGGGATCAGGTAAGATGACTTCTTAACGGTACTCACAAGGCTCACAACTGGGGGGGGGGTTAATGCAGGAAGAGTGTAATTTTAACAGCTGCTTTTCCTGCTTCTGAGAACAGTTTTGCAGATGTGTTACCTATTGTGCAGCACAAAAGGTGCCAGCATAGTAAGCAGTCATCAATACGGAGTCAGAAGCTGTCTGTTCACATCCTGGAAATATAAGCACATGATAACGGCTTGAATACTTCATCTTGTAGACACAGTGAGATTCATAAAACTGTCTTTTAGCCATTTTAGAGTTGAATCTCTCTCACCCTCCAAAGCACTCCTTCAAAAACTAGCAGGCATTTTACAATTGAGCGGAGAATCTGATACTTTTAAAACTGCTTTAAGGGGCATAGTAAATGGAAATAGCTGCCTTAACTTCAGACCAGCTGGGAATGCAATCTCTATTTTATGTAAAATGAAATGATATCTGGTTAGCTTTATTTTTTAATACTCATCTTTATCATTTTTCCTGATTTTATGGATGTTAGAGAAATTTTCCATTTATAAAATTATATTCCTGGTGTTGCAGAATGGTTGTTTAAAGTTATTAGAAACTTTCCTATTCTTAGTTCACTCTTAATTCACTTGCCCCATCTGCTACTTTCCCCCACCCTCAACTCTCACCAATAAATAGCTTTGCCCATTTCTATCCTTGTATGCTGAAATAGAAATTTGAGGCAATATTCTGGGTAATTAAAAATGCAAAAAATTATTTTACCCAAGGCATGCTTTGGGCTAATTATCCAACTACTAGTTTGCACCTTCCTAGTTAAGACCCTCTGGGTTACCAGAACCTTAACCCAATCAGTGAATTAATCCCCTGATGGGATTAATTGAGTGGTAACTGAAAGCAGGTGGGGTGTGGCTAGAGGAGGTGAGGCATTGGGGGTGTGGCTATGGGGTATATATTTGTATTTGGCAAGCAGAGTCTTTCTCTCTCTTTCTCTCTGCTTCCTGATTATCACGTGAGCTGGTTCCCTCTGCTCTTCTGCCATGATATTCACCTCACCTAGAGCCCCGAGGAATGGAACCAGCCTTCTATGGACTAAGACCTCTGAAACTGTGAGACCTCAAATAAACTTTTCTCCCCTAGAATTGTTCTGGGCAGATCTTTTAGTCACAGAAGTGAAAAAGCTGACTGAAACATCTACCTTCTCCATTTCTATCTTCCTTCCCTCCTATAAATCAAAACATAACTACACTACATTCTATTCTCTTCAGACCTTGCTGTCTCCCTTCCAAGGTGACACCTAGGTTTTTGCTAACAGAGATACTGGGGTTGTATTTAGCTTTCAGAGTTTTTAGGAAGAAAAAGATTTTTTATTTTTATTTTTTCTGGTGTTTGAAGGAATCATGTTATATATATCCTGATATGCAGTAAAAAGTATGGGTGATTTCTTTCCTATTGTTTTAGAATAAAAAATTAGAAGCTGGTTCTGAACTTCTTCAGTCTTTATATATATGCTATATTTCTTAGAAACACATATTGGCCTGGCACATCATGAAAGAAATAGATTCCAATCCCAGCCTAAGCAAATGTCTTCCTCGGAAGCTGGGTGTTTGGTGAGGGATGGGAGAAGCATTTCCTCTCATCTTTGGTCAGAAAATAGAGTGATTCAAGCTAAAAAGAGTAAGACAAGGACAATCTGCAGCACGTGTGGATTGCAAAAAGGGAACTTTACATCATTCGTAAACCAGAAAGGATTCTGTGTGTGTGTGTGTGTGTGTGTGTGTGTGTGTGTGTGTGTTAGCAGAAGAGTTGACCTATATTACTTAAGACTGTCATTTCTTACTATGACTTACTGGCTTTTGTTTTCTGGCGATTCAGTTCTCCTATATCACTCGGCTTTTCACACAGGCATGATTTTTTTTTTTTTCCTTGTCTTTGGAGAGTCTTTTGATTTTCAGCAGTTTCTTTAGCAACTTTTTTGTGTACCATCTGCATGAATTAATATGGCCCCATAAATGCCATATTATGTCTCTTGATGTAGACCCTCCTGATGTAGTTTTTTAACTTTCCTGATCCCACAGCTTGGGTAGGGTGTGGACCACCCAACAAAAGTTGGCATTTTGGGCAGAAATGTTATGTATAGATTATTAAATGTTTATTAAACCTCAGTATGATCTTTTCTTTTTAAAAATTGGACCAATTTGGATTCATTATTTCTTGCACATGGTTTTCCATAGGACAGTTTTTGGTGAGTACTTTAAATTAATTAACATCTTGAGTCTATGCTGCTCCAGAGAATTTCCAGAAAGCTGTAAAGGTAGAAATCCACTAGAAATTTCTTTCAACTATCTGGATTAAGTCACACGAAACAGAAAAACCAGGGAAAGTTATATTTCACCATATTTAGGCCGGGATTGTTTTGGTCACTAATTTATTTGAGAAGTGCTATTAAAGCTATGGATTCTTTCCCAGTTGGTGTATTTTGCACATACAAAATTTTGTGTATTAACACTCTGGAACTTATCTATGAACTCCCATCAATAATCCAGGCATTTGATATTATATTGTTTTTTTTTCAAATTTATTTTTTATTCTAAGTTGTTAGAAATGACAGCAGAATGTATTACATTTCATATTATACTTGTAGAGCACATTTTTACATATCTCTGGTTGTATACAAAGTATATTCACACCATTTGTGACTTCATACATGCACTTAGGGTAATGATATCCATCTCATTCTACCATCTTTTTTTTTCTTTACCCTTTTGCCCCCTCCCTTCCCCTCCCTCCCCATTGGCCGTTCTAGTGTTCCTCTAATTCTCCTATGTTCCCAATCCCAACCCGACTGTGAATCGGCTTCCTTATATCAGAGAAAACATTTGGCATTTGGCTTTTTGGGATTGGCTAACTTCACTTAGCATTATATTCTCTAACTTCATCCATTTACCTGTGAATGCCATGATTTTATTCTCTCTTATTGCTGAGTAATACTCCATTGTGTGTATATACCACATTTTCTTTATCCATTCATCTACTGAAGGGCATCTAGGTTGGTTCCACAGTTTAGCTATTGTGAATTGTGCTGCTCAGTTGGTAGAGTGCTTGCCTAGCATGCCCATGGGCCTGGGTTCAAGGGGCTAGGCATATAGCTCAGTTGGTAGAGTGCTTGCCTAGCATGCCTAGCATGCCCACGGGCCTGGGTTCAATCCCCAGCACCACCAAAACAAAAATAAACAAACAAAAAGTAAAAAAAAAATTCCTTGCCATGTCCACTGTTAGGATGAGGCAAAGGATACATCCATTCAATTGCTCAGTATCCTTTCAGAGAGTTTCCCTAGTTACGGCTGGGGATGTAGCTCAGTTGGTAGAGTGCTTGCCCCACACACATTACGCTCTGGGTTCAATCCCCAGCACCCCCCCCCCCCAAAAAAAAAAGAATATTTATCTTGGTAGATACTATATTGTAAATTATAAAATGAAATGAACAATCCATATCCCATATCCAATGGCTCAAATGTGACCAGAGAGTGATTTATTATCTAAGAATTCTGGCTACCTTAGCTTAATGGACTAAAGGGCAGGAAGGACCTGCCTAAGCATCATTGACTTTATTTTTTTGTTTCATTCTCTTATATGGATATGATACATGTAATGGATATATTATAAATTTAATGCTCTAACCAAAATAATTAGAGCTTTGGTGAGCAATTTTCTGTGTCTCTTGATTTAAGAAAGATATTGATAACAATTTCCATTTGTGTTACCATGATTGATATTTTTATTTAACACTAAATATCATGGGTGTTTAAGCCACAAACACAGAGACTCAGAAGAACAATCTGATGCAATATACATAGATATTTAGAATTTATTATTTCAATTATTTATTAATCCAACAAGTATTTATTGAGGATCCTTATGGGACTGGGCAAGCTCTTGCTGGGGAGATAGTAATGAATAAGACAGATAGGCTTTGGAATCAACTTTGTAGGTCTTTTTTTTTTTTTTTTAAAGGAATAATATTGATGGATATGAAAAGTTGACTGGGAGGAACAGATATGTGTTTTACATTTTTCTTTCTTTTAAAAAATGTCAGTAGTCGATTTCTGGATTAGAGGAGATGTGCTCTGGAAGAACAGTTGGAAGGAGGCAAATATGATTGATTTTAATAGCCACAGTTGTAATTCCTGCACTAGTCAGGAAGGGAGATTCCTCTGTGCAGGGAATACTGAGAGAAGTCCATATTGAAAAGCGAGAGAAGGGAAGCCTTCAGCAAGCCTGGAAAATTACCCTACTGCTTGAATTGCAAGAGAAGCTTACCGTCGTAATAAGCTATAAGGTGAGAGCTTTTTGAAAGACCCGAGGAAAGTCTAGTGAATCAATTATCTCCACAACCATAAAAGAGCCTCCTCCTTTGTAGACAAAGATGAGAACAGCAATAAAGGCGTGCAAGGAACCGACACACCAGCTGCCAATCATGTGCCCTCCCGGCTTGCGGAAAAGGCTGACTGCGGGGGATAAAGCTGTCAAGGTGTGAAGGACACTTGCCAGGACCGGTCAAGGGAACTTACCAAGGGCCAGGGCCGTTGGCCTGCTTTGTTTTAGAAAATAAAGAAAAATGAGCAATTGCAACAAGGACAAAATGTCATCAGTTGGTTTTCTGTACATAGGAAAAGTATAATGGGGAATGCTCTTGTTATGAGCATTGTTGTTACTAACAATAATTATATTTTCCCAATTTTCTCTACCCCTTAGTTTAGGGTGAAACTATTGTTTTAAAGGTGAAATGAAAATTAAGTAATGAATTATGAGTAAAGAATTCACTGGTAAAATTAGGTTTAAGCCATACATTTATTATGTATTTCAGCAGCTGCTTGCATGTTAGGTTAGAATCCTGGGGAGTTTTTAAATAATGAATTATGTCAAAGTAAAATATTTTCTCCTACTTCAGGAGTTAAACACTTATGTTACCATAGCCAAACATCACATTAGTAGTTGGGCACAACAGTAGGATCACCGATTATAGGAGGAAGAAATCCAGATTGGGAGATGTGGACTTGTGTCATGCATGGCTGTCCAGCATCATTTGTGTACCATGTCTAAGTTTTTATGGTTTCCCCCACAGTGACTATTATTTTCTGAAGGTAGAGTCCAAGACCTATATATGTCAGACTCTCTTTCATTTAGGGAACAGATATATAACCTAAACTTTATCATTTAGATGCACAGGATCGAAACTTGAACACAGAAAAAATAAGCAACAGGAGATGGTGTCCTGGTGAAGGGATCCACAGATCACCATGGTGAAGGAATCTAGTTCCTAAGGGGTCTGTTATGGAGTTCTTAGCTCCTCAGTTAGGATGTTGAGCCTAGCTCTGTGGTTTTTGACTTTGAAGCTTAAACTAGCCCAAGCAAATTAAGCAAATTTGTAACCAAGAACATCGTCATAGTCCATTTTCTGTAGATGCTATAACAAAACACCTGAGAATAGGTAATTTTTTTAAGAAAAGAGGTTTACTTTGGCTAATGGTTCTGGAGCCTGGGAAGGTGATGGTGTCTCGGCTCCTGGTGATGGCCATGTGTTGTGGCATATCATGGGAGAGAAGAAGAAAGAGGGAGCAGACATTCACAGACAGAACATGAGTGGGAGAAAGAGTGAGGGGAGTTGTCAGTCTCACTAAAGTTGCTTTCATGATAACAACCTGCTCTCATGGTAACTAACTCACTTCCCATTTGTGGAATTGAGTTAATCTAACACAGAGATTGCAAGTTTGTGCCCTGACCTTCCCACTAGCTGAGATGCAGCCTTAGGTCCTCCTCTATTCAGTACTGTTAGGCCAGGAGTCAGCAAACCACATGTGACCTACAGTCTGTTTTTGTAAATAAGGTTTTCTTGAGACACAGGTATTTGTTTATGTATTATCTATGGTTGCTATAGTGGTTACTTTTTCACTATAATAGCAGGGTTGAGTAGTTGTTATAGAGACCATATGGCATGCAAAGCTCAAAACACTATCTTACCCTTTATGGAGAAGTTGGCTGACTATTGCTTGGGGGCAGGTGGTCACTTCAAATAGTAGGATCTGGCAGGCGAAATGGAGCCTGTTTGGCTTCCCTGATCTAACATGTCCTAGAAGCCATCCAGTATAGTTTTCATTAGCAGCATTAGCACTCAATACAATCTCTGACCAGAAGGCTAGTGGAAATAGAGATTATGCAGATATAAATAAGGGAATAGCTAGGCACGGTGGCGCATGCCTGTAATCCCAGCACTTGGGAGGCTGAGGCAGGAGGATTGCAAGTTCAAAGCCAGTCTCAGCAATGGCGAGGCACTTAGCAACTTGGTGAGACCCTGTCTCTAGTAAAATACAAAAAAGGGCTGGGGATGTGGTCCACTGGTTGAGTGCCCCTTAGTTTAATCCCTGGTACAAATAAATAAATAAATAAATAAATAAATAAATAAGGGAATAAATCCACAATATGTTAGAGGGTATGTACACTATTTATTCTCTTGACTGCATATGACCTTTGATTAGAGTGGTAATTTAGGAACCTGTGCTTTCTCACTAGGTGGATATTACCTCTTTAGATGATTACACTGGCAAATTTCAACTAAAAGAAAAAAAAAAGACAACGAAAGAAGAAAAGAAATTTGATCAAGATTGCTTTCTAAGTTGGCCTTTATTAAATGTCTTCAGTCAAACTGGACAATGGCTACTGTGAAAGACCATTGGTTAAAGTCAAAGATGAAAGAAAAACGCATAGGTCATAGCTTCAGATTCACAAGGTCAACATGGATACCTGAACTTCAACTTTTGATACAGAGTGTTCCAGATCACAAAAATCTGATAACTCAAAACCTCAGGAGGAAGTTACTGAGTTGACTATGTCTTTAGCTGAAAATCCCCTTAAATTGCCTCAACTGCATACCATGACCCACAGTTGCTGGATCTGCTAATGTAATGCTTTGAGGTTTGTTGCCTGCTGTGTGGCACCCACATTCTTCATGGCCTAATCAGCTTCTCCTAGTTGTTGGTGACTCAAGACCAGTGCCATTCCCTCTGTAGAGGTTTTCTGGATCCCCTTTCCTGGACTTCCCTCTGTCGTGGGCTCTTTAGGTCATGTAGTACTAACTTAGTTCTCACCTCCTCCAGTCAACTGAACAGGACCTGGGTTCTTTATCTCTGTGTTCTCAGCAGACAGCATAGTGCAAAGTGCACAGAAGAAGTTCAAAATATATTTATTCTAAGAATTGCCACCTTTTTCCAGAGGCAGATTCCTGTGAGGTTTGCTCTTGTGTCTTCTTCATCAGCACAGGAGTGTAACATAGTAGGATTAAATGACTTCTTGTCTACTTTCAAATAAAAGGGTGGGGGGAAGGAAAGAATGCATTAAAATACAATGCATGTAACTCAGGATAGTGGGATTCTGGGTGGTTTTTTTTTTTTTTTTTAACTTTTATGCTTGTTATGATTTAGATATGAGGTGTCCCTCAAAACTCACATGTGAGACAATCCAAGAAAGTTTAGAGGTGCACTGATTAGGTAAGGCTCTCATAACCCATAATCCCTACCTGATAGGGATTAGCTAGGTGGCAGGTGTAGGCAGGTAGGGTGTGGCTGAAGGAGGTGGTTGCCTGGGGGGGATGCCTTTGGGATTTATATTTTGCCTTAGTGGAGACAGCTTTCTCTGCTTCCTGGTACTATGTCCTGACCTGCTTTCCTCTGCCACACTCTTCTTCCATGATGCACTTCTTCATATTGGGCCCAGAGCAATGGAGCCAGCTGTCTGTGGACTGAGACCTCTAAAACCGTGAGCCCCCAAATAAACTTTTCTTCCTCTAAATTTGTTCTTGTAGGGTCTTTTGGTCACAGTGGCTACAATGCTCACTAAAAATAATGCTTTTCTATTATTTTCTACATTTCCTATATGGGTATATATTTTTAATTTTACAATGGGAAACTAGATATTAATAACAGTTTAAAATGGTAAAATAAAATGAAAAAGATGTCAGACTAGTTATCATTTATTACAAAGTTAAAGCCTGTAAGTGTATTAGACTAAGCATGTTAGCCACTTTTAAGATTCTACATAAAAAATGGGTAACTAGGAAACAAAAATAGCCTCCGTCTAACTTTATGAAAGTTAAAAAATGATGTCAAAACATTTGGATGGTTAGAGTGAATACTGAATTGCAAGCACTGGTTGGGCCTAGTATTCACTCTAGAGTGGGTTCCTGTATTCATCTTGCTTTTTCCTCTTTATGTTAACATGCACGGATAGACAGTTCCGAGAACTGTCCTTATAAACATGTCCTCTGTATCCTACAGAGGAATGCACATAAAAAGCTTTTCGGAAGCAAAAGGGGGAAAGTCCTTATCCCCCAGACTCAGGAAAGGCATTTTCTGCACACCTTGGCAAGGAGAGCCTGTAGAAGCATTTCCTGGCACAGCCATCAGCCACAGGTCTCACTGGTCACAGGGCTCACCAGTGACCACAGTTGAGTGAGAATTCAGGCATAGGTTAGTCAAGTGTTACATTTACCTATAGGCAAAGTTATGCCCAAAGACTCAAATGAAGAACCTTACCATTATGAGCTAAATACGGGAAGTGCTAAAAGTGAAAGCATTGGTGATCCTGACCTAGGCTCCCAGCCCTGAGAAACTGTAGAACCAGTAGCTGCAAGCTTGCAGGCTCCTCAGGGGTGGGGGGTTCTCAACCAGGGGTCCTGCTCAGGCACACACACAATGCTGAATGTACTCATAAACCTCACAGATGATAGCCACATGGATACTGGTTTATGTTTATACCACAATATTTTTCAAACGTGTAACTCACAAATTTATCATATTGTCATATGAAGATGGTAGTATATTTCTAGGATGAAGTTCCCATACAATTAAGGTACCATATTAAATTTCTGAAATTTTATTTACTTCATTGCACGTTAATTCATGAACGAGCTCATCTGAAAGCATAGATTAAAAATTAGCCCATATCAGGAATTCTTTAGGTACACATAAGTAGATTAAGAATGTGTTAAGGGGCTGGGATTGTGGCTTAGCGGTAGAGCACTCGCCTAGCATGTGCACGGCCTGGGTTCGATCCTCAGCACCACGTAAAAACAAAGGCATTGTGTACAACTAAAACAAAAAATTAAATATATAAAAAAAAAGAATGTTAAAGTCTGGGAAAAGTTCAACACTCAAATTTAAGAACTAAACTTCAAATATGTTGGAAAGGTCATGAGGTTCTCTCATAATATCTCCTGTATTAGAAACAATTCAGTTCATAATACTACCACCAAATCAATAATCCTTTCTATACCAGATCAAACTGCACTGTAGATTTCATGGGCTGTTTGTAATAATTATCATCAGGTGTGACTCTGACCCTTGGAGCATTCACTACTGTGGCTTGACAAAAGGTAGTGCATGAAAGGCTATTTCAAACAGTATCCCTGAAAGGTTATGTCAGTTTTCAAGAAATAAGTTTCTTTTTTTGTTGGGGGACTGGGGTACTGGCGATTGAACCCAGGACCTGATACATTAAGAAATAAGTTTCTAAGTAAACTGGATAGTTGAAAACTCCTGCCTTATTTACCTCCAATATCACAGCTCTTTGGTGATTCATTCTGAAAACATGGGCTGGGTGATGCGCCATTAACCCTCATTAGTTGACATTAACCCTAGTTCTGTTACCCGGCCTTGCTGAGATATTATCACTTTAATTTTTCCTCTGTAAATCCTTGACAAAAGATAGAATAGCTAAATGTTTTTTTTTCATCTCAAAGGGAAGAGATGATGGCTCTTTCTCATTTCTGTAGGGATTCAACCTCTGAAGCAGGGAGGGAATCTTAGTGTGATTTGATGAATCATAGCATTTGTCTTTTGAAGGTTTTCTTCATCATTATTTGCACTACTTGAAGCCACCAAAAAACTGTGCTTGGTAGTAAATTTTTTATGTACTTGCTAATGTTTTGAGCCTTTTGCATCTCCCAGTATCTAGGGTGGGCGTTCCTATTATCATTTTCCAGATGAGAAAACTAGAGTTCGGAGGGATTAAGTAACTTCCTCAGCTGTAGACTATGTCTGCCCATGCAGCATGGAGTGCAAGATGAGTAGAATAGCAAATGTGTTCAGAATAGACCACAGAGCAGGATTCAGGACACTGCCCTCTGCACCTCCCAACCTCTTGAAACCTTCCCTCCCCGCCCCTTTCCTCTCTAAGTCCTTACCCATTCATTGCTTGGTAATTGACTCAACCTGCCCCTCCTCAACATCTTATTTTGATTGTAGAAATGGAACCTAAGGGATCTGGGGACTGGGGACAAGTCTATGCTGGATCCTGTATAGTTATTATCCCTGGCCTGAGTGTCTTGGGAAGAAGTTGACCCCTTTTCATTTCCCAGCACTGGACTTGTGCTGGGTAGCCAGCAGCGAGGCCTTTCAGCTCTTTTTCATTTGCTCAGGTCTTTTTGTCTCCATTAGGGTGATGATAATAAGGTAGTTTGGGGGCAAGTATCCTCCCCTGAGGAGTTTGGTTCCCATTCCTCTGTAAACACATTCACTCACTTCCTCACTCAACCAATACTGAGTGTCAGGCACTCTTTTAGGCACTGGTGATACAATGGCCAACAAGAGCAAGTCTGTGCTCATGAAGAAAGAGAGCAGAGGAGAGGATGGCTAAGGAAACATAAAGTTCATGTTGTGGAACACAAGGGAAATGAATGGGGACGTACTTGACAGAGTATCTGATAGATGGGCTACCCTCCCCCCACCAGAGTTTTCCACATCCTGAGAGAAGCAACCTTGTTTCATTCTCCGGACAGGATGTTTCTTCCCCTGGAAGGATGTTTCTTTTCCCCGGGCAAGAGCCAAGAGGCTTAAAGGTCACCCTGTTCTATGGGCAAAGAGCCAATGGCATTGGGGTTGCTCTGGTGCACCGCCCACCAGAAATCCCTATATAGGGCCCTGTTCGAGAGACTCACACACATAGATGCACACATCAGTTCGTCGCTGCTGAGAGGAGGAAGCCACTCAGACACATCAGCTCGACCCTGTGGAGAGAAGGAAGCCACTGCGACACCTCCAGACTAGAGCTGCCCCAGCCGACAGCTCCAGACCCATCGCCTTCAGCTGACGGCAGCTGACCCAGTGACAGCTCCAGACCCACTGCCTTCAGCCCTACGGCCGCTCCCAGCTGACAGCTCCAGCCTCCAGCCAGACAGCAGCTGCTTTAGCTGATAGCTCCAGAGATCCTAGCTGGTGCGACAAAGCACTCACCTTCTGTCCAGAGCTTGCACACTCCCTTCTCCCTGACTCCTCTTTCCCACCAGAGCTTGCACACTCCCTTCTCCCTGACTCCCCTCTCCCAGCACCTCTTCGACCTTCGACCAGAGCACCTCTTCTCCGGTTTTGCTACCAGCCACAAGGCTGTTGAATAAATCTCTTGGCTGCACGGCTGTCCCTGGTGTGATGTTTTGCCCTTCAGTATCCCCAGAAGATGGCTCTCTACATAGTGTTGTCTGGGAAGACCACTCTAAGGTGTTCACTTTGGGGCTGAGACCTAACAAAGATTAGATCTCAAGTATTCTAGGACCTGGAAAAAGACCACACAGGCTGTGGAACAGGAACATTCTCAGAGGTGGGGCAGAACCAGAGTAGCTGGAGCAAAATGAATTGTGTGTGTGAGTGATGGGGCTGGCTCGGGCTTTGTTGGCGGCCACTCCTGGTCAGAATACACTGGTACAGTCACACCAGCTGTTTACAGTGAGCGTCCATTCCATTGGTCAATGCCTCCTGTTAGATATTTTTACTCTCACTCTTCTCCTAGGTCACAGCAAGGACAATGATACTGTAAAAGCGTGTTTTTCTCGTCTTCTCAGGGGATGGCACTAGGTGAGATGTCAAGAGCTGAGGAGCTTGGAGCCATTTCACCCCTGAGAATGTGAGCCGGAGTCATGCATAGTTTGTCCCTGTTCTTGTTCTGACCTTCCTGTTTATCCAGAATCATTCTGCATTTCCTTTGGCAGCCCACACAGCACTTAACTTCCACCATACAAATTAGTATTAATCTATCAAGAATTCTAGGCCAGACTGTTTTTGTCCCCATTAACCTCTGGCTAGCCCCACACTTCTCCAATAAAAAGAACTCCATTTCCTAATCAATGGTCACTTCCCAATGGAAATCATAATTATGGTTGTGCAGCATATGGTTAGCATACATGGCTTTTATGAGTGTGATTGATAGAAGTGAACCAGAGTGGGTTGTGTGCCCAGTTGCTTTGCTCACCTTATTTTGTACTTTATGTAGGGTGGCCATATACTTCATTGTTCAAATAGGGGTGCTTTTGAGAGTGGAAAGAGCTCTGTTAATAATGATGGCATGAAACAGACATGAACTGAGGTGGGAGGTCACCCTAGGTCTTCAGTTTTTTATATCATGTAGTCATTATATTTCTATATTATTTATATTATTATATTTTCTATGTTTGGTCATCATATAACAAAACCCCTTATATTATAATCAGCTACAGTAATTCCATCATCTTATAGACCTAAAGATAAAGTTACAAAATGACCTTCCCAACAGGTGACTATTACATGTGTTTATGCCCGGCTTCTGGACCTAGGCCAAAGCTGATCACCTAATGCAACCTGGAGGCTCTCTCTGATCAGAAAAGTGACAGACAAGTCTTAAATCTGTATGCTTCCCTTGCTTCATAGTCGCCCCATTGCATGAGGAAAACACCTCTGAAAGGGGCGTGGTGGAGGTGGGATGGAGATAATTTTCCTAATGATCTCTGGGCAGACCACCCCCTAGTAACAATGAAGGCAGAGAGGAAGTTATTCTCAAGACATAAAATAATTTTCCAAGGGAGAACCTGTTGTATGTGCTAATAAGAAATGGACAGTCTTGCAGGAATTGGAAGAGGGAGAAGAACCCAGTTTATCACTATTGACATTGTTGGAAAGAAAAATATATAACCTTGAATATCCTCAATTGGCAAGAATAATTCTTTCTGGAATACCTTTTTAAAGCCGTAGCTGAATGTTTCTTTGTTTACTTGGTTAAAGAGCACAACACCTTTGGATAAATTCAGCTTTGTATTTTGTCCTCCTGAACCAACTCACATTTAAGCCAAACTTGATCAGTCCAGTTAAAGATGTCCTTCAGGACTGGAGTGTAGCTTAGTAGTAGAGGACATGCTTCCCATGTGGGAAACCCTGGATTCAAACCTCAGCACAAAACAAAACAAACAAGCAAAAAGCACCCCAAACAAACAAACAAAAAAAACCAAAACCCACCAAAAACCAAAAACCAAAAACAGAACCCTTTTCAGACACTGAATCCCCAATGAATCTGTCAATAAGAGTTTTTAAAATTAGGGTGAGGTTCTTAAAGATGCAAATTAATCCTAAAGAGGACCTGTTGGTATATCTTTTCTGAGAACAACTTATTTCTTTAATGTGAGAAACTGACTGAAGCATGCTGTGAGGAAAATATTTAGTTAGATGATTTAGATTAACAAAGTATCTTATATCACAATCCCCCAGGAGGGTTTTAGCAAAACATGTCAACATGCTATGTTGTTGACATTTACAGGGAAGCTCACCTAATCCTGCAATGACCCCTCTCCTCCTGCCTGGCCCCAGCTTGCTGATGGTTTCTAGTCTTTTCCATTACACCTGTGATGAAAATAAGCCTTCTCTTGTTATTTTTAGAGCTGTTTCCACAAAGTCCAGACTCTATACTCATTTCAGTATAGAGGTAAATATTCCTAGGAAACAAATAAATAAAACAGGGATCTAGTTGCAGTTTCATTCTGTGTAAAAATAACAAATTATCCAGTGTGAATCCCAGGGATGAATCCTACAGTGTTTTGCTACCTAGACCAGTCCTGCCTCAATAACATGTAATGTGAGCTCCATATATGATGTGAAATTTTCTCATTAAAAAAAGTGAAATGAGTTTTAATAATTTATTTAATTTAGCCCAATTCATGCAAAATGTTATCATCTCAACATTTAATCCATGTGAAGAGTATTAATGAGATATTTACATATTTTTCTGTAGTAAGTATTTGAAATCTGGAGTATATTTCAATCCAGACAAGCCACATTTCACATCTTCAAGAGCCACATGTGGCTGTGATTACTGCACTGGACGGGACAGTGCAGATTTAGATTTAGACCTTTGTTACTCTCAATGTGGCCCATGACAGATAAACCCCCATGAGCCGTTTGGGATAGGTCCATAATGAGATAAGTCCAGAAATTTAGAGGAAGTGTTTAAAAATGTTGACAGCAATTTGATATTGTCGTGATATCTAAGCTTGGGATCATTTTAAAAGAAATCTGTTCTTGTTGAATGTGACAGATTATTAGTTTGCATTTGAATGGGAAGCTGACTCTTTCTCACAGATAGCTTGGGAAGTCCTGGTCTAGATCTTCCATCCTGCAACCCCGCCCTGTACTTCTGAACCTCAGGTTAGCAGGGAAATCTGCAGAAATGGATCCCTTGCAGGTCACTAGCACATCTTGTTGTGTACCTGTGGCTCTACTCTGCTGCTTATCTTCCCACGGTTTCATGATATATAAAATAATGGACACCTCTTCTTTCTTAAAACACCCTTGATTATTGGTTCTCTTAGATGATATCTCCATCTTTCTCCCACCTTCTAATTCACTTTGGCCAGGGAATAGCATGTTGAAAGTGAGTTAATGTAGGAAGGGTGTCTGACCACAGGATGGTCAGCAAGGAGAGGAACAGCATGTATGGAATTCAGATGAGAGGTGATAGAGCCTGCATAGAGGCAGTGTTCAGGTAGTGGAGAGAAGGGGAAAGGATCAGGTTGAAAGGTGATTAAGAGGGAATCAATGACAGGATGTGGAGTGTGAGAGAGGGAACAGTTTATGCTGAATCCCAGGCTGGAGCAATGTGATTCCTCAGAGGACCAACTCCATTTGGATGCCTCCCCAGCACGTAGAAGTTAAAGTCAGCACATCTAACATGAGCCAGTTCTATCTTCTCTCCTAGTCCCTTTGCCCATCTCCAACTCCTCCTCCTGCCTGCCATTCTGTGAGAGGATCACCATTCTATCAGTTGCCTGGGCTCAAGACCTGGAGTCACCTTTACTTCCTTTCGTCTATGTTCCATATCTTGCGAAATCCTATACAGTCAATTTCTGTGGACTTTCTTACAGCCTTTCATATATATATTCACATTCCTTAGCAACCAGCTAGTTCAGTCTCATTGCCTCTGGCCAGGCTTTAAAGTCCTCTTAGTGTGTCTCCTTTGAACAGCCTCTCTGTACTCCAAACCACATTGCATGTCACTGCCAAGTCATCTTAAGAAACAGCTTCAAGCCTTCCTTCCCTCCCCCAAATCTTTAATGTCTATTCTTTGACTAGCTCCTTCCTGGTATTCTGGTCCCTCCATGATCTGGCTATAATAGATGCTTTAAGGCTTATCTTCTACCCAGTTTTCTTGAACTCTCTGCTCACGGGGCACTCTGCTAGATCCTGAGGGTGCAGCCTCAATTTATCAGAGACCACAAAGGGAAATGCAAGGGTCACTGGCGGACATGGAAAGGGACTTTAACTTGATGTAAGGTTCTGATGAAGCTGATCCCTAAAGAATTTTTTAGGAATTAGACAGAAAGCCCTAAGACATTAGAATGTGGTTCATCCTTGTCTTGCCTATAAGATAAGCAAGTAAGTGGCTGAATTACAAACCAAATGGAAAAGCTTGGATGACAGTAGAGAAGGCACAAGGCAACTATCTTAAGAAGGTGGGACTTAACTTTAAGGGCAGTGGAAAACTATAAAAGTGTTTAAGCAGGGATGTGAAAAGATTGGCTTTAAAAAAGGCAACTGCTCTAGCTGATATAGGCATTAGCTATTGGTAACCTCTTTTTCCCTAAGACTTTCTCTCACGAAAGTCTTTAAACCTATGTTAATTTTTATCTCCATGTGAGTTGAGAATTCTAAGGGCTATTTTTTTAATAAGCCATTTCATATAACATCTCTTTTTCCTGTTGAAATCCAGCCCATTTTGCCAAACCCAGATCCAATCCATCTTTGGATGAACTGTCTGAAATGTCAGGAGGTTTGCCTAGATCCCACCATCAAACCAAATCAACTTTCCTTGTCCCTCAAACCAAGGTTCCTTTCAGGTTCCTTTTTAGGATATCAGAGACCTCTGTCTCTTTTGAACTCTTCTGTGGCATAATTGATAGGTCTTGGGCACTCATCCGTCGACCTTGTATTGTATTAGAACAGGATGTGCATATGTCTTATTTCACCTGTTTAGACTGGGATTGCAGGGGATCAGTTTCTGCATCTGCTTCATGCCCTCACCATCTTTTCCTGGTGTTAGGAAAGGGCCTCCTTCAGAGGAGGAGCTTGATTGGTGTTTAATTGATTCTCACCCCTTAAAAAACCACTGTCCACTATTTTAGGCCACATATGATACCGCTCCTTTGTCTATCGGGCTGAACTGCAATCCTCCCAGCCTCCTCCAGTGTCATCCACAGTACCATGCCTGCAGGCACGCTGCAGGGAATACACAGCAGCTGGGGAGAGCGCTCTCTGCACTCTGTCCATTGGGACCCTAAAAGCTCTGGCAGACTCTTCTCACCTACTCTATGCCCTGCCCACAAGAGGGAAGGTCCGGAATGTTTTCCAGAGTTCAGACCAAGAAAAGCAGTGAAGAGTGGACTCATCTCTCTGCATAGTGCTTTCTCAGTTCCCCACTAGGTGAGCCGGGGAAGGAAAGGTCTGCTTCCTGTGTTGTCTATGTGTTTTCTCAGCCCACACCTTAGAACAGGCTTTCTTTGGTCCAAAAGATAGCACAGCTGTGTCTCCCTTTTTGTGATAGCACATGTGTGGTGCAGGCAAGTGGGGAGTAATGGCTTTTGTCAAGGAGTCTGTCCTCTGCCACGTCAGTGTCAGCTCCCCTTGCCCGGGCTTGTTCCCCTCACTCCTTCTGGGAAGGACTGTCAGAGGATGTCAGGATAAATTCTCTGCTCCTACTTGTGCCTTTTCTTTTTTTTTTCCCTCTCTCTCTCTCTCCTTCCTCTTTTGATTCTGTCTTGATGTCATCTCTTCAAAGTATACTACCTGTAAAATATTGATTCACAGCAGGCTGCATCTGCCAGGATCAGATTTCTCTTCTGCTGGCAGCAGTAATAAACTACCACAGACACCGCAGACCTGGTGCCAGCTTCATCACCGCTTCGCACACACACCCGTCTGTCTTTTGCCCGACTCTACATAATAAAACAGCTTCCAGAGACTTTTCAGAAGGAGGGAGACCAAGCAACAACCAGTGGGGACGTAAAAGAGCCAGGGCACCTGCAAGGAAAGGATGTAACAGGTCTCTCCTAAGCAGCAGATGAGTCAGAAGCTCTCTGGTTTCCTAAGAGCAACTGGAAAAACAGCAAAGGAACAAAGCCACCCGGTTCACTGCCAACAGGAGGGTAATCTCCGTGGCCCTCCACCTCCTGCTCTTCTTCCTTCCCCCATCATCTTGAGCCAGCTTGCAGGATTGTATCTGGATGCAGTAATTTAGGAGCATTGCTGAGCATATCATACCTAGAGGATGATCTTATGTAATAGGGGGCATGATATGACAAACTAGCATGGGGATAAGAGAATTAACAGAGTGGTAATGTAGCAGGGTGGTGAAGACCCTGGACTGTGGGGCCTGAGCCTGGGCTTGTGCCTGGCTCACCATTTGCCATCCATGTGATTTGGTGCAAGTCACTACACTCACCTATGTCCCAGTTTCTTTGTTGGCATAATGGAATTGTTACTGTGATGCAGGGAATTTATAGTTGTTAAGGCATTTAAAATATGGTCTGGTCATACTGCTATTGAAATGTTTATTTAAATATATACATGCATACAATTTCCCTGGTGGGAATCAAAAGTCCCAGTTTATGGGAATGGTGTGGGCATTATTCCCTTTTGTGGATGCAGTTCATCTTCCTGGAAATACTCCAGGGCAGCTGGGCAGCTGGGACATGAGCAAACACCCCAGGGAGCTGCCAAGGTCTCCTCTCACCTTGTCTACAAACGTGTGCTTGTTCAAAGGTGTCCCACTCTCTGAGAAGGTGACTTTTTATTCGGAAGCTCGGCAGCTGTGGGAAGTTTTCTGAACCTCAGTGGTGTGTGTCTCTGTCATTTGTGTGCCGGCTGTGGGGAGGGAACTATTCAAAAGAGAAGCGGCCATCCGAAGTCAGTAAATCAGTCATCAGAGATGACAGCTGTGGGTTTGCATCCTTGTTTTACTGCGACTTTGAGCAAGTTGGTGAAGGTGGCAGTGGCATCCAGCTCTGGCCTGTGAAGAGTTATGATTTTCTACTGTATTAAGCTACTGAAGGGACTCTGCCACTTAGCACCCTCCAGGGAGCCTTCCCTTTTGCAGTACAGGGAAATTTACCCCTTGTGACCAACTGTTAAGCTTCCTTTGAAGCCTCTTTTAATTCAGATTTGGTTCAGCTCATGATGGCTTCAGAGTCAGTGGGGAAAACATTTACGATATGACAAACTAGCAACCTGTATTTTTTACGTACTGTTAGAGAAATCATGGGTCTTTTATACTTGTGTTCTTTTGCTTTTGTTGGGAGAGATGTCCTTTGAGACCCCTCAGCTCCTCACTTTATATTCTTTCTCCTCTTCAAGCCTCAAAGCCTCTCTGCACTGTAGCAGCTTCGCTTTGATGAGGCAGGCTGGAGAAAGTTTCCTGTGAAGCCTGCCAGAGTCAATGGTCTGCTATCGAAAGGGAGACTGTGGAGTCAAGTGACGTATCCATCCATCTGCCGGGGGGTTCTGCTTCTCCAGAGTGAGGAGCTGTTTCCATTCCCCTACAGGCTCCAAAGGGCACTACAATCTCATGGGTTTCACGTGGACCCAATGTGCCCAGTCTCTCACCTTGGCATTCTCTGTAGAACTCTCTTGTTCTTTCTTCCAGGATCCTATATTGTTGTTTGTGCACCTTCTTAGCTATTAAACAGGAGTTTAGCACTGTGCACAGCATCTCTGGATGTCCAATGGTGGGACTGTGGGAGACATTAGAATATCTGAGCACAGAGGGGTGAGTGAGGTTGTGGTAGAAAGACATAAGGTCTAATCTTGATTCTGAACAAGGTTTTGCAAAACCATGATGTGGAGAATGACTGTCTCCTACAGAAAGGGGAGGTGACAGGAGGGCTATTTGAAAACCACAAGTAGGAAGCAAGCAGCATGATTCATGGCCTGGGCTTGCAGCTCAGTTCTGCAGTAGTATGGTCTTGGGCAAAATGACTTCACCTCTCTGTGAGTTTAGCGCTTCATCTTCATAATGGGTTGTTAGGAGGATTGATTGTGATAATCCATATGAAGTGCTTAGCACAGAGGCTGGCAGATAGTAAGCCTCAGATTAGTGTTAGTAACCTGTTATTATAAAGTATTTTAGAGTAAGGAGTTCCTTGGGATATAATCCCTTGGGAACACTATGGAACATCCATTGGAAAGGGATATTTAAAGACCAAGTGATAAAGGACTTAAAAGTCACTCTTGGTTTTTAGCCATCAGCAAAATTATCTATATTATTCTTCCTAAATACAGTTCCTATCAAGCAGTAAGAATTTATGAATACCTGTTACATAAGTAAATATTAGTGTTACAGGCCTATCTGTGAGCTCGATGATCATAAATAGCCAAAATAATTTCACCATCAGCTCCGCCAATCTGATCACAACTTTTTTGCTTTCAATTAAAAAAAAAAATTTAAAAAATCTGTTGTCTACTTCATTCTTTTTTATACCTGAAGCCTCGGAGTCTGTGTTAATTTGCATAGCTTGGTTAACTTATACCATATGAAGTGCTTCCTGTTCATTTATTTTAACCAATAGTTACTTTGAATCTTCCCTGTTTCACTAAGTGCTGTGGTTTAGTCTTGACCTTCACGATCTGAAAGAGAACAGAATAGACTAGAACAATACACTGTGAAAGTGTTCAGGCAGATAAATAGAAGCTGTTATGTAAATACAAAGGAAGAGAGCTTTATCCTCCTTCTAAGCTGTGGGAGGCAGGTGGGGGGACCAGGGAAGATTTCCTAGAGATGGTGGCATCTGACATTCAATGACTGAGTGGACACCGTGAAAAAGAATGTCTGTGGATGGACTGAACACACAATGAAGTGTACTCTGTTGCAAAGGGATGGAAATTTTAGGATGAGGAAGTGGGACTTAGCATTCAACCTTGCAAAATACAAACAAAGACATATCCTGGCTGAGCTTCCCTTTATGAATCCCCTGAACTTTTACAAGTAATCTGGTTCTGAGACTATTCTACTGGAAGGTCAATGAGATTTATAAAGAAGAATGATGGGGGAAAATGAGTCTTTCATGACTAACTACAGTCCCAGTTTCTGATGGCAGGAATTCATTAAGGCAAGCGTGTTGTGTAGGGCATCTTCATAGTTTCCATTCCCGAGAGAGAGAGAGAGAGAGAGAGAGAGAGAGAGAGAGAGAGAGAGAGAGAGAGCACTTAATTTTAAACTGACTAATATCCATCAAAGGAGAACAATGCCAACAGTTAAACAAAAATATATGTAGATCTCTTTTATTAATAACATTGAGATGGGACCTATAGTGCCACTACATTACTTAGGAAATTGCTTGGATAACAAAAGCCCTTTTCCTTCATTAGTAAACAAAGACAAAGATATTTGAGTCTCAGGGAAGTTAGTTCAGGTAATGGGTAGCATCCACAGTGGTATAAAGAAATGATGAAGGATTGGAAAGCAAAGGGAAAACTCATCTGAAGAAGAAGGAGAATCAATAATATTGGCTAGCATGTTTATTCATCTGTAAAATGAGGGGCTTGGGCTGAAATGAATCCGGGGTTCTTACCAGCTTTGACACATTGTGGACCTATGGATCCAATCAGGTATAGACAAGCAATAGAGGGAACTCCTGGCTTATTAATTAAAGCTTCTCGTGCCTTTCTTCTCAAGAATTGAAGGTCCTACACATAATTCTTTAAAAAATCCCAGGGCAAGCCGGGCGCAGTGGCGCATGCCTGTAATCCTAGCACTTTGGGAGGCTGAGGCAGGAGGATTGTGAGTTCAAAGCCAGCCTCAGCAATGGCGAAGCACTTAACAACTCAGTGAGACCCTGTCTCTAAATAAAATACAAAAAGGAGCTGGGGATGTGGCCCAGTGGTCGAGTGTTCCTGAGTTTAATCCCTGGTACCACAAAAAAAAAAAAAAAAAAAAAAAAAAAAAAAAAAAAAGAAAGAAAGAAAGAAAAAAAAAAGAAAAAAAGAAAAAAATCCCAGGTTATTTTAAAAAAAATATTTATTTCTTTGTTTTAGTAGTACACAATGCCTTTATTTTTACGTGGTGGTGAGGATCAAACCTGGGCTGTGCACGTGCTAGGTGAACGCTCTACCGCTGAGCCACAAACCCAGCCCCCCAGGTTATTTTTTAAAGATAAAAAATAATGAATACAGGCAAAACTAAACAGAAAATAAGTAAAAGAAGTGCCAGACCATCAAACTGATACTTCAGATCATATACTATTTTCTCTGTGAATGAACTATGTGGAAAGTTTATTAAATCCTTGGAATATTGAGAAATACTTAGTACACTATTTCTTTGTTGAACAAATGAGTATCCCCCAAATTCCAAAGAGAGAAAATTTTAGAAAGGTGAAATAACTTATAGTCATGATGTAGCTTTGGTATTAAAAGAATCTGCTTCAAAGTGAAAAACCAGTTTCATGGGTCTCTGAAAATTGTTATATTCAGTTGAACACTTTGGAAGAGGGAGTGTTCAGCAAAATCCATACGTACTTTCCAACAACGTGTGTCACTAGAAAGAGGTTTTCAATCCTGGATACCATTGCCAAATCTCTTTCTTCTTGGTAAGAACATGTGACTATTCTTGCAAATAGACTATCAGCGGAAGTGAAATATATAATGTCTTGGCATTTGATGTTAATAATAGATTATGTCTTCATCACAGTCTTTGCACTCTTGGCTGGATGTAGAGGACTCAACAATCCTAGGGGACGGCAGAACCTCAGGATGAATGAAACCTTGATCTCTCACACTTGAAGGAAATCTGCCAGTATTCCAGAAACCTTACATAGTGTTGTTGAATGAATAAGAAATAAACTATTGAACTTTTGGAGATTTATTTGTTATAATAATTGCCCAATTGATGTAGGCACCAAATTCCCTTAGTCTTGTACAGGATGGCAAATTAGTTCATTAGAGAGAAACACACACACTCTGACTTATGGATGATGGAACTCATTGGAAATCCTGACACATCCTGTCCTAAAGCTATGAAGAAAGAGGAATCAGTAAACCCTTTCCAAGATGTTAAACTCTGTAAAACAACTAGAGTCCTCCATCTCTTCTCATCTTGAGTCAAAGTGAGATATTGTGCTTCAGATAGTCAAATATCAAAGGGTTGCTTCATGATAATTGCCAGCATGATCCCAGAGAGAAACACAAGTTTCTGGCATTTGTTTGGTCATACTGATAGGAGGGAACAAGTGTAATTTGTATGTGGTGGGGGGAAAATATTATTAGGACTCTGGGGAAATAGCAGAAAATTCCATTTATTATTGTACTTACTCCATGAAACTAAAACAAACCATGGGCTCTTTGACTGCCAATAGCCACATCATGTTTTCTGTTTATGGCTAGCATTATAAAACACAATGGACCAAATGACACATGCAATAGATACATCTGCTGGTCAAAGAAATTTCCCACTAATATACAATATCCTCTTTTTAGTTAGTAATCCATGTACTTTGTAGTTACTTATGATTAGTATACTCTTTAAGGACTGAGCTAAAGTAAAAACAATGGATAAACACTGTCATGCAGTCTTAAAGACAGAACCCTATATTCTCATAAAGTTATAGAAATACTGCCATTGTAAAAACTCTGAAAATTGATTATAACCAAAACCTGGGCATGGGGAAATTGATCACTGTGTGGCAAAACAGCTCAACTTGTGTGATGAAAAGATGAAGAAAAAGGCAGTTACAGTCAGGATTGTTATGTCACTATATGGAGCATAGTACCTACTTTGGGCAAAACTAATAAGAACCTCCCTCCTAGGGCAGAGGTGAATATTTGCAGATACATTTGTGTTCTAAACACCTCAAAACATCCTACTCACTCTCTAGGATGACCTTTTTCATGTGTGTTTGGTTCATAGGAAAGCTTCATCAGGCAATGACTGTTTCACTCAACTGTTTGTATAAAGAAGATTAAATATTAAATCTTTGTTCTTTGAACATTTCCAAAGTAACTAAGTACCAATTTTAATAGACTCTTAAAATTTTATTTTGATTTCTTCTTCTAAAGATTTTGGATACCTATATATACACAATGGAATATTACTCAGCAATAAAAGAGAATAAAATAATGGCATTCATAGGTAAATGGATGAAGTTGGAGAATATAATGCTAAGTGAAGTTAGCCAATCCCCAAAAATCCAAATGCCAAATGTTTTCTCTGGTATAAGGAGGCTAACTCACAGTGGGGTTGGGACGGGGAGCATAGGAGGATTAGAGGAACACTCAAAAGGCCAATGAGGAGGAAGGGGAAAGGAGGGGGAAAAAGGATAAAAAAAAAAAAAGATGATAGAATGAGATGGATATCATTACCCTAAGTGGATATATGAAGACATGAGTGGTGTGATTATACTTTGTATACAACCAGAGAGATGTAAAAATGTGCTCTATATGTGTAATATGAATTGTAATGTATTCTGCTGTCATATATGACAACTTAGAATAAAAGAAAAAAAAAGATTGGGGATACATAGAAATAACAATGGCCAGGACTATATGAAGGGATGAGGTGCTTAGGGTATAAAATTTAAGGACTCATTCACTTTCACCCTGCACTTGTTCAAACCTTAAATTTTGTGGCCTTGGCACTTGGCTCATCTCCCTAGTTCTGTCCCTGAGTTCCACAAATAAACCAGTGTGAAAAGTGTACATTCAAGATACACAGAGTAACCTGTGACTGCTCTTAGTTTCTGAGTTTGGGTATCTGGTAGTAATTTCTTAATGAGAAATGCAAGGAAATCCGCTCCAGTGTCAAGGTGAATTCCTGCTGAGCAAATGACACCAGGGAAGAAAAGCTCCTCTTTTGGTCTTTGCTTGAATAATAATAATAATAAAAAGGATCTATAATTGGATTTCCTTAAAGACTCCGAGAACTAACATCTTTATAACTTTTCAGATTGAAAGGTAGTCCTTTTGAATTCTATTAACTTTGCAGTCTACATTTTTTAGAAAGTAAGATTATGTAGCTTCTGAAGGAACTCAGGAACAATGAAGTGAGCAATATTTGCATTCACAAGTTATTCTGTGTTGGCAGATTGTCATCTTTTGTGGAAATATCACAATTTTTCAAAAGGATCACTTTGAAGATAAAGAATTATATTTAATCATATTTTTTCGTTAATAAAAAAGTGATTTTGAATGCTCACTTTGACAATCAAAGATCCCATTGCCCTTTCATATGGTACAGCCCACTTTAGGCAACCACACTGCAACTGAGGGCACCACCCCCTCTCATCTTTAACTCTAGGAAAACAATAGCCCACATTCACACCCCTGCCACTTAAAGTTTCTAAAGCATTGCTTTTAGCAGAAGAATGAGAATTTGATTCTCTGGGAAATTTTCATAGCCTGACATCTAAAGAAATGGTAGCTAATAGCTACAGTATAAAAGAATAGCTAGAAAATTTTGTGGATAGACCAGAACACTTCTTTTTTATATTCCTTCCTTAGCTTAAAATTCTAAGCCTCAATAACCTGTTACATGTAAGGAAGAGTTGGCTATATTTTGGTCACAGATTAGAAAACAAATCTCTGAAAACAATGCTTTCCCTTATTAGTTACAGAAGTTTTAAGAAACCAAGAATAGTAAATTGAGGCTTCATTTTTAGAAAATTATAGATTTTAAAACATCATATGAAAAATGGTGGCAATTTTCCTATGTAACTAGTCTAGCAATGTCATAGCCAAGGCTGAAAAGTGGCCATAAATGTAACCACCGTGTTGAATGCCTGGATTCTAGGTTATAATAAAATGCTACCCTGTACTTATTTTTATTGCTTTTTTAAGATTTAGGCTTTGGAGAGACTCTTCCCCTGGATGGAAAATTCCCTAATTTTCACACTCTAAGGTAAGAGATTAGTATATAAGTTGGTGACCAGTTTAAGGGTTTGTATAATTATTCAATGTTGGCTTGAGATAATTATTTCATCATGTTATGCTGAAAACAAAGTATATTAAAATGAGACTTTTATGCTAATAAAAATAAATAATAAAATTTTATAATTTAGACCTCCCATGTTCATGGATAGGCAGAATTAATATCGCTAAAATGGCCGTATTACCAAAAGCAATTTACTGGTTCCATGTAATCCCCATCAAAATACCAATCACATTCTTCATAGAACAAGAAAAATCATAAAAGGCACACCGAAGAATAAAAGATCCAGAATAACCAAAGCAATCCTTAGCTGAAAGAACAATGCTAGAGGCATCACAATAACCAACTTAAAACTATGTTACAGACTAAAGTAACAAAAGCGTATGGCACTGGAATAAAAATAGACACATAGAAAAATGGAACAGAATAGAAGACATAGAGACAAACCCATACAGATATAATCATTTGGTACTTGACAAAGATGACAAAAATGTATATGGGAGAAAAGATAGCCTTTTTAATAAATGGTCTTGGAAAAACTGGATATCCATATGTAATAAGAATGAAACTAAATCCCTATCTCTCACCATATCAACTCAAAGTGAATCAGAGACCTATGATTTGGACCAGAAATACTGCAACTGCTAGAAAACAACATAGGGTAAACACTTCAACACATAAGTGTAGGTAATGACTTCCTTAAAAGGATTCATAAAGCTCAGGAAATAATACAAGTGGAATGGCATCAAATTTAAAAGCTTCTGATCAGCAGAATTTACAGCATGTAGGAACAGCCTACAGAATGAGAGTAAACCTTTGCCAGCTACTCTTCTGAGGACTAATAACCAGAATACAGAAAGAACTCAAAAAACTTAACACCAAAAACCAACCAAATCAATACCTGGGCAAATGAACTAAACATACATTTCTCAAAAGAAGAAATACAAATGGTCATTGAATATATGAAAAAAACATCCAGCATCCCTAGCAATCAGGGAAATGCAAACCAGAACTGCACTGATATTTCATCTCACTCCAGTTAGAGTGGGAATTACTAAGAATACAAATAATAATAATTGCTGGCGAGGAAGTGGAGAAAAAGAACACTTATACAATATTGGTAGGGTTGTAAATTAGTAAAATTACTATGGAAATCAGTTTGGTGGCTCCTCAAAAGACCAGGAATGGAACCACCTTATGACTCAGTTATAACACTCCTCAGTATTTATCCTAGAGAATTAGAGTCAGCATACTGCAGTGATACATGGATACTAGTGTTTATAGCAACACAGTTCACAATAGTCAAATTATGGAACCAGTTTAGATGTCTGTCAATGGATGAATGGATAAAGAAAATGTGGTATATATACATGATGGAGTTTTACTCAGCCTTAAAGAAGAATGAAATTACGTCATTTACAGGGAAATGATAGACCTTGACAGCATTGTTAAGCAAAATAAGCCAAGCTCAGAAAGGCAAAGGCCATATGCTTTCTCTCATATGTGGAAGCTAGAGATAAAAAGGGGAAAAAATGGGGGTATCTCATAAAAACAGAGGGGAGACCAGTAGAGTAGAGGAAGGAGACCAGGAAGAGAGAGGAGAGAAGGGAAAGGTGTTAGGAATTAAATTGACCAAATTATATTCACATGTGCGAATCTGTAATGACCAATCTTATTTTTATGTATAATTAAAATACAACAATAAAAATTACAATTGATTGCTCAAAATTTGAACCATTATTTTAAAAGTCTCAAAAAAGAGGTAAGAGTTCTTTCCAAGCTTTTGCCCCCATGCTAAGACCTTTACTTGACTTACTTCATTCCTACTTGCTAGCTGCTTTTCATCTTTACCAGGATTAACATCAAGGGAGGGAAAAGATGTGAGGGGACTGGATTCTTTCTTGCTTCCTCAGAGTATCATCTCTGGGGACTTCTATCTGGAGGTTTTCTTGCACCGATGGAGAGGCTTATGATCTCTCCCTGGGCTCCTGGGCAGTGGTGGATCATATCTATGCTCCTGTTGGAGTCTAGGGCCCAAGAGTACCTCACTCCCTCATGGCCTCCTTGTGATTCAGGGGAAACACTAACTCTCTAGGTGCAGTTGACTCTGGGAGCTGCTCACCTTACCATTATGGTTCTCAGGAGTGCCAGGCATAATTCTCAGTGGCTCCATGGTAGATTGAACCCTCACTGCACTTGAGGTAAAGAGGCCCTACCTCCACTGCAGGGGAGCTCCCCTCAAATAAATCTCTTTATAAAGTCTGTTTGCCTTCTTTCCAACCCCAACATTTCTACATCCTGTGTACAGAGACCTCTCTCACACTCCCCTTAGAGGACCTGTTGTATTAGTGCTACAGTCCAAACTGAGAATGGAGGAACCCCACATTGACACTGGAATCATTGAGATTTTCTATTATGCAAATATAGTTTGATAAATGTCTAAATGATTTAACAATTTTTCTGCTTTAATATAGTATATTTGGTAAAAAACTGTTCACTGAAGCCTGCTCTCTCCTAACTAGATATGCTATGATACACTCGGCTAGATGATCTGGAGTGTGTCAGTTCTCATTAATGTCCTTTCACACAAATATCTTCCCACCTAGCTTCTAAGTGTGCAGAGACCTGCTCCCCACTGAACTGAGCCTAGTCAGGACCAGGTATTCCCTATCTGTTGTACTCTGGCTGATTTTAGGAAATAATAAAGTCCTTATAAAATAGAGGAACTTTATAAATGTCTTTTTCTTTTAAAGAGCAACAAGTGTTTCTCTCTGTTTTACACTATATTAAATCTAGAACGCACATAAAAATAATTTTGTAGCTGGGTGTGGTGATATACACCTATATTCTCTCTACTTGGGAGGCTGAGTTGGGAGGACCACTTGAGCCCAGGAGTTCTAGGCCAGCCTGGGTGACACAATGGAAAAAAAAGAAAAAGAAAAGAAAATTTCATGGGGCTGGAGTTGCAGTTCAGTGATGGAACACTTGCCTAGCATGTGTGAGGTGCTGTGTTTGATCCTCAGCACCACATAAAATAAATGAAACAAAGGTATTGTGTCCACCTACAACTAAAATATATATATATATATATATATATATTTTAAAAAAATGTCATGGCTTTTACCCTTTCTTTTCTGAAGTCCATCTTAACCTAGCCCTTCCCTCCATCCCCATTCTTCTTGCTCTTGTTCCTACCTCACCCCTCCATACACACACGAACTTAGACTCTTCCAGAAGGGGATCCTGTCAGGAACCTAAATACCATGGCTATGTCACCAAAAGTTGTTATACACATGTTTAAAAAAGTAAAGTCTAGCTGGGCAAGGTGCTGCATGCCTGTAATCCCAGTGACTCAGGAGCTGAGGCAGGATGATCGCGAGTTCAAAGCCATCCTCAGCAATAGCGAGGCACTAAGCAACTCAGTGAGACCCTGTCTCTAAATAAAATACAAAACAGAGCTGGGGATATGGCTCAGTGGTTGAGTGTCCCTGAGTCCAATCCCTGGTGCCCCACCCCCCAAAAAAGTAAAGTCTGTTCTACTTTGGGAGCTGCAGGCTGCTCCCACTTAAGACAGATTTGAGATCTGCTAAAGTGTGCGGACTGAAGACCATGAGAAGGAACTCAAGTATGTGGAACAGAAGGATTATAATCTAGGAGGCCCTGGAGGACTACATTGGTGGCCAGCACTAAAGAACCTTCCTCTTTTCTATCTCACAGTTTTGGGGAGGTTTGTTGAAAGTAGACTTGATGAGAGGGGCTGAGAGAAGCTGGCTGTTTCAAGAATGTTCTTGGATGGACTTTTGGCAGGCAGTAGGGGTTTCTGATTAAATCGTTCCCTTCAGCACATCCAAGTGGGAAGTTTATAGATACTATAAAAACACAAGTAGAGAGGGGGGCCTAAGCATAGAATAAAATATCAACAAAATTGGAATTCACTACATTAAGTACCCAGACCACATGTATTCTGAGCATGGAAGCTTTAATGAAGGCAAAAATCTTACTTAGGCAAAATATTTGTTTTGAAATAAAAGGACAAACAACACAAATGGAGTAGGTTTTTAAAAATTATTTTTTACTGTAGCAAGTCAATTCAATATGTTTTATGAAATATCATCTCATGTGAGCAATGATAACAAAAATTTAAGTGGGATCTGGGCCCTGCCTTCCAGAAGCTTATAATAATGAGGACATTAACTGGTATTAACTGGTAACAATTTATTGCTTTAGATCAAAATTAGTTCTTTTATCAGCAATGAAACCACTAATTTTCTATTAAGATAAAGGAAGTTACTTCTATTGTTATTAATATCTTCTACCCAAAGAACACAGGAGATGTTAATAGCACAACAGCATCTAAAACCAAAAACCATTCAGCCTCTTCTTTTATTCATGAGAAAGCACTGAAAATTTACCTGAGAATATGCATGTCCCTCTTGCCAGTCACTTTTTTCCATTATTATTTTCTAATTCTAACAGGATGCATCCTGTCTCTCTGATTTAAGCAAAAAGTTATTTCTTAAATCTCATCCTCAGGGCTTATTCTTTCATTTACTCGGTGAACCTAGTTTTGTGGCCTATGGTGCAACCCCATTATCCATTCTGTAACTTAGCATATCGTTTTCCTCTCAAGCTTATCAATCTTACAGGTTCAGTGTAGAGCAAATTCATCTTTTTATCTAGCATAAATTTTTTTAGAATGAACTAGCACCTCATGTCCCAGTTAAGTGGGACTATTCCCTATAATATTGCCTTGTGCTTTTCTATCTCCATGCTTTTTCTCTCTCCCCTCTTCTCTCTCCATTTCCAGTCACTTAAATCCTCCCAACTCTTTATGTATGACAAAAATGCTGACTTCCTGGTTACCTCCAATAGGTCTGCCCTGATTTCTCAACTGAAAGCAACCTTTTTTGATGCAAATTTTTGTTGGCTTAGTCAATAATGCTGTTTGCTATATTTGACTCTCAGGCTTATTTTGGGCATGTAGTGAGAAATTCCTCCTTGCCCCTGAGCTCAAGTATGGTCATAGCACACTTTTATCTGACAAAAAGTAAGTGGAAGTACATGTATCACTTCCATGTGGAAGATTTAAGGGTTAGTATGTGCTGTGCCATAGTCTCCTTTCCCTTTTTCTAGGTGGCCGATGATATTCCAGATAAAGGCTGGTCTATTGATCTAAATTGCACAGTGAGAATGATGATGATGTGGAATTGAGCTCCTAGTCAATCTTTGAAAATGTGTAATATGATTAGGAAATAAACCTTCATTGTTTAAGTCTTTGAGATTGTAAAGCTGTTTGTTATTGTAGCAAATCCTGGTTTATTCTAACAATACCTGCACATGATGTTGATGTCTCTTTTAATTTAATTCACTTTAAAATGTGTATTGATACTTAGTCCAGTCTCCAGATGACTTTAATCCCAGCCAATATCTGATTGCAGCCCCAAAAGGGATTCCAAGGGAGAACTAAGAGGGAAAGTGGAGTTTTCAATCACCTGTTTTTCTCAGTGGTCATGAAAATTTCTATAAAGTAGCCATTTATATTTAAGGAATGCATGTAAGTTAAAAGTGAATAAGACACACCTTCTTTGACTTCCCTCTGACAGGCTGATTTTCCTGAGGTTCTGGCCGTGGCTGCCTTCCTTTCCTGCACATTCTTCCTGGAAAATCTCACACTCCCCTGTGATTTCAACTGCAAACTATTTGTCTTTCTCCCCACCTGTATTTTTAGCCCTTGGAAGATCTGGAAAGCTGAATCCTTCCTAATTTTCTGACCTCCAATATCATGAACAAAAGAACATGGTTATTTTAAGTCATTAAGTTTTAGAGTACTTCGTAATACAGTGATAGTAACCAGAACAGTGAATTACCTACATTGCTTGCTTCTGGCCTCATTAGAGCTGGTCCGGTAACCTGGGGACAGGCAGCCTCTCACCCCAAGGGCCTTATCCTAACTCTAACTGCAGAGCTGCCTACTTGCTGAGATCCTTATCCAGAACAGCCTGGATGGCCTCTCAAATGTGAATGAACTTAACCAGTCTTTTGTGTTCTCAAAGTCATTCACTTTAGTGATGTGCAATTTCTGCTTTCCATTTCAGGCTATTTGCATGAAAAAAGGAGGGGTGTTGGCATAGGGAAGATTGTATAAATTTTTGTCTGACTTTCCCTGGATTCTGATGGCAAAAAGCTTTAGGAAAGTTTCTATGAATTCATGTACTTACTTCAACTTACATGGAGCATGCCGTTGATGTGGATAGAGGAGTTGATTTGGCCAAGTATCAGTGACAGTGAACAGAGGAAAGTCAAGATGTCTAGGTAGGCTGAGGCCAGGATGGAATACCAGGCTAAAATATTTCAGCTCCAGGCTGTTGGTGGTAGGGAGACATCAACATTTTTTAAACATAGGAAACATCATTATAAAAAAGTAGATCTGGAGGCAGTGTGCGGGGTAAGGTGGATTCTAAGTGTAACAAGATGGTGGCCAGAAGAATACTGTAGTAGTCTCCATATCAAAAGAAAGGTGAAGGCAATCTGCAGGAAGAACTCTCAGTGGGAGAGACAGGAAGGCACAGATGTGAGGAATATCAAGAAGGAGGACTGAGAGAATTCATGGTCACTTACACTAATAGATGGGGCAGGTCTGGTGGTGAAGAGACCCAGCATTGAACCTCTTCAGAAGATGGAACTATCCCTATAATTCAGTATCTGTGCAGGTGAGTCATATGTGCTAAGAGTTTTATATGGGAACCTTTTATTAATCCTCACAATTATCTTGGAGGTAGGTATTCTTGAATTTGCTCTTTTATAGAAGCAGTAGAGGTAAAGAAGGCAATGTTTAAAGCTATACCGTGATGAGCAGTGGAGCCAGGATTTGAACCCACCTTCAAAGTAGATGCTATTTATCATTACTTTTTATCTTCTCTATTTATTTCCAGAAATCCAGTCTTTTTTCTTTTAGTCTTATCATACTTATAGGACTTAATAAAACATTATTTGATGCCGAACCTCATTTTTCAATTGCTAGTAAATGACCATGCTTCCCTGACGGAGGAAATAAATCAATTATATTCTGGGTTTATGGAAGCATTTTCTGAAATAGGGTCAGTGTGGGTCAGCCAAGAACATATTAAGTGGTATAACAATATCATTACCAACTCTTTCACCACTCTGATGCTGTATTGCTAGGTATTTGCAACAATTATTGCTCTATAAATCCATATGTAAAATTCGAGAGAGAAAAAAATGAGAGAGAGCATTTTAAAAAATGTGGCTTCTACAGAGTTCTTTATGTATAGAGAGCAAACTTACATTTCAAGGTGACCTATCCCAGCCCTGTAAATATCATTCATGGAAGAGATGATCAAAACTACAGACAGAAATATCCTAAAAACTATGCTGTTAACTACAATATAACAAAATACATTTCTATTGTTCTCTGAAATTTGTGAGATGCTATCCAATAAACTAAAGCCCCTTAGTGATTAAAATGTGTGTTTTGTTGGAGGCAGAAACAGGTAAGGAGTGAATTTTGAAAATGATTATAACAGCTTTACATATGCATGATGCCTTTGCCGCAAGGACCTTCACACACTTCAAGAATGACTTAACAAACATGTATTAATCCTCACATTGTCCACAGAGAATATGTGCGAGGTAAGCAGTGTTCATCAATAAGTTTTGTTCTCCTGCAAAAGGAAAAACCCAACCTTGTCAAGTGAAGGTGTTGTGACAATCTCTATAAGGTCACTGACTGTGGACACAGTTGTAAAATCTGCATGGAACTCGCTAGGTTCCATGGACATTTGATGTAATGGGAGCGAAGGTGATCTTTCCTTTCTTCTTTTTGTACCTTCCCTCCCTCCTTCTCTTTTTCTTTACCCTTCCCTCACTTTCCTTTCCTCCCATCCCTTCCTTCCCCTGTCCTAGTCCTCCCCCTCCTCCCTCCCTCCCTCCTTCCTTCCTTCCTCTTTTCTCTCCCTTTCCTTCCTTCCTTTGAAATGTTCTGAAACAACTCAAATTCTGACCAGCCATTGGGAAAAACATATCTAGTTTTACTTTTTCTCTTTTTTCTTCCTTTATACTTAATATGAAAACACAATTTCCTCATAGTAGTTCCTGATTTACATTTCTGCTCCATTGGTGGATTCTCCCTCTGTGTTCAGCAACATCTCATTCCTAATGACTATTTATAGCCTCCCAGGGTTTCTGTGGCCCTAAGTATCACCGTTGAATTTATCAGAGTTCTTGCCTATCCTGATTGCCTGGGTGCACCTGCTGTGGGATTTATAGCCTTGAAAATAAGTACCAAACACCTAGTGGCTTCTAAACTTTTTTTTTTTAAATCAGTCTTTCAAGCAGGTTGCTTTCCACCCTTCCCCTCCTTAGGAGGCTCACAGTGGCTGTTTCTACATGATGTTGAATCATCCAGATGAAAAGTGAAAATTCTGTCAATCTCCTGTTCTCAGCTGTAGTTTAATGTAAGAGGCATTTGTGTGGTTGTTGTGATGAAAACAAGATTGGGAGGAGGAGAAAGTGCTAGATCTCTGCCTCTTAGGTCTTCATTCCTCTCTTCCTGAATTACCAGGATCCTTTATCCCACCACTACCACCTTGAGACCCAAAGAGGTACTATCTGCTTTTGAGACTGTACTCTGGGCACTGATGTCTTCTGTTCCCAAATTTGCTCCTCTTTACCCTGCCTTGTGCCTGAGGTCCTGCTACACACCCCTCTGCATTCCTCTGCATCAATGTTGAGTACTTGTTACATAAATTTACTCCTTTACTATTCACAGGGAATAAGAATCTTCTCAGCTAATGACCATCTGCATGTATGTATTCAGCTGCATCTGACAGTTAAAAGCAAGGGAAGCATGAAGAATGAGAGACTTCTGATGAAGGTGATGGATAAATCATCCAAGCTGGGATTGTTTGCTCCACCTGTGATGTGAAGAAGTGGGGGGATTACAGAAAGTGGAGGATGCAGAAATCTTCTAGGTCCAGCCAGTGTGTGTGGCTAAGGTGGAAATGGGATAGTTTCAGAAATACCAGTGAGACCAATTCTGCTCTTCCACATAGGCCCAGGACCAATCACTCTAGGCACTAAGTCAGGTGGTTGGCTAGAGTGGTTTGAGAAAAAACATGCATCACTTGTATTTCCTTTCAAATGAACCACAAGTCTGCATAGTCTTATTCCTAGGACCCAGGGGAAGGCTCTACCTTTTTTTCTGTTGAGCTGATACACACCCAGAATGAGACATTTTCTTTATGAGCTGTGTTGTTGAGGGTGCTTGATATATAACTGCTGTACAGATGCATGATACTTTTGCCTCAAGGACATTCACACATTTTACACACTTCTCCTGCTTTTGAAAGGGGACCCTGAAGCAGCATGACTATTGAAATCTGAAGATTCCCTCCTTCTGTAATTCAGACCTATTGGGGGCCTCCTGCTACATTCAAGTGGACATGAATGTAGCACACCTGGTTTATCTTAAGTAGTAAATCTTTCAGTCTTTTCTATCCCCACCATACTCCCAGTCCTGGAGCTATCATCAGGTTTTTCTGGGAAAATTCTTTCCATTATGGATGCACACTTTTGGCTTTAGATCATTGCCTTGCAATAAGAAGTTCAACCTGGTTCCTGGAACCTGGGAAGGAAAAAGACTTGGCAGTGCCTCATCACTCAATAGAGGAAATGCCCTAACTCTGTAGCCACCAGCACACCCCAATGGGATATGTTTGTGTCTAGTTTCTAGGGAAACTCTGTTCAGCTTACTGTCTACTCTTTCCCTGGCCCAATATAGGCTCTGAAGTCTCCCTTAATGCTTGCTGTGAGTTTGCTTTGCTTCCTGGATTTTGCCTATTTTAGCTTCTCTATTATACTCACTGTAATCTATACCTGATTCTTGCTACCCAGACTGACTCCTTCCACCCTCCAAACTTTTATCCTTTACTTCACTCTTCTTATGAGCCAGGAGTCAGTCCTGGCTCATTGCATGAGTTACAAACCCTGCATATAAATTCTCTCTTTTCCTATTTCTGGACTCTAAACACTTTGGTGCTGGCATACTTTCCCCCCACATCCAGCAACCTCCACAATTTATGTTTCATTTGCTAGTAATCATCATTAACACAGCTGTACACCTTTATATGAAAGCACATATCATTGTGTGTGGAGACTTGTAGTTTCTTCATGGGTATTGTTAAATATATTAGCATCAACACAGGCCTAAGCAACCAGCGAAGACCACTGTACCAGTGGAAAACATCTAGCAAGAGGGCTTTTGGGTGCTTTCATTTTGGGGTATTTTAATACAAATTTGGTGCTATAAAGTCATAGGTACAGTAAACAAGAACCTATCCAAAGCTGCTATCTGGTTTTCTTTTGTCTTGTGGGCCAGATAATGACAGTTAAATGACACCAAGGAGAAAGAACTTCTGTGTTTTGAACTCATAAAGAGGAATTCACAGTGATTTCACTTCTTATTTTTGTTCCAATTACAGCAATATTTCTGAAGTGTTTGATCTCTGGTTGTCTTTTGAGGTTGCAAACCCTTCTACCCTGGGTCTTTGTCTCCCTCGTCTTTCATACATTTCCTGAAAGATCCGAGACATAACAGTAAGCAGTCATTCCAAGTCTCTACTCATCTCGAGAGAATTTCTAAGAGCTGACTTGGAGGGCTTTTGGCATCCCTTTGATCTTGTCACTATTTTCCTTGCATTTCCAGGCGGGAAAAAGGCTGGTGGGCATCTGACACCAGCATAGACAACAATGTGTGGTCTTGAAGTTGGTCCCTCCAGGGAATGGGAACTGCAAGGGGACACATTCCTTCCATAGCCCCCACCCTACCTGAGCTCTGTCCACTATTTTCTGATGCCTTCTTTTCCCATGAGGGCCACTGGGAGTGGGGTGAGGGGTATGGAACAGATGAGGAGTGTTGTTGTTATCTCCAACTGGTACACGGTGAGAGAAGGACAGTTCTCACCAAGCCACTGGCATGGCTCTCTGTCTACACTCAGATCAAACAAAAACATATTGGGGGAAGGAAGGGAAGTTTGGGGTGTTGTAAGAAAAAAAATCTAAAAATTTAATTAGTTACTCCAAGCGAATATTGCACACACACTTGGTCCTTTGTCTGCAATGAGCTTCTTTGTTTTCCTTATTCTCCAGCTCTTGATTCAATTCCAATTTATCAGGAAAGTGGCCCTTATCCAGGCCAAATCCCCTGATTTCAGGTTCCCATGGCACCATGTATCTCTCCTTGGTGGCACTAGCCACAGTAGCAATTTTGCAGCCTGCTGAGTGTTTATTTGCTTAATGCATCTTTTCCCCAGCACACTGTAAGCTTCACGAGGCCAGGAGTGAGTCTGTGGCTTAGAGTTCCATGGCACCCCCAGCCTCTAGCACAGTGCCTGCTACTTAGTAAGTAGGTCATACTTATTTGTTGCCATTGGGTGGGTGTCTCTCACTCAAATGAATGGGAATATAAATCCTTTTCTTTTGCTGAGCCTTATTTGGAATGTCACCAATGAGTGAAATGTACAGAATGTGTGGTGGAGTTTTATTCTGGGCAAGGCCAGCAGACTGGTTTTGGGGATCTCTCCGTAGAACTTCTTAGTCCATGTGTGACTCAATTGTCACGGAAACTACTGATTTTGGTGAATTGAGTAATTTGGGAGGCAAACTGACCAAATTAATATTTTGGTTCCAGGTAACTATAGTAAACTTTAACTAGTTCCTTTTGGGTGTCCTTTTGGGCCTGCTGGGATATTTCAACAGAATGATGAAGCTATTTGGAATTAATCTGCCACCCTTCACCTCTGTTTTATTTTACAAAGTCAGCAGGTGGGAATGTTGGGCTATTTTTTGATCTATGTTGAAGACAGGTAACATGACACTTTGAACTTTCTGCTTTCTCCAGCAGTTCGTTCTTTCTGCTGTTTCTCTCTTTCACTAAGCCTTTCTGCCAAACACATCACACCTCTTTTTTGCAATGCCCGATTCCTGCTCTGTCCTTGAAAGCACTCTTTGATCTTTCTTCTTTTTGTCAGCATTTCATTTTGGTACAGTTGCTCAATGAATTACTGCATAACTGCTCTTATCAGAGTCTGAAATTATATCCCTGGAGATCTTTGTAGTTTCCTAGCTTCAATGAATATTCAAGTACTTGTCCAAGAAGTCTCTTTCCCACTGCTGAGTAGTTTACATTTTTTGCCCTTTTGCCTTATAGTTCAATTCCAATTACATACATGGGTGCATGCATCTACACACACACACACACACACACACACACACACACACACACACACACTAGCATGCACCTGTGGTGTGATTACTAGTGAGAAGAACACTATTCAGCTGGTCTATTGACTTCATTCACTTATTAATAGAGTCTTAATCCACATGTTCATATTCTGATATAATGGATAAACTATTTTTAAAGGTGATGGTAACACCATATTTTTTCAACAGATATCAATTGAGTACTTCCTATGTGTCAGGTACTTGTTGGGAGAATAATGTTGACCATACATGATAAATGCTCACACTAACCTCATAATAGAATAGGAGAGAGAACTTTATCCAATAATTTACATTAAAATTATAGAATTAGCCAGCTGTGGTGGCACATACTTGTAATCCCAGCCACTCAAGGCAGGAGGATTGCAAGTTAAAGGACAGCCTCAGCAACTTAGGCCCTTAGCAATTTAGTGAGACCCTGTCTCAAAATAAAAATAAAAAGGGCTGGGGATGTAAATCGGAGGCAAAGTACCCATGAGTTCAATCCCCAGTACTACTACTAATAATAATGATAATATAGAATTATTCCAATAAGGGCTAGAAAGTGGAGATAGATGTGGCAAGCTGAAAGCCTTTGAGGGAGTTTGATCTAGTCAGGGATGTAAGAGAGGCTTCTCTTTGGAAATATTGGTCAGGATGATGGGATGTCTTCAAGTCAAATGGGGAGGTGCTGAACTTTGCTGTTAGTGGCCTGCTTTACTATCTCGTCTGGGCTCAGTCACAGACTGGTGTTACCTACTGGAAACATGGCCTCTGGAAGAACACAGGGCTAGATCAGGAGGAGCAGCATCAGCTTCAGCTGAAGCCATAAGCCAACAATGGTCCCATGATCTGATTTGCAGTATACCTTTTGTACCACACAGACCTACTTCTCCATACAGGTTCAGGGAGAAGCTCCTCCATGGTCCCAGGGACCTCTTTTCTTGAATGAAAAATCAGAAATACTAGGATAGCAGGATAAACTACAGACCTAGTTGCTTCAGTTGGTCTTGGGGTCCAAATGTACTTATCCTAACCCTTCCATCGCATCCATTCTAAAACTTACCCTCCCACTGAACTATCCCCATGGTAAGTCCTAGTGGCCACGTAGCCTCCATCTGTTTTATTTAGGTCACTTTGTCCATATGCCCACTATGTCAGTTGTGGGTTGGTTGTGATGAAGTTGACTAGGGTCCGTTTGTTGTTCAGTGGGTCTTGTGAGGTAGATGCTTTCTGGTCAGCATTAATGTGTGATGCAAAATTTTCACACTTCATACTCACCCACCTGTGTCTACTTATATGCCTCAACCCAGACATTTGTTTGTCTCCAAGCTGTTATTTTCTTTCTAGGCCTCTGGATAGACAGATAGTCCACTTTCTTTCTTTGGTTTTTTTTTTTTTTTTTTTTTTTTTTTTTTTTGTACTAGGGATTTAGCCTAGGGGTACTTAATCACTGATCCACATCCTTACTCCTTTATGCATTTATTTATTAACATTTTTAAAGTTGTCAATGGATCTATATTTTATTTAAATGTGGTGCTGATAATTGAACCCAGTGCCTCACACTGCTAGGTAAGTGCTGTACCACTGAGCCACAACCCCAGCCCTTTTCTATTTTTTTGAGACAGGGCCTTGTAAGTTGTTGAGGTTGGCTTTGAACTTGTGATCTTCCTGCCTCAGCCTTCTGAGCTTCTGGGATTATAGGTGTGTGACACCACACCTGGCCCAAGAATCTGGGGCCATTTCTCCTTCCACACATGGTGAATGACCAGACACATGGATCACATCTCCTTCCAGCATGAAGATTTTCCCTCTCTGCTGTCTCTCAAAGTACCTCTGAATGTGTTGCTAATGCAGTTACTGTATGCTTTCAAATAGAAAACTGAACCATGCATAAACAAAGTTTGGATCTTCTCTTCCTCCTTTATCTGGTCACACAGGGATTCTTGTATGGCTCTATTTGTGAGCTGAGGAATGGGCGGTGGCTGACATGAGGATCTGAGCAACCTGCTCTCCCAGCTTACTCTGCTTTAATCTGGGGTTCAATTCTGTTTGTTCTATTTCCATCTTATAATAGACTGCTGCTGAATCCATCCAAATTTATAGCTTGATGGGTCGTTACTAGCTTATACCGAGCAACTTAGACACATGTTCATTTTGTACCTCATTGTTAAGTATTCCGTCTCAGACAGCTGTCTTCCTAGATATGGAATGTGTTGTCTCCAGAACCCAGAAAGGCCCACTGTGTCCTATGTTTCCTTATTTGTGGTAGAGAATGCAAGATTCAGCTAAATATCTTTTATTTTGCAGATGATTTCTGGTTTGCCTCTGAATCCCTAAAATCCATGTCCCTAAAAACTTTGCTGAAATGGCAATTCCCTGAATTTCCCTAGAACTTAGTGTCTTACGTTAAGACAAAAAAAAAAAAAAAAAAAAAAAAATTTTTTTTTTCTTTTAAATTCTGAGGCTACTAGGCTGGAGCACTTTGAGTTCCTATATAATCAAACTAAAGCTCAAAGTAAACAGTAAAACGAAATTGGAGACTTTGCCAATCAGTTACCACCAACTAACCTCTACCTGGAGTATTTCCACTCCAACAAATCAAATATATTTTCCTTGACTTACTTTTTGCATGAGTCTATAAATGCTTGTAGCTCAGACTGTTGTAATAAAGCTCCTTGAACTTCTTATTCTGAGTGTTGCCCAGTTCATAAATTGTTCTTTGTTCAAATGAACTCTGTTAAGTTTATTTTGCCTAAATTATTTTTTCAAACACTTAATGAGTACAGGTAACCTACCTAGTCCTCAAATGTGTTTACCACCTATTTATTATCCTGTTCAATCAGTATGATGTCATTGATGTAATGGTCAGCGTGATATTCTATTAGATGACCAGGCAGCTCAGATCTCTTCAGACAATATTATGACAGAGGGCAGGAGAATTAACACAGCCCTGTGGCTGAACTGTACACCAATACTGTTGCCCATCCTAGTTAATGTAAACTATCTCTGCTGCTCTTTTCTAATTGGAATGCAAAAGAATACATTTGTCATATCGATGACAGCAGATTGTATATCTGAGATCTTGCTCCTCTGACTTTAGCCACAGTCCTACTATGGCCCAGAAGGTAAAGTCAGGAAATCTACCTGGCTGAGCTAGCAGTAGTCTTCAGTCATTCTGCAATATGCATTTGGCTTCTGGTGGAATAAATGGACATAAGATAAGAACCATTAACCTGCATCCTTTAGTTCTTCAATGTTAACACCAATCTCCTGTCATTCTTCCTCAAATGAGATGTTGTTTCTTTTTATTTTTGGCTGAAGTGGTTACAATCTCAGATATTTCACTATAATAGCTCCTACTACACAAGCCAAAGATTCAGTATGTGGGTTTATTTCAACTACCAAGTATATACCTAGGAAAATGACCATTCGGTGGATCTGTAGACCAAATGGGCTACTGGGGTCTGAGTTTAGTCAACAGTCCCTTTGTTATCTGGTCTATACTGTCTCCAAAGTAACAGAGAGGCCATGATGGCACTTTGAGTGTCAATATCAAATTTAATAATCCTCAAAGTACTTAAGACATAATTTACTACTTAATAGACATTATTTAAATCTATGGACTTAAGAAGAATGTGAAGAAAAAAGTTTCCTAAAGCCAACCTGCCAAAATGTTTAAAATTTTTTTTAAATTGTTTTGATGGATTATCTAGATAAAAGGTCATGGCTTGAGGCATAGAATTACTTGAAATGCACTTTGAGTACATATTGATAATGCTACTAATGACATTCAACTTTAAATGGAATATGTTTAAATATTGATGATTTGTGAGAGTTTAATGATTTAAATGTCCTAATATACAAATAAAGGAAAAATATAAAACATGTTATATGGTGTTTCCCAAAGAATTTTTTAAAAATTTCAATAATAATGTTATATATAGTCAAACTTCACATTAATTTAGAAAGCAAAAAAAAAAAAAAAGTTTTGGAAAGCTTTGAATAAACTGGAGTTAGACCATCTAATGCTTTAGTAGAAAAAACAAAAGTTCGTCTAATTGGCTAGGAAATAACAATTGCTTCAAAATTTCCTGCTTTTTAAACAACTATTATCAGGAAACAAGGTATCATTTACCTTATTTAGTGATTAAGTGATCAGTGTTATTGTTTCAGAATTCATTTCAAGATGAAAGAAGGTTAATGAATATGATTAAGACAGATCAGTGTTAACTTAAGATGACCTTCAGCTTGAAAGCATTTTGCCTGGCACAGTGATATTGGCACATTTTACACATTGATTAACCTTGAGTGAGACTATTTTCTGTCAGCCTTCAGTTAAGTAAAATGGGCAAAGACACAAATGCTTATGCCAGGACTTCATTTGCGATAAGAAACACAAGCAAGTCAGCAATGGAGCTTTGTTACCAATGCTTTAGAATTTCTTAATTGGATAAGTCC
Organism: Tamias sibiricus; assembly: GCA_025594165.1. NCBI lineage: Eukaryota > Metazoa > Chordata > Mammalia > Rodentia > Sciuridae > Tamias > Tamias sibiricus. The sequence goes on along the minus strand of CM046666.1, from coordinate 85,274,374 downwards.
ACATAAATACGGTGACTAGGAGTACTGGCTCCTGACTCAGGCTGCCTGCCTGCAAAACCCTGCTCTGTTATCTGCTGGTGGCCTTGAACAAGTTGTTTAACTTGGACCTCAGTTTTCTTACCTATGAAACAGGAATGAATATAGTAACCAAAAAAAGCTTCCTTAATTAGGGTTTTGGGATCAGGACTTCTAAAGCAAAGTGTCTGGCACTTATTAAGTATTCAATAAGTGTTAGTCATTGTTATTGTAAATATCTGGCATAAACTAGAGCATTAAGTGCACATCTACACACATACATATACTCACATGTATATATATACTCATATATATATGAAACATTTCATATTACATTGTATTATATAATATCTAATATTATATTCAGTATATTATATACCTAATATATAATGATATATTTGATATATACTATATCTGATTAGTTATATGTTAGATGAGATTATATATCCAGATGCTTTTATTTCACAGCAAAAATATGAATAGTCAAAAGATTATCCACATCTGACAACCTCTTACTTTCCAAGTTTTGCATGCTTGATTTGAGGAAAGATTTATTCCAATGATTACTTAGACTATTGAATACAAATTCCCGGAAATTTCTACTATGGAAACCTCAATTTTTCAGGGAATCCAAGAAACTAGATGTGCAAATGTTACCTTTCACTGTAACTATTCAGGTTGTTTAAAGCTTCTATCAGAAAAAAACTAAGCAAACTCTGTTCATATCAAAGTGTGAGCCACAGGCTATGTTTACTTTCACAAAAATCTCTGGATAGTTTAAGGGAAAAAGACTTGGCCTCAAGTATTACAAAAAATATATAGGTAACAGCTTCAATATTCTATCAAATGTTTACTAAAGGTAATTTCCAAAGCCTTCAATTATTCCTTAATAGAAGGCCATTTGGATGGTGCTTTTTTGTATAGATTTCCCTGCAATAAAGTTTATAACTGTAATATGACCTCACTTTCCAGTTAATAGAACAATAGAACATTTTTATTAAACTATTCTTTGAAGGTTTCTTTGGAGAATCCCCTCATTCAAATTGATCTCCAACTCTGGTGATGCAATAGTGCAAAGAAAAAAAAGTCACACAATTCTTTGGGTAATTAATATTTTTCTTAAAAGACTTAAATAAATAATGCATCTTTTGTTGTATATCTATGTGGAAAAGAGGATTTTTCCCTGACAAAAAGTAAAACTGGCCTGATAAGAGACAGACACATAATTCTTTATATCCCTAGTTAGTACCTTAAGAATGTTTGGCATCTAGGAAGTGCTTAATAAACGTGTCAGATCCCTGGGATTGGAATTTCCAAAAGTAATCCTTCTCATCATATTTTCACTTCTATTTAGGTTCCAACTCAGTCCTAGCTATTTTATCTGAGGAATCAATTCGAACTAATATGCAAATGATTGACAATTTATTTTTTCCCCTTTCTTACATGATGTCTGTTTTATTTGTTTGTTTGTTTTTGTTATTGAGTAATAGTGAGTAATAGTGTAGGAGATAGAATAGGATGGTAGTCAAAAGCCGAAACTCTGGCATGTCAAATTCTTGTGAGAGCTGTAGACTAACTCGAATAAGTCATTTTGCCTTAGGTTCCTCAACTGTAAAAAAGGGTAGTTATAGGATCTAAAAGTGAGATAATTCATGTAGAATCTACTAATTTATCATCATCAATAGGAAATATATGCATTTCAGACATTCACATTTTGGATTTTGGAGATATTGTGGAGAAGTAAAACACTTTAAGTCCCCACAAGTCATACTTCCTTGGCAGTTACCTGGTTACCCACAGCAAATGCTGCCCTCAAAAACATTGCAATCTGTGGCTTCCCACCTGATTTCCCATTGTGATTACATTGGAGATGAAAGAATCTGACATTTACTCCTTGACATTTATTTAGCACTTACTGTGTGCTAAGCATTTTGTAAGGTACTAACTAGAGATATAAAAGTGAATAAGGAGCAGGTAAACTAATTCAGTGTGTCTGATGCCTTGGGATCTTATTTCCTTTTTTTCCAGCTTAACCAGTTTTTATTACTGAGAAAGTTGCCTGGCACAATTCACTTGGTCTCTAATGTAGACATATTTCTGTACTTCCTTTAGGGCTGACTTTACCTTTTTTTAAAAAAAATCTACTTATATTTCTTTTCATCATTCTAAAGTGGCAGAAGCTTTTTCTCATCTATTCCCAGGTTGCTCCCAGGGTATGACCTCTGACTTCCCAGCAGAGACCCCTGATGAGGTCTGAATTGGCCATGTCTCATTCTAATGAATAATGGACCTGGTCACCCCTCAGTGCCCTCCAGATTTACTCACAGGTCCCTGGGGACATTACCAGCAAATAAATCCCCTGACCTCCTCCTGCAGGATTCTTTTTTCCTACTCAGGCCCTTCTTGAGCCTCTTTGCTGAAGCCTTAGCCAGACTGCCTTTGACTCAGCCAATCTGGATGTCAACCCCCAAATGTCTTCAATCCCTCAGATGCATGACTGTAAGCACCCAGTTTTCTAGATACTTTGGCTTGCTGTAGGCAGAGCCACCACCTTCTGAATCTCCATTTAATATCCACATGTCCTCAATGTGTGATTTAATTGTTTGTTAGCCTGCAAGAACATGTTCAATACCAATATGAGCTGCCTATTTACCTTATGCCCAATGGAGCTAAAATATATGACTCCATACATGGATTGTGATTGGCTGACCCGTTGCCTCTCAGAAAGCTCGGGGGTCAGTTGTGACTCTGAGCTACTGTTCTGCTTCTAGATAGAGCTTTGGGTTGGATGTGAAATGGGAATAAAAATGGATAAATAATGACAGCTGGACTGATGAATGACTTTCTCCTCTTCTCTAGTTGTCTTAGTAGCTCTGTGAAATTCTGCTGCTGGTGTCAAATTCTGCTGTTGGTAGCAGCAGGCCCTTTATAAGTAAGTTATCCCCTTACTTTGGAAGAATACCTTTGCATTCAGAGAAGCAGCATGCTGAATAAACCAGAGGTACCCCAAATAAATCACATCAGGTTACTTTTTGGGTTTGTAATTGTTCTGTAGTGTACCATCTTACACAGACTTCCAGATGATTTTAGAGTGATTTATTTTTTATCTTTTAGTGCAACAGAATCAAAGAAATGCCCATCAAATGCAGTCTCTAATCACTTTCAACAGTTCTAGCTTCTATAATGCCCCAGTGTTTCAATTTAACATTTACTGTTGTGTGCCTTGTGTAAATAGGTGCATTGGAAATTTAAGCCTGGTATAATGGGGGACAGACAATGTGATGGAGGAGGAGGAAGATTTCTACCAAAATCTTAGGTGTCCAAATGCCAGCTTCATGTTTTATACTCATCCTTCTAGGTAACCTTAGGGCACCAACTTCCATTCATTTTCTTTCACTCTAAGCCCATGTTAGCAGTGACTACAGACTGGATATTATCTAAACTCTCAGTGAATCACAGCTGACAGTGCTGCTATTTCTAAGCCACAGAATCACTCTTTGAACAAAATGCAAGTGCTGTGTCTTTTCAACCTGTTCTTCAACGGTGGAAGCAGCAGGATTCCAGCTCTGTATAATAACTGTCAGAAACAATTTCTGCTCTGTAAGTGAGGTGAAGCAAAATGTCAAAATATTTGAATACATTTCATTGAGGATATCTTCTTTTAAATTAGTGAAGGCTAGAGAAGAAGAATCCCATTCTCTCACATAATAAATATGCATGGAACTGAGGAGCCACGTGCATTCTAATAAAGCTGAGTCCTGGCTCGTTAATGCATTATAGGTCCACAACAATAAAACACAATAATTACTAGTTAAAGAGATGCCAGTGTTGGCCTTTTACCAACATCCCTGAACATATAATTCATAATAAATTTAGTAAGGCTGAAGTCGGCTTGTTAATTAACCTATTTTATGCAACGACTGGAATGGAGGAAGCAATTACATAATCCAACAAGGCACCTTCCCAAATGTGCACATTTCATTTTTGGTTGGGATCTGCGGTTTGGACCCAGGAGACTCAAAGGACTCAGGTTCTTGTTTGTGTTAATACAGATGAGAAAGTTTGGGAAGACATGGCAAAGTAATATCTTATTATGCAACTACCATTCATTTGAAAAAGAAGTTGCAGGAGAGTCCACACAGAACTGGTGAAGTTAGGAGATGTTTAAAGCCAACAGCTTGGGCAAAGAAAGGGCTTGAGGAGAGGTTCTACCAAGAGTCCTAGGGAACTGATCAGGATGATGGACATATGCAGCACATATACACTTCCTTCCTTTGTGCACAAAAACATTAAAATTACTGAGAAGTTATGAACGTGTCACAGAGCTGGTAAATAAGAAAGAGCATCCTCTTCTGCCAGAAACTGAGAAATATCTGGACTATTGAAAATCGAAGTGATAGGCTTGGCAAGAGCACAGGACTCCGCAGCCTAATACAAATGAAGAAGAAATTCCCTCTGAACTTAGATTTCTCCAGATCAGCTTCTCAGCAGACTGATAGGAAGAGAGTTAAGGGTTGTGGGAGACCTCTTTGGGAGAATCTTTAACCTGCTTTAGAACATGCAGCTAGAGTTCCCCCTTTGTTCTGTCACCCTATACAAAAGGTGACTGGAGATACTTTTGCCACCAGGCAAAAAGGAATATCTGCCCTCTAAGGAAAGTAAAGACATAAATCTGACAAATTGCTAAATCTCCATGATAGATGTGTGTTGAGAGGTGAATACACCAACATTCTTGAGTAGCTCAAGTACTTCCTATTTTACAAAGAGAGGGTTTGGAGGATGTGGGTGTAAAGCAGGCAGGCTGATGGGGACTCCTTTTCTCCTCAAGGCAGGAGGGAAGCACAGTGGAGAAATAGAGAACACCCTCTCTGTTCTATATGTTAGTCGTGGTACATTATTCATAAAACAAGTGAGCAACAAAGGATCACTGGGCGTTGGATAAAAACTAACAGTATACAAGGAAGAACCCAGGGAACTCACATAATAGTTGACAACAGAGATAACACAGAAAACTGAAGAAAACAGTAAATCAGTCCTAATTAGTATCTTCAATAAAATTCAAACGACTATTGATTCATAAAAGCAGAGCATGCATCTATGAAAAACAGTAATACGAAAATGCAGAATTAATGGAGACTAAAATTTTGCTTTCTTAAATTTAAAAATTACCAGAAGTGCTACATAATAGGACAGAAATAAAAACATTACTAATCTGGTAAAAAAAAAAACAAAACAAAACAAGATGAGATAATTCCTTAGAACATAAAGGGATAAAGAAATAAAAGTTGTGTGAACTGAGTATAGGCATAGAGGCTCAATATCTGAGGTCCAAAATCCATTCAACTGGGTTTTTGTTTGCTTGTTTGTTTTTGGTAGAAAGTCAAGGAAATGTGAAGAAGTGATACAAATTATAGGGGGAAAAATTCCAATCTAAAACACAAAGCTTTAGCTTGAAAAGGTCAATTGAATGGTAAGGATAGTTAGTGGGAAAAAGACCATTAGTCATATCCTAGTGAAATAACTGAGCAAAGAATTCAACATCAAGATATTTGTTAATGAAATTTAGTATTTTGATAGTTTAAAAGCTAAGCACTGTATTAATAATAGGATAATATGTTTTCACACACTTAGGATTATTATTTGCATTTTATTGGATAAATATGGCCAAAAAATAATTACTAGGTATAACTATTGATACATAAATTTAAGAAGGCTTCAACTTTACTGTTAATAGGAAAAAGAAAGTTTAAAGAACAATGCAATATGAATATGTGTTCTCCAGACAAGCATTTAAAAGTTTGAGAATGGGGCTCAAACAGTGTTTCTAAGTGTGTGAAGTAGAAATGCTTTTAGAAAGGGAAGTTGGCGTATTTATCTAAACTTAAAATTCAGAGATATTTTAGAGAGAAAGTATTCCTTTTGGTATCTATTACAGAGAAATACTTGTGGGTAGGCATGAAACTTCATGTGGAGAATATTCATTGTCATATTATATATAAGAGAAAAGGAAGAAAGGAAGGAAAGAAGGGAGGGAGGGAAGAGAAGAAAGGAGGAAAGGAAAGGGCAATTGAAATGTTAAAAACAGAGAATTAGGTAAAAAAATGATAATGTATTTTTACTGTGAAATAGGATATAGTTGTAAAAAAATTAAAAATGACAGTTTGTATAAATCCTCAGGGGAAAAATGTGATATTTGACAAGGAGGTAGAAAACACTGGGGTGGTAGGTTTTAAAGCTTGCTCTTTGTCTCCTGTATTTTGCCTGTTATTTGTGGCTTGATCTGCAGAGTCCCATCACCATGACAGGCCAGCTTTACTCCCCATAGCCAGCTTGTTTCTATAAAGTCCAGGAACAAAGGCCCATAAGATTTCCTGATGTAATTTTTTCTTACAATTCATTCTCCATCTAATCCAAAACTGTAGAGAGAGAAGGATTTTCTTTTCATAATTTGTTTCTCAGAGAAACTACAGCTAATAGAATTGAGATTCATTGAAATTTTTTGTGGAAAATCTGCATTTTAAGGACTTTTATTATAAATCAATCTAGTGCTTTCATATCGTCTATGAACATTACTGCTGGAAGTCAAGAGAGTATAACAAGTGTGATTTGGGCAGTTGCAAATAAAATTGCATAAGAATAAATTTTTCTTTGTTTTGAACTTCTTTAATCTGCTTTCTTTCCTGCTTGGACTCAGAGAACTTAATCCTGTTATAGTTTGGACATTTTTATGTTAAGATTCAATATTTTTTGGGATGGTCAGTATGGTCCGTGAAATCATTCCATTCTAGCACAGGTATTATTAATAGTGTTATTTCAGTCTCTGTCAAGTTCATAGCTGAATTTTTTGTTTTCCTTGCCCTTAGAAATCCAATGGGTCTGGCCCCCACCTCAAAGTGTGAGGTGGGTTTGAAGAAGGGTGAATGTAACCAGGTGGCCTCCTCTCCCGGCTTTGACTGGTTTGTGCAGTTGTTAGGGCTTGCAGTGGGCAACTAAGGACAGGACTGTGCCCAATATTGGCTCACTGTGTAGCACATTAGAGGTTCCTCAGTGTAAGCAATCCTAGGAAGGCACAGCCATTTTGTTCCACCTCTCTCAGTGAGGTCTATTGCTGACCTCTGTTGGGGTCTCCACATCCCCATTGGATAGTTCTTGGTGATATACCTGGTATTTGGTGCTCCAGTCTAATTTCTATGACATTTTCAAGACACTTTTACCTGTCAGGAGCAGACTTTGCTCAGGCTTTGCAAGGTTAGCCACTCCATGTCCCTGCTGTTCTTACTCTTGCAATAGCACACATCTTGCAATGGCAGATGTGGTGCAGGTCTTACCAGAAAGCAAGCACCAAATGAGATACAGAATTCATTTTCTTTATTATTCAGAATCATCCAAAATCTTCAGAAGAAATGCTCTTGGGTACCTCTCTTCTCCACTTTCTTCTCCCCACCACTGCCCCCATCCCAGCTGCAAAGCTCCTTTGAAGAGGGGATAACACAAGTGTCCCTACCTCCTTCTCAGATAGGGTTCCCCTCATTCTCCTGCCCCCTCCTGTTCTCTCACACCACCATGACAACCTGGCTATTGTGAATGGCATGTATTTGAGAGTGTGCCTGCTTGAGCTGAGAATCTCAAAAATGAAACATCATCTTTTTTTTCAACTTTGAACTGTCTCCTCAGCAATCTATGTACTTTCTGTTTAAAATCCAGGTGGAGTAAAGTCCTGTTGGCAGCAGGATAGAACAGCATGATAGGGCACCTTTAGTTAATTATTTATATCATCTCTGCAAAGAAGCAGTACTAAAAACAATTCTATGAGTGAGAAATCAGGGAAGAAAATAGAGAAATGGAATGAATAATCTATATTGTATGTGTCCTTAAATAAAAACCCACATGAACCTGAATTTTAGTAAGTTCCCTAGGGGATTCCCTTGGACATCTAAATTTGAGATGACCCTCCTGTTGATAGGGTTTCCATTGCCAGCAGACTAATAAAAGATGAATAACACAATGTATACTCTACTCCAGAGTATATGTGAATGTGTCACTTGGGTGGCTGCTTCTTTAGATCAGTAGAAGCAGAAAACATGATGTAGATAAAACTTAGATAGCTGAACATGGCAGAGCATACCTGTAATCCCAGCTACTCTGGAGACTGAAGCAGGAGGGTTGTAAGTTCAAGGCCAAACTGAGCAACTTATTGAGACCCTGAATTAAAATAAAAAGTGAAAAGGGCTGAAAATGTATATCAGTGGTAGAATGTCCATAGGTTCAATCCCCAGTACCTGAAAAAACAAAGAAAGAAAGAAACAAAAATTAGAAAGCTCAGATAAGAAATGGTGAGGCCAGTTGTTGGCTGAATGGCTTTGCATTTTGGTTGGAGCTTGGAGCCTAGCTGTACTTACTATAATTGGGTTGTGGAAGATTCTCTAGGATCCTTACAAGGAGCTACTTTGCTTATTTTGTTTTAGTTAGGATGTGTCTCTCAGCTTTAATCCTGCAAAGGGGTGAAAATTGGCTCTTCAAAGGGGAATAAAAAGAATCTTAATGGTTTGTAGGCCTCTGATGTGCAACTCTACCCAACAAATCTTATTGATTAGACTTTAATTGCTCTCAGTAGGGAGAAATTTAATTTAAAATTTAATTCATTAAATAAATTATGTAATTTAAATTCATTGATTAAAAGAAAAATTTTCTCCTTAGGAAGATGGTAATGAAAAAACAAAAGTTGAGAAACATCCAACAAAATCTGAGACATAGAAATTTTTCCTTAAAGCTTTCTAAAACAAAAGTAACATGCAAAAGTGAAGCAAAGCAATTCTTTTCCTCAGAGTTCCTGAGTCTCTCATAATGTCCATAAAATGAGTATTAAATTCTATGAATACAGTCCATTCTTGGAGCTGAAGGAAGTAATGTACATTTTTATCAACCCATCAAAGAAAGATAAATTAGAATGGCTTATACTTGATAATCAGGAGATATCTTGAGTAGATATAAGTTACTCAACAATGATCTCTACTTCTTTGGTTTGCACCTAAAGTATCAGAAGAGCAAAATTTGTCTAAAAAAATAATGAACCAGCTGGGCGTGGTGGCGCACGCCTGTAATCCCAGCACTTTGGGAGGCTGAGACAGGAGGATCAGGAGTTCAAAGCCAGCCTCAGCAATGGCGAGGCACTTAGCAACTCAGTGAGACCCTGTCTCTAAATAAAATACAAAAAAAAAAGGGCTGGGGATGTGGCCCAGTGGTCGAGTGCCCCTGAGTTCAATCCCCGGTACCACAAAAAAAAAAAAAAAAAAAAAAAGAACCAATCACAAAACTGTTTTGTAGCTTTTTACTTTTTTGGTTAGCAAAATAATTTTGTTAGTCCAAATACTGATACAGCTTTAGAAAAAGGAACTTAATTTTCCCTATGTTACTACCATTTTTCTATTTCACTTTCTTCTGAATTCTAAAAAATATCTGGAGGAGTTAAGAGGTTCTGTTAGTGTGTGTGTTGATTTAAACTCACATAGCCTTTTATAAAACCAAACCAAACATATATTACCTATGAAGAAGACAAAAGAAAACTCTGACAGTTGAAAAATCCTCTTCTTACATTATAATACTACCCACAGAATAATTTGAATTGGAAAATAGACCAGGTAAAAAGCCTCATTAAGTCTCTACCACTTGTAGAGACTTTGGTCCTACCTACTTCCATATAATCTTAATCACTTTATTATAGGATCATTAAAACTGCTACCCTCTTGCTCATTTCAATAGCAATAGAACCTCTTTGATGACATAAATGAGACCCTTCTTGTATCCTCATGTCTGGGTAATTTTAATGCTAAACTATTGTGTGGCCTCATGGCTAATTGGTTAAGAGGCTCTTTCCCCCTCCACTCACCTCTTATAAAATTGCTTTGAGTTCTGAAAGCAGGACAAGTGATCTTTCAAGTTGCCTTGTTCACTCCTCTTGAAATGAACTAAAATTATTTACCTAAAAGAAACCTGGAATATGGGATATTTGGAATTTTTATAGGCAACACAGTAGGAACCCTAACAGTGGGTAGATTTCTTGATTCATTGGCTCACCCCCACTTATCCAAAATAAAAATACTTGACTAACTTTTCTGTAAAACTACTTCATTGTAGGATAAAATCAGAGTCCTGTGTGTACTCTTCCATATTAGGTAATATAAATGTCACAGGTATTTATTTATAAATCAATAGGAAATGTTGCCAGCATAAAACAAAAAAGTGTGATTCAATAACAGAAGAGAGGAGAATATTGAACATTTAGGGTCTTCACTGATATGGCAGATCAATGACTGCAGTTTGTATTGCTCACCTATGCCATGGGTAGGCATCATTTTTATTTGTAATAAGAATCCTTTCTGAATATAAGACAAGATAAAAAAGGAGGTCACCGTTCATGCCCCTCTGATGGCAGAAAAATCTCTTTCAGGTACAAGTAACAGAGGACCCCAATGTATGAGGAGGATTTATTGGCTCCTGTAAAGCCCAGGGGTAGAGCCAGCTTTTAGGTACAGCTAGACAATGTTTACAGATGGAAGTTTCTATTTGTAACTTGGCTAAACTCTACACTCCTTTGTGAGTTGGCCTGTTTTTAGGCTCTGTTCTGTGACAGGAAGACTGGTGAAAAGATTTTGAACCATGCCTACCTAGACATATAGTTGTTTTCTTTCTTCCTTGACCTAACTTGTGACTTAACATTTCTCAGATCTATGTCACTTCCAGTCTTATGTAGCTGGAATCCTGTACTATTTCCTATGGACTAATATATTTTATTGCTTCCTGAACCTCAATATCATGTTCTCTGTGCACCAAATGCATGGGTCTTTAATTCCTTATGGATCTGTGGTTCTTGATCTTACTTGTATAATTGAATTGAGTATCCAGGGATCACGTAAAAATACCATTGTGTGCAGGGCCCACCCCAGAATAAATAAATTACCCTGTTTGTGAATGGGGCCCAGCACTGGTATATTTATAAACTCCCTAATGATTCTAGGGTCCAGCCTCAGTCAGTGGGTAGAGGGTAGACAGAAGGAAGCCCTGATTTGAAGTACTTGCTGATTTCCATGATAATACTTACACCGTGCCAATTCAAGCTGTGTCCATGACACCACAGAATGTAGAGAAGCTGGTTTCACCTGTCACCAGCATATATTATACACTGGTAGAATAATAGGTTTGGCTTATAAGTAGATACTTCTCTGCAACTTTTTAACACTGTTGACCAAATCCTCTTTCCCAAAAAGCTATCTCCTGTTGGTTTCTATGATCTAATATTTTCCTAGTTCTTCTCTCGTTTGTTTGGATGATCTTTTGCCAATTCACTTTTCAGACCTATCTTCTTTTAACCAAACTTTACATGTTGAATCTTCTCAATACTTGGTCTATTTTAATTGCTCTAAGTTTTCTCTTTACCCCTATTGTTATTCACATAATTATTGTCTCTGAAAATCATGGCAGACCCTAATAGCCAACTGTCCTCTCTATATCTTCATATGGTTGTTTCATATGCCCCTCAAATTAAATGCTATAAAAATGGTCTCTGTGATTCTTTCTAAATCTCATTCCACTCTAGCATTCTGTAGCTCAGTAAATAGTACCATCATTTACACTGTTGGACAAGCCAGAATCCAGGGAGTCCCTGTTGACACCTGCTCACCCTCAGACCCTTGCATCAAACAATCACTACCTCCTGATGATGTGTATCTCCTCAAATAGTTCCTGAAACCATCATGTTCTGTCCCCTTCTCATGATCAATGCTGAAATAGACACATGAAAAGAGAGAAGCTAACTGTTCAGAGAAGGGCATATGAACTGACACTTGAAGGGTGAGTAGGAAATTGCTGAAGAAGGGAAGGAAGATATTCTGAGCTAAGAAAGCAACAAACTGATTGTTAACACAGCAGATGCCAGATGCCAGTTTTGACATCTTTACGTACCTGTCCACTAGGCATCTCAAGCTTAGCACAGGTAAATCAGAACCATGATTCTGCCCATCTTTCTTTAGTTTGAATCAGTCTTCCTTAGCTTAGGAAATGGTCCAACTATCCTTCATTGTTGAATGCAAATACCAGGCATCACCATTTATTTTTCACTTTTTTCTCACCTCCACATCTCGTTCCTTGGCAAATTTTGTCTCCTATCTAAGCATATTTTCTGAATTTGTTCACTTCTCCCTATCTCTCTCTATTGGTATTGCCCTTATCTAAGAAGTCTGCAGGTTTTTGTTTTTTTAGATCATAGCTATATATACCTTAGTAGCCCTAAAATTCCCTTTTTTACAGTATAGCAATCAAAGTGATCTTTAATCAGCTCATACTTCTCTCTTGTTTAAAGTCTTCCAATTGCTTCCCAGTACAAGTAGAATAAATTCCAACTCCTTGCCTTGACAAATACCTTTCCACATGAACTATATGCTTAATACCTTTCTCACTATATTCCCCAATGACCTCATTCCATAACTCTACCATCATTGGCTTTCTTTGTGTTTTATAAAGACATTAAGATCACCACTGCCTCAGTATGTCCCTTTATCTTACATCTTAGGAAATTTTCATACTTCTGTTTTTCTCCTATAATGATCTGACTCCAGATCTTCTCTTCAGGAGGCCTCCCTGTCCATACAGACTTATAAAGGCACAAGCACACCCACTACTGCCTCTGAACATCACATCTTTCTGTTTCATTTTCTTTATAGCTCTTCTCATTCATTGTCTCATCGATTTATCTGTTTGCTTCTCATCCCTCTATAAGAACACTCCTTCTCCTCTTCACCCAGCCTACATGGAAGGTCTATACGAGTGCAAGGATCTTGTCTGTCTTGTTTATCCCTATTTTCTTGGCATCTAGAACCATGCCTTCTTTGTACCATTGACAAAAATTTACTGTTGAAAATGTTTTCAAAGACTAGTCTGCCTCGGACAAGGATAAAGGAACTATTTATATATGTCTTGTTAAAATAACTTATGTGACTGTAGGCAATCAATTATATCCCTTCTTTATTTGGTTCCTTACTCTGTAAAATACAAATAATAATATATCCTCTCTATTTTAACATGAAGAATTTAAAGATGCTTAAGAATATGAAATATTTTTATAGCATCAGCATATGATAAATATGTATGTGGTGAGGGCACCAACGGTAAAATCATTACTATCTATATCCTCTCCTCCCAAGCTCCTAAGGGCCTAAATCTTGGCCTGATCATACATGTCACAGTTAGGAAGAAGGAAGAAATTCAAGAAGAAAGGAAGGTAATGGGATTTATAGATGGAGAGTATTACTTATTAAAGTGATAAAGAAGGCCAGAAAAAAAAGAGTGAAAAGAAGAACATGAGCTGCAAAGATTGTTCTGGTGAATTGGGTAGTGGGTTTTGGAGATCTCAGAATAGGGAAGAGCACTAGGATCTGCTGTGGCCTGGATGACCTGCGTATGCAATAGTGGGGCCAGGACTTCAAATAAAGATTTTTTTTTGGAAAAGATTTGCTGTGGCTTATGAATTTTTTTTGGCATTTCTAAGAGATGATAATAAAGACTTAATTTGTTTTTCAATTAATTTTTTGGCTGCCAAGTTGTTTTCTGTACTGCAAACCCGCAGCCCCTTTTCTAGGGCTGGCCTCAGAGAGAGAGAACCAGTGGGCTTGGCTTTGTGAGGGCTGTAAAGGGAAATTTGAGTGTCATCATCCAACATCTGACCACCTTCCATGTGACATTTCCATAGACTTAAGTAGGGCATTGCATGCCAGATGCAGCGACCTGCATGCCGAAAGCAGAAGACAGAACCGAGGAACTCTAACTAGTCACATTTTCTAAAGTGGAAGGCACTGGGATAGGAATTTGGAGAAGTTTGTTTACAAGGTTATACACCAAGCCAGAATTTTCCTGGCCTTTTTCTGGCTGCAGAAAAGCCTTCTAACCCAGCATCTTCTGGCAGTTGATGAAGTAGAACCCTGGTTTTGGCCTGGAAAGTGGGCGATGGACTGACGATCTTCAGCTTTTACCAGCCATTCAACTTTGGGAACATCACAAAACCATATCCTCATTTCTAGAATGAAAAGTTGAACCAGGTCAGTGGCTTCCAGACGCCAGTCTGAGACCCTGTGTCGGAAGTTTTCACTGGTCAGTGGCAAATTAAAAAAATGGAAAAGATAATGTTACATCTAACATCATTATATATTTATTACTGGAAGATTGCTAAGTGGCCTTTCTTGGAAAAAGATGTTCTCTTTTTTATTGTAAAAATGAACTTTGCTTTATGATATCATAGTATATGGATAGTATTTTTTTAAGAAAAAATTGTCTTGGTTTATCATAAAAAGTTCACAAACTTTGTTGATCCACCAAAATCTGTGAATTCATTGAATTAGATTATTCCCAATGTCCTTTCTAGTTTTAAAACTTTTGACAAGAGGAGAGTTGCGATCTTAAATGCTTGAAGTGTTTGGTCAAGTACGTCAATATTGAGTAAAACTGGGGGCAAGACTCCAAGCTGTTTATATCAATCAACCTAACATTTACTAATAGCAATGCCATTTAAAAAACACTGCTCATTTCAAATAGTAATCAAATAAAGGTGTGAGTGGCTAGCATGTGGCTGCTGGCCTCTGCGTTGTAAACTCTGCTCTATTATTTTCTGACAGTTTTCTTGCTGTTCGAACAGTCTGGCTTTCTGTTTTTAATCACCACCAAAATATTGTATCACATTGTTATTTTTGTAATTTTAGCTATTCGTTATTATGGCAATAAAATCATATTGGGATGTGGCTTATAAGTGTTTCACATCATTATGGAGACTAACAAACAGAGCACTTATTTATTAAATGCTATTAAAATGCAAGCTTTTTTTCAGGCTGGGGTTGTGGCTCAGCGGTAGAGCGCTCGCCTAGCACGTGCGCGGCCCGGGTTCAATCCTCAGCACCACGTAAACATAAATGCATTGTATTGTGTACAACAAAAGCAAATAAATAAATATTTTTTAAAAATTTAAAAAAATGCAAGCTTTTTGCTTGGGTAAAAAATGTGGAGTGAAACTCTGTTTAAAGTATATGAAAAAACATGTTGAACTTGTGTATTGATTTTGTCACAGCATGTGATTCAACAGCAGAAATTTTTACTAGGTCCCATTCTTTAAATTTTTATTGTATTGTTAATTGATGAATATGTGCTAGTGTTCCCACAAAATTAGAGAAATAAGCAGTTTGCCCATCAGCTGCATTATAAAATCTCAAATGCAAAAACTGGTGCTAATATTACAATTTTCTAAGTCAAGGAATAGCAAGGGCAGGCTTTTTAGTATTTTCCCAAAATTTCTATTTTTGTAGATTTTCAACTTTATGAACTATTGGAAAGTATCCTCCTTCTCCAATGTAACTTTAATCCATCTTCTTTCCTCGGGGGAAAGAAGAGAATCAGCTAAAAAAGAAATCATCTCCTGGAGGTATGTAGAATGAGAAGTCATATCATCAATCTACCTAAATCTTTGTTTTGATATATGATTGTAGATGGGCTACAAAGCAGAGCTTCCAGGCATGACAAGCATTCAATGCCTTTTGTGTTGATTCCCACAAAATTCTAATAAGACAGAAAAAGAATTGTGATAGGTTTGAGTGTGAGTTATTATTTTTATATTTTTATTATTTCATTATAGTTTTACATAATTCTGGGTTCATTTTGACATGTTTCTGAGTGCATATAATGTAATTTGCTTCATTTCATTCCCCAGAACTATCCTCTCCTCTCCTTCCTCCCTCCTCCTGGATCCTGTTCCTCTACTCCACTGTTCTCCCTTCTATTTTCATGAGACTTCCTCTTTTAAAAAATTTATTATTTCTCTCTAGCTTCTGCATATGAGAGAAGACATTTGACCCTCAACTCTCTGTGTCTGGCTTACTTCACTTAGCATGATGTTCTTCAGTCCCATCCATTTACCAGCAAATGACATAATTTCATTCTTCTTTATGGCTGAGTAAAATCGCATCATGTGTATATATCACATTTTCTTTTCCAACTTACCTTTTGACAGGCACACGGCTGGTTCCATAACTTGACTATTGTGAATTGTGCTGCCATAACGTTGCTTTGCATGTATCACTATAGTGTGTTTATTTTAGTTCTTTTGGATAAATTGAAAAGAGTGGGTTAGCTGGGTCAAATGGTGTGTCCATTCCTAGTCTCTTGAGGAATCCCCACACTACTTTCAAAAGAGGTGGTATTAATTTGCAGTCCCACCAACAAAAATTACACGAGAGTAGCTTTTTTTTTTTTTTTTTTGTACATCCTCACCAGCATTTATTGTTATTTGTATTCTTGATGATTGCCATTCTAGCCAGAATGAGATGAAATTTCAGTGTTGATTTGCAATTCTCTGATGGCTAAGAGTGTTGAACAATTTTTTATTTATTTGTTGATTATTTGCAATTCTTCTTTTGAGAAATGTCTGTTTAGTTCTTTTGCCCACTTGTTGGTTGGGTTATTTGGTGTTAAGATTTTTGAGTTTTTTATGTATTCTGGATATTAATTTCCTGCCAGAGGAATAGCTGGTATATATCATGTCTCATTCTGTAAACTCTCTCTTCATGTTCTTAATTGTTTCCTTTCCCTGCAGAATTCTTTTAAATTGATGTCATCCCATTTATTGATTCTTAGTTTTATTTCTTGAGCTTTGGGAATCTTACTAAGGAAGTTGTTTCCTGTGCCAATATATTGGAGCATTGACCCTGTGTTTTCTTCTAGCATTTGCAAAGCTTCTGATCTAATTCCCAGGACATTGATCCACTTTGAGTTGATTTTTGTGCAAGGTGCGAGATAAGAATCTATTTTTATTCTTCTACATATGGATATGCAGTTTTCTCAGGACCATGTGTTAAAAAGACTGTCTTTTCTCCAATGTAGGATTTTTGCACCTTTGTTGAGGATCAGATGAGTGTATGTATGTGAATTTATCTCTGTGTCTTTTATTCCATTGGTCTTCATGTCACAATATCATGGCTGCTTTTATTACTGTAACTCTGTAGTATAATTTGAGATCAGATATTATGATGCCTTCAGTATAACTCTTCTTGCTCAGTATTGTATTGGCTATTCTGGGTCTTCTTTCAAATGAATTTTAGGACTGTTTTTTCTCGTTCTGTGAAGAGTGTCATTGGTTTTTTAACAGGGAGTGCATTTCATCTGAGTGTGAGTTGAAGTAACACTGGGAATCAAGAACACAAACCTCAGTGATAAATGACATTAGCTCCCTTGTTTAGAGGTGTGGCCCTCACTGGACAGGGGACCCTTGAAGGCCCTACAGCCAATATGAGAGAACACATCTCTGTACTATTTCAGGTTAATCGACAAACAACAGTCTTCTTTAACCACAGCTTCAAGCTTTGACTTCCTCTGGTTCTTAAGTGTCTGTTATGATAATGTCATCCTAACAATTCTTGGTCCTAGGCCTGTCCATCCATCTTTTAAAAGTGAGCTCTGAGGAGAAGCTTGTGCAGTCCTGTGAGTTTCCCTCTCCCTGCCTGTGCATTGCCACAGTTTGCAGTGGTAATCACTGAATGACATACAGAAGTGCCTCCTCTTCCATAGTTTCACTTTTTACAGTTCCTGTTACTAGCAGTCAACCAGATTAGAAATATTAAGTGGAAAATTTCAGAAATAATTCACAATTTTAAAATTGTGTGTCATTCTGAATGGTGTGATGAAATCTTTTGCCATCCTGCTCCAGCCTGGCTGGGACACAAATCATTCAGTTTTCCATGCAGTTACTCTAACCACTCGTTAGTCATTTAGTACCAGTCTGGCTTATCAGATCAATTGTTGCACTTATACTGTTGCTTGTGTACAAGTAACCCTTATTTTTAAAAATAATGGCCCCCAAACATGAAGGTAGTTATGCTGGAATTTTATTATAGTACATTATTAAAATTTCTCTTTTGTTATTAGTTATTGTTACTCTCTTACTGTGCTTAATTTGTAAATTAAACTTTATCATAGATATACCTGTTGAGGAAAAAGCATAGTGTATGTATGTGTAGATACACACATATACATAGGTGGGATACATATATATGTATATATATGTGTGTGTATATATGTATATATGTGTAAATATATGTAGTTACACACACACACACTATATATATATATATATATATATATATATATATATATATATATATATAGTTTTGTACTACCCATAGATTAAGGTGACTTTTGGGGGTCTTTAAACATATCCCTAAGACCTCCCTTACTTATGGATAAGGGAGAACTACTGTAGGTTTTTTAAACTCTATTCTGAACCAGTTTTTCTTTTGGATTCTTGAGTCTTGGGAATCCTTCCTGAACTTCCTCTGAACTTAATACAAGTCAAGAATTTGAAACCTTAGATTACATTTCCAAGTTAGGTGCATAAAAAACTTGCATGGAAATATTTCATGAGCTTTTGGTGTTGAAAGGGGTGAAAATAAGTAGAAAATAGACTTCATGACTGGTTCACTTTGCATCATGTTTTCCTGAAAGACTTCTCAGAACATCAGTTCCTAAGACAGTGAATAGAACAGTTTTTAGCACCTGTTTTGCTTGAGAACCCCCCCCCCCCCTTTTTTTTATTCAAGGAGCATCTATCTCTAAGGACTACATTTTAAGGACTTGACTTAGGAAAATCGTACTCTTTTCAATGATAGGCAAGTATTAGTGCATAGAGATGAACCTGGTGAGCTCAGCAAATATACAGGTTTTAGGTGTCATCTTCACAGTGAGTGATTCAACAAATCTTTTAGGGAACTCAGGAATCCGAATTTAAAAAACATCTTAGAGCAGGGATTCAGAACTTTAATTTGAAGAGGAATTATCTAGGATTTTGTTAAAATGCAGAGTCTGACTCCACAATCCTGTAGCGGGGGTCTGGATTCTATCATTCTCACAGGTCCCACCGTGGCTGGTGATCTGAAGCCCACACTTTGATAGCATTGATGTTTCTGACCATCCAGAGATGTCCACTTCTGTTATTATCACAAATGTCACTGTCTTCCAATATTTGTGTCACTTTCAATTCATGAACAAGTGTTGCCTTATTGGCCATAATTAAGTTCAGAATCATAATTCCCTTCATTGCTTATTCTATCATCTGAGAGGTGGGACACTTAGCAACTATATCAAAATTTATCAAATGCTCTTGTTCTAACCTAACATGATGTCCAGATCCTTGCAATGCTCCTAATTCACTACTCTATCACTACAGTAATCTGACAGGTTTTGGTACTATCTCAGACACTGCTACGCAGCAGGCCTACAGTCTTACTGAACAGATTTGCTACTTCTTTCTTTCTTTTTTTGTTTTTTGGGTTTTTTTTTGACTGTTAGTATTATTAGGAATTCTCCAGAAGAACAGAACCAATGGTGTGTTTGTGTGTGTGTGTGTGTGCATGTGCGTGCATTTATATTTACATTTATATTTATTATGGGACTTGGCTTAGTCCATTATGGAGGCTATGAAGTTCTGTAGTCTGCCATTTGTAATCTGGAGAACTAAGAAAGCCGGGGGTGAAATTCAGTCTGGATTCTAAGGCCTGAGAATGGGGGATGAGCATCAATAGTGTAAGTTTTGTCCGAGTCTAAGAGCCTGAGAATTTGGACTACTAATGTCTAAAGGGGCAAGAGAAGATGGATATCTTAGCTCAAATAAGGAGAAGAGTGAATTTGTTTCCTCCCTCCTTTTTGTTTTCTTTGGATTTTTAGTGGATTGGATGGTGCTCAACTGTATGGGTGAAGGTAACTTCTTTATTCAGACCACTATTCAAATGCTCATTTCTTCCAGAGACACCCTCACAGACAAACCCAGAAATAATGTTTTACCAGCCATCTGGGTACTTTTTAGCCCAGACAAGTGAGTTGACATGTGAAATTAACCATTACACACTATGGTGGTCAATAATTTGACTTTTACATATATTTTAAACTCCATAAGCTTTATTAATGTCTGCTTGTAATAGTAAATTACATTTTAAAAACTAATAAACAAATTAATATTTATATTTATTCAAATATTTGTAGTCTGGCCCTCTTCTTTGTGTGCATTCATATTTCCATCAAATATTGTTTCCTTTTTCTGCAACATTTCTGATAGTGTGGATCTGCTGCTGCAGAATTCTGTCAGATTTCACTTATCTGAAAAAGTCTTTATATCACCTTCATTTCTTCCCCTGTTTTCTTATGAAATGATTATAGATTTATGGCAACTTAAAAAATAAAAAACAAAAGAATATGGCCATAAGATGCACCTCTCACACTCCCCTGATGTGTCTCCATTTTTGAGTAGTTTCTGCATGGATACAGCTGGTACTTAAGCACAAGTAAGTTCGTCCTCTTCATATCCTGTAAGTGACTGGTGCTCTGTTTATTTTTCTTGAAGTCTTTTTTCCTCTTCCTGACTCAGTTTGAATAATTTCTGTTGACTTGTTTTCAAGGTCATGATGCTTCCTTTAGAAATGTCTCATCTGCTTTTAAGACTATCCAATGTTTGTCTGTTTGCTTGTTGTTTTGGTTGGGTTTTGTTTTAATTTCAGATATTACATTATTCATTTCTAGAATGTTGCTTTGGTGCTTTAAAAATAGTTTTGTTTTCCCGAAATATCTCTCCTCTTTATCATTATGGCCATCATTTCCTGTAAATTCCTTAGCCTATTCATAATAATTGTTTTAAAGTCTTCTGCTAATTCCAATGTTTTTATTAAATATGCTTTCTTTTAATATGGTTTACATTTTCTTTCTTGTTCTCATGTCTTGTCATTTTGTACTGTACTCTGAACACTGCATAATAAATAGTGAGGACTGAGGAGACACTTTTTGTTCCATTTTACTGATTTTCCAGAATGTTTAAACCTTTTACTCTATCTGGCAGTGCAGCTGAGCTAGTTCACTCATATTTCTCCTAGAGCAGTGTAATCCTGAAGTCAGGCTTCAGCTTTAATTAGATTAAAATCGCCTATGATTAGCCTAACCACCAAACTCCTGTGTTACCTCTGGTTTTGATCTGATCAAGATTGAATCAGGGAGGGGTTGGCCTGTAGTTTCTGATACTTTTGGTTGACTTTTGGGTTTGTCTCTGTCAGGGCTCAAGAACCCCCGATTTCCAGTCCTTTCTTCATTGAATTTCTTTGCAAAATTCAAGGTAAAGTTAAGGATGGAAAGAGAAGGATGTTCAGGCAGTTTGCATTTAGGTCTCCTCCGTATTCTAATCCATGCTGCCAGCCCAGACTGTCTTTGTCCCTGCAAAGTTTCCTCGTCTATGGCAACTTCTCCATCTATTCCCTATAGACAGGCAACTGCCCTGGAGATGGAAACTTCTAGAACTCTTATCACCTATAAGGTGTTCCTTTCTTTAGAATGCTATTAATCAATACTTCCTTGCATCCTCTGTTCTTCATTAGCCCAAGGGACAAGTATTTTAATTGTTTTACAATTTTATTGTTATTATCAACATGAGCACAAAGGTGTTTTGCTTCCTTCCTCATCCTCACCATTGTAAATAACCATAAAATATATACTCACCAACTTTTTATTTAAAATAGGTAAACCTAGAGCACATTTAATCATAAAATAAGCAATTCATACTTGCACACTTTTTGAATAAATGCAGATTACTATTCACTGGATGATAGCTACCATTCAATTTACCTTGATTTCTAATTTACAGTTGAAATCATTTTAGAGGCATATTAAGTCTGCTGAGCTACATTGGGTGTCTTTGATCATTGTTGATTTTGTAGGTTCTGGATGGTACTCTGTTGGGGTAATTTTTGGGAATACCTTCTTAACAGCAGTCCTGGGAAAGAATCCCTTTGGGTTTTGTTCCCCCTTATTATTTCTTTGAATTTTCTATGTAACAGAAGTAAGCATTACACTAAGACAGAACTTCACTCCAACACCATCTCCCATGACCATTAGAAGGCTTTAATTTCGTCTTGACTTTTGGAGAAGAAGATAAACATTTCTCTTCCCTTAAGTTTTCCAGCTAGAAATGACTACCATTAATGGCATTAAAATTCATGTATAATTGCTCTCTTGGCAACTTGTTAGCAATGATTAGAGGTGCTCTTAAATTTGAAACTTCCATTGTTATTTTCTGAATTTATAACCCTGTTAAAATATACATTGAATGAAATTTAAACCTATTTTTACAAAGTTAATTTAAAATAGCTTCATGACATTGCTGTTTGAATTATTCTCATCATTGTTATCTTACATTTAAATTGACTATTTATGTTAATATCATACAATTTTCTGCATAATAGGAAAAGGAATTTAAAATGGAAATCAAACAGAGGAATATATATATTAATGATAGTCGCTGGAAACAGCAAACTCCATGAGTTCTCTCTGACCACGAGAAGGAGACTGGAACTCCTTTTCCTTTCCCTTCCATCTGTGTCCCTTCTGATTGTTGAATAGTGCTTGCCATCATTCCTTTGGATTTTCTATAGTCCTTGCCTCACTGGTGCCAAGGAAGAAGCAGAAAGAATGATTAAGATAGGGGAATGAGCTGGGGAGGGAGGGGAAGGGAGGGGGCAAAAGGGTGAAAGAAAAAAAAGATATTAGAACGAGATGGATATCAATATCATTACCCTAAGTGCATGTATGAAGACACAAATGGTGTGAATATACTTTGTATACAACCAGAGATATCTAAAAATGTGCTCTGCAAGTATAATATGAAATGTAATACATTCTGCTGTCATTTCTAACAACTTAGAATAAAAAATAAATTAAAAAAAAAGATAGGGGAACGAGGGGGCTCTGCAGCCACATTATATTAGGAGTAAGAGGATAAGTGGCAATTTTTTAAAGAAAAAATCTCTTCTATTTTCCTTTCTTTTTTACTCTTCTGTTTTCCTCATCCAAATCTTTCTTTTCCCTTGTATTTTTCATACTGATTGCTTCTAAGAAACAGACATCTACACGAGACAGATGGGGTCCTGGACTTCAGATCCTTTCTGGTCCCCTCATCTCTCTCACATTACTTCAACCTTTGTCTTTGTTATAACCAAACTGTCTTGCCTCTGACACTTATAGGAAGCATTGAAAGGAATCTGAGTTACTAAAAATGTAATCCCAGTCACCAATTTCTAAGTAGACTATCAAATGTATGAGGAATGTTGTGAATGTCTTGCTTACACCGGCCACGGCACTTGTTGGATACAAGGTGTTATAAGAATTAGTAAACAAATCAAGAAATTTCACTCCAAAATGATAATATGTACTTTTGATACATGGCTTTCTTTGACAGAATTTTTCTTTCTTTTTTAATGTTAAACATCACTTCTTTAAATCATTATAGAGCTCTGAACAATTTTTAAAAAATATTTATTTATTTGCTTTAGTTGTACACAAT
This sequence comes from Tamias sibiricus, assembly GCA_025594165.1. Lineage (NCBI taxonomy): Eukaryota > Metazoa > Chordata > Mammalia > Rodentia > Sciuridae > Tamias > Tamias sibiricus. Next base: position 85,250,961 of record CM046666.1, on the reverse strand, counting down.
GCGTTTATTTGTATGTGGTGCTGAGGATCGAACCCAGGCCGCGCACGTGCTAGGTGAGCGCTCTACCGCTGAGCCACAACCCCAGCCCAGAATTTTTCTTTTTGCCTGTTATGAATTTGTCATAAATTCAGGTGAGAACCAGGTAGGGCAAAAATGATAATTATTCTCTATTAGCACCAGGGGTATGCCTCCTGTATCTGTTAGGCATTGCATTATGCACTTAGTAACCAGTAAAACAAAAGACTAGTTTAAAAATCAGTGGCTTAGATAAAACAGATGTTATTTCTCATGCACCGAAAAGAAGTCTTGATGTGCAAGGTTTATGGTTAGTGGATACCAGGCTTCTCTCATCTTTCTGTTCTGCCATCCTAAAGAATGACTTCCAACTGCAAGATTATCTCATATCAACACCAAGAGGGCTGCTGAGGCACCAGCCATTATGTACTAGAAATAAGGGAAAGAACAGAAGGGATGCTCATGGCAGTTGAGTCAATTCCCACTAAGTTGGAAGATCCACAGAACACTTTCAGTGATATCCCATTGGCAGGAACATCAGTATATACCCACACTTAGCTGCAAAGAAGGTTGGGGAAAATGCAGTTTTCTCTCTGGTTGTAATGCTGTCTTCCGTTACTAAAGGAGAAGAGACAATGAACAGCAGAGAAAAATTGGCAATCTCTGCCATATCCACTAAAGTATAAAAATAAAAGATGGTCTTTTGCATCATTTTAGACATCAGTTGAAATTATATAACATTTGACCATATGCAACACCTATGTAACTCTAGTTCTATGTTAAAACATCTAAAGACAGATGAAACTTTTACGGAATCATCTAACAGGAGGTAGGGTATATAGAAAGCTTAACTTCTGAGTAATGGTAACTTTTAGCTATCATCGTGTACATAAAAAGCTATGGCTTAAAACAATTACCAGAAAGACAAAAGGCAAGTGTTGGTAACATGTGGAGAAAAGGGAACACTTGTACACTGTTCGTGGGAATGTAAATTGATTCAGCCATTGAGGAAAACAGTATGGAGTTTCTTCAAAAAATTAAAAAACAGAACTACCATACGATCCAGTATTTAATTTCTAGGTAAATAAACAAGGGGTATGAAATCAATGTGTTTTAGAAATGGGGTTCACATGTGCTCTGCCGGAGTATCAGTAGTAGTTGCTGAAGCCAGGTCCGTTAGTGTCTGGTTTGGAGTGCAGAAACTCTCCACGGGCCTCTGGGAGGTCACCACAGCGGGCCCTCTCCCGCTTCCTTGAACCCTCCTGCCTGAAGTAACAAAGGGAAGAAGTACAGGCCAGGGCAGGTGAGTCATCCATCCATATAGTAGAAAAGCAGCTTGGATTATGAGAGAGGAAAAAAAGGGATTGAAGAATGAAAAGGCCTTGCATTTTAACCTTATCGGTGAAAAACTGTAGTGATTTCAAAATCATCTGTATCCCCCCAAATGGGATATTCAAAGAAAGATGTTTATGAATTAACTGAAAGGCACTTAAACAGATTTAGCAGTGAGCTGGAGCAGACTGAGTTACATGACAGCATCAAGGACGGGCAGGGAAGGCAACACTATTCCTCGGAAACAGTCATCAAGCAGATGATGGAGCGTGAGCCAGAGCTGTAGGAAGGCTACGGCCTTGAGATCCCAGACATTTTCAATGCAAATAATCTGAAAGTTTTTTCAGGAATGGAATCTTGATCTAAATAAATTGGCAGCCATTAAAATGAGAAAACTTTGTGCTAATGAGGCAATTGCTAAGAAGGGTAAAAGGAAAACTGTTTTAACTATAGAAGAAGAAAAAGATGAATTGGAATTACAAGGTGAATTAAAGACTCAGAAGAAGGAATGACTCCAGTGGCATCATTGTTTTTAACTTGAGTTGAAAATGAAAAATTTGACAACTTTAAGTCACATCCATTAATTATGGAAAATAACTGTCTAGATATAAGAATTTGCTATTTAACTCATTTTGTCACATAAGAGAACCATTTGCACTTTAAAAAATGATGTTATGATTTTTATTTAAAAGTGAAGGTTGCTTTTCATTTACGTTAAGTTGATAAAATAGAAGTTTTATTAGTCTGTTTTCAATAACTATAATGAAATACTTGAGGCTAGCTTACTTATTTTTAAAAAAGCATTTATTTAGCTTATGTTTTTGGAGGCTGAAAGTCTATAAGTAGCATAGCACTGGTTCTGGCAAGGGCCCCTCTAGCTATATCACTTTATAGTGGATGGAATCAAAATCCATGCAGGGGGGTGTGGGAGGGAGCGACCACATGATGGTGAGCAGGACACCAGAGAGTGGGAGGGGCCTGTAATGACCTCTCACCAGGCCTACTTCTTAAAGGTACCATCACCTCTTCACATCAACGCACTGTGGACCAACCTTCTACTAGGTGAGTCCTTGAGGTATACATGTGAGCTATATCCAAACTGTAGCAGAAATGATCTTCAAAAGGAATTTAATCTGAATTTTGCACAGAGGAAAAAAAAAACCATGTGTGAGAACAACAACAAAACAATGTTTTGTTTTGTTTTTTGGTACCAGGGATTGAACTCAGGGGCACTCAACCACTGGGCCACATTCCCAGCCCTTTTTTGTATTTTATTAGAGACAGGGTCTCACTGAGTTGCTAAGTGCCTCACCATTGCTGAGGCTGGCTTTGAACTTGCGATCCTCCTGCCTCAGCCTCCCAAGTGCTGGGATTACCACCATGCCTGGCCAAAACAATGTTTTGAATTATTTTCCTTATGTGGATTTAGGATTGCCTAATCTGGCAAATGGGGTGAATGTACAATGACCTGTTCTCTAAGAAGCTCCTGAGGATATTTCTTGAGTTGTGATAATAGAAAAATTGTGTTACACCGATTCTTCTCTTAAACATTGAGCCTGATTCCTTTCCCTATAAAATAGGGAAGAATTTCATAGGGAATTTATATTCACCAATAGATTGTACATTATTGTTTGTTATCTCTTGAGCCAGAGCTAAAGTTTAGAAAAATAGTCTGTCTCTATGGTTATGTTGATCCCCACACTTGATCTGTTATCTTTTGACAAAAGAGAATAAATTGTTCAGATTTGTTCCTTTTGATTACATATTGTTTTCTGCTTTCCCATTGTGAAAAGTAAGGTTTCTAGTAAGAAGTTAAATCGATATATATAACAATACTGCAAGCGTCGTGAAAAACATGGATGCACTAGAATTTTGTTATTCACAGAAATTGTTAAATGCAAACAATCTTTAGAATGTCTTTTAAAGGATGCGATACAAGTATATTTGAGTATTTTTAAGAAAAGGAAAACAAACATTAATGTTGTATGAGGTTAACTAGATATAAACTGTCATGCTAACAGTTTATATAAACTGTTGTAACTTACTTCTGAAAATTAAAAATAAAATTTATTTCATTAAAAAATTTTGTAAAAATATCTGCACTTCCATGTAGCATTATTCATTATAGCCAAGATGTAGAAGCAATCTAATTGTTCATCAACAAATGAATGGGTGAAGAAAATGTACCTATTTATATATAATGGAATATTATACAACCTTAAAAAAGAAGGAACCCCTGTCATTTGTGAAAACATATATGAATCTATAATACATGATGCTACGTTATATAAGCCAGGCACAGAATGGTAAACACTACATGATCTTACTTATATGTAGAATCTACAAACTTACAGAAGAAAAAAGTAGAATGGTGATTACCTGTGGCTGGTGGGAGAGAGGAGTGAGGAGTACCCAGAAAAAGTAAAAAAGTTACAGTTATACATGATGAAAGCACGTCTAGGGTTCTTAATGTGTAGATTAGTGATTATAGTTCATAATATTGTGTTGTATATTGAAATCTGTTAGGAGAGTAGATCTTACATGTTTTCACCACACACACACACACACACACACACACACACACACACACACACCGGTAAGTATGTGAGGTAATGGATATATATTTTATTAGCTTGGTTGAATGATTCCACAATCTACATATCAAAACATCACATTGTAAGTCTTAAATATATACAATTTTTAATTCGTCAATGACACTTCAATATAGCTGGGGAGAAAATCCAAAACCAAACCAAAAATAGTCCCTTTCGCTTTCTGGAAAGCCCATAAATATTTATTCCATGCCAGCTTCCTAAGTCTGGATAATAAGGGCCTATAAAAGGTGCAGAGCATTAAAAAAAATGCTATTCACTGAAAGAGGAATTAGATTTATTCTCCAGTATCAAGAATAGCTTTTTTGAATTGGAACAATGAAAACTTTTCAACAATGAAAAGTTTGACACAGGATATACAAAATTTCCCATCAATGGAAAAGTTGAAAAAAGAGGCTGAGCTTCTTTTTCAAAGAAATAAATGGAAAACTTTGTAAAGAAATGTGATCATATTTCTATTGTTTAAAATATAAGACAATATGAAAGAAACATATATTTACCCAACATCATTGCTTGAATAGATGTTGGCAAATCCACACACTTTACAGTCTTTCAGGTGACTGTATAAGTATTTATTGACAGAGAAAGACATTCATAATATAGCAGATTAAACATATGAGTTACAGAATAAACCTTGTAAGTATGATATATATGCATTTATAAACAGGTAGCTGTGCAGTAAAAATTAATCTAGATGGCGCACAAAACTCAATTCAAAGTGGATCAAAGACCTATGAATTAGACCAGAGACAATACGCCTAGTAGAAGAAAAAGTAAGCTCTAATTTCCAACATGTTGGATTAGGCCCCAAGTTCCTTAATAAGAATCCTGTAGCGCAAGAATTATTACCAAGAATTAATGAATGGGATAGATTTAAACTAAAAAGCTTCTTCTCAGCAAAAGAAACAATCAGTGAGGTGAATAGAGAGCCAACTAATTGGGAACAAATATTTAATACATGCACATCAGATAGAGCACTAATTTCTAGAATATATAAAGAACTCAAAAAACTTAACACCAAAAAACAAATAACCCAATCAATAAATGGGCTAAGGAATTGAAAAGACACTTCTCAGAAGAAGATACACAATTAATCAACAAATACATGAAAAAATGCTCAACATCGCTGGCAATTAGAAAAATGCAAATCAAAACTACTCTAAGATTTCATTTCACTCCAGTCAGATTGGCAGCTGTCAAGAACACAAACAAGCCGGGCGCGGTGGCGCACGCCTGTAATCCCAGCACTTTGGGAGGCTGAGGCAGGAGGATCGCGAGTTCAAAGCCAGCCTCAGCAATGGCGAGGCACTTAGTAACTCAGTGAGACCCTGTCTCTAATAAAATACAAAAAAAAGGGCTGGGGATGTGATCCAGTGGTCGAGTGCCCCTGAGTTCAATCCCCAGTACCAAAAAAAAAAAAAAAAAAAAAAAAAAAAAAGAACACAAACAACAATAAATGTTAGAGAGGATGTGGGGGAAAAGGCACACTCATACATTGCTGGTGGGACTGCAAAATGGTGCAACCGCTATGGAAAGCAGTATGGAGATTTCTTGGAAAACTGGGAATGGAACCACCCTATGACCCAGCTATCCCACTCCTGGGTCTATTTCCAAAGGACTTAAAAACAGCATATTACAGTGACACAGCCACTTCAATGTTTATAGCAGCACAATTCACAATAGGTAGGTTGTGGAACCAACCTAGATGTCCCTCAGTAGATGAGTGGATAAAGAAAATGTGGTATATATACACAATGGAATTTTACTCAGCAATAAAATAGAATAAAATAATGGCATTTGCAGGTAAATGGATGAAGTTGGAGAATATAATGTTAAGTGAAATCAGTCAATCCCCAAAATCCAAATACCGAACGTTTTCTCTAATATAAGGAGGCTAGTTCACAGTGTTGTTGGATGGGGGTACATAGGAGGATTAGAGGAACACTAGAATGGTCAAAGGAAAGGGAGGGGAAGGGAGGGAGCAAGCGGGAGGGAGGGGGGAAAAAGGAAAAAGAAATTGGTGGTTGAATGAGATTGATATCATTATCCTAAATGCATGATTGAAGATCTGAATGGTACTTATATACTTTGTATACAAACAGTTGTATGTAAAAAGATGCTATATATGTGCATTATGAATTGTAATACATACTACTATTATAAATAAAAAAAGAAAGGAAAAACAAAAATAGAAAAAATTAATCTAGATGGTGAGGACATTTTTTCTTCTTTAAAAACATATAAACAAATATAGATTTTATGACAATGATAGTAATGGCTAATTTTTAAGGAGAAAAAAAAGCTGAATAATCATGCATCAGGAACAAGATAGAAGAGACCGGGAAAGTCAATTTGACAGACCTTTACATTTTCTTTCAACTCTAAGATCTGATGATGCCAAAATGTATGTTTGCAACCCAAGTAATCCAAGTAGCCACAAGTGATAAAGGAGAGATTCTGTCTGTGGCACCAGTGGAGCTCAGAAGGGTTCAACACCTGAGCTCTAAGCCTATTGCAACCTGGAATCTAGTGGCTTGCCTTTCAGCATTCTGTTTTCACCCTAAATTCCTCAAAAAAGTAGTAGATGACCAACAACTGTGATATTCTAGACAACCTACCTAATCTCTTTTATTTGTGCATTGTTCCTGCCTTTCTTCCTTCAAAAACTACAACCCTGCACCTAAAAACATACTGGCTAGAAACCAACATCTTATAATTGCTCCTGAGCTAGAGTTGAAAGGAATCCTAGCAAGAGGGATGGCCACCTAAACCCCGTAACCACAAGCCAAAACCCCACAAAACTTCTGGAGGATGAACCAAAGGGGCAATTTGGGAAAACACAATGCTCTCTCAGAACATTCAGTAGTTTGTGATGATAAAAAAAAAAAGGTACTGCTTATTTGCTCAAATGATGAATAAGTAAACATGCCCATTCTTATGCCCCTGAAAATTGCTTCCCCAGGATAGCAGAGCAGTCCACCCGTATACTCTCATCTTCTTCTGCTCTTGACTCAAGAACAAAATGGCCAGCTGAGCTTATGTCTACCTACATCGCAGTTTGGGGAAAATCTTACCTACATCTCAGTTATGGGAAAATCTGCACCCTTCCATCTTAGTACTTCACCCACAATCCTGGCTAATAAAATAGGTTCATGACAGCATACAATTGTGCTTGGAAATCACCCACACCCATACAGGCATGCAAATTTTTAAAAAGTTAGAATTGGTATCTATCTAAGAAAATATAAGAAAAGGGTAATGAGAATATTTTGGGAAGCATTATTTTAAATGTAATCTGACTAGTGTAAGAGGCTAGGAAGTCAAAACACATATATCACATAGGACTATTTTAAGATGGGCACAGTTGTTATATTATTGAAGAATTTTAATGAACAATGAGCCCATTTGTTATTTATTTTCTTCCAAATGTTAATAAACAGCTCCAGTGATAATTGCTGATTTTCTATATTTATGGAAAACTGGCATTTCATAAATATCAAATTGTGATATCATCTACTTGTACGCTGGTTTTCTATGAATATATAAATTCTGTAATTACCTCTAGAAGTTAGAGTTAATTTTTTTTTGTTTGGGTAAATCAAAAATGAGAATGATAATTCTGTTAAAATGGTAGAATCTTAAGCATTTCCTCCATTGTTCTTTTTATGAATTTATCTAAAATGATGTCATGAAGTCACACAGAAAAATCTAGCATACAAAATTTTCTATTAAAGCTACCAAGATGTTCATCACAACTAAGTCAACATGCAGAAATTTAACAGGGATGTGCATAGAGCTTTTTCAAAACACTGAAAGGTTAGGAAGACTTTCTAGGTCCCAAATAATCAATGTTTAAAGGATAACAAATGTAGAGGTTATAATAATTCAAACTAGTAAAGGATTTCTTCTTAAAAGGGAGTTTTAGCTTATATTAATGCCAGGGGAAAAAATCTCACTTGATATGTTTACTATTAAAATGTATTCTCTTGGATAGTATTGGCAGAAACTCCCCATTAATATTTATTTTTAGAACTTTAATCCATTTCATGGCTCAGTAGAGAATTAATATTTAGCAAATGTGAAATCAGCTTCTTTTTTGTCTTATGGCTCAAATTCACCCAAGTCCTTCATACACAGGATTTATGTTTATTATGAGTTTCATAATTAGTATGTATTTTTCTCCACATTGAAGTAAAATCCTTTTTTATGGGCTGTAACTTTTCTTTCAAAGTTAAGTCACATGAAAATGGAATGTTTTAGCAGCTAAGGGAAGAAGATGAGTCTTGGGCTGTGAAAAATTTGATCTACTTAAATGAGTTTGATGTTCTAAAATACAATGAGACTGGCAAATACTGAAATGGTGAGCCCAAATCATACCAACACTTTTAAAAAGACTTAAAAGGATCTAGACCCTAATTTGAGCAGTATTAAAAATTACTATCATGGTTATACCATGTGTTTCATTGAATCATAATAATAAAATGATCTTTCTCAAGCTGTTTAAATCCATCTGGACATTGACATCTATGCTATGAAGGATAGGTGTGGTGGTGTTAAGGGATTAACTAACAGTGAATCAACTGTTAACACAGAGACCAATTATTAACAGAGACCAAAAACTTTGCTGTTATGAATCTAGGAAGCAATTTAAAGATTGAAACTTCCCTTAATCTAAGGAACATGCCCTCTCATGAATAATCTGTTTATAACCCAAGTCTCGTGTCAACATTACCCTCCATGAACATTTTAACCAGCAGGTGGGACCACAAATGTGGTCAACAATCTCTTCAGATAGGTTTAGGCGCCCCCACTCCCCCACCCCCTCACCCACTGTCAAACAGCTGGCTGAAGAAGCATCCAGCATGATGCCTAACCCTTCACTACCTCTGTGTTATCATAGCCATAAAGTTCAAGTTCTAGGATGTGTATTGAACTCAGTTAAGAAAAGTTTTGACTCTCAAAGTGTATGCTTAGGGCAGGTGCAGATTTTTTTTTTTTTAAGTGGCTCCCTGAATCATAAGTTATACGCTGCTACAACAAGAATTTCTTCTGTGTTGACATTTTTGCCATTTGTACAATCTCTCAAATTGCAAATGGCTTTGTAAATTCCTTTTTGTTTTAGAACTCATGTCCTTTCTTTTGGAACTGGGGATTGAACTCAGAGGAACCTGACCACTGAGCCATATCCCCAGCCCTATTTTGTATTTTATTTAGAGACAGGGTCTCACTGAGTTGCTTAGCGCCTCCCTTTTGCTGAGGCTGGCTTTGAACTTGTGATCCTCCTGCCTTAGCCTCCTGAGCTACTGAAATTACAGGCATGCACCACTGTGCCTGGCCAGAACTCATGTCTTTTGTTTTCTTCTGTGTATTGGCTTTGATTGTTCATGAGTTTCAGAGTTACAGGAAATGGTTATTGACGAAGATGTCCATGATGGGGCAGAGGTGGCTTCTCCACTTGAAAACTCCAAAAGATGTCTAAACTTCTAAAAATTTGTAAAAGTTTTTCACCATGATATTATCATAGGACTCTGTTCCTATAAAGAAAAATCATGGTGAATACATTTCCATAATTTGTCAATTGTTATTTTAACCATCTGACTTCTGGGAGTATCACCACAATTCCACACAGGGGGCTTGGTTTGGTAAGATTAAGGCAGTCTCTACTAAACATCTTCTTAGTTGACCATTATCTTCATAGCCAGTAAATAACTGGTTCAAATAACTGCCTCCTCCAGGTGTCAGGGTGCTCCTTGGGGGCCACCTTTTCAGGCTTCACTATTGCTAAAATATTGATTCCCTAGTTGGCATTCTGGTGTGAATCCACAAAACTTCTTGAAGGTAATGATGCTGGTTTTTTAATCCTGAAAATTTATGGGGCTGCACGTAAGTGAGATATCAACTTTTGAACCTATATTCATGTATGGATTTTTAGCTCAGCTTGCCCTTAAAACTGAATATCACTAGATAACCCAGAGTATTGACTGAATCTAAATGACAAGTTCTCAGGAAGAGGTATAAGGCTCATTTCTCTTCATTGACTGTGAATCGAAGTGGGGACCATGAGAACGCAGGACCTTGAATAACAATAACAGTAATAATAGCTGCTAACATTTATCCAGGGCTCGTTATAGGCTGGTTCTTAATACTCAAACAACCATCTGAGTTAGGCTATATTATTATTCTGATTTTACAGATAAGAAAATAACACTCATGGAAGTAGAGAAACTTGTCCAAGTTCAAAGAACTAGTCAGAGGCAGGCCAGGCATTTAAACCTAGGCAGTTGGATCCCAGAGCCCATGCTTTCAACCATTCTGTCTCCTTAACAGCAAACTCCTCTGTGAAATGGCCACTGTCCTGTCCTCAAATAGCAACTCATCCACTTTCTGTAGCATTTATTTTGTGTCCTTCATACCACAACAGGAGTCTGGTCTGAGCTTCCTTGCAGGAAGCAGGGTGAGCAGGGTCTTTCTCTTTGGGTCACAATGAGGGAGATAGTTTTTTAATTTTTTCAAAACAAGGCAGAATGGATACCAGTAAGGTTTTCAGCTAAAATTTCAGTTTAGTTAGGAAATTAGGAATCATAGCATGAACTATATATTCTGAATTTTATAGCATTTTTAAAATTCTATGATTTTCCATGTTTCTGAGTTTTAGTATTTCCAGACCTCTCATGATTATTGATAGTAAAACTCATTCAAATTAAAAGGGCCTGTGCATTATTATTTGGAGGCATCAGGAAACTAGGGCTCTGGGGATGTAGGGTCTTATTCTTTAACTCATCTTGCTGAAAGATGAACCCCAAAGCGTCCTCTTTAGCAGTTTTAAAGAAGAGACTATATATGACAATAAGTGGAAAGATTAAAAAATACTATTCTTTGAAAAAGGCAAGATGCAGAATGATACATGCAATATGATTCTATCTTTGCAAATATAAGTCTACCAAATAACACTATATAGTATTTGTGGGTTCATATATGTGTAGGAGAAACAACAACAAAAAATGGAAAGATATGCAACAAACTCACAATAATCTTTTTTCTTGGAAGGTACAAAGGGGACTTTAACTATAATTGAAATATTTGATTTCTTCTAACAGAAGGAATAGGAAAAATTTTTGGATGGTGGAATGTGATGGTATTTTTTTTAACTTTTCAGAAACTTAAAAGCTTATCAAAGCAAAATAACTCTTTTTTGGGGGGGTACTGGGGACTGAATTCAGGGGCACTCAACCACTGAGCTACATCCCCAGCCCTGTTTTGTATTTTATTTAGTGACAGGGTCTCACTGAGTTGCTTAGTGGCTTGCCATTGCTGAGGCTGGCTTTGATCTTGTGATCCTCCTGCCTCAGCCTCCTGAGCTGCTGGGATTACAGGTGTGCCCCACCATGCTGGCAAAGCAAAATAACTTTTAAGAACAAAAGGAAACAAAAAATAGAGTAAAAGAAAGACAACAAAGTCACCAAGAACTTCAAAATAGGACTTGGAGCCCTGGTCTGGGTCTGATGATTGGTCCTTCTAATTCTTTGGAGCTGACTCTAACTGGATTTACATAGCTATGAAAACTCTTAGGTGTGTGCCAGATTGCTTTAGACGTTAAAAAGGTAGGACTGTTGTTTGCATGGGGTGTGGGGAATATTTTTCACAGAGAAGAACATTTTTTGAAGGAGGGGTTAGTTCACATTTACACACAGGTTTACTATCAATGCAACTCTTTACTCTTGAAATAGAAAAGCCCAAAACAGTGGTGCATAAATCTTTAATTTTGATATATGAATAATTGTGTTTCCTTTGATTCTTTGTAGCCTCTTTTCTTCAGCAAATGATAAACAGTATATTATCCAGAGATTTACTGTGTGGTGTATGAGAGGAAGTTCCCTGAGAGCAGGTAGACTCAACCAATGCCATTAGTTGTCCTGAGTTTCTTTTGCTTCAGTGAATTTTATAGCATTCCTATTCTGTTCTATATTCATGCAAAATGCTTTGCCCTTTCATTTAAATCCCAATGAAAGAGCCAGCAGAATCTTAGGAAAGGTCAGGCTAAAAAAGCTAGATATGGCATCAGAAAACAGTGTGAACAAACAAACAATACGGAATATTACATTTTCATAGCAGTGCTTAATTCAATAGCATGTGGTGGGAAGTTAAGGGGCTTTTGCTTGTATTAGTTTTTTTCAGTAAGTTCTAAAAAAATAAATTTGTATATATTTACATAAATTTATATATGAGTAAATTTATATATAAATAAGTTTATATATAAATATATTTACATAATAAATTATGCATAAAACATATGTTTATATATATATATATTTATATATATTCTTTTTCCCAAATAAACCCCAAACCAACAAAGCAAAACAAAGAATCTCAAGGTTGGACACACAATGGCAGAACATTTCTTAATCTGCAGAAGGTTGTGTATACAGGGGGCTGTTTAGAAAGGAATCATCTCAAGACATAAACTATGACTTTCACTCTGAGTGTAATAATTCAGGTAAGATATCTTTAAAATTTTCAGAGTTTTTTTAGAGAAACTAGCAGGTTTCTTCTAGGTTTCTGATGCCAATGAGGCAGAGAATTCAGTTGTAATCTTGACATTCAAAGAGACACAAGGAGAGCGTTATAATGAGTTCCTCTCACTCTCTCCCAAACTGGTCATCTTGTGATCATTGATGATCCCAGCCCTAGAACTGGACCTGGTCATGAACATCACACAGGATCCAGAGTTCCAAAGGGAATCCAAGGTTTTGCAGCTGGATGCTGTGTATATTCCACAGGGCAGGGATTTTCTGAAAGGATGTCTGGGTAGCTTGCTTCTGTGGCTGTCACAGTGATTGCAAATGAAGTGTGTGTGTGCACACACACGTGTGCAGTGAGTGGAAACGAGAAGGGAAGGTTTTATTGTAAGAAAGAGATGGTGGCGCACGCCTGTACTCCCAGCACTTTGGGAGGCTGAGGCAGGAGGATCGCGAGTTCAAAGCCAGCCTCAGCAATGGCGAGGCACTTAGCAACTTAGTGAGACCCTGTTTCTAATTAAAAAAACACAAAAAGGGGCTGGGGATGTGGCCCAGTGGTCGAGTGCCCCTGAGTTCAATCCCCGGTACCACAAAAAAAAAAAAAAAAAAAAAAAAAAAAAAAAAAAAAAAAAAAAAGAAAGAGATTCAAAGTATGCAGCCACCCTGGATGAATGAGTCTGCAAATAGTTTCTCATCTGCAGTCACTGTACAGTGCCTTCCTGCACCAATATCATGGAGGGTCTAATAGTCATTCCTAATCAGAAAGTACTGATAAGGTCATCCATACTTTCTGTAAAGTCTATAATTACTCCACTACTATTCCCAATTTTCCAAGACCAACCTTTGATTTCCCAGGTAGATTCCTTTTCACACAACTCAGTTCCTCTGAGGTTATTAAGAGGTACCTCCCTTGGACCAATCAGGGATCAAGGACCCTTGAAGCCTTGCACTGCCCATGGTACCACCTTATAATGGAAAGCAATATGGTTTCAAATCTCAGGCATTTTTACAATATGAGTTTTAATCCTGAGGGATAAAAAAAAAAAAAATAGGTATTGGTTTACTCATTCTACAGATGAGATCTCTAAGGCTCAATGATTAAATATTTTTTCCAGAGTCAGAACTCAGTGTTTGCCTCCTGTCCCTTTGCTTTTTTCATGAGATCAAGCAGCCACCTACTGAAATAAGCCCCTCATCAGGAGACACATGTAAGGGCTTGTGCTTAGCAACACATCAGTGGTGTCTAACTATCACATTGTAATGCTTTTCACCTTTCCAAGGAAGTTCCATTATATTGGTTTGTAAAGTGACTTAAAACTATAGCCATATGTATATTACTTAAAAATTACCAAGATAGAATTGCTAGAAAAAGAAGTTCATACTAACAAAGAGCAAATATGGTGTGAAAGTATGTCCCCACCCCTAGAAATTTATCCTTCAAGAGAGAAAAATAGAAAGAATAAAAATGCAATAACATGGGATAACTGAGTAACCATTTAAGAAAATATAAAGCTACTCCTGAAACACAACATAATTTAGAGGGAGCAAAGATTTATATGTGAAAAAGAACCATAAAATACTATATTAAAATATAGAAGGATAATTTTATAGCCCTGGGCAGAGGAGGTTCTTTCTATGAATGACAAATAACTCAAAAGCAAATACTGATGGAGTAAGGATCTCTGCAAATCACTATTTTTCTGATTGCATTGTCACCAAATAATCTTGCTGTTATTCCTGTTTCTGTATTATCTATTGAGCGTTTACTTTTCATTGTGGTAAACATTTTAGGTGACTTTCTTCATATAATTCTTACAACAGCCTCATGGAAAATACTCTAGCACCAACAGCACTGATCTGGACACTATTACACGAAGAGTTTAATAGATCAGGATTCTGCAGCCAGCAAGCAAGATGAGGTAAAAACCAGGCAGATCCAAGGCCAGGTATCCTGCTCTTCTGCTCAATTTTCCCATAGGATAATGTGTGGAAAACTGTGCTGAACACATGATCCACTGCAAAGGTAGATTTCTCATGGCAAATTAAGAAACCAGCATTTCCTTTATTGTCTCCTTAAGCTCAGTCAACATGAGCTCAACTCCTAAGCTCGACCAACACTGAATGTGCAGACAGAACTAATGCTCTGAGCTTGTAAAGGAGGGCTCAGCACTCAGTATGGAGAGAATGCAGGACTGTACGGCCTTGAGTCATGATCTTTGTCTCCTTGTTGATAACTTTACTTCACCTTTTCCATTATATTAAAAACACTATTTACTACTTTATTTAAAAAAATAGACTATATTTTAGAATAATTTTAGGTTCACAGCAAAACTGCATTTCCCATATGCCCCCAGACCCCACATGTGCATAGCCTCCCACAACAGTGACTCCCCAGCAGAACAGTGCATGTATTGAACCTACATTGACATATCGTTGTCACTTGAAGTCTGTAGTTTACATCAGAGTTCACTCTTGGTGTTGCACATTCATGAGTTTGGAAAAATACAAAATGACATAGACACACCATAATAGTTACATACAAAATAGTTTCACTCCCCTAAAAATTCTCTGTGCTCTGCCCATTCTTACCTCCCTCTCTTCTAACCCCTGGCACCGCTGATCTTTGTACTCTCTCCACCGTTTTTCCTTTTACAGGATAGCATATCATTGGAATCATACAATACGTAGACTTTTCAGATTGGCTTCTTTCACTTAATAATATGCATTTAAGTTTACTTCTATCTTTTCATAGCTTGATGGCTTGTTTTTTTGTTTTGTTTTGGTTTGTTTGTTTTGGTGTTGAATGGTATCATGTTTCCTGGTTATACCATTGTTTATTTAGCCATACGCCTGCTGAAGGACATCTTGGTTGCTTCCAAATTTGGCCCTTGCTAATAAAGCTTCTATTAAACATCCATTTGCATGTTTTTATGGACAAAGCTTTCTATTAATTAATATTTCTGAAGGAGCAAATACATTGCAGAGAAAACATAACATGGATAGCAGAGGATGAGGTTGCTAGTCTGATGTGTAACAGCCTTTTCAGTGAAGTAAATTTCTTCAGAGAGGGTGTAAGCTCAGCTGAATGGTCCTTGTGCTTATGTTATTGTTGTGTTACACAAAGCACATGCATAAAGTCAGAGAACAATGAACATGAGTTTAAACTTTAAGTTTGATGGGCCTCCAAAGGAGCCACTCAGAGATGGATTAGGTATGTCCTAAAGCCCCTGCTTTTGGTGACTCTACTCTGTTATCCTGAGTCAGTTGAGAGCTTTAGGTGACACACTATATTCTGACAATTTGCTACACATGGCATCATGGTTGTTTGCCACAGGTTTCCTAAATCAACAAATATAGCACTGGCAAATGTTCCTGGCAGGGGAATTGTTTTCAGTAAATTTTAGAGGGCAGCTGCTGAGGGGCAAGATGGAAGCCAAAACCAGTGTGCTCCCATTGACCTTAGAAAAGGGTCAATTTCCAAGCTCTGATGCTCTGACCATCGGGAAGAGTTGCTGCACAGACAGTGAATGGATTAATTTGAGGAGAGAAGGGATCATTTTGAAATACCTAGCTAGGAAGCTCCTAAAATGTCTTGAAACAAAAACCAACCGAACCTGTTATTTTACTAAAGGTGTAACAATTGCAACAAGGGTTAGTGTGTATGTTATAAACATGGTTTGTGTTCTCTACAGTTTTTCCAGAAAATTTAACTTTCTGAAAGGATATTCTGCATGCTCTGTCTTCTTCATTAGCCACTCACTTTCTAACCTTTAAAATCTGGCTTCTGCCCTACTGTTCTATTGACAGTATCCTCTTGAGTTACCTTCTAAATGTCATATTCCACCTCTTTTTTTTTTTCCCCTGCTGTTCTCCTTGACTGCTCAGCGTCATTTGATAACGTTTAACACTCCTTTTTTGAGTGTCTCTTGCTTCAGTTTGCATGATGTGATACCCTGCTATTTCAGGCCCTCAGTTACACCTCAGTTCCTTCCACGAATTTCTTTTCCACTTCAGAGTTCCTAACTGTGGCTGTCCAACCAGTTTCTATACTTGGTCCTCTTTTATCTCTATATATTCTACCTCTTCATTTTCATCATCTCCAGTGGCTACAGCAACACAACCGTGAAGGTCACTTGTTTCTGGGTCTCCAGCCTCCTAAGCTCCTGCCACATCCTCCCATACCAATGCTGGCCAGACCCATTTGCCTGGACATGCCATCCTGTCCTGTTATTGGTGTCCTACTTTAGTTTTACTTTTGCCCTATCAAGTTAAATGTCCTATTCACATATCAAAGTATCAACATTCTCCCTCCCCAACCACCTGCTCCACACTGGACTCCTTTGTTTTTCCTTTTTCTTTTTGGTACTAGGGATTGAACCTAGCAGTATTCTACCACTGAGTTATATTTTTCCTTTTATTTTTTATTTTGACACAGGTTCTCGCTAA
Source organism: Tamias sibiricus (assembly GCA_025594165.1). NCBI lineage: Eukaryota > Metazoa > Chordata > Mammalia > Rodentia > Sciuridae > Tamias > Tamias sibiricus. Next base: position 85,234,040 of record CM046666.1, on the reverse strand, counting down.
GTTGCCCAGGCAGGCCTCAAACTATGATCCTCCTGCCTCAGCCTTCTGCAGAGCTGGCATGACAGACATGTGCCACTGTATCCAGTGGCTCCCTTGTTTCTACCAGTGGTGCTGCTTATGCAGCTTGGACTATAATCAGGAGGACCAAATGCCTAGTCTACCTTTTAAAATACCATATAAGTGGATTAAATACCAAATAAATATGGAATCTATGATAAAAAGCCTAGGTACTAACTATCAGTTTGTGATATAGATTTAGGGAACAAAAGAAAAATTTTTTGCTTATGCTATTGTGTGAATACTAGGTCAATCCTAATCTAGCCTTCAGGCATTAAACCATCCTCTACAAAGTCTCCACAATTCCAAGGAAGATCCCAGAGATTTTGATTGATATGCAAGTTCTTGGGGACAGTTTTTTTTGTTCGTTTGTGTTTGGTTTTTTAGCCCTAAAACTTTCCCCCATGTTTTTCATTGGTGTATTTTCCCCATATTTTTATGGTGTATACAGAACAATGGAATTCATTGTTACATAATTGTACATGCACACAATATAACAATATAATTTGGTCAATATCATTCCCTGAGCCAGGCGCTGTGGCACACGCTTGTAATCCCAGCACTTGGGAGGTTGAGGCAGGAGGATCATGAGTTCAAAGCCAGCCTCAACAATGGTGAGGCACTTTAACAACTCAGTGAGACCCTGTCTCTAATAAAATACAAACAAGTTCTGGGGATGTGGCCCAGTGGTCGAGTGCCCCTGAGTTCAATCCCCGGTACAAAAAAAAAAAAAAAAAAAAAAAAAAAAAAAAAAAAACATTCCCTGGGGTATTTTTAAAACACATGATTTATTTGAGGATTCTTGTACCAGGTTTCACACACAGATTTTCCATCAGTTCTTTTAGTCCTTACATTATTTACTTTAATTCCATTTATCAAAGTCATGGAAAGGCCAATTTGATACAGTGAGAATAAGAAAGGGCTGGTGATGGTGATCAATAGTAGATGATATAGTGAGAACTGCTCATCTTTAGCCTGGAGTGAAATAAGTTCAGGTCAGAGCATGTGTCTGTCACTGTCTGGACCCCAGATGAGGAACAAATAGGGAAGGCCTCTCAGGGAAAGTCCTGGGGACAGAAGTTAGCTGGCCGCTTCAGCCACAGCCCTGTGGGAGATTTCTACCTCATCAGTATGCCCAGGGCTAGCTCTCAAAATAGCTCTGGGCATATTGATAAGAAAGGAAGTTTGGGGCATATCCGAGGGTTTAGATAAAGAAGACAAACACAGAAATAACCATGTTTCATTAAAACTAAGACAGAAAAAAAGCTGTTAATTAAATTGAGGTATCCTATAAATTTTAAGACACATCCAAATTTGAGATGTTAAATTGTTTTAAAAAATGAAAGTCTAAGAAATGATGAAATGTGATTAAAGTCATCCATCATGGAAAAAAAAAAGATACTCTAAAGAGAAATTTCTTTTTTAACTTCCCTGCCACTTCAGGTGGGCAGCTAAGATGAAACCGTGCTGTAAAAATCTATAATTCATGAAAGGTGACATTCTTTGATTGACACCATGAGTTAACTGAATCCTTTCTTCACCTGTGATTTTTTTAGGTAACTTCTAATCTTAAAACATAAGATAAATTGTGGGTTTTTTCCTTCTAAGGAGCACAAATGGAGGTATATCTGAATATAGCTTTGTTCTTTGCTATTTGAAGGAACTTAGGTTTCTTAAAAAATTAAGAGTTCAATAGGAGGCCTTTTATAAAATGCAGTCCCTATACTAACCATGAGCAGTGTGCTTCTATCTCCAGCTGTTCCATCAGCAGGCAAACCCAGGAAGGGTGCTCGCCACACACCTCCTGACAAACCAGGAACCACAGCATATGGTGATTTTCACGGATTTGACTGATTTCAAGCCAAGTTGATAGTAATTTCCCCCTGGGTTGGGCTGGTGTGGGGAGGACTGCCACAGATCAGGTAAACACATAAGCAGTCAATAGACAAAGCCTGTTTCTAAATCACAAATACACAAGAGTTTTCAGAGCTGTTTTCCTAACTGATGTGTCTGCACCTGATTTCCATGGTCCTTGATTAGAGCAGCTCTCAGAAAAATCCTTCCAAATACTTCCAGTGCTAAGTTGCAAATTATCTGCTTGACTCCTGGCATTGGTGGTCGGAGCTGAGAATGAGCATGGAGGAGATCAAAGGCTCACCTCTGTCTGCACACTCTCAGGTCCAGCACAGCCCAGGGGTCTTATTTTTTCAACATTCCTGGGCCAATCACTAGATTCTTTAAAAGGGAAAATTGGGGAGCTATCCAGCATGAGTTTGACAGGGAGATTAGTTAATAAGTCACATATTTGCTTCCTATTGCCAGTAAAAATTGGAAGACCCTTGCTAAGACAGGCACATCTTCTGTCATGGCCCAGTCTCCTCCCTCACGAGGGAGAGGGGAGCAGTTTTGATAACATCAAAGAAAGTGAAGAAGAAAGTTACTCCTTTTCCCCTAAGTGACATACATCTTAAAATTATAGACTTGTACTTTTTTTGTTTGTTTGTTTTGGTGCTGCGAACCCAGGAGAGATGCTTTTCATTGAAAAGGTAATTCCTGATACTTGATATCAGATGGAGATATTTCACTTGATGGCATTTTGCTGAGCTGTGGCTTCTAGAGTCACGTAAATATATTTTCCCAAAAATTCTGTGGGGTAAAAATGAGAATTACAGCACAACATTTTATTCCATTTTTATAGAAGTGTCCTTAATGTCTCTGATATGTGCATTGCCATATTTATATGTAGGTACTGGAAATATAAATGAAATTGAATTCTTAAGAAGGTGCGTTGATCAAATTTTCATACACTAAACCAGTGGTGATAAAGCAATATAGAAACTGCAGAGAGTTTCAACCTTCTCCTGTTTACTAATAAAAGCAGCATTTTTATGCAATCAAGCTTTTGTGTTCTGAGGTGAACATAATATAATGATTGCATTTGCATTTTCAAGTATTGATCATGTTAGCATCTTTTGCAACACACCTGTGAAATTTATACTTTGGAAAAATTGCTTTGCAACGTGAGGAGACTCCACTCTGTTTTAGTTGTCTTAGGGTAGGCATCTAGAGTGTGGTTTAGAGCACAGTCTTTGGGATCAGACAGAATTGGGTTTTGTATTCCTGGTTTGTCGTGCCAGTTGTGTAAACTGAACATAAAATTAACCTTTCTTAATCTCAGTGTTTTTCCATCCATGGAATGGAGTTGATAGCAATACCTAGTTATAACACTGTTCAGTGATTAAATGAGATGTCATGAAAAGCATTTATTATAGAAACATGTACTCAGTAGTATTAACTCCCGTTTGTTTGCAATATTGACATTACTGATGGGATTTTTATAACATGTCTAGTGAAGAAATCATACTGGTTGTCTCTGACTTGTGAATTGGAAACTATGAACACAAAACCAACAAGCATAATGCTTCACAGTGTGGGAAAGAAGACATAGCCATATCCGAGGAGGAAGTTTCTTGCCTATGCAGACTTGGATTTATTTCCATGGTGTCATCAGAGCAAAAAAAAATTCTTTTTTTTTGTAAAGGAAGGAGGATGAGGAAGCACCAACAGAAGGGTCACAGGTTCTCAGTCTTGGTAACCACCTCAGGACCCCGTACACCAAAGTCACTCAGGAGCTTGTTATCGTCTTTGATAATATATTCTTTAATAGGGAAAAAACAAATATTTTCTCTTTCCTTATTTGCTAAATTGTTACTCTTCAGCAAAGATGGCCTCATTTGAAGGACCAAGGTAGCTGTTCATTTTGATCCCTACTCTATTTCTTCAGGTATAAATACAGGAGAAGTAGGTCATAGAAACTCTGCATTTCAAGGGTTCTTAATCTTGGGAGTGTCACAGACTACTTGGAAAATTTGATGAAGTTTGAGTGCTTCTCCACAGAAAACAGTATAAACAGATAACTAAAAATATAATTTTATGTATAAGTATGGGAATCCCAAGTTCTGCTTAAACATTCCCAAAAGATTTTAGATCAAGAGCCCGTGATGTGGTTATTTCCAAACCATTTCTCTCAGTGTCCTATTTTAAATACTATCACTTCAGATCCTCAGGATTGTGGGGGGAAAATGTGTTAACATTGTGAATACATTTTTTTTCTTGGCTAAAATTGGTCTAGACTTGCTTAAGGGGATAGGTATGTGGGATTTTGCCAGCAAAGGTGAAAATGTATTCTGACTGGTGCAGAGTGTCAGGTGGACTCGATAATCAGCTTTATAAGACTCTTTGGACCTCATTTCCCTCCACATTTCTTGCTCACTAAGCTACAGACATCCAGGTCTCATTGAAAATTCACCCCTACTTCCTGCCTTTTGCCCTTGCTGTGTCCTCTGTCTAGAAAGCCCATTCACCATGCAACTCCTGTACTTAATTCCAGCCCTTCTCCTTTATCACCTTCTCAGAGAGAAATTCTCTGTCCATCTCCTCTAAAAAAAAAAAGTGCCCACTTTCCACACTCTTGATTCTTTTTTTTTTCCACCGAAATTATCACTAAAAGACATTGTTACATATCTATTTATTCATTTATTTATATCCTACTACAGTGTTCCTCTTATCCAGTCTATAAGCAGCCAAAGTTCACTTCTCACTACTCCCAAATAGTCTGCAAAACTTCTTGTTTCATTTTCATATTTCACAGAATGCTTATTCACCCACCAACCATAACTACACCATAATAATTTTTCCACTAGGAAAAATTTACTCATACGTCAAGGTTCAACTGAAATGTCACCTTCTTCTCAACTTCCTTGAGTTCTTTCCCAGCCATCACTACAGCAGAAATCAATTGAAAGTTTGTCTTCTTCCATGCGTTCATAAGTGTTAAAACAAAAATCTAGGTTTTGCATGGTTGCTGCCTGCCCTTCCAGGCTATGAGCTTCCTGAAGGCAGGAAGTGAGTCTTCTTTGTCTCTGTGGCTCCTGTGACTTGCACTGGACATGCCCATTGCAAGCCACAGAGAGAAGGTAAGCTTGGATGGAACTGGAAACCTGACAGTTTCTTCAGGCAGAAATATGGAGGAAGAACCATCTAGACAGGGAAAACAGCACTTGCAAAGACACTGGTTGTGGAATAAACAAGTGTGAGCTCACTGCTGGGAAAGGAGAGTTCATTCAGGGTGGTCTCAGATGAAGTGGTTGGACAGGTAAGTGGGATTCGTATCATCAGGAGCCTACATGCCATCCTAAGGAGTTTGAACTTTATTCTGAAAATTGTGAAAGGGATTTGGGTAAATGAGAAGAACCACAGCTGATTTGGTTTCAGGAAGGTTAATCTCAGAGTAATGTTGAGCTAATTATATTCTTTGTATGATGGGTTGCATGGAACTTAAAATATACTAAGACAAGTAGGCATAAGATTGAAAAAGGATTAGGTTATAACTGTTGCTTTGGTTTGAATTAGTATAAGTGTACTGTAGATGTCTATATGTTAAAGGTTTGGTTCCCAGTTTGGTGCTATTGGAAGGTATTGTGTACCTCTAGGAAGCAGGATCTTGGGGAAGATCCTGAGGTTGTTGGCAGTGTGTCCTCAAAGGGTATTGTGGGATGTTGATCTCCCGGCTAGTGATGCAAGAGGTTTTGCTCCATCACACACTTTCTGCCATTGCCATCTTGCTTTCCAACCAGAAATCCAAAGCAATGGGGCCACTTGATCACAAACTGGGACCTCCAAAACTATGAGCTCAACAACTCAGATATTTTGTTATAGTAACATGAAGATGACTAATACAATTGTCAAGAAGAGTTATAAGGTGGATTTATCATAGATAAGCTCTACTATGGTTCCTCACCTGATATTATTTGCAAGTTGATGGTAAATATCAAAGAAGTGGGAAAGACTCCTAATTCAAACACCACCTTCATCTCCCCTCTTTTCACGGATCTTTTAGGGTGGCAGTAAAGCCTCTTTCCAAAATGTGATCCTGGTGTGTGCCTGTGTACCCTCACCTAGGCAGCCCTGGGAAGACTGAGGTCATCACATGAGAAGTCTGTGCCCTCAGGACTCATCCTCAGCCACGTGCCACAGGCCCAGGGAGCCTCACTCTGCCAAACTGAGGTTATAGTCTTCCCAGTTGGCACCCATATTCAGACACATACAGATGGTTCATAAATAATAGATCATTGTGGGATTTGTATAAGTCCCAAATCCATCTACTTCTCTAAAACTCTTTCCAAACTGCATACCTGAATTCCACCTCAGTCCTCCCATAACCCTTTCAGAAGCAGAAATGCAGCTACTTGCAAGGACCCACTATTTTTCTGATACTACTAAAGCTCAGGGAACAATATCTCATAGAATTTCCACAGCAAACCTCTAGGTAGCACTTTAGAACACCCTTGGGTTCCATATTTTAATTTTATCGCAATGGATTTCCTGAAACTTATTTTATATTTACTAAATAGAGAAACTCTTTGTTGTTTCTGGCCCATGCTGATGTAGCGTTTTTGAAATTTGAGAATCCAAATGCTATGGGAGACCTGGGATTCATTTCTCCTCCTTGGGGAAAAGCTGCATCATAGCTCTTGCCCAGTCATTGCATGCATGAACCCTTTATGACTACCACAGCTGAATCTCTTCATCATATGCAGCCTGGAAGTGGATAGGAGAAAGGGAGGGCAGACTGGAGAAAGGGAGATGGGGGGACAGCAGAAAGATACAGTATCTCAGATATGGAAATATTGGTTTTATGCTGTTGTCCTCATTAGGAAGCCATGTTATCCATGGGGAGAAAAAAAAACTGTCAAAAAAAAAAAAAAAAGAAACTCTTTAAAGCAAAATTATTCTCCATATACCACACTGGGTGACTATGCATGGATTTGAGAAAGTTTTCTTTTTATTTATTTTTTAAGATTGATATAATATAAAGAAATCTAGAGATCAATTATATTAGGTGACAGCCAACATACTTATCAAATTGGACAGGTTCCTTGTCTTCTTGGCTCTTTTTTATTTTCCCCTGGCAGTGGTCCATGCAGTGCTCTGTATTTCAAAGCATAAAGCACTGTATTGGATTCCCATTATTCACCACTTGTATTCTCTCAGCCTTGCTGGTCTCTTTGTGCAGTCATTTCTTCAGTGACCTTTACCCCTTCCGTTTCCTCTTCTTAGTGGGTCCTGCCAGGCTCACATAGTGCAGCCTGACAGCACTCAGCATCGGGTCTGGGCCATGTGCCTCTTGCTACTTAGGAGGACCAGAGCTTTCTTGGAGGAAGCCTTTAGCAGGCGTCCTACAAGATCCACTCACCACATTTGTATATACATCCTAGAAATGTCCTGTGGACAACCATTGACCAGCAGGGAAGGTCCCAGGCCTAAATACTACCCTCTTTCTTCTTTGCACATCATTTCTGAGATACACGGCAGAGGGGCCCCTCAGACTACCTCAAGAACCCAGCAGCCAGCCTCCCAGAGCAAAAGGCAGGTCAATGGCATGCCACTGTGTGTGTTCTCCCTCCTTTCCTGTTTTTCTGCTCAGTCCTTTGCTCTTGCTCCCTGGACCACACTTCCCCATATGTAGGGTGACCCTAAGTCTTGGTTTTCCCAGGGTGGTGTCTGTTAACTGTTGTTGTCACATTATTATTAATACTTTCTCCTCTTACTCTCCAAATTGTCCCAAGTGGATGGTCAGTTATTTGGTTTATGTAATCATCTGCACTATATTTGAACTTCAGACAATTTTAGGGAAGGGAAATCTATACAGGTATAATGGATCCAGATCATGACTGATTACAAAGGATACAATGGAGAGAAGGTATTGAGTTTGAGCCAGACAGGCACTACAGCACCATGATACACACTTGGGATGAAGCAGTGAACAATGCAAAGATACCTACCAGATGCTTATGTGATAGCAGGTAGAACCATGTTTAAAGGTATTAGGGATGAGGAAAACAGAAGGGAAAAAGAAATTGAAAAATAAAGGGGGGTTGATTGCAATTTCAAATAGGAAGGTCAGAGTATGTGTCATTGAGAAGTTGACATTTAAGCAAAGACTAGACAGAGGTTAGGGAGTTAGCATTAGAACGATGCAGAGGGACCACTTTAGGTAAAGGGAACAGCCAATAATGCAAAGACCCTTAGGATATGTTCCAGAAATAAGTGTGATGCCAGTGTGGCTGGTCTTGAAGGTGTGAGGATTATGTGTATAGTAGAGGTTCAAGAGACAATGTGGAAGAGTGAATTCCTGAGCAATTAATTACTTGCCATCAGACTAAGGCCTTTTGCTTATTGACCCAAGTCTGGATTTCTAAACCCAATACTGGGATAAGACTCAGAAAACTACCACAGTCCCACACTTGGCCTATGTCTCTCAGAGCTTCCCTTGAAGCTAAGCTAAGCCCCAAGCCCCAGTGCTGCTACACAATTGGGAAAGGTGGCAAGGATGCTGGAACTTAATGACAATTTCCTTCACAGTGTCTAGATCTTTAGAAAGATTCCCTGGATAATCTCCAAAGTTTGAGTCTTATTCTTGACCAAATAGCTTCTCTGTCTTTGGTTATTTACCACTGGCTATCATCAAACATTCAACCATAGGAATTAGAGGAAAATGAAGCAGGCATAGATGACGTGGGTGTTGAGTTCACTAGCAGTAGCCATTCCTATTCTGATAGTAACTCCTTGACCTCTTCAAGTTCTTCCCAGCTTTTGTCTTTCTGTGACCTGAAACCTAGAGTTGTTGATTCAGCAGGATTCCAGGAATCAGCTCTATTCTCTGGCTTCCTGTTGCTTCCACATTCACTGCTGTCCTTTAGATCTCAGTGTGAATAAACATACTCTAAATGTGAGTTTAGAGATGAGCTAGATACTAATCAATGTCCTTGGATTTCTAATATGAAAACTGAGCTCAGGAAAGGGCAGGAACTTGCCCACCTGTACATTCTTGGGGATTAATTTCCTCTTCTCTTAATCAAGTACTGTGTCTATAACACTAAACTTGCAGTTATTCAATTTCTGAATAGGTGTCTGTTGCCACAGATTCACTGTATCCTGGTTATAAACATCAAGAATAATCTTCAACTTATTTAGATGACAGATGACACCCACAGATAGAAGGGGTTATCTAAAACTCAAGTCATCAAGGTTGATTAGGTGGTTATTACCTACTTAAAGGCCAGACAGGGGATATGGGAAAGTGTGTAGGATATACACAATTAGGAAATGAGAATAAATGAAAGTGAAATTCTACCATAACCCCATAATAGCAGTGCACACTATGTTTTGAGACAAAAAACTGGTTTAAGGTGTCAAGTTGTCATTTTGGGTGACCTTGAGCCAAGGCACTTCATCTCTCTAATGGGCTCACCTGTAAATGGGGACAATTGAAATAAACTCAGAGTTTTTAACGTAATTCATGTAGTTCAAAGATATCTGGGGAGACATGTTTCTCTGTAAGGCTTGCAGTTCCCTCCCTGAGCAGTGTTACCTGACTTATCTGAGGAGGCATTGGTAAGACCTGCATCTCTACTCTGACCAAGGCTGGGTGATAAGGAAAGAATAGGACCTTTGCCCAGGAGACAAAATACATGGTGGTGGCAGGAGTATGGAATGGGTTCCGACCAACAGCAAGAGGAACTGCTGTCACACATTGTTATGGTTTGGATGTGAAATGTCCCCCAAAAGATCACATGTGAGACAATGCAAGAGTTTTGGAAAGAAATGATTGGATTATAGCTTTAACCCCAATCAGTGAACTAATAATCCCTGATGGGATTAACTGAGTGGTAACTGGAGGCAGGTGGGGTGTGGCTGGAGGAAGTGGTTCATTGAGGGCGTGGCTATGGGCTGTATATTTTGTATCCAGAGTGTGGAGACTCTTTCTCTCTGCTTTCTGATCATCCTGTAAGCTGTTTCCCTCTGCCACACTCTTGCCTCACTTCAAGCCCCGAGGAAAGAGGCTGCTGTCTATGGATTGAGACCTCTGAAACCATGAGCCCCCAAATAAAATTTTCCTCCCCTATAGTTGCTCTGGTCAGGACTTTTAGTCATAGCAGTGAAAAAGCTGACTAAAACACACATCTAAGAGGCTTGGCCACCATTTTTAGAGAAGCCTAGAAACTAGTGCTACCAAAAACATTCTTTATTCTTGGAGTCAGAATAACTTATGGTTAAGAGCATAGACTCTAGAATCAGAGTGCTTAGATTCGAATCCTGATCATATTAAGTGTTGTAACACGTGTGCCAGTTATCAAATACCTTTAAATACCTCTAAGGTTTAGTTTTCTCATCTGTAAAAATGAGGATACAAAGCCTGCAGCTTTATTGTAGTGATAAACTGAAATAATTTATAGAAGTTTCTTAGGCCAGTACGAAGCATATAGTAAATAAACTGTTGATGTCCCTATAAAACTTATTCAAGTAGGTTTCTTTCTCTATGTATATGACAGATATAAATGCTATATATTTTAAACCACAAGTATAATTCCTTCATATATTTGAATATTCAGGGTAAAAGAAAAAGAAAAAAAAAAGACTGACCTCAAGATTCAATTTTTAAATCTCCTCATCAACAAAATACGTAATTAAGATGATTAGTTTTTAAATATACATGCAATTAACTCAGAATGGCTTTTGCTAGACTGATATTAAATCATATGATGATAACTATCTTTTGCTTGTCTTTCCTCCTGTTGACCATATTTGTGAAAATCCATTTAGAGAAAATAGACTTTATTTTCTGAATTTTAGCTGGGCCATACCACCTGTTCCTCCAAGCCTTCCAAGGCCTCTGTAGATCTGTCAGAGGGAAATCCAGAGTAAATCACTTTGCCAAATTTCCCTGTGTGCCATTCACAAAAAACACCAAATACAAGCTCAACTGGAGTGTTTTATAGCAAGGACCAATTCCAGGGCTGGGCACTAGAAGCTGGGATTTTAGGCCCTCTTTCTACCTAGAGATGGGATTTCTAAAAGTAAAGACTCAAAATCTCTCCTTTTTACCTCAACAGGACTCTCAGTCTGTGAACACCTGAGCAAATAATCTGCACACCTTCCCCACATACTACTTTTTCTGTTCCAGGGCTCTTAATGTAAAGATAATCAGCCAGGAATTTCTGGCATGCCTTCATCCCACCAGCATCTTGATGATTAGGAATAGCAGATTTGAGGTTACACTGTTAAGCTAAGTATTTTTTTCAGAGTCTCATTTTTGAGGAGTAGGAGAATCCTACTACATTCTACAATTGACTAAGGTGAATCAAAACAATAATAAAAAGTAGCCACTATCTCAATGTTGTCTAGTTGTGAGGGTTTTTCTTCTTCTTCTTTTTTTTTTTTCTTCTCTTTTTTTAACTCCACTGGAAGACATAGAATAGGAAAATAAAAATAAACGAAGTTCACATGAAAAATAAAAGAGAAAGAATAAAGGAAGACCTTCAGAAATCTTGGACAATAGCGGTTAAAGGAAAATCATTTATATCCTATGTGGAAGTCCCCATGAGAACTGAAGGACAGAACATTTCTCCAAGAATTCCCAGGGGGCAACCCCATCACCTTTCCCTGAACCGTAGAAAGCTAGACTCTGGGGAATAATTCACATCGTTGCCCTTCCTTATGGAGTTAGTGACTCAGAGATGTTGTTTGCAATGAAGAAGTATAAAGTATGCTTTTGTTCAGTTTCTTGGTAAGCAGATGCAAGTGAGCCTTACATGGCACCAACAGTCCTTTCAGTGGCCCAACAATGTCCACTGTCTCACCTGTGGCCCCCCAGTCAGAAAATAAAATAAGTCACTCTGAGTACATTCGAACTGATGATTGCTTTGCCACATTTCTCTGTGATATGCAATGCTCGTTAAGTATTTAAGATTTCTATCATAAAGTCAGATAGTCATCTTTCCAGTTGGTTTTAGAACTCCTTTAAACTAATGTCACAGGGAAGCTTCTAATGAGTTTATGATCAAGGTTTATTCTTCCTTAAGACAAAGTTATTCTGACATGATGCTCCTTCTCTTTGAATTAGTAATCTTCAAGTATATTTGGCCTCTCAATTTTCATCCTTCTTTGGAATATTTACTGCCTGACCCACAGAAAACTAGAGATAAGGGAAATCCCCCCAAGAACAGATTCCAAGAACCCAGAGAAATGTGGAGAATGGGATTTTCTAACTTCCATTCTAACCAATGGCTATGCAAGCCTCCATTTCACCAACTAACCAGGAGATTTTTTTTTTGTTGTTGCAGTAGAAAGAGTTATAATCAGATCAGGCACTGGTCATGCCACAGGTCACTAGCCTTGTCCAGAGTTCTTGGTCACTCTTTTAAAATTTGGGTTGCAGAAGTCACAACTTTATTATCCCTTTCCAATGGCAGGTCCTGAATTGTGGCTTCTGCTGTGCCCTATGCTACATACCAATCACTAGGATAGGAAAGAAACCAAGCTATTCATTGAACACTTTATTTCCAGTCTTAGTATTATCTCGTTATATGCAAAATACCTAACAGTTTTTGAAAGGCTTATTTTCCCTGGGCACTGTGCTAAGTGTTTAACAGCATCACCATTTATTCCTATAGAAAGTACTTATTGAACATCAACATGTGATAGACACAAGGGATTTGGGATATTTAAGAACCAATATTCCTGGCCCTGAGGTATTCTTCACACCACCCACTAATCCTATTCAGATGACTAAAAGCTTTTCCTAAAAATAATACGTTACCATATCATGTTATAGTTAGTGATGAAATGCATCTGTGCACATCAGAATGGTAAGAACTGTAATTACTGCAATTGTTTCTCCTATATACGTACGCATATAACACACATGTGTATCTATACATATATTTCTATATGTGTTTATGTATGTTATAGACCTGTCAAAGTCATCATATAAAATCTATCTATACAGAATATTATTTCCTAAAAATAATAGCTGTGAAGTTCTGTAATGTTTGTGAAGTTTCCCAGTAGATATTGTCCCATGAACATTATTCAGTACTCCTGACACCAACCCTCTCTTAGGTCACTGATCCCTGCTACCTGTCTGGTAGAAGAATAGCACCCTTCTCTAATTTTTCAAGTCACATTGATTGGGTTAAAATTTATTGGAGGTACTTATTATTCTGGTCAGTCTTTAAAATCCAAGAGATGAAAAAATAATCTGATCCAATTAAAATAATGTTTTCCTTCTACTGTGAAAAATCAGCATTTTTTTTCTTTGTTCCAGTTTTCCTGGCAATTTTACAATAGATTCCAGCCATGTGCTGGTTTATGATTCTCTTGGTTCTTAATTGATTTTAACTGTCAGGTAAGTTACGCTTAGAAATTTTCCTCTCTAGGCAAAGAGTTAATAAGGATCTATCCTTTCTCTCTCGATCTTAACACAATTCCTTCCGTGAGTGATAAAAATTAGAAGATACAGAAAAAACAGCACAATGTTATTTCTTACCAAAACCATATTTATCCATCTATCTATTATTATAGGTAAACACAGATATGTTTTAATCCCCCCCAAATTCCTCAATTTTTAGTTTTTACCATCTGAATCTATTGTTGTATAGACTACCTAACTGACATTTCAACTCTAATTTTTTTCCCTCTGTGTTCAATGACACCACCTTCTCCTCACCCTGGGTAGAAGTACCAAAATAAAAAATGGTTTTTAAGGTGAATTTTTAAGGTGAGCTTTGCTCACTTTTTTTTTTTTTTTTTTTTTTTTTTTTTTTTTGTCAACTTTTTCACTGCTGTGACCAAAGAACACGACAAGAACAATTAGAGGAGAAAAAGTTTCCATTTGGGAGCTCACAGTTTCAGAGGTCTCTGTCCATAGATGCCCAGCTCCACTCCTCTGGGTTCGAGTGAGGAAGAACATCATGGTGGAAGAGTTTAGTAGAGGAAACAGCTGGGAATGTTTTAGTCAGCTTTTTCACTGCTGTGACTAAAAGAACCCAAACAGAACAACTGCAGAGAAGGAAAAGTTTATTTGGGGGCTCTCGGTTTCAGAGGTCTCAATCCATAGATGGCAGACTACATGCCTTGGGTTTCAAGGTGAGGCTGAACGTATGGTAGAAGAGTGTGGTGGAGGGAAGCAAGTGGTATACACGCACAATGGAATTTTACTCAGCAATAAAAGAAAATAAAATAATGGCATCCGCAGGTAAATGGATGAAGTTGGAAGACATAATGCTAAGTGAAGTTAGTCAGTCTCAAAAATCCAAGTACCAAATGTTTTCTCTGATATAAGGAGGCTAGTTCACAGTATTGTTGGATGGGGGTACATAGGAGGATTAGAGGAACACTAGAATGGTCAAAGGGAAGGGAGGGGAAGGGAGGGAGCAAGGGGGGAGGGAGGGGGAAAAAGGAAAAAAAAAAGGCGGTTGAATGAGATGGATATCATTTTCCTAAATGCATGATTGAAGACCTGAATTGTACGAATATACTTTGTATACAAACAGTTGTATGTAAAAAGATGCTATATACGGGGCACTATGAATTGTAATTATTATAAATTTTAAAAAAATTTTAAAAAAAAAAAAAACATTTTAAAAAATAAAAAATAATTATTTAAAAACAAAAAAAGAAAGCAGAGAGAGAGAGAGAGATCTCTACTCGCCAGATACAAATATGTACCTAAAAGCCATGCCTCCAATGTCTTTCTTCCTCCAGCCACACCCCACCTGCTTTTAGTTACCACTCAGTTAATCCCATCAAGGGATTGGATCAAGACTCTCACAACACAGTCACTTCTCTGAACCTTCTTGCATCATCTCACATGTGAGCTTTTGGGAGACACCTCACATCCAGACCATAACATAAAACATCAGGAAGTGTAAGCTGCCTGTTGTGGCCAGCCACGGTGCCGCGGGAAAATTCTCGGAGGCAGAGTTAAGCTTTTACTACTTTTACTTCTACTTTCTTAGAGCTTAGAGAGGGAAAGAAAGATTTTTCTTAGAGAGGGAAAGAAAGATTTTTCTTCTTAGCTTAGAGTAGAGTAGAGTAAAGAAAGATAGAGCTTAGCTTAGAGAAAGATTAGAGCTTCTTTCTTCTCTCTTCTTTCTTCCTTCTTCTGTCTTCTGTCTTCTGTCTTCCTCAGGAGTCTCGGCCTAACTCTGACCAATCATTACTTCTTCTATCTGGTTTCTCTTCTGTAACCGCTCTGCCTACGTTCTGGCCGCTCTGATTCTTCTGACCGACCGAGTGACTGCCCGGCTGACTGAATTCTCCGTTCTCCTAACTCGGACCGCTTTCACCCGGTTATATACCTTCAGGTTTGCGGGTGCCTACAGGTGCGTCACATACATATCAGGTGGAACCCATGGCTTCCAGCTAGCTACAACAGCCCTTCCTAATTAGGGCTCCTTCATATTCCTTCCCTTTAGTTTAAAAAGGTGCTTTAATTCTATTTTCTCTATTTTATTTTCTCTATTTTCTTTTATTTTCTTGTCCCTACCTAGCTTTTCACCTTTTATTTTTGAAAGGGTGGATATTTGAGCCCTTTTTGAGAAGGTGCTGTGGCTTTAAGGAAGCCTAATGCTGAGGAGCAGCTAACGCACCTAGTTAAGCACAATTGCATAAGCGGCTTTGACTTTTTTTTTTTTTTTTTTTTTTCTCCTCTTCTTTATTTTTCTTTATGGCTTTCTTGCCAAAGCTCAATGGCTTTTTTTTTTTTTTTTTTTTTTTTTTTTTTCTGCATGGTTTTTACCATGCTATTTAATTCTCTATTTTCTTTTAAGCTCATGGCTTTTTTCTTTATACTAAAGCTCAAGGCTTTTTCTCTATATTTTTTATGGTTTTTCGCTGGCTACTCTGCTTCAGCTTAATTCTTAACTGGCCTCAACTAAGTCAGAGGCTATGCTCTCTTGTTTCTACTCTTTTTGCTGGTCTCAACTGAGTCTGGCTTCTTCATTTTTTATGGCTTTTGGCCGGCTCGGCTTTTCACCGGCTACTCTGCTTCAGCTTAATTCTTAACTGGCCTCAACTAAGTCAGAGGCTATGCTCTCTTGTTTCTACTCTTTTTGCTGGTCTCAACTGAGTCTGAGGCTATGCTTTTTCATTGCTCTTATTTCTTAGCTTTTCTTCTCTGCCTGCCGAGCCCCGGACGGACCACCATTTGTAAGCTGCCTGTTGTGGCCAGCCACGGTGCCGCGGGAAAATTCTCGGAGGCAGAGTTAAGCTTTTACTACTTTTACTTCTACTTTCTTAGAGCTTAGAGAGGGAAAGAAAGATTTTTCTTAGAGAGGGAAAGAAAGATTTTTCTTCTTAGCTTAGAGTAGAGTAGAGTAAAGAAAGATAGAGCTTAGCTTAGAGAAAGATTTTTTCTTAGAGAGGGAAAGAAAGATTTTTCTTCTTAGCTTAGAGTAGAGTAGAGTAAAGAAAGATAGAGCTTAGCTTAGAGAAAGATTAGAGCTTCTTTCTTCTCTCTTCTTTCTTCCTTCTTCTGTCTTCTGTCTTCTGTCTTCCTCAGGAGTCTCGGCCTAACTCTGACCAATCATTACTTCTTCTATCTGGTTTCTCTTCTGTAACCGCTCTGCCTACGTTCTGGCCGCTCTGATTCTTCTGACCGACCGAGTGACTGCCCGGCTGACTGAATTCTCCGTTCTCCTAACTCGGACCGCTTTCACCCGGTTATATACCTTCAGGTTTGCGGGTGCCTACAGGTGCGTCACATACATATCAGGTGGAACCCATGGCTTCCAGCTAGCTACAACAGCCCTTCCTAATTAGGGCTCCTTCAAGGAAGCACAAAGAGAGCTCTGCTGAAGAAAGACAAAATATATCCCAAAGGCATGCCCTCTAGGGGCCCACCTCCTCCAGCTATACCCTACCTGCCTATAGCTACCATCCAATAAAACCTGATCAGGGGATTAATTCACTGATTGGGTGAAGGGTCTCATAACCCAATCATTTCACCTCTAAACTTTCTTGCATTGCTTCACATGTGAGCTTTTTGAGGACACCTCATATCTAAACCATAACACCATGCTATCTGTTATGTCTGGTTAAATGTAAATAAATCACTTTAAACAACACTTAAACTATTACAATCTACATTATTGTCAAAAATGTCTTATTTTCCACAGAACAATTATAAGTTAGTGTTGCTTTCACCTCAACACTGTTAGATACATCTTTCTTCCGTCCTAGGTGATTGCTCATACATAATAGCAGACAGACCTACCTCTGCTAATGAAGTTATCAATTGCTTCATCGGATGCTTCAGAAGAAAGATAAAATTAGAATTGGGTTTTTCTGCCCAGCAGTACAGGGACCCGAAGAGTAAGAAGTTTTTATTAAATTGGTTTATACTATCAAAGAATTTTTTTATTTTGAGGTCTTATCAATATGTGTTGCTATTTGAAGGGCTTTCAAATTGTCTGCTTGATAGGAAAGCTACTGAAAGAACAGCCCTGAAGTCCTGACTAAACACAGCCCTGAAGATTGCCTTCTGCTCCAGATATAGGAAGGAAATAAATTCCAAAATCCTAAGTAAATATTTGGGGGTTTTGAATGTGCATGTTAGGAGTATTATTTTGGATTTTAAAATGTTTTTCTTTTAAAATTCTTTTTAAGTTTTAATTTACATGTTAGAGGATGATGAGCAGTGGGATGATGGTAGAAACAATGAATTGGGATCCAAATTGAAATATTATTGAAATCAGGATACTAGAGGGAATAAACAGAAAAGAAAGAAGAATGAGAGACTTGAAGTTATGGAAGGTTGCAGGCATTGATAACAAGGCCTAGTGTGTAGTGTGTGACTTGAGTGAGACTGGGTGGAGAACAAGATCATTGGAAAGGAAGGCTAGAATATCAGAAGTATTATCCCTGTAGATAAAAAAAATTACTAATTAATGTTAAAGCAGGGTTGAGTGACAGTCACTCTGGTACTGACATCTTTGAGGAATGGGTGAAGAACGGGGATTGGCAGATGACTACAATAAGCAGGAATTCTGATTGGTATGGTCTGATGGCAAGAACCTTGAAGGAGTTGAGGGTTCAAAGGCAAGAGAGAGGCTCTGTGATCAGGAAGGAAATGAGGAATAAGGAGGCTACCTAATTCAGCTGTAGGTCCCCTTCTAGGTGGAGTATGAGAAGAAAAAATAGTTTCCACATGTTAAAACTTCCAGTGAGAGGGGCGCCTTTGGGTATGGCCAGGTTTCAGTTTAATAATAATAATAACAAAAAAGGTAAAAAGAATGCTGGGAGAAGAGGTTAAGGACAAAGGCATTTTGATGTGTTCCAGAGAACGTGGTGGTAAATCTGGGGGTCTGGAAGGGATAAGGGATGGAGTCAGATTAGGAAGTGTAGAGTTAAAGGAGCTGAGGACAGTGTGCCCTTCCAACAGTGGCATAGTGATGGGCTCATCCATGTTAACAGAATAGCAGTCAATGCGCAGTTCAGAGCCCGGGACTCATGAGGTTGACTTCTTCCCTTTTTGTGCACTCAGAAGTTGTTGTGTAGCTCTATTGGTTGTCCTGACCCAGGATTCTTGGGTTGGTCTAGAGGTTGAAGAGTTGAAAGGAGATAGGATGCAAAAGAGGACCAGCCCACTGCCCTCAGTGTCCCAGTGGTTTGAATTTTGGTTGTTTACTTGCTTATTCAGACCAACAATCCTCACGGAACTCCTGTATGTGCCATGTGCTCTGCTAAGTGTTGGATTGATGCTACATTCTTGTCCTCAGTGTGCTGACGCTGAGACATGCGCATACATGACTGCAATCAGATGTGATGTGTGCAGCATTGAAGCTGTTCTAAATGTTGAGCAGTCTAAGGAGGAGCAAGTTCGTTAGAAGAGGCCATGGTGATGCTTTGAGTTTTAGAGAATATGTAGGAATGGCAATCAGATGGGGCAGTGGAGCTATTCTTGGCAGAAGAATGATACTTTTTAAAAAGCTGTGAAAATATGAATGTGCCTTGTGGGGAGTGGCAAGCAGATGAGAGTATTTGGAATGGGACATATGTCAGAGGAGTAGAAGGACATGAGCCCTGAGAGGTGGCCAGAACCAGCTCACAGAGAATCTTGTGTCTTGTGCCAAGGAACTTTCAGTTAGTCCTTGAGTAGAAGGGTTTACATACCTACTGTATTCTCTAGAGAGAGTATTGACTATAGCATGAAGGAGGAATTTGAAAGGGTTGTGACTGCCATTTTTGTGCCAACCAGTTTTAGGTGCTGGAAATGCAGCAGTGAACCAGCAGAGAAATTCCTTATCTTCACTGAGCTTACACTCTAGTGTAAATAATTTCATAAATGATGCCAGTTCGTGGTGAGTGATACAAAGAAAAACAAAGCAGGGTGGTGGTAGCTTGGATGAAGGCTAGGTAAATGCACAGTCAGAGTTTCCCTCTGAGGAAATGAGGTTGTGCAGGGAGCTGGATGTTGTGAGTGAACTGATCAACTGAAGATGTGAGAGAGAGCAGTCTAGACGGGGAAAACAACAAGTATGGAAGCACTGAGAGGAAGAACTTGGAGAGGTCAAGAAGAGAAGGAGGCCAGTTGGCTGGAGTGGAGTAAAACAGGGAGAGAACCCCAGTGGACAGGGGCCTGAGCACAGTAGATGTTATTCACAGCAGGAAAAGACATTGGGGAAGAGCTATGAAGGTAGAATGACTTACATTTTATAACTTACTCTGGTGGTGTGAGGTGAAGGCATTGAGAGAGGCTTGAATGAGGACGGAAGCATCTGGGATGAAGAGGCAATGCTGGATTTAGGAGGCAAAATCACCAAGTAATGAATTGGATGCAAGGAGAATTTACAAAATGGTCCCCAGATTTCTAGCAATGTGTGTGGAAAAAGAGGAGCATATTTAGTGTAAACGATAAAGAGTTCAACATAGTTTAATCATTGAATTCTGTTTAGTTTTGTCTATGTGTGCTTTATTTATGAATGAAATATACAGATAGAATTCTTTAGAAACAATTGGTATATGGTTCTGGAACTTGATGGGAATAAAGGGTAAAGATATGAGTTGGTAAGTTTGGAGGGCTTGAGGGGGTCTAATAAATAATACCCATTTTCTCCACCAGAGTTCTCAATCAACCAAACATAAAGTATAAGAGAAAGGGAGAGGGAAATTCAAACTGATAAAGCTCATGGTGGAGAAAATGACACACATATGTAGACAAGTAGGCTTCGTAATGCTGAGCCTCAGAATTGCCCACTGAGAGACAAGTAGACTATCCCAAACCAACAGAAAACACTTAGTACTGAGATGAGGGAAGCTTTGAGTCAAGTGGACCCAGGTCAGTCTTTCCATGTACCAATTTAATAACTTACTTGGCCTACCAAAGGGTTGAGTAAGTGGGAAGAAGGAAGGGACCAGGAGAATTTTATTTATGGGGTCATTTCCACATGGAAGTAAGCACCAGGTGGGGAGAAGCATTGTTCCTATCACACACTTCTTAATGAAACCAGGCAAACGGAGAGCACAGATCATGAGAAGTAGACAAGAAGTCTGAAGTAGGAATTCTGGGGCACTAGTCAATCTAGGGGAGGGTGAATTGGAGTCAGATGAGATGGATGAAGAGGAGAAAGACATGAAGAAGAATAAGACTCTTGGGCTGGGGATGTAGCTCAGTGATAGAGCACTTGCCTGGCATGTGCAATTTTCACTACTGCAGGACTCTCCCATGCCAGTGAATAAAGCTGATTTTTACTGTAAATCCAAGAGTTCCTGTAGCGTATGGTGTCATTGTAATAAAAATTTTGACTTCATGGGCTAGGGCTGGGGCTCAGTGGTAGAGCACCTGCCTTGCACGTGTGAGGCACTGGGTTTGATCCTCAGCACCACATGAAAATAAATAAATAAAGATACTGGGGGAAAATACAGTTAAAAAAATTGACTTCAGAATATCAGTGTTTTCAGAACAGTTTGTTTACCTTTTATGATTAATACTCACCACTTAGAAAACTGTAAGATAAATAGTATTTTACTATTATCTTAGTGCAACTGGAAGCCAGAGAACTTGAGTAACTTAACTCAAAGTTTCTCAGCTTAGTCAGGAGACAGCTTAGATCTAAATCCAGAATTCTGATGACAAGCCTACGGGCAGCACTATCTTTACATACATAATTGGAAAAATATATGTTGATGATCTTTCTTGATTTTGTTATTGTTTAAAAGAAGGATGACTGAAATGGTAATGTATTGTTAGTTATCTTCTTAAATACTAATATGACAACTAGGAAGAAAATACAAGACTTATTCTTTGTAAGAATAAAATAATTGCAGTAAGTTGTCTATTTGACTTAGATTTGTGTTATTCTAACTCTGAGATATGGCTGTGCTCTTTAGGACTCTTTAGTACAAGGAAAAATTCCAAACTAGAGTAAGAGTCATAAAGTATCTAAGAAAACACATTTTTCATATCAGTGCTAAGTTAGGATTTGCATGACAATTTCATTTAATCGTTCAAAAATAGCATTTAACATGAGAAAGCAGAACCTCAGATTTTCTTTTTTTTTTCAAAAGTGTACTTGTCCCCAGTCTGCAGCAGGACACCCTCCAACATTCCTTAGGCCTTAATTAAATAAGAGCAGGAGAGAGCATCGGACTTGGGTTTAGGATAAATATCCCTGGCTTGAACAGGAGATGTTGCTTTAATGACTTGGAATATGTCCAGAAAGCTCAGACTGGCTAGCAGGCAAATCTGACAGCTACTGGATCTTGCAGCAATAACATTCTAACCAATTAAAAACTGAGCTAGAAATAATGGTTTGTCACTGAGTGGTGTTTCAGAAACCAATTGGTCCAGATTAACCAGAGGATTAACTTTTCTAACTGAATTTAAAGGTCACGGGAAGCTGACTTTAATGAAAGAAAAAAGCATTCAATTAGAAGGAGGAAACTTACATATAGAAATTAGGTTAATAGATCTTGCTATGTTATTTATAGGCAACTAATAAAATCGCTGTCTTATTTCATGACTGGAGTTCATAGTCAAGGATAAATATGTTCATTATTAAAAAAAAATTAAATGAGCAATCACATGCTTCCAAGAGATTCCTCTGACAGAAAGGGCTTAGATGAGTTCCAACACCTACAACTGTATTCATGTTTAAGAATGATTCTTAGCAGGTAAATCTCCTGCTAATTTTGTGTGAGACTTAATTCTGATGGAATCAAGGTCAAATTAATGATTTGACCTCTGACCTGTGGAGACACCTGAGATCAGTTCTCCAGATGGCATTTGCATGGCCAGTGGCCCATTCTTATCAGGGTGAACTTATCATTCTTATCAGTAAACTAGGTTTTGATGTGAAGAGTAACTGTGTCAGAGGTATGTGAAATATTTGCAGAGTATGACACCTTAATTGGTTAAAAGACACCTTCTAATCTCTCTCTTTGATATGTGTCAACTGCTCCCATCAGTTGATCTTAACCAAGCCAACCATAGATTTCACTGGATCTATCAACAGACACCCAGAGCACAATTTCCTGAAGACTTCAACTCACTGGTTGGCCTCATGTTCCTTCTAGCTAGGATATTTTTCCAAATGGTACTGAATACTCAGTAGAAGCTCCTTAGGGATGGAAAACAGATTTCATGCCTGTATCCAAGGGTAATTCTTAATTGACTTGCAGTAGTATGGTTGACTGTTCAAATGTTTTCATATCAGGAGGAAATGTCTGCCACCAAAGTACCCCTTCCCTTACACCTTGTGTTCCCCTCCTTGCTGTCCTGGCCTCTCCCTCATTATCTAGCAGATAAATGATTAATGCATGACCTAGAAGGGGACCTCCAGGACTCTGAACCACCAGTGTCCATTCTTAGGGGTGCAATGTTGCATAGTGTGACTAGTGCTCCAGTTTACATCTGTGCCATGCCTTTCGAACTTACTCCACACATGGATATGGTTTTCTCTTTATTGATCTAGTTCAGGGACATTGCCATATTGACTCCTATTTATTGGACCCATGTCAGTAAGCGACCTGCAGCTATCAGTGATACAGTGGGTTAACATTTTAGGCCTCTATACACTAAGCCTGTGCTATATAGTCTGAGGTGAAGTTTAGAGGTTAAAGTTACCTGGCTTATTATACCATGAAGGCAGTCAAACTAGTTTTCTTCATATAAAATGCACCTCACTGACAGAATTATTTGGATTGTTAAGAAAGGGGACTGAATTAACCAAACAGTTGGCCATCTCCCTTTATTAAGGAACAACTTATTATTAGCATTTTATAGCCAGAAACACAAACAGTTGAAACATTCTTAACATCAGGAAGATTTCTTTGCATTTGTTCATTTTTCTAAGATATCAATTTAAGTTTTCTTTCCTTTAAGTCAATTTTACTCAGACCATAAGAAATAACTATGATCAAATTAATTGATTAATTTCCATATTTTAAATCCATAGTAAAAAACCCTTATCCTTCTAGTAAAACTTCATCTCAAGATATTAAGTTATCCCCCATGTTTGCTGGGAGAATGAGGCTGAGCAGTGGTCTTTTTTCCACTACTGGGACTCAACTGAGGTACAGTTAATGGGTTTTGCCCAAAAAACAAAAACAAAAACAAAACACATTCAACACACACTGATTGAATTCCTGTTCCACAGTCTTTCTGGTTGTGTCAATTCAGCAATGAGCAAAACAAAGTCCTTTCTTTCTTCTTAGAGCTTAAAATCATCCTGAAGTAGTACACTGTTTACTGTAAGAAAAAATCAGAAATTTCTTAAATGTTTAAGGATCCTAAAGAAACATCCTGCTAAATTATTTTTATCTTATTTTTTATTCATTCTGGTGACCATACTTTCCCATTCTGTATTATATCCTGGCTGGCAATGAGTAAACCTGAAGAGAAGGGGGAAAAAAAATCTCAGAAAGATACTTCTGGTTGTATCGTCTGTTTATTTATACTATAAGTCATAGATGTAATCCTGGAATGATGCTAATGAACTATTTTCTCAAAAGGAGCACCATCATGTTGGCTTTGGTAAGACGCTTGGGCAGATGCGTCCCTCAGGGACCCCACCCTGCACCGTGCTGAGCCAGCCTCATCCTGGCCCCTCTGCATGGAAAACTGCTCTCTGTGCTTCTCCATTTGTGCAAGTTCTATCCTATGGTCATTTGTGGACTAACTTTCTTTCATGTATCCTTTTTCCTCCACATATGATATGAAGGGAAATAAATTGAGGATGTTCTGCTTAGTTCATTCAGGAGCTATAGCAAAATATCATAGGTTGGATAACTTAGAAACAACAGAAATTGATTTCTCCCAGCACTGGCTGGGAAGTCCAAGATCAAGGTGCTGATAGATCCATGACTGGTGAGTGCCCTCTTCTTCATAGTCAGTACCTTCTTGCTGTGTCCTCACATGGTGGAAGGGACAGGGCAGATTTCTGGGGCTTCTTTTGTAAGGGATTTGCCCTCATGATTCCATCAGCTCCCATAAGCACTGCTTCCTAATACCATCATCTTGGTTGGGTGGTGAACAAACATTCAAAGTGTAGCAGTAGTCCTATGCAGATCAACCCTTCCTTCCAAGTTCTGCTCTAGCATTGCTTGCTCAAGAGCCCTTCTCAGATTCCCTGGGATGTACCTCATCTTTCTTTTCCATCTCCTGTGGTTTGTTATTTAGTACTTCCTCCATAGCCCATCTTCAGTAAGGGTTCTTTGTGTATGTGTTTGCCTCTTTCTCTAAAGTGTGAGCTTCTAGAGGACAAAGGCTGTGTTTTCACCTTTTTCATTTGTTTGTTTTTATTTCCCAGAGTACCCAGCACAGTGAATTACACTCAGTAGTCACTTAACAAATGCTTACTTGAAGAGAAGGAAAGACAAAAAATTGGGTTAAGCTAAACCATGTTCATATTTTCAATATACTGTACCAGACATAAAGATTGTTCAGTAGGTTTTGTTTCAAGATTTTATAGAACATTCCTTCAATTCATAGATACACTGTATATTGGAGTGCTGAAGTGACTTACATATGAGGCACCCTGTCCAAAGTATATGGAGTTTACAGAATTGCCTATGCTTTGTGGGACCCCCAAAAAGAGAGAAATAAAGCCCATCAAACTTTGTTTGAAAGCCACAGGAGAGGAATAAAATACAAAAAAAGGTAATCATGCAGTAGCAGCAGCAACTAGACTCCCTAAGTTGTGTCAAACTGCCTGACTAGTTAGAGCCCTGTTCAGGGCAGCTCCCCCGCCTGAGTCTCTAACTCTTCCTCTTTCCCTTTGCTGCCTTGGGAAGCTTGCTCTCATTAAAAGGGATGGGAAACTAGCCGCATCATTATATTCACTTAAGGCAGAGTTTAGCTGGTCAGTTTTTGCCACTGTCAGTAATAGCTGCCACTTTGGGATTTTGAGCCCTTATTGGCATCGTGGTTTGGGTTGGGATTTTTATTTGTCTTACTTTGAAATTTACATGTCTTCAGAACAACTAAAATTCACAAGAACAAACTAATTAATGGATTCCATTTTTGACAGCTACAAGAAGACGGATGAGAAAGTAACATGCTTCTGGCAGCATGTTATCAATTGGGAGGCAACAGTGCATTCCCTCTATGTGGAACAGTGAGCTGGAACCGACACTGACAGATGACACGGCCCTCTGACAGTGACGCCTGTATGAGCTGACAGCTCCACTTGCAGTCAGTCAAGTCCACGCTTTGCAGTGGAATTTTAACGGGCTTGATTTGCAGAATATGCTTTGCCTACTTCTCAGCTTGTAGTAGAAGTGAATAAAAATTTCAAAGCATTCACATTAAAAGTGAATTCTAGGATCTGTTACCCAACCTTCTTTTTCCCCCAAAGCTAATCATAATAACAGTAAATAAAGCATAATCCTGGGAGGGGGAACTGTAGGACAGCTGGAAAAGAGAAAATGCTCCCCTTAACATTAGGTTTTCTATAAAGCAAGCTAATTCCTATGTTAGTCAAAATCCCTCAGGAAGGATGAGATACCAAATTTCCCAACGTAATTACAATTTTTTTTAAAAAAATGCATTTTTGTAAGTGTATGTGTGTGTGTGTGATCATAAAAGGATCTAAAGCATGTAATCATGGTTTTTAATTACAGCATTACAGTGTTATTATGTTTTAAAATATTATTAAATCCACAAAAATCTTCTAAATATTAGAAAATATTTTTCTTTAAAAAAATTAGTCTTGCTCATGGCCAGGTTCTGGTAATACTTTTTATTTTACCTTTTTGCAATCCATTCTCTTTGAACAAGATGTGTGCATGAAACTGATTTCCTATGTGACTTTTGTAAAGTTACTATTCTGTGTTTCAATTCCTTCACCAATAAAATGCAGCTAATCACCCTGTCACCACCAACATCCCTCACAGGCTCAGAGCAAGAAATAAGGGCACCAGGGGTTGCAAACTAGTGACTGGAAGGCCAAATTGGACTGGCAGAAGTGTTGTGAATTTTTGCATTTGAATGCCCCTAGGCTGGGTAGGCACCCTCCAGTTTATATAGCCTCTGCTCCCTGTCTAACACTGTGTCTCTTTGCACATTTATGTAACTTGCCTGGACCCTGAAGGCAATTGAGTTTGTGAGTGTAGAATCATCAACCAATGTATTCTCAATAACTCCTCACAGAAGCACATAATAATTCTAGTATTGTTTTTAAAAGGCGCCCCATAAACGGTAGGAATAAATAGAATTTATGGTGGAGAAAGGCAAATACAAATGAAGTAGACAATTACAAAGAACAGCTAAAGTATAAAGTTTATAACGCAAATTCTGTTGCAAGGGTGATAAATTAGCCTTAAGCCACACACACTGCCCTCACAAGTCCTTCCCCTTTTCCCCCACCACCTGATTTTCAATAAACACATGGTAGAGAGCTGAGAATAGCAATCATATATCATGCACAATGACCCATTTTGTTATCTACCCAATTAAGATACTAACCCAAATGCCATGGTTTAAATGTTTGTCTCCTACAAAGCTCATGTTGAAATCTAATTTCCATTATAATAATATTAAGAGGTGGGACCTTTAAGAGCTGATTAGGCTATGAGGGCTCCATCCTCATGGGTGGGTTGGTGCTATTGTAAAAAGGTGAGTTTTACCACATCTTGTCCTCTCACTCTCTCCTCTTTCAGGATGTTGCAGCTAGAAGGCCCCTGCTGGATGCTGACACCTGGATATTGGACTCCAAACTGTAAGCCAATAAATTTCTGTTCATCATAAATTACCCAGTCCTAGATATTTTGGTATAGCAGCACAAAATGAACTAAGACACTGTGTATCTGCTTTGTGTTACTACAATGACATGCCTGAGGTAGCTAACTTTATAAAGAGAAAGGGCTTATTTATCTCACTGGGAGGTTCAGGGACCTGGTGCTTGCATGGACTTAGTTCTAGTGAAGACTTCACAATGAAAAGCAGATGGCAACAATGGGAATGCATATGGAAACCAATGGTCACATCCTGAGACAGAAAGAAGAGAGGAGTGGGTAAGAAAACTCAGGCCTTTATAATAACCCTCCCACAAGCACTGTCAAGGAGTCCCTTAAGAACTGTGTTCCAGGGGCACACCCTCAATGAATTGAGGACCTCCCACTGGGCCCCACCTCTTGGAATCCTTATCAGTTTCCCATAGCGCTACCCTGTGGACCAAGCCTTCAAACACAGTGGATCCTTGGGGACACTTAAACCACTCCCAAGCCATTGAAGACATCAGCCTTCATGTATGCATAAATGTAAATGATTGAAGAAAGTGAGAGGCAAGGCAGATGTACAGATAAGTTTTTGAAATGTCTTGAAGAAGGAATGATTCATAGATTGGTGGAAGAAAGGAAGACATCATTTTAAGTATAGAGAATAGTTTATGCAAAGGTTCAGAGATGAGAAAGACTTAAGTTATCACTACTAGAATGGAGCCCAGGAATTTTATAATGAGGAAAAGATAAGGCTGAGTTCCCTGGATTACCCACATATACAAAGTATTACAGCATGCCAATTTGTAAGGAAACACATTTCACAGACTGCATACAAAAGCCAAGTAAAATATAATGACCTTCCATTTGTTTTATGGTAATTGGACATTTATTTCATAAAGTAAGTGCTGCTACTTTACCATGACCCATGATAAAAAGGAAAACTTCTCAGTTTACATTTCACCCATCATAACCTTGAATATTAAAATAAACTTACATGCTCCATTAACTAGAAAATAATTCCCTTCCATGCTTTGAATTTGCCTAGGGTGTGGTTCACAGTGAGGACAAGTTCAATTGACATGCTTGAAGAATTCTAATTAAGAAACAAGGTAATTTCAAAGGTATGACATTTAATGTATTACTAGCATCTTTTTAATGCATGATTTTATTCCATCTTTTAATTCTTTAAAACTCCATATATTTTTTGAAGTTTAACTTTGTGATCTCTATATCAGTTAAATCTTTTTGACCAACCTCTTATTCCCAAGATGAAAATTATTATAAATTGATAAAGGACATTTAATTAATGCCTAGTATGCTAAGAGTAATGTACCAGAGTGTTTGTTGGATATCTATGTGCTAGGTGCCTTGGTGGAAGTCAAAATAATTATTGGACATAATCTTTTCCCACTGAAGCAGTTGACAATATAAAATAGGTGATTTTAGAAAATAAATTTCTTTCTCTAATTAATGCTTATTACCAGTTTTATTTCTTGAGTCTCAGAACAATCAGTTTTCATTTGCAAAGCCTTTGGTCAATTTTATGGAAGAAAAACACATAATGGTTATAACCCATAAGGGTTTTAAGTAAGATGGGCAAATGGCAAGAAATCAAAAGAAAATTTCTAACTATAGATAAAAAACCGAGGAACCAAAATTTAAATAGATAATGTTAGGGAGCAAGAGAATATCCAAATCTGATGGGATTTCTACAAGTTCAAGGCAGCCAGAACTCTTGTCAGATCTCTCACTGCCACTTATGTGGCCTACAGACCATTGTGTTCACTTAGTGGAACTGAAGCCTGTTTGTAGGAAAGCTGTGCACATTGTCCGGACCTGAGAATGTTGAGCCAATCAGTAAATAGACAGTGAGCTGGGTTACCCTGCTAACTAGACTAGACTCTTGCCCTGCTTTTTTTTTTTTTTTTTTTTTTTTTTTTTTTTCTAACAGGATAGCAAATGGTCTGTTGGGACATCACCCTGAGCAGGTAGGGATTCAAGACAGGATTATGATGTCAGAAACCAGAAGTGATAGTTCCTGGATGAAATGAGTTCCATGGTTAAAACACTAGTCTTAAGATTAACTAACAACTCTTTTTGATTATTTCTGAAAACCTAAATCAAGTGATCTAAATTATGAATTTTCAAAGAAATTATTGTGTGAAATTATGTTGGCCAGAACATTCCTCTTCATAAGATAGGATAAAACTGAAAAATGGGACAAGAACTTTTATCTGATGTTAAATGATAGTTTTTTAATAAGAATTTCTTCATAATATATGTAACTAGTAAAAGTAATTAACTACAGATACTCATTGGTTTTAAAAACATAAACCTCATTTATTCTTTTTTTCTTTTCTTTCATAAACATAATTTTAGACTCAGTTGCTTCAGTGTTTGCCTTCCCATTTTGTACTCCACAGAATGGATCTTATAGGAACTAGGAACACCAAGACAACATTGACTCAATGTACCTACCATCTCTTTGCTGGCATGGTCCTTTTCTGTTTGCTCAGGCTGCAGATTTCTTCCTTTCCCCTTTTTTTCAGTATTCATCAGATAAGAATGTATTGGCTCTGTGCTGCATGGAGCTCAATGCCAAATTAGCAATGAACAGCACTGGCATGGTCTCTGGCGACTGGAGCTTACAGTCAGTAGAGGCAACTGCACAGTTACAGTGAAAAATGGGAGCTACCATAATGGGGACACTTAGGAAGGGAACCCAGCTCAAAGGCCCTGGAGGAAATGGCACTTAAGCAGACATCTAAGGGATGAAAAAGAATTGGCCAATGAGAAGGTGGAACGTGTTCTGGCAGATGGTGCCTTATATGCCAAGGCCCACAGGTAAATGAATAAGGAGGGAGTGTTGGAGGTGAGACTGATGCTGGAAAGGTAGGTGGGGGGCTGGAGCATATGGGACCTTAGAGACCATGCTAAGTTAAAAGCAACAGAAGGATCATTCTGGAAATTTCTATTTTAAGCCTTATATGTTATGTATTTTCCCCTTGTTGACATAGGCAAGGAAGGGAAAGAAGAACATAATTCCTTTCATGGCAAATCCCATTGTTACGTGCTCTCTCTCTCCCTCTCTCACATTTTTTTTTTTTTGTGTGTGTGTGTGTATACTCCTATGTGTTCCAGCTGAAAAGAATTTTCCATTTCCCCAAACTCTCTCACCCAAAATGATCTTTCAAAGACCTTCCAAAGACCTGCCTTCTTTAGCCTTATGACCCTTCTTTCAAAGGGTGTCTTCACTAATTTATTTATATGTGTGTGTATGTATGTATGTATGTATATGTATACATACATATATGTGTGTAAATATATATATACATACATACATATATATATATATATGTATTGAGAGAGAGAGAGAGAGAGAACTTATTCCTACTGTTACCAGCAGCTGGAGGATATAATGGTGGGCAAAACATACACTGTTTGCTTAGTTGGAATTTATATATTTGCTACAGTTTCCTTTTAAGAAAAAAACCCACTAAATCAGTAAATAATAGATATTTTTCCCAGTGAAAAGGGAGTAAAAGTTAGGAAGCACAAAGCAACTTTTTTTCCCTATAAAGAACACTTCAGAGAATACAGATTTGGATTGAAATGAATTATTGGCTCATGTTTCAGCCCTGTTGACATGATGATAAATAAATATTTAGGCAAGTTATAAACTGATGTGTGAAGGCCACAGCAGCATCTTAACTTCCCCATCCCCTCTCCCTGCTCCACTCAGAAATGTTTTGCGAACATGTTTCAAACTGCTGTAGTGTACTGTCTGTCACACCAAAGGCAGGTTTCCAGGAAAAAGGAATGTGGCAGCAGTGTCTCTGCCACCACAGAAATGAATGTTGTCTGGTTATTTATATCTGATATCATGTGATTCTGTGATATGCCTGAAGGTGCTGGAGAGAAGGGAAAAGTTGGGCCCTTTCACAAGGAAAACTCCTGAGAGGGGATCAAAACATGGCAACACCCAGAGGAGATATGAAGGTGGAGAAAACAACATACGTGCCATTTTTCACAGGACATGTTGAAGAGCCAGATTAATTAAAACTCACTGGCTAACTTTATGTCCCACAGGTTATATGTATTGCAGGCTGATATCATGGGAGGCTGACTCTATGCTTATGATAATTAGCAGTGATTTTTTAGTATTTAGTAGATTGCACGTAGAGATACAAAAGAACAGAAATGCAATGAGGATAGATTTATTTTAACTCCATGTCACTCATTTGACTATCTGGTAGTCAGGATCTGTTGATACCTGGG
Source organism: Tamias sibiricus (assembly GCA_025594165.1). NCBI lineage: Eukaryota > Metazoa > Chordata > Mammalia > Rodentia > Sciuridae > Tamias > Tamias sibiricus. Next base: position 85,202,642 of record CM046666.1, on the reverse strand, counting down.
TTGGAGGAACTGATGAGCCCTTGGAAAATGCTCAGGGTAAGGTACTCTGTGCTGTGGTTTCTGTCATGCTATTTTGGGACTTTCTCACATTGGCCAAAGCTTAAGAGAGTTGAAAAGGACACTTCTGGAACAAAGGTACAGATGTTGTAATATGACCATTCTTTCACCTAGCAGCTCTTGGGATTTATTTCTATCTACTGGAGGCTCTTCTGGTCAATAGAAGAGCTGGAATTTTTTTATGGAGTTGGAAGTGCATTTGGGGCAATGTTCTAATACCTGTCTTTCTATCAGAGTCCCTGGGGATGGGAGTTGGGATTTAAAGCCATGCATTCTTGGCCCAGTACCAGACCTACTGACTGATTCAGAATCTTCCAAGTATTAGCCTCCTAATTTTCAAAAGTTTCCTGGGCTAAGTCCTCTGTAATCCATACTTGGAATGTGTTTGGGAAAGACAAAATGGCAACCCTAGGCTGACCATATTATTTAATTTAAAACAGTTCACCTACTGAATTTCAGTTCAACAATGAGAATTTAAATATCTATCAAGTACTATTCAGGAGCCATCAATAAACATGATTGAAAATTATTTTTAATGTAGATTAATAAATATATTTATTAGGGAACTGGGAACATAACTCAGTGGTAGAACACTTGCCTAGCAAGCATGAGGCCCTGGGTTCTATACCCAGCACCATAAAAAATTTTAAATTATTAAACTGTATTAAGCCTTTCACAAGTGTTATTCTACCAATGGTTTTAATAACCCTAGGAAGTTGATACAATTTTTACCCCATTTTACAGGTGAAGACATTGAGGTTTAACCTCTTAAATATCTCGACTGGGCCATGTCAGGATTTCAATCCAGGTCAGTACAACTGAAGAGCCTTAGCTCCTACCCTCTGCTTACTGAATCTCTCTGTGCATTTAATGAATAAAAATGAGCCTTAGAAGAAAACATCTTTTAATACTGTCCAGTGAAATTGTTTAAATAATTGTTAGCTTTCTGGGTTAAAATGCTTTAAGTGGGACACTTGCCTAAAGATTTTTAAAGTCAAATTAGTGAGTAAGCAAGCAATGTGTAAGGTCTGTTCAAAGGTAAGAATCCAAATTTATATGTATTACTGAATTAAATATTTATGAGTAAACAATTACTGGTTTACGTAGGTAGATGTGAATATAGCCAAATATAGACGTCTATTTTTTTTCTCAATCAAACTTTTCCTAGAATTTCTATTTTGGTTTATTTACAACAATGCAATGGTGTTTATGCACTTCAAGGTTGGCAGATTTTAAGGTATCTTCTAAATTTGTATGTGTCCAATATAAGCAAATAACACTTGTGAAAGCTGAAAGAATTGATCTCACGGTAAAAGAGAGAGGAATAGTAGTCACTAGAGACTGGAAAGGTAGTGGGGAAGAGGACAGAGAGAGGACAGATAAAGGGCACCAAACTACAGTTAGATAGGAGGGATTAGTTCTGGTGTTCTATCGCACAGTAGAGTATCCCTAATACACAAAAATCCAGAATAACCAGAAGAGTCCATAGATTCCACTCATAAAATGACAAATGTTTGAGGAAATAGAAATGCTGATTACTCTGATTTGATCTTTACACCTTGCATACATGTATCAAATTATCATATTGGGTCAATTTAAAACTTAAAATTTAAAAGAAAATAACAAATGACAAACTTTATTGAATTAAAGTTAATAATATCTATGATTATAAGGGTCCCTCAATTACTCGATCATGCTTTCAAGAATTATCTGTTTTCAGTAGAAAGCCATATAAAATTAATGTTTTAATATAAGATGATACTGTTTGCTAACCATTTTGTTTTGATCAGAAAAAAACAGTGCTAAAGATAAGAAATCATTTACAATAAATCTGTTGAAAACTAATAATATATGTTGGGATCTGAGAAGTGCCTTAACTTGTTTTCTCCACTTTAATTATAGTACAACTCCAGACAAGTTACTTAACTTCTGTATTTCAGCTTACTTATCACTAGAAGAGACAAGGAATGGTACCCTCCTCTTAGGGTGATGAAATGAAATAATAAATGTTAAACTGTTTTAACAGAACTTGGCACATAGTAAGCACCCCATACTTTTGTTGTTAATTCAATTCAGCAAATACTGAATGCCAATCACAACAACAATGCTGACAATTTTGTGAATAATGTGTGTCAAACACTAAGTCATATACTTTACATATAATATCTCACTAAGTCTTCACAATCACCTATGGAGGCAGTACACTTTTTATCCCATTTTATAGAAGAGAAGACAGGCTTAGAGAGGTGATACAGCTAGAAGAGGCTGACACCAGTGTTCTACCAGTAGCACTAGAAGCCATGGTGAGATGAAGAGCCTGGATCTCTTGACTCTTGGGAAGTCTACAGCCTAGATGAGAAGACAGTCATTTGTCAAACCATTTATCTTAATCTATTTTCTGTTGCTGTAACATAATACCACAGAACTGGATAATTTATAAAGAAAAGAAATTAATTTCTCACAGTTTGGGGGAAGTCCAATATCAAGATACCAGCATCCTGGGAGGACCTCCCTGCTGCATCATTCTGTGGCAGAGGTTGAAGGGCAAGAGAATGAAGAGAATAAGTGGGGGCTGGAAAGGAAGGGGAGCATACTGGCATTCATCATGAGGGCTCTTGTTTCATCACTTCCTAAAGGTCCCACCTCTTAACACTGTTGCACAGGGGATTACAATTTTAACATACGAACACTGGTGGACACATTCATACCATAGCACCATTACAAACATTGTTATGGCTTGTTGCTTCCCTGAGAAATTGATTTTTAACTGATGAGAGATTCAAGAGGAGTCAGCCTGAAGAAGGATGGGTGGTGGTCACTGGGAGGACAGTCCAGTCCAAAAGACAGCATAAGGGAAGGCCCTGAGATGGGAAGGAACATGGTCCCTTCCAGGAAATGTTATGTTGGCTTGATGCAACAGAACATCAAGCTGAGCAGAACACCTTCTACCCAAATGGCAACCCTATGATCTAGGAAGATATATCACAGAGGAAGAACTGTGATAAGTTGGGAAGAGACTCTTCCAAATAACAATTCAACCCAGAAAATATGTAAAACCTACAGCCTACGGAGTTATAATTCCATTCTCATCATGGGCACCACAGGCATTTAATACAAGAGAAACTCACAGATCCAAAAAGAGGCAGGTGCTTTGCATGAGGCATTTGCAAGTGAATTTGCTTATAAAGAGTCATGCCTCTACCCAAAGGTCAGCAGATCATGGATGTGAGCCAAATGTGACCATCCACTTTTATTTTATAGCCCATAGTTAAGAATAGTGCACATACTTTTTAATGGTTGGAAATAACTCCAAAGGGAAATAAAACTTTACAGCACAGGAAAATCATACACAATTTACATTTCAGGGTCCAAAAGTAAAAATTTTAATGGATCATAGCTATATCCATTTCTTTACTTACTGGCCACCTGCATGCTACATAAGAAGAGTTGAGTACTTGTGGGGAGGCCGGACAGCCCAAAAGACCTAAAGTAAGCCTTACTCTCATCTATCAGCATTGCTGGGAACTGTATAGTTGCAAAAAGGAATTCAGAAAAGCAATACAAATGCCCCAGTGTCTGTAGAATATAAGGCAGCAAGTCTTTGAACCACTGAAGACACAGTGAGGGCAAACTCAATGTGACTACCGTATAATCTCCTATACAAGAAGACCAGCCCAGCAACATTTCGTATAGCTTTGTGATACAAGGCAGAGTTAATTGGCTGTCTTATTCACCCTTGTATACCCAGTGCCTAGAACATATTTAATAGTTTGTGTTCAATAAACATTTATTGAATGAATCATTGCCATGTTGTACAGGTTTGGTAGTGTCAGGATAATGAACGATACAGATTTGGGCTAGAATTAGAAATAACAGCACCCCACCCCCATACCTCACCTCGCTGAAAGCCTCATTGATTCCCCAGGGAGGAAAGGTCATGATTCTACTTATTAATCAGTTTCAGAACAGTTTGGGATTGATAAGAGTAGAAGTATAACCTTTTATCCGCCCCCCCAAACACAGTCTTTAACTGCATTCTGCTACATCCTCCTTTCTCATGATTCCTTTTTTTTTTTTTTTTTTTTTTTTTTAGTTGTCAATGGACCTTTATTTTATTTATTTATATGTGGTGCTGAGAATCAAACCCAGTGCCTCACACATGCTAGGCAAGCACTCTACCACTGAGCCACCACCCCAGCCCCATTTTCTCATGATTCCTAATAATGTCTTCAATAGTCTCTTTCAATTAAAAAGAAAAGTCCCTTCTAATTGGAAACATAAGTCTCATATCCAATTTAATGTTCATTTATTTTTCCCTCTCCAGCACTGGCCTGGCTTTGATAAGGAGGCTTGGCTTCTCTGACTACTCCCTTCATATGAATGGGCCCAGGGTTGAAGACTGTTGGAAGGGAAGAGAATCTCTTGTTTATCTACATGTTGCCAAGGTCTTCTCATGCTCTCTGCTTATCTGGTCTATAGAGTGGTGATGGGCCATGGGGTCTCTGGGGGTCAAGTATCCACTGGGTGCCTCTCATCTCACAAAGGTGTTTTAAGTCTTCTGCAAGGAGGGTTCTTGCTGTTTTGTGGGGATATTGCACCTCACTACTGCACAGTGCCTTGACCTTGGAGACCCACCTGGCTATCTTCCAATACCCTAGCTTTCATCTCTAAAAATACATCCCACTATTTATTGACATTGATGTTCTTTTATTTCAGATGTAATCTCCACTCCCTTCTGTTGTGTCTGTTTGATCATTGGAGAACCCAGCCATTTTCACCACACCAAATATGGGAGTGAGGCCACTGGTCTTTAGTCTTCTGTCCTCACCCTCACGTCCCCCTTTTCTTTCTACCTAGAAAGGCACCCAGAGTAGTTCATCTCACATGTACGTGGTCCAACTACGAATCAAAGTCGTCTCTTCTTATACTCAACCTCAGTTTCACAAGCAATTCTCTTAAAACCCTCTTCCTAACTTGGCAGAGGAGTTGAGGGTTGTTGGGAAGAAGGAAAGAAAAAGAAAACCCACATAGCACTCCCCATTAAGCTGATGGTTTACGACTTCAGTGATTCCTTTCAATCCTCTTTCCTCTGTAGTAGTAGAAGCAGTTTGGCTGACGCTTAATATGCTCTGATGAGGTATTTGTTTAGAATCACTTTCTGATCTCTTATAATATGGAGTTCATTTGTCCCCTCTTATCCATGGGGGATACATTACATGTTCCCCAATGAATACCTGAAACTGTGGATAATACTGAACCCTGTGAAAACTATGTTTTTCCTGTACATGCAGACCTATAATTTACAAATTGGGTGCAATAATATTAAGTTCAATACCTAATAATAAAATAGAACAATGATAATAATTTACAGTAGTAAAAGCTCTATAAATGTGGTCTCTCTCTCTCATTCGCTCAAAATATCTTAATGTATTTTCACCTTTCCCCTTAAAGGAAACATTTTTTTTTTTTTTTTTTTTTTTTTTTTTGTTATTTTATTCTCTCTTATTGCTGTGCCGGGGATTGAACTCAGGGGCACTGGACCACTGGGTCACATCCCCAGACCTTTTTTGTATTTTATTTAGAGACAGGGTCTCACTGAGTTGCTAAGTGCCTCGCCATTGCTGAGGCTGGCTTTGAACTCGCGATCCTCCTGCCTCAGCCTCCCAAAGTGCTGGGATTACAGGCGTGCGCCACCGCGCCCGTCTTAAAGGAAACATTTTATGGCTTCTCTTTTGGCCTATCTGAATTGCCAGCATCATTACATTTATGCTTTAGGGCCACAATTTAGCAAAATAAGGGTTACTTGAACACAAGCATTTCACTACTGAAACAATCCATCTACCAAATTAGCTTCCACATGGCTAATAGGAAGCATAGCCAGCACTGACACACTGGACAAAGGGAGAATCCACATCCCAAGAGGGACAGAGCGGGACAGTGCAGGATTTCATCATGCTAATCAGAATGGTGTGCAGTTTAAAGCGAATTAATTGTTTATTTCTAGAATTTTCCAATTTTTTTTTTTTTTGGACTGCAGTTGATAGTGGATAATTGAAACTGTGAGAAGCAAGTTTCTTATAGTATCAACCCTCACCCCAGAAAAGGGGGTTGCTACCATAATTGATTCTGCTTTAATTTCAGTGTTGGGTCCTAGCTGACAATTCCAGGGGAATTAAAAATTCTAATATCTTATTATATCCTACACATTTCTTGATGTTCACACTGTTCACTAACATATGCTACCATCTGACATCTTGCATAGGGATGTGTATTTCTCAAACCCAAGTTTCTTGAACACAGTGCTCCCTTATGATTCTATAAGTCAGCCATCCTGTATGTTCACATACTATTTCTGCTGATATTTTTGTGTGCTTACTGGTGCCAAATGCATTTTGTGGGGTAATGAACACAAACACACACACACACACACACAATTGGCCACCTCCTTGGAGTTTATATGCCAGTGAATGTTCTCTAAGTAGGTAGATCATTGCAGATAAGAACCCGAGAGGAGTTAGGTCTCACTGGATGCTTTGGGCTGGTCCAGATATTGTCCTTTCTCTGTTTGTGTCTCTGTCTTATTAATTAATGTGGTCTGTCTTAGCTATGCCTCTTTGGCAACCTATTAGATCTCTTTCTTTCTGAAACTGTCCTTTCCCTCTTGATGTACTCCACCAAGCTTAATTTGGTCCTTGTACCCTGATCCCAGAATCACTGGGTTCCTCCTTGGTGAGCCATATTTCCTTGCAATGGATGTCTATCACCTCTTTGCTTCCACAGTCCATGGCTATGCCTTCATTGTAGTATTTACCACACTTGAGAGCAGGGCCTAGATCATGTCTCTTTGTAACTCTCTCCCCCTCACAGACACACACATACCACCACCTCCATCTCCATCACCACCACTACCACCACCCATGCCACAACTGCCAACACTACTTATCTTTGTGCCTTGGACAAAGTAGGAATTCAACAGAAATTGTTTGAGTTGAATTGTTTATCCATTAGCAATTAACCTTTCACAATTGGTTGCAGTCTTTTAATAACTCTGCCCAGTCAGGCAACATAAGGACTTCTCCATCTTCAAGCTGGCAACAGGGACAATTTATCATAGATAATTCTGCAGGAAGTGACTGTCTTTCACTGCCTGCCTCCCTGTTAGCTGTGACTATTGTAAGAATAACCAGAGGCCTTCAAATTCCATGTCCTTTCATTATCTGTGAACTCCCAGAAAGATAGATGCATAAAGGGGAGTTCTGTTTCAAAAAGCTTTGCAGTGTTAGCAAGCCTTTGAAACCTTATTTATTGTGGTTCATAATACGTCAATTTAGGACTCATGTTTGGTCAACTCTTCTCAAAAATGTTAGAACTGCAATCTAAGCTTCCTTTGTTGGTTTGAATTTTCCATAAAAGAATTTCTCCTATAATGAAAATAACCAAAAGGGCTTTCATTCATGAAAATATTTGAGGCATCCAAAAGCCTAGTACATGTAGGAGTACTTTTGTACTGGTCTTTTTGAAGAAATTTTCTTTTAACTCTTTTTTAACTGTATTAAAAGTGTTATGACAGATCTCTTAATAATTTCCTCTTCACAAGACCACAAAATAGATACTAATTTTATGAAAAGATAGTTTCATTGGGAGTGGACTAAAGTGAAGGGTAGATCAAGGTTAGTCTCAGTCAAAGAAAACATTTTCTATGGCAAATTTTCTATGGCAATTGCTGATTAAACAAAGAAACAAATAGGGAGCTTTTATATATTATTTATGTGAACTATACTTTCCCTAATTATCTCCTTTGTTATTCTGAAATTCAGTCAAAGACCTGGTCATTGAGTTAAAGAACTGGAAGAACAATCCCTTGAACAACTAGCCACTCAATTTCTAGTAAGATGATCTTTCATATCTCAGAAGGAAAAAGAGTCAAATTTATCATTACAGAGGAGAATGTAACAGAATATTACATTGGAGGTAGGAAGGGGTGGAATGATAGCCATTAATTTGGAATAAAATTATGTTATTTACTTCTATTCAAAATTAGAAGATAGTAAATTATTTTGCCATAAATCCATTCAGTCTTCTAACAAATACTTACTTTGTATCTATTCTTTTATGAAGAAGATAAGAATAGAAAAGTATTTTTAAAACCCAGGTAATAAAATTAACTTTATTTGTTTTGAATATCTTATATTACTAGCATACGACCTATGTTAAAGCATTCCATAATGTTCTATATTAAGAATTTCTATTAAATATTTTTAAAGCTAGTTGAAACTAAAATTCCAACTTCCATAAAATCTATAAAAATCCCCTGTTTCTAGGTTTTTCTAAGAATCATGAAAAGCAAAGCAGTGAGATTGTACCAATGATGTTGACACTTTAGTATTGGTGATTACATTAAGTATATCCTATATGTGCATGTCATAAAAAAGTATACTATAAAACAAAGTATTTAATATATTGGGAAATTTTAGTTTTAATAATACAATTGCTCATAGTTGTAATAATATATGTTAAGAGGGAGATTCTTTCCTTTCTGTCCCTATAGAATAAATCCAAAATAAATGTGTATGAATAATTCAATAGCTTAGTAATTAAAAATACAAATTCAAACAGCAATGAATTGTTTTTACCTTCAAATCAACAGCTACTAAATTGATAGTGCCTACTGTGGTGAAAGTTCTTGAAAATAGGCAACCTGAACTGACCATCAGTAGGAGTAGAAATTAATACAGGCTTTCTAGAGGATATTTAATTAAATGTATCAAAAGCTTTAAAAAAATCAGTCTCTTACCTAGCATTTCTACTTTGAGAAATGAAAACTACACAAAAAGATAAATATCCAAGGACATTTATCACAGTATTATTTATAGTAGCCAAAAATTATGAACATTTCAATATCCAACAATAGGGACTTGTTAAAGAATTTAGGTCATAGCCGGGCGCGGTGGCGCACGCCTGTAATCCCAGCACTTTGGGAGGCTGAGGCAGGAGGATTGCGAGTTCAAAGCCAGCCTCAGCAATGGCGAGGCACTTAGCAACTCAGTAAGACCCTGTCTCTAAATAAAATACAAAAAAAAAGGGCTGGGGATGTGACTCAGTGGTCAAGTGTCCCTGAGTTCAATCCCCGGTACCACAAAAAAAAAAAAAAAAAAAAAAAAAAAAAAAAAAAAAGAATTTAGGTCATATCCACATTTTGCCATATTTTAAAGTCTTTGAAATTACATTGTAGTAGCCTAACTATGGAACCAGCCTAGGTGCTATCAACAGATGAAGGGATAAAAAACATGTCGTATATATACACAATGGAGTTTTATTCAGCCATAAAGAAAAATGAAATGTCATTTGCAGGAAAATGGATGGAACGAGAACATTATGTTAAGTGAAATAAGTCAAACTCAGAAGGTCAAGGGTCCTATGTTCTCTCTCATAGGTGGAAGTTAGGGAAATGAAAAAGAAAGGTGGGGGTGGATCTCATGAAAATCAAAGGGGGATCAGGAAAAGAAGCAAGGAATGGAAGGTAGGGAGGGAGGTGGGGAGTTCTGGGGAGTAATATTGGACAAATTATATTGTTATATTGTAGGCATGGATGAATACATAACAAGAAAGCCCATCATTTATCAAACTACAATGCACCAATTAAAAGTGTGGACAAAGTGGTAAAGCACTCGCCTAGTATGTGTGAGGCACTGGGTTCGATCCTCAGCACCACATAAAAATAAAATAAAGATATTGTGTCCACCTATAACTAAAACAAAATAAATATTTTAAAATGTGGACAAGAAAATTACATTGTAGAATAGTGAATGCATGAAAAACACTTAAAATGTTAGGTGAAAAAAATAACCCAAATGGTATAGGTATGTTTAATGTAAATTAGTTTGCCTGAGCTGTCATAACAAAATACCATAGATTGGATGGCTTCAACAATAGAATTTACTTCTCACAATTCTGGGGGCTGAGAATTCCAAGGTCTAGGTGCCCACTGGTTTGTTTCCTGCAAAGGGCTTTCCTCCAGCTCACAGATAGCTGTCCTCTCAACTGTATTTCTAGCCACCATGGATGGGAGAGTGGGGAGAGCTGTCTGATATCTCTTCTCATAAAGACCTATTAGAGCAGGGTGCCCCTTAAAACGTCATTTAATGTTAGTTACTTCCTAAAAGCCCTAGCTCCAAATACACTCACACTGGGGATACAAACATTCAGACCATAACAACATGAATTTTGTGGAATATAAGCAATGTGTATTTTATATACATGGAAAAGAGGCCTGAAGGATATGCATGATACACATCAAAATATTAACAATGAATATGTTTAGGTTGTAGAATTGGGGGTATTTATATTTCTCCTTTCTTTGTGCAATCCTGTCATTTTAAAATTTCCTGTTAAGAATGTGTGTTACTTAAGAATGTGTGCGCATCAGAAAAATGTTACAGTTTATGCACATTCAACTCTTTGTATCTGTGGGTTCCACATCCATGAATTTGACCAACTGTAGATTGAAAATACTCAGAAAAAAATGACATCTGTACTAAATATGTACAGATCATTTTTCCTTGTCATTCACTAAACAACATAGTAGAACAACTGTTTACATTTCAATTACATTGCATTAGCATTGCAAATAATCTAAATATTATTCAAAATTTATGGGAGGATGTATGAATGTTATATGCAAATATTATGCCATTTTATAAAAGGGACTTGAGCATCCACAGATTTTGGTATCCTTGGGGGGTCCTGGAACCATTCACCTGAGCCTGCAAGGCATGACTGTATTTTAAAACCTCATCACGGTTGCACCAATCCTCACAGAGGAGTCTATGTGCTGAGCAGGCTGTCCATTGCTAGGCAGGCCCTGGAATCACTTTGGGCAGTATATGTGCAGCACAGTAGGAAACAGAGAAACTTGCTGAACTTCCAAAGGAACTCATAAGAGATAACACAAAGACAAAGCTTTCATGGGATTTCAAGAAATAGAGACTTTTCTGGGTGAGCCTTATTATAAATGGGGCTTCCAAAGAATATAAAAGGCAAATAGGAATAACTAACGCTGGAGGGGCACTTTTAACTTTTCCAAAGCACTCTCCCATTTATTAATTCATTTGATCTTCATAACAACTATGCAGGCAGGGTGGCTATTAGCATTTCTATTTTAACGATGAAGACATAAAGGCAGAGAGCGATTAAGAGACAAACCCCAATCTCACAATTAACTGAGTGGGACCTAGGTCTGGATCTCAGTCCAGTTCCTACCTTGCCCATACACCCTCACTCACAGAACTTTTTCTACAGCATAGCCTCATGGAAACTCTAGGATATTTTCAGCTCTTATTAAAATAAAAATGCCCCTTAGATTTCTTGTGAAAAGGATGAAGCTGGGTAGGGCTATAAGAAATAATATAATTCAAAAGGCAAACTGTAGCTAGCTTTCTTCCAAACGGAAGGTTTTGCAGCTGGAAGGTGTTATGTGGTTATTTCTGGACTTAAGAAGGTGTGACTTCATTTGACTATATACTGTTGCTCATTTACCTTGAGACCCAGACAGGCAACAACTCTTTAGAAGAGAAGTATAGCAAATACCACCATGGCAAAGCACTTGGGGACAATGTGTGTGTAATCCTGGGTTGAGTGACTAGTTATGTAATGTAAAATTACATGGTCCTAACCTCTATCTTAATTAAGAAAGAGTTTCCTATTTAAGGACATTACTTTATATACTAGATGACTTCACAGTTCTACCCAAATGCATTGTAAGAATATAATTTAAATAATTTTTGTTTTAAACACTCAAATATGGCAGTTTGGGAGATAGTTTACAACTCTATTTTTAATGAACTGATTTAACTATAGATATTATAACTGCAAATAAAACACATTTACAAAAAGCTGTTGTCTTTAGAATTGTAAATCTGGCAAGGTTTTTAGCAGTAGAATCTTAGATAAATAAAAAAAAGTTGCATCTTTTTAAACCGTGGGTGCTAATTGGGCTTTTCTTATCATCGTGAAGAGTAAAAGCAGATGTTGATCTGAAACAATGCCTTATCGTGCACAGTGGTCCTAAGAGATGGCATTTTCTTTGATGCCCTTATTTGTTCTGATTCATTATGAACCCAATTTACCTGCTGGTCACATACTTATTCTGACTTGGAAATACCAACCAATGATAATTCAGGAGATAGTTATTACTAGAAAGGAGGTATCCAACAAGAATGTCACAAACATGTTTTGCCAGTGGACTGTAGCCTCGTCAAGGTGAGATAAACTAATCGGTTCACCTTGACGTGTTAAATTAAGTAGTGTGAAGAAATCAGAAGACAATGGTGAATAAAATGAGCTGAGTGAATAACTTGCTATTTCCTTGCATAAATAAATTTCTTGTGATGATTAAAGCTTAGTGAATAAGTTCAGGGGCAGGGTGGGAGAAGCAATTATTCCACATAACAGGAAGAAAGCATCTGTAATTATTTCATGATAACTATTTGGAGTCAAACAGAAGTTGTCCTAAGGGTTGTGGTTGTATATTTACCCAGAATTTTTCATTCTAAATGAAATGTTGGGCTCAAACCCATCTCTTTCAAAATGAAAAAATAAGTATAAATACAATCATTTAGGAAAAGTTCAAATACAAAAAGAACAAATACAAATGCTGAAACCTGTGGGGTTTGAGGCATGTAGTGGAGGCATGCGTAAGAATGAGGTAGCTGGGCATGGTGTGTGTATATTTGTAGTCCTAGCGACTTGGGAGGCTGAGGCAGGAGGATCACAAGTTTGAGGCCAGCCTAGAACTTAGTGAGACATGTCTCAAAATAAAAAATAAAAAAGGAATGGCAAGGTAGCTTAGTTACAAAGCACCCTTGTGTTCAATCCCTGGTAACTCCCCATAAAAAGTTTGTTTTCCTCTTCTTCTTTCACCTCACTATACTCTTTTGCTCCCTGACGTAGTTCATTCCACTTCAAGTACAACATTTATTGGGCAGTAAGTTACATGCCCTGTGGTGACAGGCACTTCAGATGCAGTTGAAACATTTTCTACACTCAGGGAACTCAGAATAGGCAGGTGGCTCTGTTAGCTATATTCCTTACTATTGTTAAATTTAGCCCAACTGGAAGGCTCCCACATCAGAGTGGATAAGAAAAAGCAATCTCAAAGCAACTAATATAGGCTGCTTTACTGGGTAAATGTTGATGGATGATAGTGCTTTCCAGGAATGGACAACTAGCCTCATCCTCAAATGCATGTGTGCATGTGTGTGCACAGTCATTCATATGTATGTATAGGTGTGTGTGAGCATATGTGTGTGGTATAATATCAAATACATTTGGCCTTTGCCCCTGGTGCTTGTCATAGATTGCCTAAACCCCTAAAATTTCCTGAGGAACAGGAATATGTTTTTATCGTCTGTAATGATCCCCATTGATAACTCCTTAGTTTGTTAATGAGGTTACTTAGGGTGGATCCCTTAGATAGAGTCAGGATGGGGTCAGCAGCCAGAAAGACCAGTTGATTAGAGGATTAGTGACTGGGGACAGGAGCAGGAACTCAAGCTCTATTAAAAATGCTTAAGATTATAAGATTTGATGAGCTTCCGGGTTGCTGTGTGTGGAAGTGCCAGGAGGGTGGTATGCACAGAGAGGATGGAGGAGCCCCTCCACCTCTTCATCCACCTTTCCCTGAGTTCTGTGGGTAAATTAATTGAGCCCAAGGAAGTGGTGTAGGCACCCCAGTTTGTAAGCAGTTGGTCAGAGCTACGTGTGGCCCAGAGTTTTGGATTAACATTTGCGGTGGGGACCATCTTATGGGATTGAGCTGTTGGCCTGGGAGATTTGACTCTCTTCATGTAGACAGCCTCAGAACTGAATTGAACAAGAATACACCCTGCCAATACCTGCTGGAAAATTTGCCAGAGAATTGCACATGTATACGTGTATGTTCATGTATGTGCACCTCATAAATCAATAGTCAATACAGCATTAGCAGGACTTAACAATCCTACTTTTACATTATTAATTATTCTATTTTAAAAGTTGGTGATAAGTGTATATGACATTTGTAATCTAATAGTAGAACTTTCCCAAATTTTTTCTGACTTTTATTGTTCCCCCTTGTTACATCTTGCTTTTCATTATGCCAACATTTGGGTTGCAATTTTTCTTGCCTAAATTTACTTTAACTCTTCGGTTAAGTTTAAAAACAAAACAAAACAAAACAAAACTCTAAGAAACGTTTCACTAACATAGTATAGGGCACATGACTTGGACCTTTCTAACTTTCCTTATAGAGAAACAAGCCCACAGTGTCATGGAGATTTGTAACATAGTGCAATTTCCCATTAATAGTGGGCAAGGTGGGGGTCAAATGACAAACTTAGTAGCCCTTAGCTGCTACTTTCCAGAGTGTGAGCTGGGTTTCTTGATTAGTGCCATGAAATAAGAATGATGTCATTCTATTAAGCTTATAGAAGAGGCACTGGACCTGCGTATACACAGGGAAGGTAGTCTTCCTGGAGACGGTGCTGTCTAAGCTTAGGAGTGAAGGGTGTGTAGGAGCTAGCCAGGAAAAATAGGCAAAGGGGGGAGGAAACAGATTTCAAGTAGAGAGACCAGCAAGGGAGATTTCAGAGGTTGAAGAAAGTTATACATGTGAGGAGCTTACATTTGCTTGTGAGTGCTGCTAAAACAAAATGCCAGTCTGGACAGTCTGAACAACAGAAATCTTTTCCCTTCCCTGTACTGGAGGGTTAATGTCCCAGCTTGAGGTGTCAGCAGTATTGGTGTCCTCAGAGGCCTCTCCTCCAGGCTTACAGATGGCTGTCCTCTTGCTGCCTCTACACATGTTTTTTTTTTTTTTTTTTTCCTATGTGTACATGTCCCTGGTGTCTCTTTTAATGTCTAAATTTCCTCTACTTTAAGGACACCAGTCAGATTGAATTAAGACCCACCCAACATCATCATTTAAGCATAATCATCTCTTTAAAGACTCTATCTCCAAATACAGTCACATTCTCAAGTACTAGGGGTTCAATATATGCATTTAAGAAGGGAAGTAAGAAATTAAGCCCATAATAGAGTTTAAAGCAAAATTCATTTTTATCAGAGCATTGAATAAAGACCAAATATTTGCCTAAATCTTATAACCAAACCACAACATCAAATACATCAGTATTTTGAGACAACTCAAGAGACTGCATTAACTGGTTCAAAAGGAACTACAGGTCTATCTTCTTTCCCTTCCAAATGGCGCTGAAAATTATGCTTTACCCACATGAGTTGAAGATCTTGGCTAAAAGCATCTCAGCGACTTGATAGTGGCAGTCACTGGAATATTTTTAAATAACAAAGTCCCTGTTTTTTAAAGCACAATACTTATTCAGGTCTCTGGGGGAAGAACTGACAACATTATCATCTATGATTCTTGTCCAAGCACCTGAAGTGACATTATCACTAAAAGAACTGTTGACCAAGAGTCACTTTTGTCACTTGATGATACAATGTGTCACTTTCATTTACACGGAAATACATACATGTATAGGGCATGTACCTGTGTAAATTTGTAATGAAAAAGTTACTCACAAATAAGGTTTGGGCCTTTGAGGCACATCCTGATGATTTCAATAAGAGAACAACCTCTGTGTGAGCTGTCAAGAGGCCTGAATTCAAGTACAAGTTCTGAAGCTTACTGTGATCCTGATATTGCTTCTGGCCCTAACATTCTGTGATTCTCTACCCCTTGTCCATCAAGTCATGTCTGAAAGGGATCACAGCTAAAGAGTTAAGGCTGCACTTACTCTTTGTCAGCATCTTCGATCATAAAAGATGAGTTGATGTCAGGCGCTGTCCTCATGTGCCCCTAGACCTGAGATCGTGAGAATGGCACTATTAATGGTAGGATGCCTGCTTTTCTTTTCTGGGCCTCTGGGCACTAGGCAGTGAAATCATGCAAAGCTTGGAAGGTTCTTGCCTGCATGATTTATGGCTACAGCCATTTTTTTATTCCCTCACTTTCATAAGCACCAAATTCCGTTAGAAAACTTGGGGGGGAAATCTGCCAATCCTGGGCTATTTTGGGGTTTCTTCATCATCTCTTGACCTTTGATTTGACAAGGCAAATAACAAAATGAAAAATGGGCTCTGTAGTCTTGACCATGATTACCAACCAGAACAGGCAGCATCAGGAGGGGAAACAAAAACGCCACACCATTCAGAGAAAAAAGCTTCTAAGTTAGTGGCAAAGGAGAAATTTGAGATTTTGGACACAACGTCCCAATAAAGCAAATTATTTTAAGTATGACAAGTTATGTTTCCAATTTGCATCTATCTTTGTGAGATAGAAATGGAAGCTGAAGAAATTGCATGCCATTTTAAGTGGCCGTCTGTATCAGGCACATCTTGAAGGGTAATTTTGACATCCTTAACTTCTATGAGAGTGTGGCTATAGGGTCTATGCCATGTAGTTGATATTATTAATATCCTTAAGATAATCCAAAAAGTTAACATTTTAAAATTGTGCTTACCGATGGTCATAATTTTCCTATATCGTGTTGTAATCTTGTATGAACATCAAGGTATTTCAGTATTGTTGACAGTTTTCCATTCTTGCTATATATAACATGTCTAAATTTGAAAGTGAAAGCAAAGTAATGAGGAAATTTGCAAAGCACAGAAATATATTCCACTCATTCCTTTCCTGAATTTTTCCTTGCAGGTAAGGAAGAAGGTGCAATGTGCAAGTTAATCTATTTAAATGAAACCATAGCTTTTTAAGATTTGAGAGAAAATATTTTTCAGACATTTACATGCATAAACAATTGCTCTATGAGAGCTAAACTTAGTCATACAATCTACCTAGATCTTTAGAACATGCGCATACATTAAACCATTTCAAAATTAATAAAACTCTCTAAATTATGCATGGCGCAGAGGGTGAAAAAAGTTGATAACAGGAACTGCTGCCTGCCTGGTGCTATGAATTTGGTAATGCACTGAGAGCAACCCTATGGCTATGCACGAGAGTAGATCATAATAAGGTATAATTGTTGCTTGCTCATTTGTTTGAACTCCAAAACTATATCAAATAACACTTAATTATACACATAGAATGCCATTACAGCAAAGAACTTGCACTTGAATAGTTCGGCATAAGTGAGGACATTTAATATTATTTGGCTCCAAAAGGTGCAAAAAAGATACAAAGTAGCAGCTGCTAATTAATTTGGAGTTCTAGGTTTGCAACCTCAAAAAGAAAATCTAAAGAATATTTCCCAGAGTTTGAATATGTAAAGTTTTAACTGCTCCATCTGGTACATGCCCTCTGATTACCCAGAATGTTGGCTGGCAGTTTGAGGGACTCATTTGATAGCCAGCCAAGTTTAAAGGTCTATTGGAGGTAAAACAATGCCCACCCTTTAACAAGAGCACCATTGTTCCTTAACAATGAAGCTCTCTGGCTTATTTGAATGTCAACAATTCAGAAAAGTTGATGTTTGGAGCCATCAAATAAAATGTTTTTGTGAAACAGTTTATTATTTCAGTGGTAATTATTTGAATCATTCATGGTAAAGGATGTTTGCTAATGAGAGCTTGGCTGCTGTAAATTCCAGAGAGACTGAATGCTCTTTGTGCTGACAAAAAGACCCAAATCACTGGAGAGCGACTGACTGGACAAATCATTCATCTATGCAAATGCCAGCCGAAATGGTCAGATGCATTTATTACCCTCCTCATTATAGTAAACAAGGCAGGAATCGTGACTGGCAGTTATCAACTTGCCCTGAAGTATGATTTGTTCTCCTACCACTATTTAAATGAGAGGAAAAAAGGCATGCCACCAGGGACTTTGTTGGTTTATAAAAGAGTAAATGTCACATAGCCCAGTGCTTAAAGACTTTTGATTGACAAATGTTTTATTTGACATATCAAACAATGATGGTTTTCATATCAAATAGTCCATATTTGTTAGCAAAAATCTTAACCCCTTGAAGTTTGGCCAATGCTTTTAGCTCACTTCTGCCAATGCTTAGAAACTAGAACACAGATGGCAAGTTACATTAAAGGCAATACCAAATATCTCTACACATAATGTGCAAAGACCTAAAAATACTCTGCATTGGGTGACAGAAATGACACAGTGTTTTATCACAACACATATAGTGTAAAATGTTCTTCTGAACTGATAATGCAAATTAAAGTGATGTTGACCTACTTGCACTTACTAAGTATTCTTCTGCTGTTTAGTGCAAGATAAGCTAAACATTAAAGAATTTATACAGCATATGTCACAGTGAAATCTAAATTGTCTGGTGTAACTCTTCATAAATGTCACAACAGTGTCACAACACGCTCTGGGTTTCAGGGCTTACAGTTAAAGCCACAGTACCCTTACATAACCTCTTGTTCTTGTGTGCTGAAAACTTTTCCTTCTGATTTCTTATGACTTAAGTTTTCTGTGCTTCATTTCAGTCTGATTAATATTTACAAGTATACTGGACTGGGGATGTGGCTAAGTGGTGAAGTGCTTGCTTAGTATATGCAAAGCTCTGGGTTCAACTCCCAGCACTGCAGAAAAAGCATTTACAAGTATACTTCAAAATATAGAAGCATGGCAGGCTGCTATGTAAGTGTACAGAATTTGTAATCAAGGTTGAGACTTAACCAATGTTATAACACAGCTTGCCTTGGAGACTTTCAGGGTAATGTGTCCCTGACATCTTTTTTCTATGTGTTAGCAGACACTACTTCTGGAGTCTAGTTCTTCTTCTTCTTCTTAGAACTGAGATGGAACTGTTCATTTGAAGAGCCAAAAGAAACTACAATCACTAGAAGTGCTTTTTCATCAAAAACACTGGTTTGTTTTCTTGGCTTTGCACGCAACATGAGTTTTTCGTAGAAACCAAGGGTTTTATCAGTCCATTATGTTTCATTCAGTTAAGCTGACATACTTTTAGGTTTGGATGTTATTATCCAACACAGAGATAAATTTCTTCATTTTCATTGATATAATTGAGCATTTGAATATGTATTTTATCAGGAGGAATAATAGCACTCCCTCATGTATATGATTTTAAGCATTTGGTGGTTCTTAAGTAAAATCCTATCCTCCTGGATCTAGACTTTCTCTGCAGAAACATTTTCATTTTTGTGATGTTACAATCACAAAAGGATGTAAATCTTAGGAGAGAACACTTGTTTCCAATGCTTCTGTTGAATACCACTTGGAGAACCATCCATTCAGAAACTCTTGGCCTACATCTTCCCTAGCATCCAGTGGTTTCTTTGACAGGTGCACTTGGACAAAGACTGAAACCCTTTTCATGTCACTTTGGGGTGCATCTGCCTGGAGTACACATCAGCTCTGATCTATCCCCAGAATGAGAAGGTTAGGTCTCTACTTTCTCCAGAGACTGAGTGAATAAATCTGTCTCCCTGATTCTGGGTGTTGCATTGGGAAAAGCCATTGTTGCTATACACAAATGCCACAGTTTTCAGTAGTTCCATCAAAAATTTGACTACCACCCCCTTGACTCCTTTATCTCTCAGTAGGTTCAGAACTTGCATGAGCAGGGAAAGTATATTAGAATTAACATGCAATGGGAATTTTTTCTTTATAAGATTTTGAGAACACATTTCTTCTGCATAAAATGGTACAAATGCATTAAGAAAGTCAGGGCTCAGCTGGCTCTGGTAAGTTTAGAAATTTCAGGGTTAAACAAAAAATAATCAGGTCCATGAGAAGCAGTAATAGAGAATAAACTTTATTGAGCAGTACTTGGACAAGTATACACGAGAGAAAAGTCTCTTCTCACACACACACACAGACACAAAAACTTTCCAGAGACACCAGCATGAGGCCATAATAGGAAAAAGGCAACAGAAATCCCAGGAGAGAAGAAGGGGTATTGGGGGTGGGGCTGGCTTTTGTGTCTAGATGATGTTGCTCAGCAGCAAGGTGGGAGTTTCTGGGTCAGAGAACTCTGAAAAGCAATAATGTTTTGGTATCTTATAGCTACAGGCTTTGTCTTCTTATCTATGATAAGCAGATGTTTGGGTGCAGTTTCATAGAGTATGTAAAGTAGGCAGGCTATAAATTAAAACTATGTTTATTTGGACTATATTTAAAGCAATTAGTCTTGTAAAAACTTAAGTTTGGTATGGATAGGCTTTAGGTTAATGGTTCCAGCTTTCTGCAAAGAGTAAATAAGAGGGGCAATTTTAGGCAATTACACAGGAACTGTCTCAGGCTCATTTATATAACACTGGTCCAGTCCACTTTCATTATTTTCCTTCTTTCTTTTTCCTTTCTTTCTTTCTTTTTTTGAATTTTAATGTGTATTTTGACATTTACATTCTATTTTCAATGTTAAATTTGCATACATATCACATTATATCACATATTGGATTCATCGATGTATCCCCATATATACAAAACATATATACATAGGACTCACATGTTACTCTATCCTGTGTCATATCCTGTATGTTTATATGTGTTTTCATTCATATTTTCACAAGTACATTCTTATGAATATTCATATTTCCCCATATTAATCTTAATTCCCTAACCCTAACCCTAGCTCAATACAAAATTGGATATTACCCTTTTCTTAAAAAAAAAAAGTATTTATTTATTCTAATTGGTTAGTAATGACAGCAGAATGCATTTCAATCCATAGTACACACATAGAGCACAATTTTTCATGTCTCTGGTTATACACAAAGTAGAGTCATACCATTAATATCTTCATACATGTACTCAGGGTAATGATATCTATCTTATTCCACCATCTTTCCTAACCCCCTGCCCTCTCCCTTCCCCTCCCTCCCCTTTGCCCTATCTAAAGTTCCTCCATTCCTCCCACGCTACACCCCCATCCCCATTATGGATCAGCATCTTCATATCAGAGAAAACATTTGGCATTTGGTTTTTTGGGATTGGCTTACTTCACTTAGCATAATGTTCTCCAACTCCATCCATTTACGTACAAATGCCATGATTTTATTCTCTTTTAATGCTGAGTAATATTCCATTGTGCATATATACCATAGTTTCTTTATCCACATGCACATCAGATAGAGCACTAATCTCTAGGATATGTAAAGAACTCAAAAATCTTAACACCAACAAAACAAACAACCCAATCAATAAATGGGCCAAGGAACTAAACAGACACTTCTCAGAAAAGGATATACAATCAATCAACAAATATATGAAAAAAATGTTCTACATCTCTAGCAATTAGAGAATGTAAATCAAAACTACCCTAAGATTTCATCTCACTTCAGTCAGAATGGCAGCTATTAAGAATACAAACAGCCGGGCGCGGTGGCGCACACCTGTAATCCCAGCACTTTGGGAGGCTGAGGCAGGAGGATCGTGGGTTCAAAGCCAGCCTCAGCAATGGCGAGGCATTTAGCAACTCAGCGAGACCCTGTCTCTAATAAAATACAAAAAAGGGCTGGGGATGTGGCCCAGTGGTCAAGTGCCCCTGAGTTCAATCTCCAGTACCAAAAAAAAAAAAAAAAAAAAAGAATACGAACAATAATAAGTGTTGGTGAGGATGTGAGGAGAAAGGCACACTCATACATTGCTGGTGGGACTGCAAATTGGTGCAACCAATATGGAAAGCAGTATGGAGATTCCTTGGAAAACTTGGAATAGAACCACCATTTGACCCAGCTATCCCCCTCCTCGTTCTATACCCAAAGGACTTAAAAACAGCATACTACAGGGACACAGCCACATCAATGTTTATTGCAGCACAATATACAGTAGCTAAATTGTGGAACCAACCTAGATGCCCTTCACTTTCATTTCTTTTTTATAGATAAAATACACACACACACACACAAAATTTCTTTTCTTTTGCAAGTTAGGACACACACACGCAAACACACACATGCATACACAAACATACATCAGGCTCTGGTCTCTAACACACTGAAATTTCTCTGGGGCAGGAGTTTTAATTTAGATAAGAGGGCATATCAAGGCCCAAAGTGAAAGTTGTTTTCTGACCAAAAGAAAACTTGTAGTCTTGAAATCACACTAAGTAAGTGGCTGCCTATTTTACTTTCTGTGTGGGCTGAAAAGCACATTTCCTAATGGACAATTTCCCAAGATCATTGCCCTTCAGAGCAATGACCTCTGTTTTGCCTTCAGCTATCAATTTCACAGTTTTCCAATGACAATGGGATTCCATGTGCAAATTTGTCTACTCAAACCTGGGCTAGATCAGCCACATTTCTGATGCTGTCTGTAGTCCAAATCTGCCTTTTGGTGTGTAGATATTGCTGCTCCTTGAAGAAATAACCATACTAAGTGCATGTATAAAAACTCAAATGGTATGAAAATATTTTGTGTAAAACCAATGACTTGGAAAACTGTGCTCTTTATATGTAATATGAAAGGAATTGCACTCTAAAAGCTTGTATAACAAATTAAATTAATTAAATTAAAAGAAAGAAGGAAAAAGAAAGAAAGAAAGAAAGAAAGAAAGAAGAAAGAAGGAAGAAAGAAAGAAAGAAAGAACCATCTTGGTCAGAGTGCTTTTGCTGAAGAAATTGTTCCTTTTTCCATGGTGATTTCTGTCTATTGCTATTGATTGTAAGTATGATTTGGTGTTATTCTTTCTGTTTGCTCCCCACATAAACCCCTCATTTTCAAGCTATTAGCATGTTTTCATGCAGTTAACTCTGATGATTGAAATTCTGTCCTCTGAAATTTCAGTTTCATCATATTTGGATGATAGGATTATAGGCAATGGGATTATTTGATTCTTCAGCCTTGTTTCCATTGTCTTTCTGCTTTGCCAGGTTTGTTTTGCAATTAGAAAAAGACTAGAAAACTGTTAATAGAAAATACTCATATTCAAAGGCTGTTAGGATTAGCTGTCTGGGTTCTGTCCCTTAACTGCTGGTCTATGCTTCATCTTCATTGATCTTAGTTTGAGCCTTGCTGGTGGTTGCAAGATGGCTGTCAACTGCCCTTAGGATTACAGCCTTCCTGGCACATGTCCAACAGAAAATCATGAGAGTATTTGATTCCAGAATTCTTACTAAAGGCCCTGAAATTTACTTCAGTTGGATCAAGTTAGGTCATGAGCCCATTTGAACCAATTATTGGGGTCATGGAATTTGATGCAATGATTGGTTAGACTTCTGTTTACTGTCTAAGATAGGAGGGAGCATTGTCTCACCCCCAACAAGGAGAACTGAGAATGAGGGAGCAGTGTGTCACTAATAAAAATTATCCAGGCAGGGAAACAACACTGTCCACACTGTCTTTTCAGGCACCTTTGTGGCAGTGACCAAGTGAAGAGTGACTAAAGCCAGGGCGTTGATAGTCTTACAACTCTCTTAACACATTCCTGAATCACTTTTTCTGTATTGGCTGCTATGACTTTTGTTATGGAGATTTTAAAAGTGATTTCATTTTCCCAGAAATTTTATATTGTTTTATGCATAGCACATTGAGTTCCGGTTATAGTTTTTAAATTTTTCTGTTAGTCTTTAAAGAATATGAACACAAACTGGGCAAGATAGCATGCACCTATAGTTCTAGCTACTCAGAAAGCTGTTGTGGGAAGACCGCTTGAGTCATGAGTTAGAAATCAGCCTGGGCAACATAGCAAAACTCCATCTCAAAATCAAAACAAAACAAAAAATATATATATAACATATATACGGCAAGTTTAACTTTTTTGGCAGGATAATAAACAATGGTAAAAATGGTAATTAATGATGTTAACTCTTAAGAATCCAACAATAACTGTGTGTGTGTGTGTGTGTGTGTGTGTGTGTGTGTGTGGTTGGTTCTAGGAATTGAACCCAGGGGCCCTCTGCCACTGAGCCACATGCCCATCCCTTTTTAAAATTTTTTTATTTTGAGACAGAGTCTTGCTAAGTTGCTCAGGCTGGCCTCCAACTGGCAATCCTCCTGCCTCAGCCTCCTGAATCACTGGAATTTAGAGGTGTACACCACTGTATCAGCTCAACAATGACTTTTCTAACTTGTGTATGTCATCCAGTAATTCAAGATAGAAATTTAAAATCACATTTGGAATATTTAACTAAAAATTTGATAATAGAAACTCAAATTATTAATATGTCAGTTTTTCTTTTTTTGGGGGGGTGGGTTTGAACTCAGGGGCACTCAACCACTGAGCCACATCCTTAGCCCTATTTTGTATTTTATTTAGAGATAGTGTCTCACAGAGTTGCTTAGCGTCTTGCCTTGTTGAGGCTGGCTTTGAACTTGGGATCTTCCTGCCTTAGCCTCCCAAGATGCTGGGGTTAATTATGTCAGTTTTAATGAGGTGAATGATTAGAAAATATGATCTAAATAATTCTGGAACTAAATTTAAAAATTACAATTCATTAAAGCATGTGAAAATTCTGTAAATCACAGAGACTGATAAATCAATTATTGACAGATACAGAGTGAGAGATTTAACATACAAATGAACAATGGTCAAGGTATATATAAAAATAGAACTTTGACCCATAATCTGCAGCAACTAACCCAGGAAATCAATCCATTATCTGTAGTAACCAGCCTAGGAAGCCAACTTGCTATGAGTCAGGTCCCTAGGAAGCCCAATCACTCTCACTAGCAACTGATCCAGGAAGCCAGACAATAACCTCTATAACAACTGACCCCAAATAGCCAAAGTTTAATTAATAGCTGACAGCTTCCTTATGTTTGCTCCTGCCCTCAATTAGAACCAACCAGAGAAAGCCAAACATGTACCATTATTCAAGCACATAGGATGCCTACTTCTGATTAGCCTACCTACAGCTTCCCCATGCCAAGAATGTCTAATTAGGACACATCTGAATTTTCCCTTTTTCTACCCTAAAGCTTTCCTACTC
This sequence comes from Tamias sibiricus, assembly GCA_025594165.1. Lineage (NCBI taxonomy): Eukaryota > Metazoa > Chordata > Mammalia > Rodentia > Sciuridae > Tamias > Tamias sibiricus. Next base: position 85,177,715 of record CM046666.1, on the reverse strand, counting down.
CTCCAAAACATGAGCAATAGTGATTAACTCTCTTGCTATATTAAAGGAATCCCTGAATAAATAGCCTTTGCTTGTTTTCATAAGGATGGTCTTCATTTATTCCCATAACAGTTACTTGAGATGTCACCTAATTGTGTAATAAATGTGTTCTATAGCCTTTTCTATGAATGAAATCTGAATTTTATTTGCTAAAGTAGTATTTTTAGTCTCATATTATCAGTTGTTTGTTTATTTTTCAATGCTAGGGATCAAACTCAGGGACTCCCTCACACAAACTTGGTAAGTGCTCTACCACTGAGCTACACTCCCAGCCTAGATGTGTAAAAAATATTAATTAGTTCTGTCAGGTTCCTCACATTGGTTTCTCGATTTTACAAATGAAGTAACCTAAAGCCACTAAATTGAGTAACTTATAATGAATGAAAGGCAGAGTTAGAATGCCAACTTGACATTGTCCTTTCACAACTGATCTTCAAACAAATATACAATAGGAACTGTGAGAAAAAAAATATGGCTACAATTATACTTCATCTTTTTTTTAATCAAAGTCTTAAGAGAGACAAAAATGAAGTTTATAAAATAACGTTTGCTCACTACAGGTATCCTTTAATATTTGAAAAGCAACATAGAGACAAATGAAAGAAATCACCATTTTATTTAGCCAACAAAAAAAGTATTTCTTAGTTGCTGTGATTTTTGGACTGGTAAAGGAACATAGGAAAGCAGAAGAATTGTGGTAGTTACACAATCATCAAATACCTTCTTCCCATGTCAGGATTGGCCACATTCAACTGAGTAGCCATGGTCAATTCACTTCACCTCTCTCTATCTCAATTTCCTCCTCTTCTAAGATGAGGTTTGTAACTTCTGTCTGCCACACTATTTTAGGAATTAACTGAGATGTGTGTGAATATGCTCAGTAACTGGCATCTCATGCATTTTGGTTCCTCTTTCCCTCTCTGTCCAGGGTGCTACACTATCAGAATCATAGCTGTACATTCATTGATCACATAGAGTCATCATTGATGATTTGGCAGTCGTTCTCTCCCTAGGTTGAAGTTCTCCGGGATAAGGATGGAATCTTACTCATCTCTGTATAACCAGCACCTAATAGGGCAGAAACACTCTGCGAAGTTATTAAATACAGATGAAGTAGGAGATCTGGTCTCAGACTTCGGGAAACATGTAACTCTAAATGAGTAATGTGTGATACAATAAAGGAATGATACAAGACAGCAAATCCTTAAGTGAACAAATGTGAGGCCCTGAGTGACAAAAATGAGTAGGTGAAATTGGGGAGAACATCATGGAGGAAAGATGTGCCAAGGTAGGCCTCCTCGGCAAAGGAGAGGATCTATATTGCAACCATCAAGAGAGGGAAATAGATGGAATGCCTTGAAGAGATGGTGAAAGGAAGCTTAACTAGCAGAAAATTATTTTGGGGAATGAAAAACAGAAGATCATATAGTCATAGTCCCATTAAAAGGGGCCTCAAGTTTGTCAAAATGTATGTGTGAATGCCTATAAATACCTATGCTTGCAACAGCCTATATCCTCTGCTAAACCCAGGACAAACAAAACCCGCATTAAAAACAAAACAGGTGAAGAGTAAGGCCAAAGTCCTTACAATGGCTCACAAAGCCTGCTGGTCTACACCTTTCATGATACTTCCCTGACTTCCTTTCCCCTTCCTATCCTCTGGCCCTTTCCCCCTCCATTCACACTGGGCTCCTTACTCTTTCTGGAACATTCTAGAGTCTTTGCCCTTGCTGTCTCATCTCTTGGTGTGCTCTTTCCCTGGGCATCTTTCTGTCACCCTTCGAGTTTATACTCCTATCTCAGCTTCTCTGTGAGACTGGCTTGATCTCCATATTTAATGTAGCAGCCCCTCCACCCAACCCCCACTGTATTACTCCCTCAACATGCTTTTTTTCCTCAGAGCACTAATCACCTCCTCTGTTATGTGTATTATTTTATATCACCAGTCTAGTGTAAGCTTCATGAATGAAAAGTCTTAGTTTTGTTCACCGATGTATCCCAAGCAGCTGGCACACGCTAGACCTCCATAAGCAACCATTCAATGAATAAATGAAGAAATAGAAAATTTTCGATTTTACTAAAATGAAAACAAGAGTGAGTTTTCAAATTTTAAGAGAACACTCTCCTAGATAGTGTTAGGATAATTGATGTTTTAGTTTCCCAGCTTGAAATTCTGATCATTTTGGTAATGCAGCCTTAAACCTAAACAGAATCTGGACTTGCATTTTTCATTCATTTACTTCAACTGAAAGTCACTTGAACTTTATAGAGGTTAGAGGAAAAAAGATAAAGTAATGGATGGAAAGCCACAGATCTCACACTGATGTTGGCTGAAGCAGAGGAGATAAATGCAGAACAGAAAGCCCTCAATCAATGGGCCTGGTTTCAAATGTGTATCAAGAAAATCTGAAGTCTTAATTCCTTTACTCAGAAATGTGGAAAGGTCAGGAACCTATGTGATAGAATATTGTTTGATCTTTCAGTTGAGGTTTCCAAGTGTTTTTCAGATATTTAAATGTGGTTAAAAGGTCAAACATCTTGAACTAAAAAGTTACCATCAGGCTTTAAATCTCTATGCATTGAGCAGCTACACGAACTAAATCACCATAAGGAAGGAAGAATAACTTAGAAACAAAAGCTATGGCACTTAGATATTGACAGCCCAAATAGTAATTTGGCAATCAGATTAATTCTGGGCAAGAAAACTTCTTTTCCCAATGGGGATAATGGTTCTAAGCATAATGAGATTTTTGTGCCAAATGGAGATAATTTAGCCATACACTAAAAATTCAAATAGAAATTTCTTATTAGAATTAATAATATTGTTTATCTACAGTCTCCAGTCATTTGACTTTAGCACTTTAGCTAGGTATTAAAAGTCAGAATGTAGAAGTCATCTTAACTCATTTTTCTCTACTTTATGCGTTGAAGTCTATTAATCATCAGAGTTTATGGAATTTGTCTTTTGAAAATTCCCTAGTACTTATGCTTTTTCTAATTTCATTGTCATATCCCCATAGATTTATTTTTTTTTTTTTGTTCCTTTCTTACCCAGATCCCATAAAACTCACTGCTTCCAGAATAATCTTTCTAAAATTCCTCTTTCAATACTTAATGCAATAAAGATGGATTAACCCCTTGTATGTGTAGCAGGTATTACTATAGTACACTGTAGTAATATATAGTATATAGTCTACTGCATATATACAGTATACTGTGAATACATATATATTATATAGTATACTGTAGTATACTATAGTAATAACTGTAGTGCACTGTAGTAATACCATGGTATAGTAATACCACATGATTTATTACTCCTTCCTCTGTATTCCCTGCTAGAAGCCTCAACAATGAATTCTGTCCTTCTCTCATCTGGCCCAGAATATGTGTGTCATGCTATATTTTTTCCAGCACATGTCAGTTTTACTTTCTGAATATTGTTTATCTAAATTCCTTTTCATTTCCACTGATACTGTCTTAGTTCAGTGTTTTTCCTTAATGAATGCAGTAACCTCCTAAATTGGAATTTATTCTTGTCCCTCTCAGTCCTTGTTGTATCATGAGCATTCTCTTAACAGTTTCCCATTACCTCCAGGATAAAGTTCAACTTCTTTAACATGACATGTGTTATGGTTTGTATATGATGTGTCCCCTCCAAAGCTCCTATATTAATGCAGGATATTAAGATGTGAAATGATTAGATTACAAAAGCTGTAACCTAATCAGTTCACCCTAGATTGAATGAACTACTTGGGCGGTAGCTGTTGGCAGGTGTGACATGGCTGGAGGAGGTGGGCTTCTGGGGCATGCTCCAGAAGTGTGCATTTTACTTGTGTTTCCTTCCCCCATCTCCTTCTGCTTCCTGACTATCATGAGCAGATCAGGGCTCCTCCAGCACAACTTTCTACCATAATGTTCTGCCTCATATCGGCCCAGAATAATGGAGTTGGCCCAGAATGGATTGAATCTCTGAAACCATGAGCCAAAATAAACTTTTCCTTTTCTAAGTTGTTCTTCTCAGGTATCATGGTCAAAGCAACAAAAAACTAATACAGCATGCATTATTTTTCCTGATCTGACCTTGTTTTAAGCTGAAATGTTGAGAGTGGTCCTTAAGTGTCATAAGAAATGACATCATTCTCATCTCTACCCTCTGTGCTCTAGACCCAAACATAACCTGGTGAGAAGAGAGATGGAGCATTGCTAGTCCAGAGCATATGCTTCATTCTGAAGGGTAACATCTCAACCTTGAAAAACACTGTCTCCAAAATACTCTAGTTTTGAAGGAACCAGAAATAGGTTCTTTTCCTAAAATCAAATGGATTCTTTTTTTTTTTTTTTTTTTTTTTTTTTTTTTTGTGGTACCAGGGATTGAACTCAGGGACACTCACCTACTGGGCCATATCCCCAGTCCTTTTTTGTATTTTATTTGGAGACAGGGTCTCACTGAGTTGCTAAGTGCCTCACCATTGCTGAGGCTGGCTTTGAACTTGCGATCCTCCTGCCTCAGCCTCCCAAAGTGCTGGGATTACAGGCGTGCGCCACCGCGCCTGGCTTCAAATGGATTCTTTCACTAGAACTCAGACTCACCAACTTAAAAATCAAATTTAGGCAGGTTTTTTTTTTTTTTTTTTTTTTTTTTTTTTTTTTTTGGTACCAGGGATTGAACTCAGGGGCACTCAACTACTGGGCCACATTCCTAGCCCTTTTTTGTATTTTATTAGAGACAGGGTCTCACTGAGTTGCTAAGTGCCTCACCATTGCTGAGGCTGGCTTTGAACTCACGTGATCCTCCTGCCTCAGCCTCCCAAGTGCTGGGATTACAGGCGTGTGCCACCATGCCTGGCTTAAATTTAGGCAGCTTTAATGCCTCCTGCCAGCCTCCTTTGGACCAGGTAGGTGAAGAAGGGTTGCATTTGTAGACCAAAGGATGGTAAAGGGCTTCATTGTCTGTCTCCCTAGTCAGAATTTAACAGCATATAGGTGAGAGTTAGGGCATGGACTGATATCTCCCCAGAAGTGATGAAAACACCCAGTCTGAGCACAAGAGGATCAGCATTTCAGTCAGTAGTTGTTTCCTGTTATTTTAGGCTGAGGGGACACAGTCTTAGAGAACTCCTTCTTGTGATGCTATTGGGGTATAGACCAGGTTCTCACTGAGAGCAACTGTGCTCTCAGGATTCTGGGCTGTGGACCAGGAAAGGGTTGCTCAAACCTTGCACATTCCAAAGAAAGATCTATCTTCAGGGCAGGGATATAACCTCTGAGAAGCTGGTATATTCTGCCTAAGGATAGATACTGTCTGCCCTGATGTACCAGTTTGGCCAGAGAAGTTTACCCTACAAATGTGATTAATAGTGAAAACCTGTTTCTGCTCTGGATGGGCAGGGTCTGAATAGGTGAGCTCAGTTATGTTTTTCTGCATGCCTTGATGACTGCCATAGACTGTATCTACCCCCCAAATTCATGTATAGAAACCTAATGTGATATTATTTGGAGGTGAGGCCTTTGGGAGGTGATTTATTCATGCAGAGCCCTCATGAATACTATTAGTATTAAAAGATACCTCAGAGAACTCCTTTGCCCCTTCTGCCTTTGAGATTGGGAGGAAGATGCAATCTATGAACACTTTCAAGACACTAGAATTGCTGGTGTCTTGATCTTGGACTTAATCAGACTCCAGAACTATGAGAAATTTATTTCTGTTGTTCATAAGCCACTTAGTCGATGTTATTCTGTATAACAATTCAAAAAGGCCATAAATATCTGTATTTGTTTATATACATGATGTGAAAGCCAAGGAAGAAAGATTTAGGGAAGAAGAGCTTATGAACCATCTGATGTTGCAGAATAGGTCAAGGCACAGAGCCTCCTGATTGGTCCTCATTCTCAGACCAATTCCATTTGGTGATCACTGCTAACTCAGTGCTTACATGCTCCTACTTAACAACTCCATTGATTAAAACAGTGACTCCAGCAAGAGGCCCAAGTCTAATCCTTTCTGGCTCTGGTAAGCCAGTCACTACTAGGCAGAGGGGCATAGTGCTTTGATGGGCCCATCCTGGAGCCTGGGGTTGGGGTAACCCCACCTGAACCACGTCTACTGAGAATGTTGGAGGATTGCATGATTGAAGACCTGAATGGTACGAATATACTTTGTATACAAACAGTTGTATGTAAAAAGATGCTACATATGTGCATTATGAATTGTAATACATACTAATATTATAAATAAAAAATAAATAAAATATTTTTTAAAAAAGAAAGAAAGTACAAGAGCTGTCACTAGGTAAAGGAGAATGAATGTTGGCCAGGAAAAAACCAATAAACTTTGCTATAGCTGTAGCAAAATTCTCAGTATAATTAGTAAAAGACTACCAACATTAGTTCATAAGAGAAACTGCAGAAAAGGAAATCTTTGAAAGTTTCATAAACATGCTTGAAACTGTTTTCCTCCTTTCTATGTTGAGAGGAAAACAAGCAAATCATTCCTTTCTGAATTGTGGGTGATGGAGAGCAGACAGTGCCTTTGGAACAATAAAGAAGAGACCTAAGTAAATTCGCACCTAGGTTTTGTTTATAAAACTTTAAACAATAAATTCAGAACAGATATGAGTGAATGTGTTTTGTGTGTGCATGTGCACACGTATGTGTGTGTGTGTGTGTGTGTGAGTATGGCTTACATATTATCTCTTAAAAATTGGCTACAATATACATTTTAAAGTATATATGGAAATTCAACTTACTGTTTTTCTTCTTTGGTTTCATATTTATCTCAGAAATATTGGTTTAGGTTAGAACACAACAAAATCATTTGTTTCTGTCTTATTATTGCTCCTATTTGGCTATATCCTCAATGCATACCTTCAAACAACAAAATGTGGTTGGAGTACTTCCTACTGGTTAATCTAGATCCTCATATCAGCATTACAAAGACATTCCACCATTTGTGTAATATACAGTTTTAGAGTCAGAAGGGACTTACAGCTCTAGATCACCTAACTGAGCCTGCTCAGCTTACAGATGAACAAACTGAAGGCAAAGCAGTTGAATAACTTGGCCAAGATACATCAATGGCAGAGTCAAATCTGGATCAGGAAGATCAGGACTAGAATTATGCTTTGGTTACTGTTCCCCAACAGTCAGTGCTTTTAGACCCTAATGTAAGATCTATTAATACTTAAATACAGTTATATCCATGCTGCATTTTGACATGTATAGTCCAATCAAGAATTCTGATCTTCATTTGAGTCTCATAATTTGATGGGGGAGATATGTAATACATACATACAAACTCATCTTAAATCCCCCTTCTTTCCTATTTTTTAGCCTGAAATTCCTAGGAGGTTCTCTCCTTTCTGTTTAGTCTCTCTCTCTCTCTCTCTCTCTCTTTCTCTCTATTCACACACACACACACACACACACACACACACACACACACATCCTGTTCCTTCACAACTTATTACCCTAAGTCTCTCAGTTATCTCCGCTCATTCCATGCTAACTTTACCTGATAAATTCTCCTGCTATGTTGCTGCCGGAAAGGGATTTGCAGCCCGGAATGGCGGTGCCGCAGGAAGGAGCCCAGAGACAGGATGGAAACGAAAAAATTCTTTTATCTTTCTCTCTCTGTCTCTTGTAATTTCTAACACCACATACACACTCTCACAAGAAACCAAGGCACATACTCTTACAAGAAACTACAATATATATATATACACAATAGCGTTAACCCCGTCTGTTCTCTCTCAGGTCTCATCTCACGCGCCCGAGCAGGAATGGCGCCGGTCTGATCTTAATCTCGGCTCAAGTCTCTCGAGATCCTGGGCCAAATTCCGTGAGATCCCAGGCCAAGTCCCGTGAGACTACGGAAGGCGGCAATGCCCAAACATCTCTATGGCTCGTAGTCAACCGCAATCTTAGCCATCTCCCCAAACAGGGCTCCTGCATTTCCCCCCTTTTGTTTTAAAAGAGGGGATGCCCTAGGACGTCTATGTGCAACCAACATTCTTACCCGTCATTGGATAATCAAGGCTGTGCCCTTGACTTCTGTCTTAGGTTGATATGTTGGCCACATGAGACTGTCCTGTGCGACTGTGCCTGTCTTAGGTTGTCCCCCTCTGGGGATCTTACCTGTCATTGGCTACCTAGCCATCCAATGGAGCCCTTTAGGATCGACTGTGTAAGATGACCAATAGCCGTCCAATTGTGGGGAGATGCTGCGGCTTTAAGGCGACAAGCCTTTTGGTGACGAGCCAAATTGCATAGCATATCAAATTCTTTAAACAAATCAGCTGCCCTAAGTTCCATCAAGTAACACAGTGAGTTCTCTAGACAAATACCCGCAAGGCATTGTCCCGTGAAGTCCCAAACAATGAAAGATCAAAATGTCCACTTGTTATAACACGTAGATCTAGGAGGCCCCATGCATGCAGAGCAGAGGCCACACTGCTGGTGAGGTTGTTTGATGCTTGAGCAGCAGGGATGCTTGCAGCGACCGCGATCCCTGCAGCTGTAGCAGCAGCCGTCTTTTTTTATGTCTAGACAATGCCACCAGCAAATCTTCAGGACTCGCTACCTAGAAACTCAAGCATCAATTATTAAAGGAAAGGCAGTGCTATTCCAGCACTGAGTCAAGAGGCGAGTTGTCAAACTAAAAAATAGAATTATTAGATTAGAAAATTAAAGTTGATATCTGCTCACACACATTGCTGCTTGAGCTCCCACAAACATAAGCTGGCAAAATATCATATTTAGAACAAAACAAAGAAAGACTGAGGGTATTTACTGCATTAAAGATAGATTAAAGAAAAGCTAAAAGCACTTTGGAGAAATAATTTGTTAGCTGGAACCCTCGAGTTTCTGCATACACAACAATCCTTTACCTGTTGAAATAATTGAAATTAATCAGTTATTAAACAAATTAATTTAATAACAAATAAGCAACCTTATGTCAAAACACCAAAATATCAGGTTATACAGCACTAGTCATATTTTTCGCTAAAGAGAAGTCCCTGGGACACCTATAAAACAAAATTGAAGGTGCCTTCACTTATTAAATTATTTACCCAAATTGAATACTCTTAAACGTAAATGAATTAGAGTTATTTGGATCCATATATATATATTTTTTTCATAAGCGCTTTGTTATTTTTGATGTCACACTGGACAGACGCACATACAAACATATTTGTGACGTCACATTAACATGAAATTTAGACAAATACACAGACATAAACACATATATAAAAAGAAAAAAAAAAGCCGGGCGCGGTGGCGCACGCCTGTAATCCCAGCACTTTGGGAGGCTGAGGCAGGAGGATCGCGAGTTCAAAGCCAGCCTCAGCAATGGTGAGGCACTTAGTAACTCAGTGAGACCCTGTCTCTAATAAAATACAAAAAAAGGGCTGGGGATGTGATCCAGTGGTCGAGTGCCCCTGAGTTCAATCCCCAGTACCAAAAAAAAAAAAAAAAAAAAAAAAAAAAAAAAAAAAATACAATTGTGTGCACACTAGAGAGAGATCTCCTCGTCCCGGCCAGGAGGAATGACACTTAAGTTGTGACATATTTTGAAGGACTCTTTTAAGGGAATCATTCCATATCTTCATCTTGGTCTTCTTGATTTTGTACCTTTATAATTAATCTTGATTCCTCAACAACTTTATCTTGATCCTTTTGATTTGGTACCTGCTTTATTAATCTAGATGGTATCCATATTGGAGAGGATTCGTGCTTTGGAAAAAACACAAACAGATCCTCTCCCCCAAATTAATACTGGATCTGGACCATTCCATGTACCTGAAAGAACATCCTTCCAGTAAACCAAAGGTTTATGTTGTTGGTGTGGGTTCCAATGTCTGTCTCCAGCAGAATAACCATCAGAGTCTAAAGTTAAAAAATTTAAAGTAAACAGGACAACTGCCAATCTGTCCTTAGGATGTTTCCAGTTTCCTTCTTTCTGTTTTAATAACATAACTTTTAGTGTGCGGTTTGCTCTTTCAATAATGCCCTGACCCTGAGGATTGTATGGGATGTCTGTTTTATGGGATATATTGAATTTTGCGCAAAACTGTTTGAAAGATGAGGACGTATATGCAGGGCCATTATCTGTTTTAAGCATTTTGGGGATGCCCAATGCAGCAAAAGCTTGCAAACAATGAGATGTAACATCTTTAACTTTTTCTCCAGAATGTAAGGAAGCAAAAATCATGCCTGAGCATGTATCTACGGTCACACAAATAAATCACAATTTTCCGAAACTTGGCTCATGAGTAACATCCATCTGCCACAAATGATTGGGCATTAATCATCTAGGGTTAACACCAAAATGAGGATTGGGCAAATGTGTCATACAAGATTTACAATCTTTTACAATTGTTCTGGCTTGCTCTTTTGTGATTTTAAACCTACGTTGCAAGGTGGTGCTGTTGACGTGAAACTGGGAGTGAAATAAAGTAGCTTGTTGGAACGCTGAAAGTATAAATATTGTTTTTGTAAGTTCATCAGCCTTTTGATTACCTTCATGGAGGGGACCAAGCAAATTAGTATGTGTTCTAATATGGCCTACGAATAGAGGTTCTTTTCTTGCCCACAAAAGTTTTTGTATTTGATAAAACAATTTAAAGGCTGGAGTATGAGGTGCTATTGGTCCTGCTAACTCTAATTTTGGGACGGCTTGTACAATATAGTGGCTATCTGAAAAAATGTTTATGGGCTGGTCCCTAAAATTTTCCAGAGCTCTTACCACAGCTTCCAATTCCACTAGTTGAGCTGATTTGTGTGCAGTTATGTAAGTCATATTTTCTTTTTTAGTGACTACTGCAGCAGTACCATTTGAGGACCCATCTGTAAATACATTAAATGCCTTAGGAATAGGTTGATTTTTTATTACCTGTGGAAATATAATAGGATGATTAATACAAAAAGATAATATAGGAGACTTAGGAAGGTGATTATCAAAATTGCAGAGGTAGAACATCTAGCTACAGCCCAGTTATTATCGTTGAAGCATAAATATTCAATCTGTGATGATGAATAGGGAGTAATAATAGTAGCAGGGTGAATGCCAAATATTTTAGTAGAAGTTTTAAGTCCTTGAAGAATAATTTTAGCCACCGTGGAGGTATAAGACTCAATTATGCTTTTAGGAGAGACGGGCAAATGTATCCATAATAAAGGCCCTTGTTGCCAAAATACTCCTGTAGGTGTATATTGTGAAGAAATAATAATCAATATCAGCGGTTGAGTTAAATCAAATCTGTCACAATGAGCTCCTTTGATGGCTTTTTCTACTAACTTTAAAGCTTTCCTAGCATCAGGAGTCAATGTTCGTGGTGAGGATGGATCAGGGTCCCCTCGAAGGATATCAAATAAAGGTTTTAATTGGCCAGTAGTAAGGTTTAGTGTAGGGCGAAGCCAATTAATGTCTCCCAGTAGTTTTTGGAAATCATTGAGGGTGGTTAAAATGTTCTTTATTTATTAAAATTTTGGGGGGTCTAACAAAAGTATCCATGATTTTAAATCCTAAATATAATATGGGAGATCTGGTTTGAACTTTTTCTTCTGCTATATAAAATCCGTATTTTTTAAAATTTTCTACCACGTCACTGAATATATTAAATAAGATTTTTTGATTAGGGTGGGCCAATAAAATATCATCCATGTAATGTAGACACATGAGGTTTGGATATTTATTTTTAATGGGTTGGATATATTTGGCATATGGTGGGGCTATTAGCAATTCCCTGTGGCAAAACCTTCCATTGATATCTCTGATCAGGGCCATTATTGTTAATAGAAGGAACTGAAAAAGCAAACCTGGGGGCATCCAAAGGATGTAGGGGAATAGAAAAGAAGCAATCCTTTATATCAAGACTAATAAGATGGAAATTTTTTGGAATAGCTACAGGATTCGGAAGTCCAGGTTGAGTAGGGCCCATGACTTGCATGGTTTTATTAATTTGTCTAAGATCATGTAATAATTGCCATTTTCCTGATTTTTTCTTGATCACAAATATGGGGGAATTCCAGGGAGAGGTGGAAGGTTCTATATGTCCTGCTTCTAATTGTTCCTGAACTAGTAGGTGGGCTGCTTGTAATTTCTCTTTAGATAGGGGCCACTGAGGGACCCACACTGGCTTATCAGAAAGCCATGGTATTTTCAGAATTATTTTCTCAGTGGCCCCGAAGAAAAATGTCTTTTTCCTATATGATAATGATTTCTTTTAGGGTTAAGCTTACCCTGTACTTTTTTTTTTTTTTTTTTTTTAAATATTTATTTATTTATTTTAGACACAATGCAATGATTTTATGTTTACTTTTAACCCGGGTTGCGAGGCGAACTGAGACAACCCCAGTTACCCTGTAGATTTTCACCCTTTACATTTAACACCTGCAGGTTTGGTTGCAAGGTGTACTCCCATTTGTTGTAAAATATCTCTTCCCCATAAAGTAACCAGGTAGGTTAGGTAAAACATAAGGCTGAAATGTTCCTTTATGTCCTTCATCATCCTCCCATTTTAAAATTACCGCACTTTTTTCTGGGAGGTTATTATATCCCAAGCCTCTTAAACTGGTTGAAGCTTTTTGCAGAGTACAGTGTTTGGGCCATTGATGTAAATTAATGATGGAAGAATCAGCTCCAGTATCTATAAGTCCCTCCATTTCTATTCCTTGGATTCTTATTTTACACATAGGCCTCCTTGTACAGTCTCGAACCCAGCAAACCATGGGTCTCGAATCAGTGGAACAAAATCCTTTATTGTTCCTATTTAGAGGCATATTCATTTTAAATGAATTATGTAAATTTGGAAGGAGGAGCAGCTGAGCAATTCTATCTCCCTGATTAACAGAACTTATACTTTGGGGTGAGCTAAGCATTATTTTTATTTCCCCTTTGTAGTCTGAGTTTATTACACCTGGGGTCACTTGCAAACCTAATAAGCTTTCAGGACTTCGCCCGAGAATAAGTCCTACAGTCCCTGAAGGAAGAGGTCCCCTGACTCCTGTGGGAATCAGTTGAACCCCCATTTCAGGTGTTAACACTATTCGGGTGGTGAAACAGAAGTCTAATCCTGCATTTCCTCCTGTTCCTCTGGCGAGGGAGTGGATGGGTAGTAGGGATTGTGTTGGGAAGCATCTGAGTGGATGCTTGAGGATACTCCTCCTCCAATGCCTCGTACATTTGTGGGCCCTGGGGCATTGGACCCTGTGCCCCATTTTTTGAATTCCTGGACAAATGATTTCCATGGATGTCAAATTTTGAATAGCATTTATTGGCCCAATGATTTCCTTTCTTACACTGGGGCTGCAACCTGGAGCATGGTATGAATTTGTCTTATTTCTCTTTTGGGATTTTGCCTAGAATAGCCTGATTGATTATGATAATTTTGCCTAGAATATCCTGATTGATTATAATGTCTAGGTTGAGCCCTTGTGAAATTTTTAGGGGCAGCATCTCTCACAGCTGCTGCAATCATATTCCCTGTGACAAAGGCATCATTTATATCTTTACATAGTTGTGTATATACAGAAAGATCCTTTTTATTTTTCCATGGCTTATGGCTTCTTGGTAATATTTATTATCATTTTCATATGCTAATTGAACAACTAATGGCATAACTTGATCAACGTTTCCAAAAACTCTACCTGCAGTTCTCAAATGTCGATCAGCAAATTCAGCATATGGTTCATTAGGTCCTTGAATTACTTTGGACAAGCTACCTTATAGATCCCCAGGTCCTTGTACGGTTTTCCATGCCTTTAAGGCAGCTGCATTTATCTGAGCATATACTCCTGGGGTATAATATTTTTGATCCTGTACGTCTGTGAATTGCCCTTCTCCTGTGAGCATTTCTATATTATGGTCTCCAAACCCTGCAGCTGCATTTCTTTTAGCTGTTTCTATACAGTTCTTGAAATTGTGATCACCAAACCAAGTATTGTCCCCCACTTAATGTTGCTTTACATAGACGTTTCCAATCTGAAGGGGTTAAGCTAAAGGTGTTAAGGGACTCCAGTATACTCAACGTGAAAGGAGCTTGGGGTCCATATGTCATTACTGCCTCTTTGAGATTTTTTATTGTTTTGAAATCTACTGACTGGTGGCCCCTCTGTCCATTTTCATATTCAAATACTGGCAGTTCCCAATGTATCTGTGAGTTACCCTTGAGAGCACATAAGCACTCAGAAAGACTTTTTATTTCTATTTCTAGGGTATGCAAATGCCTAGTGATACCTTCATATTTTCTGTAATGGATTCCACCCATGGGGGAGTACAGGACACAAGTTCCTCCACTTGACGATCCCTTATCTTGGTCTTCCTTAATTTCCTTTTGTTCATTTTCTCAGAATCACTTTTACTTAATTCCTCCTCACTACTACTACTCTCGTTGGTCCTAACTGACTCAGTAACATCCTGAGTCCCAGGTTCAATTGAGAGCATGTATCCTTGAACTACCTCTAATAAATCTTGAATAGCTTTAGCAGCTCGGATCTTTGTCATTTTTGGGATGCTTCTAATACTGTCCTTACTGGTCTTAGTTGACTCAGCGGAAGCTACGCTTTCATGATCGCCTTCACTGTTTTCTAAATCCTCCTCACTAAGGACAGACTCAGCTATATCAAAGAATTCATCAAGAGCCTTTTACACTTGGGTCTCAGTTATTTTCGAACCCATTTTAACCGCTCTGACTAGAGACTCCTGCGAGGTTTCTCAGTTCTTACCTGCCGTGCTGAATTCCCTGTACGGGCCACCAACTGTTGCCACCGGAAAGGGATTTGCAGCCCGGAACGGCGGCGCCATGGGAAGGAGCCCAGAGACAGGATGGAAATGAAAAAAATTCTTTTATCTTTCTCTCTCTGTCTCTTGTAATTTCTAACACCACATACACTCTCACAAGAAACCAAGGCACATACTCTTACAAGAAACTACAATATATATGCACAATAGCGTTAACCCTGTCCGTTCTCTCTCAGGTCTCATCTCATGCACCCGAGCAGGAATGGCGCCGGCCTGATCTCAATCTCGGCTCAAGTCTCTCGAGATCCTGGGCCAAATCCTGTGAGATCCCAGGCCAAGTCCCGTGAGACTACAGAAGGCAGCAATGCCCAAACATCTCTATGGCTCGTAGTCAACCGCAATCTTAGCCATCTCCCCAAACAGTGCTCCTGCACTGCTATTCGCAACTATTTACAGATTGTTATTCTTTCTTTTACTGTGACTTATGTGGACTTTGTGCCTTTTTTTTTTTTCTTATAAAAGCAAGAGATGAAGGTTGAGAAAGTAGAGGGAGAAGCAAAGGGGGGGAGTAAGGGGAGGCATAGACCTGTGAAGGTGCATGGTAATGACACTCAAAAGTATATTCTTATATTTCACATCTGGCCTTGCCTTGTCCATAAAGGAAACTGCAGCTCCACCTTGCTCAGGACAATACCCTTGCTCTCGTAAGACATGATTGTGTGGGTTTGCCACTAGTCCATGAGAATGCCCCATTCAAATAGACTATGGCTCTTCTTTGTGGGACTTTTTTTTTTTTTTTTTTTTTTGTAACAGGGATTGAACTCAGGGGCACTTGACCAATGAGCCACATTCCCAGCACTATTTTTTATTTTGTTTAGAGACCAGATCTCACTGAGTTGCTTAGTGTCTCGCTTTTGCTGAGGCTGGTTTTGAACTCTCGATCCTCCTGCCTCAGGCTCCCAAGCTGCTGGGATGACAGGTGTGTGCCATTGTGCCCAGCTCTGGCTCTTCTTTGATAACTTCATATACCAATCTCTTTCCTAATCAGCAGCAGTTAAACAGGCAGGATTATTTTCACTTGAAGCTGGAGGCACATCTCTGATCAGCTTTTGAAGCAGGAGGGGCAGTTTATGAGACTTTCCTTAAAAAGTGGCTGTGTACCCTACAGACCCTTAGGTCTTCATGGACTAACATGTGCTTCTCTTCCTTTACAATAGAGGTTGTGCAATGAATTAACTTGATGTAATTCAACACTATAGTGCATACCCATTGTGGTTCCAGGTGACTAAGGTAATGATTTCTGTCCTGCTCCTGTTGATTGCTTGTCTTGTATTTAACTGGATCTAAGACTGGTTTCTTTTGTCCCACACTCTTCTGATTCCCTATGGTCTGTTTTGTGATCACCTCTTCACACCAGAACTGTTAATGTCAATTCAAGAGCATAAGCAGCTTTCTACCAGTATTTGCTTCTTCATCAGTTGTATTTCTCCCTGACAACATGTTGGACAAAATGCCTCTTGTGGATGCCTCCTTTCCTAGGAAAGGGGTTTTTCCATCTGTGCAGTGTGAGCTCTCTGCCTTCTCTCTTTGTACTCTATCTATAACGTCTCTGCTCCAGGGAAGTACTGTGGAAAGCATTTTGCATCTCACTCTGCATTTCTAGGAGGAGGGAAGGAAGGGGTAGAATTGGATGGAAACAGGAATCTTCACTATACATAATGTATGGAGTTTTGATAACTTGTGTCAACTCAGCATTTTATTATTTAACTATCTCATATCCATTCCAAAAAAAGGTGATGGTTATGCCAAACATGGAATATTTGTACATTTTCCTAGTTCAAGTTTATCAAAATGAATGGTTTTTTTTTTCTTTGTTCTTCTCCCTCCTCCTCCTCTTCCTCCTCCTCCTCTTCCTCCTCCCCTTCTTTTCCTTCTCCTTCTTCTTCTTTTCACAGGATTGTTAATATGGATTTTACTCTTTTGGCTTTCCTTTTCAGATCTGTTAATAAGTTTTCTACTATTGAACTATTTGCATTTCTGAAATTAATCTACCAGATCTTCCTTAGTACTTAAAAATATTTAAAGTAACTGAACTTTTCTTTTATTTCAGAGCGTTGTGGCACTTTTTTAAAAGAGGGATGGGTCTGAAGTTTATGCTCACTTTGTTAGATGGATGCTGACTTCATATAAGGAATAGAGACAATTTCTTTCTTTATCTATGTTCGGAACAAGTTTATATAGCATAGAAACAATTTGTTCCTGGAAAGTTTGAAATAATTCATTTGCAGAACCATCTGGATCCTGCACATTGTTGAGATATACTTCTATGACAACCTTTTTTTTTATTCATGAAAATTGATTTATTTACAGGAGGTTTTCTACCTCTTTAAGAGCCAGTTTTGGTAATTTATATTTTCTTAGACTGCTGTTCATTTATTTCAGAATTTATTAATATAGAGTGATGCAAAGTATTTTCTTGCAGTTCTTTAATATCCTCTCTGTTCCCTTTTCATTTCTAACTTTGTGTATAGGGCACTTATGGCAGCATTATTTGTTTTGTATGATAGTTGAAGTCAGATCATGCTTAGGCAAATTCTTTTTACCTGATAGACAAAATATTACAAGTTACAGTTTTGCTTCTATCCATATTATAATGATACTAATAATGGTCACAGAACTAAGTGCAAAGAAAATGTAAAATATACTTGTTAACTAGAAACAAATATTTATAAATGCATAAACAAAATATTTAGAATAAAATATATATTTCAAACATTCCTTATGAAGCATTTTTCTCTGTGGAATTACACTAGGTAAGCTTTGTCAAAATGAACTTAGATAGTTTGATCAAAGTCATTTGTTTGTTCTCTTGAAGTATTCCTTGAAGCAAATAGAGGTGTTCTTCACTGATCTAGCAAAGATCTTCTGCCATGAAAATTTTCACCATGCACAATTACTAAATGATAAATTCTAGATGGGTGGGTTATTTTCATGCTAATTCCATATGTTGATCATAGGTTCAAGGAGTAGAGGTGAACCTGGAGACAGAGGCAAGAAGCAGAGCTCAGTGTGTCACGTATATTTTTATACTATCTACAGAATTTTGGGCTGGAGCCTGTAGATGATGGGAAGCTATTGAAGGATTTTAATCAACTGTGCAGTAGCAGCATATTGCATATTATAAATACAACTGTGGAAGCAATATAAGGCATGGATCAGAAGAGAGAAAACATGCAAGCAAGGAACCAGTTATCAGTTATGATAGCAGGGAAATGAGCTAGGAGGCCAGAGGGTCAAATTCAAATAATAACGAAAAGGAAAAATGGTCTAAGTTGTAGAGATCAACTGAATGTGAGGAATAAAGTAAGGAGAGATATTCAGATTGATTTATAGATCACAAGTGGCCTGAATGTTTGGGTGAACTGTGGCATCATTGATTAAGATAATTTGGAGAAGGAACAGCTGTTAGTAGAAAGATGATAAATAACTTTGCACATATTGAATTTTACATTCAATGTATATTTTATAGAACATTCAAGAAAAGTGAGTTTGAAAGTTAGATGCATATACTAAAGTTCAGTGGCTAGACACTTTGACATAATTATTTATGAAATGAATTTGCCTAGAGAGAGTGTCCTGGAAAAGATAGGAAAGGGGTCTAGGACCAAGCCTGAGAAACACTGAAGTTTAAAAGCAATTATATTTAAATAAAGGTAATTTCATCATTCCCTTTTCAAACTGGGTTCTCTCTTCTAATGAATATATTTTTTTTAAAAACTCAGCTTCAAACCTCTGGGTCCCTTCAAATTCTTCTCCTCCTTTTATGCTCACATATTTTAAAAATATTGTTGAGTCTTTTTCAACAATTGTTTCTTCTCTGCCCCTTGGTTTCTGTTCTGAAGTGCAAAACAAAACTAATCTGAGTTTTCATCTCACTCCAATTAGAATGGCATTCATCAAGAATGCAAAGAATGGGGCCTGGGGATATAGCTCAGTTGGTAGAGTGCTTGCCTTGCATGCACAAGGCCCTGGCTCTGATCCCCAGCACCATAAAAAAAAAAAAAGTAACTTATACATTATTGGTGGGACTGAAAATTAGTACAACCACTTTGGAAAATAGTATGGAGATTTCTCAAAAGTCTAGGAATAGGACTACCATATAACCCAGCAATAACAATTCTTGCTATTTATCTAAAAGATCTAAAATCAGCATACTATAGTAATACATGCATACCAATATTCATAACAGTGCAGTTTATAGTAACCAAATTATGGAACCAGCCTAGGTGTCCATCAACAGATGAATGGATCAAGAAAATGTGATATATAAACACAATGGAGTTCTACCCAGCCAAAAAGAATGAAATTATTTCATTTGTTGGTAAATGGATAGCATTGGAGGATATCATGCTAAGTGATAAGCTAGACTCAGAAATTCAAGAGTTGAATGTTTTCTATCTTATGAGGAAGTGAGAGGGAGACTGAGAGAGAGAGGGAAGGAGAGAGTAAAGAAAAGGAGTATCAAGAAAGGTGGTGGAGCCGGTGTGGTGGCGCACATGGCTCATGAGGTGGAAGCAGGAGGATCATGAGTTCAAAACCAGCCTCAGCAATTTAGGGAGGTGCTAAGCATCTCAGTGAGACCCTGTCTCTTAATAAAATACAAAATTGGGCTGGGAATGTGGCTCAGTAGTCGAGTGACCCTGAGTTCAATCCCCAGTACCAAAAAAAAAAAAAAAAAAAAAAAGAAAGGTGGTGGAGGGGCTGGGGTTATGGCTCAGAGGTAGAGTGCTTGCCTAGCATGCATGAGGCACTGGGTTCCATCCTCAGCAGCACATAAAAATAAAATGGATGTATTGTGTCCACCTACAACTAAAAAATTTAAAAAATATATTTTAAAGAACTGTTGTGAAGAATCTTACAAAAATAGAAGGGAGACCTATAAAGGAAGGGGATCAAGAAGGAAAGAGGAGGGGGAGGGCATGGGGATTACTGGGGGATGAAATCTACCAATTATTATTTATATATGTATGAATATATCACAGTGAGTTGAGTGTGTGTGTATAAAATGCACTAATTAAAACAACAGTAACAATAATAGAAGGGAGATAAGTTTGGAGGAGCAAGTAAATGGGGGAGGGAGGAGGGGAGGGAAAGACAAGGTACTGGGAAATGAGATTAATCAAATTTTATTATGTGCATAAACAAATATGGCATAATGAACCCAGTATTATATAAAATTATAATGCATCAATAATATAAATAATAAAAAAAAAGAAAGAATAGCAAATGGCAGAATTGGAATTGAATCCATTAATGGTTAGAGCTCTATAGACTCTAACCCCATGCTATCTGCTATTGTCTACTCTGAAAGTACAAGATTCTTACAAAGAAACCTGACCACAGACTATTACTCAATTTTCATGTTTTCCCCAATTTTTAACCATTGTCTCACTCATTCTTAATTCTACAGCAATTGTTAATGCCTTATTTGAGTCTTTCCAAATCAGGTAGTTTGCTTTTCACAAAACAACTATTAAAATATTTAATTAAATTATGTAATTACAATTAAAGTTCATAAACAGATTTGGAAGCAAACATCCTGACTCTCAGTAAGCAGAAGACACAGAAGCGTTAGAGTGTATCTTACCATCTCAGCACCCAGAATGCCCTATGACATTGAGAGCAGGGGTTAATAAGAATTTCAGTTAAGAGAAGGTCAGTTAAGAGAGGTTCCCCTATTTTCTCTGTTCCCAAACTTCCCACTGTGATTCATATTTCCTAGAGCCTTCAAATTGAGGCATTTTCCTAAGTGATTGTGTCATTCACTGTTCAAAGACATGCTGCTATTTCTCTACTGCCAACAGAACAAAGTCCCAAGGCCAGCTTAGACCTAAATTCTCAGCGTGGCAGTTAAAGCCCTCAATGATTTATTAAAAACCACATCTCCAAAGACATTTGTCACTTGTCCTTTCCATACTCCAGGAATATTAATCTATAATGAATTTGAATTTTGAAAATCCATAATAAACCTTATAAATGATTTCCCTAATCATAGACCAAGCTTCTTCTTAAATCCTTTGCTTCCCTCTTTTCCTCTTTCAAGGAACCAGAGCTACAAATGAGTACAGGAAAGGGAAAAAGAGGAAAGAAACAGAGTCACACAGCATGAGTGACTCTAGGGGCCTATGACTCTATGAATTCTTTAGGACACTCTAGTATGCTACAGATATAGTCATGGCAATATTTCTGGTTTCACATACTCTTTAAAACCTTGTTCTTCTTGGTGAGGTATGTGTCTTCTCATCTTGAGTCTGGAATTATAAACACTCCCACAGTAAGAACATGACAGAAGGAGCACTATATGACTTCCAAAGCTGGGTTACAGAAAAGTAATAGCCTACACTTGGCTCTCTCCCTTAGGATACTTGCTTGCCCTTTGAATTCTGCCACCATATTGTAATGAAGTCAAACTAGTTTTTTTGCAAAGAGACCACATGGTGAAGCCCAAGTAGAGAGGAATTGAGGTCTCCATCTGACAAACAGTGTCCAGCTGCAAGACATGTGACCGATGACTTCAGTCATAAGCTTCAAGTCCTCCAGCAGAATACCTAGATAGCCTAGACAGTACAGGGCAGAAGCAAGACAAGCTTATTACACTCTGTTCCAAATCCTGACCTACAGTCTGTGAGCTTAATAAGTTGTTGTACTCCACGTGGTTTTCAAATGAGTTGTTACAGAGTCATAGTAAGTGGAATAGGTCCTTGGATCAAATGGCAGATAAATACTATGTTCAGACATTCCCATCTGAGAATTTTGAGTTAGAAATCATTGAGAAGCCACTTTGTTTTAGGATTATTTGTTCAATGTTTTTATCTGAAACTCCCCACTTCTTCTCACTCTTGGGTTTCAACTGGAGTATGACGTGATACCCTATGTCTGAACTTCTTATCTCCATAGACAGATTCTCATCTCAGTGGCCTCTTATGCCTTTCCAGCCATCTTTCCTGTACACTGGGCTTAGGTCCCTGGTGAACATTTGCAACATTGTCTTGGGCAAGTTGAAGAAGTAAAATTATTGTGTCAGTGCTCCCTAGAAAATCATTTTCTATTTAGAATTTCTTCACATATTAGTCTGTTCTCAGAAACAGTATTTTCACTATGTTAATGAAAAGGAGATAAAGTTATCACAATGTAGTTCGGGTTGAGAAGAGGTAAGATTTACTTTACTTTCTCCATGATAAATTTCTCATGGCTTATCCTTAAATATTTCTTGCACTTTCCCCCAGCCCTTGCTGTTGCTTTTGCCTGAAAATCCCTAAAATTTTACCTATCATTTTGGCCTAATTCAACATACCAACTCTATTAAGTAGTCAGGCCTAGTGCCAAATCGTGTCCAATCTTATGCTTCCACAGAATTGTGCACATAATGTTTTTAAAACATCTTCTTATGGTAAGTTATCCATACACATGGATTATGTCCTTATTTAGATAGTGAGATCTTTGCTGGTGTTTATTTCCTCACAACATTTATCCTGGAGCCTTTCACTTGATAGCTCCTCAATATAAGTTTGTTGAGTTAAATTTCTAGATGAAAAAGAATGGTAAAAATATAATGTTATAATATTATAAGGTTTATTATATGTATTATATATCATAATAAGATTCACAAGTTTACAATCTTAACTTTAGAGGCTTTAATTAAGTCAAGGCATGTGTGTATATGTGTGTGTGTGTGTGTGTGTGTGTGTGTGTGTGTGTGTACTCATACACATTTACATATGATGAAAATTGAGATCTTGCTTTCTTCAGTATTTCCATAAATTATTATTCCCACTATTTGGGCTTAACTTTGATACAAATTCAGAAACATCTTTAAGGGCCAACCTGGGAGAACCAAAGCATTTTAGAGAAGTCACAACACACACCTAATGTTTAACCCAGATAGCTGGTGGAGGGTTCCACTAATTATTCAATTCTGATTAAGAATTAACAAACCCTTCTAACAGCCAAATGTGAAAATTTGAACATCAAATGTGATAGAAAATATAAGAAAAGGAAGAAGAAAATTTTAATAGTTTAACATAGTTCTTTACATTTAAAAATAAGTTAGCTTTTTGCCATTTCAAAATATTTGCTAGATATTTTTAAAAGCTTCTACTTGGGGAGTGAGATAAACTACATAAAACAATTGGTTTTTTTCAATATATATTTTTATTTTATTGGAGCATTATGGTTATACATAACTGTTGGGTTCATTTTGACAAAATCATACCTGTGTGGAACTGAATTTACTGCATCTTAGTCCCTGGTGCTCCCACTTTTCCTCTCCTCCTAAAATAATTGTTAATAACCAAGTATGCATGAATGAATTATATCTTACTAACAATATGATATACATTTTCCATTCAAAGATATTAATATCAGTCCTTTCATTATGCAAGAATTTTTTCAGCTATAGCATTCCAATTAACATAACCATCTATTTCCATATGAACAGGGGTCTATGCTAATTTTACACTAATTCCTAAAATGAATAATTGAGATACTGGATGCAATGTCTCAAAAAACTGAATCTTGTTTTGGTGCTTAAAGTAACAAGCCCTGAGCCATGAGTTAATCAAGAAAACTATACATAGGTCTTCATTAGCATATCAAGAATCAGCCTCCGATAACAGAATCACTGAACAGGCACATTTAATGGTTCAAAATTCAATCACACTTGACTCAGTCTGAAAATATCAGTGTCTTAACAATTCCTTGTGTTTATATAGACTAGAACCTGTCCTGTTGAGAGAACACAGTTCTTTTGCATATTTTCTTTGATTAACCACATTTAAGAGCAGCTGCCATTATCTACACTTGACAAAATATCAAGAAGATAAAGTAACACAGCCAAGGTCACGCCTACCCAAAAAAAAAAACACCTAAATCAACTTTGAACATCCTGACTGCAGTTAACACTCTCCTGAATCCAGAAATACACAGGACAAAATATATTTCTATCCTTGGATACATCCAAGTTATTGTAAGGTCCCATTGATGCTGTCACCAACCTCTAATTCCCTCCCAGTGCAACATGAAATGAATGAAAAAGGATAGAATATGAAGGAGGTGGCATTTCCAGGACTTTGGGGGCCCCAATTCAGGAAAAGGATATAGATGAAAACTGAGCTACATTTATGTGTTCAAATATTGTAAGCAGTAGCTTGGTCATAAACATTCTACAGAATGGTTTAAGGATTGTTATAACATGGTCATTCATGACCATGGAATCAGGTACAAAGCACCTGGTGGTAATACAAGCCCTGCTGGAAATATTGGAGAGCAAATGTTGCCAGGGATGTGGTTCTGTAAAGCCCTAGGTGATGGTTAATAATGAGATCAGGGCAAATGGTATGAAAATACTTTGTGTAAGACCAATGACTTGGAAAACTGTGATTTTTATATGTAATATGAAAGGAATTGCACTCTAAAAGCATGTATAACAAATTAAATCAAATAAATAAATTTTAAAAAAATAATGAGACCAGGGGTAGAGGGAATTTAAAGGTTAAATGAATTTAAAAGAATCATCCTCAGCTCTTGACATGACCCTAATTTTTCCTCAGACAGAATGTTGGTGCCTGGTAGGTAGTGGATACTGTTGCCAAAAGCTGGGTCCTTGTCCAAGATGCCAATCCAATAATGAGGACACGGTTTTGATAAAAAGGAAAAAGAAGGTTTATTGCTTTGCTAGCAAAAGAAAAACACAGGGGAACTCCTGTCCCAAAGGCTGTGATTCTGCTCATTAGCAGGAACAGGGGGCTTTTAAAGAGGTGACTCAAAGGTTACATTCCATGTGTTCTCTGTCTGGAGTTGTAATTCACTTGTTAATTTGGGAGATAGTCATTTCTGAGATCTTCCAAGTACCCTCCCCAAAGTTTGGATTACTTCATTCCTATGATGAATACTACTCAAGGACAATTTAACTCTGCCTAGGATGGGGAAGAAAGGTAATCCTGTTTCCCCTGAGATTAGGGAGGGGGAGAGATTAGGGAGGAGCAGGGAGAGAGGAAGAGAAAGAAACACCTCCATTTTAAAAACAAGTTGCAGTGGCAAAGCAGCAAGGGCTATATTCAAAGCATAAAGTGGACCACCGATACAGTACCAGATAATAAGAAGGAAAGGAAAGGAAAAAAAAACGTGCAGTAGAAGTCAGCATTGGTATTAGATCTGGGTTGGAAAACAAAAGGCATATCTGCCAGCATTCCTTTGCTCTATGACACTAGAAATTAATTCCATTTGTCATCCTGGAGTAGATGCATTTTAGAACTCTTCTAATTACGTCATAACCTTCCACTTCTTAACAGCTTCTGAAAATTATAGAAGAGTAAAATTTATTTTCCAGATGCTATATTCCAGTTAGTTTCCCTCTATGAGTGCCCAGAAACATGGTTGTTTTTCTAAACAGATAACTTAAGGCAAGTAAAGTACTGCAAGGTCAGATCAGCAGCAACAGGTAAGAAAGCAAGATGCCCCCTACTTAGATATGTAAACAGCAAGGCTTACAGAGAATATGAACTGATGGATTCAACATGTTTCCAGAAGATGAAGCTGTATTTCCTGAAGAAAACAAGGCTGAGAAAACTTTGCCTATAAATCAACAATTATTGGTAGTTAGTCAATATCACAGATTTGATAAAGTGCCAGAACTCACTAATGGTATGAGAACATTAAGTCTTTGGTCACAAAGTCATAGCAAGTCCTTGCTCAGATTTACTTTGGAGCTGTCTGGACTTGGAATTGTTGTTGCTATGAATAACAAATCTGATGTTTTTCTTATGCCCTCATTTCTAAGGCATTGTGCTATAGTCATATGTGGTAAAGATAAAGGTAGGCCAGAGTGGAACAGTAGGAGATGTGATGATACTGGCTTTGACATACAAAAGTTAAATTGGTCAAGCTTCTATATTCAGAGCACATGCCAAGATTCTATTCCCCAAATTCTAAGATTGATTACTGGATTCCTTAATTGCTTGTAAGATAGGTCAGTTATAGTCCTCTGAGACTAAAGGGATGCCTACTTGTGCCATCACCTCATACGTATTTTACTTTGCATCTGCTTTTATTGTAAAATGAAAATAGAATATGGATTACCTCTCACCATTACCAAGACATTAAAAACTATCTAAAGGAGTCAACATAACTGTTTAACAAGAGTCTACCCATTGTCTTTCTTGAGTCTCCAGTTGAAGTTCAAGTGTTACTTTGATAACATTACCTGCTCATGGTATGTCTTTACAGTTCAGATGTAGTATTCTTTAAGTAGATTTAAGCTTTCTACTCAGGATATAGTTCAGAATTTGGTCACAGCCGGGCGTGGTGGCGCACGCCTATAATCCCAGCACTTGGGAGGCTGAGGCAGGAGGATCGCGAGTTCAAAGCCAGCCTCAGCAATGGCGAGGCACTTAGCAACTCAGTGAGACCCTGTCTCTAATAAAATTAAAAAAAAAAAAAAAGGGGGCTGGGGATATGGCCCAGTGGTCAAGTGCCCCCTGAGTTCAACCCCAGGTACCAAAAAAAAAAAAAAAAAAAAAAAAAAAAGAATTTGGTCACATCATCTACATCACCTGGGAGTTTGTTATAAATGCAGAACTCAGGCCCCACCCATAATCAGAATCTCCATTTTAACATGATCCTCAGAAGATTCATAAGCACATGAAAGTTTGAGTATTGGCCTATATGACAACTGGATTTTGCCAGGCACTGCATATTAAAGAATGCTTGCTTAGATTCCTATCCATACTTGAAGGCACAGCTAAAATTGGTATAGAATTGTGTTAGTCAGATTTTTTGGTTACTTTGATAAATACCTGAAGAAAACAACTTATAGAAGAAAAGATTTATTTTGGCTTGTGGCTTCAGAAGTTTCAGTTCCTGGTTGGCCAACTCCACTGCTTTGGGCCTGAGATGGGGAGCGGGGGAGGAGTGGGGAAGAAGGAGCCAGAAACAAGATTTAGTCTCCAAGGCATAACCCCAGTAACCTACTTCTTCCAACCCTGCCCTACCTCTTCTCAGTAGTCCATCCGGCTATCAATAGATAATCCACTAATGAGGTCAGAGCCCGCCCCGCATGGCATGTTCCAATCACTTCCCAAAAGCTCCACTTAAACATTGCTGCTTTGGGAACCAAGGATTCAACAACATGAGGAAACACATATGAAAGATACTTCATATCCAAAGCATGACAAAAATAGACTACAAATAATTTGTTTGTGAGATCCTACTAGTAAGAATTTATTCACGGGGAAGGGAGGGTGCAAGGGGGGAAGGGGGGAAAAGTGGTTGAATAAGATGGATATCATTATTCTAAATGCACGATTGAAGACTTGAATGCTGTGAATATACTTTGAATACAAACTGTTTATGTAAAAAGATGCTCTATATGTATAGTATGAACTGTAATACATACTACTATAAATAAAAATTAAAAAGAAAAAAAAGAATTTATTCACTAGTAAGAAGTGAACATAAATTCTTACTAGTAGGAAAATAAACTACTCATTTATGATTACCAAAAATGGCCCCCACCCCTCATCAAAGTGTGACCTTCAAAGAAGGTAGTTGAAAAATCTATTATTCTGGATTTTCAATACCTGTGTTGGTACTCTAAAGAGGTATTTGCATTAAGGGTAATTCTAGCTGCTCTAAAGGCTATGGAAGTATATTTTGTAATTAAGGAAATAGGACATACATAAATGAAATTAGCTTCAGATTTTTTTTTATCCTATAAAATGGCCCAACACTATATGAATGGCAATCTATTTAGTAAATAGTAAATAAAGTGCTTGGTTCTATAATGGATCGATCCCAATTGACCATTGTTAAATCTCATCTGGCTCACCTTCAAGTTGTCTGTGCTGTCCTGGCAGGAGCAGGTATCCTCAGGGGCAGGAGACCAGGAGGCAAATGGAAGTGGGAATGCTGCCCACAGCCCTTCCTGGCTTTTCACCCTCTTCTCTTAGTGGCATGCTCTGTTAGTCATTTGACTTAGAAGAAAAACCTACTACTCTAAAGCTATCAAATCTCTCACTATCAAAATCCAAAATGATAAACAAGAAAAAAAACAAGAGAACAGTGTGTATAATATGAAGGTTTATCCTTGGTAACATTTTGGTAAGCCCATTGAAGAGGTTAAGTCAATTTTTCCTCAAAATGCTGAAAACCTTCTACCAATTTATAACTGGGAAAAAGGAAAGCTTATTTTAAAACTCATTTTTATTACTTTTTAAATGACTTTGAAATAGAGGAATTTTTTTCAAACATGGCACTGAAGAATCTATCCAAGAAACTCTAAATAGTTACAGTATCACAAGGATGATATTTAAAGATGTACTTTTAGGGTCTTATCAGATTATATTTGTCCTTTCACAAAATTCAAAAGAGTTACAGGGCTGCTGGATGAATAAAATGCATCACTGAAGGGTACTGGGTTTAGCAGAAATTTTATAATAAAGTTTCACCCATTATTGTAAAGATTTCATTTTAAATTACACTTAATAAATTATTATTGAGTCATTCATATTTACCATACACGTTATATTATTTATATTAAGGGTATAGGAAAATATTTATGGCTCAATCACAAAAAGGGGAAACCCAGAGAATCATTTTCTTCAGTTTTTTTTTTTTTTTTTTTAAATACACAAGCTGTGTTAACACAGGAAAGGGACATGAACAGTTGTGCAAAGGTATAGATAAATGGATGAACACTGAAAGTTCATCTATACAACCCAGTCTCCTCAAATCTTGCACTGTGAACAAAATAGTTGCAGGAGGTTGAAATCTTGGAGTATACGGAGCATTCAGATTGAAACTCTCAGATAATCCCTTATCACTTTTGATTTACCTGTATGGATAGAAAATTTTTGTATTCCTGTGGTGTCATAGTTTCAGAGGTCTCAGTGCTTGGTTGGCCAACTCTATAGCTCTAGGCTTGAGATGAGGCAGAACATCATGGCAGAAGGGCACAGTAGAAGAAAGTAGCTCAAAACATAGCAACAGGAAGCAGAGAGGGCTCTGCTCCCCAGGGACAAAATATAAACCTCAAAGGCACACTCCCAGTGACTTACTTCTTCCCACCCAGTTAACATCAGTGGATTAATCCACTGATTAGGTTAAAGCCCTCATAACCTAATCATTTAGCCTCTGACCATTCTTGCATTGTCTTACAAATGAACTTTTGGGAGACACACTACACAAACCCATAATTTATGGATCACCATGTCACTCTGTGAATAGATCCAGAGACTTACCTAATACTAATGTAGACACACAGGGACTCTTTTAAAAGCATATTCACTCAAAGAAATGAAAAAGGAGGAAGGAGGAAGAGTGTAACCTTAATTGGTCTTACCTGAGTTCCTGACTATCAGCTTCATTTCCCTGGCTGTGGGTTCTGCCCACCCTGATACTGTAGGAGTGAAGTTATCTCAGAAGATGATCTAGTTTATTCTCTATCTCCATGTGATATTTCTCCCACTGACAAATTTCATTCGTGCTCAATTTTTAAGGATATGATGCAAGCCACAGAAAAAGAAAGTATAAGTTAAAATGGTATAATCAGAACAGATTATGTTTTTACTTTTTATATATACTTCAAGATATTCATTGTACATCTTCGTAAATTCAGTTCAAAGTTTTGTCAGATTATTTTAGGCCATCTCACTGATTTAATCAGTTTCACTTATTAAAATTATTAGGAAATTTTTATTGAAAGCTAAAACTTAGGAGGAGTACATACTAAAGTCTTGGCTTTATAAGCAACTTGCTATAAGTCTTTGGGTAGGTCATCCATTCTTTTTAGACTTTTCTCTCCTTTGGTGACAATTTAAAAGGTTAGAGTAGAATGAACTTGAAGATTCTATTCTGACATTTTGTACTAGAAATCCTCAGTTATGGATTTTCAACTAATGATTTTCAATTAATATTTTAATAAATATTAATAATATTCATTTATTTGCATACTATTGTATCACTCACAAAGTGATTTCACATATATGATCTGTTTTAAATCTCTCCAGTGTCTGTGAATTAGGCAAATTTCATAGGAGTGCAAACAAATTCAGAGAAAGTTGTTACTTATCCAAGATCACAGGGTTACTAATAAGGCAGAGCTGGATAGACAGGTCTTCCTGCTTCCAAGTTCAACTTTTCCATAAACTGCATTCAATTATTTCAAGGTTATGGCAATAGAGGAGCATGCTTAGTTTTTAATGAATTGTAAAGTAATCTATTATCATAAAACAAAACTCTGATTTAAAGTTGGGAGATCTATGTTTCATTGACAGCTCTAACACAGATCTGGGGAATTTGTTAAACCTTTTTCAGCCTAAGTTTCCTCATTTGTTAAAAAAAAAAGAAGTTTGGGCTTCATGAGTTTTGAACTTTCTTCCTGCTTAAAATTCTGATTTTCTTTTCAGTAGCTATGTCCATTTTTAGATTAACATTGTGATAGATTAATATTAAAATGCAAACTTTTTAGGGTCTATTAGAGTTGTTTTTTTTTTTTTTTTTACCAAGGATTGATTGAATTCAGGGGCACTCGACCACTGGGCGACATCCCCAGCCCTTTTTTGTATTTTATTAGAGACAGGGTCTCACTGAGTTGCTAAGTGCCTGGCCATTGCTGAGGCTGGCTTTGAACTTGTGATCCTCCTGCCTCAGCCTCCCAAGTACTGGGATTACTGGCGTGGCCACTGTGCCCCACTGGGTCTATTAGAGTTTTTAAATAGATAAACTTGATGACTATTTCCACTAGCTATTATTCATGCTTTTTGGCCACCAGCATATTAAAAACCTGGAACTGATATTACTGATATTACTGACTAAACTCCACTTTCTAACAAACTAGTTAATTTAAAAATTCATAAAGGGGTTTGTGATTTGTGACTGATTTGTGTAGAAAATGTATCAAGTTGCATTTTCTGAAAGGTTACTTGGGAACTAATGCTAGAGAACCAAAAGGTTACTATAAAGACCCTTTCAGCCTTCTTTGCAGTGTTGTGAAAGACATATCTACCTCCCTGATATGGTATTTTATTGTCATGCATGCTCATGATTCAGAAAGTTTATGATTGATAAACATCTCATTTTAAAATAAGGAAAAAATCACTTGAAAATAATGGAGAATACGATGGTCAGTGTTTCAAGAGTTTGGGACAAAGAGGAGTTTTGAACCTGCTGCTTCTTTGGCCGCCTCCCCACTTGAGTAGAACATTGTAACTTTTGAAGCCAACATAGAATGGATCATAACCAGCTTGCTGAGCTGGTGACTTTATGCACAATTAAGCCTTGTTGAGACTTTCTTTATTTGTAATAGTGCTGTTACAGCGTGGGATGCTATTCAGCTCCAAACAACATTCCATTTAATAACTAAGCAATAGTTCAGCCACTAAATCAGGACCATCACTAACGATAAACATCACCCTTTTCTTTGACCTCACTTGGCTCTCCTGCCCAGCAAAGTAAGTATGGCCACAGCATGGTCCTTGAAATGAGAAAGTTAGAGGAAGGGTCAACTGAACAATAGGGATCAAAATTCCATCTAGTTACAGAAATGCCATTTTCCCTTAGGCTTTTCTTTTCTTTAAATATGAAGTTATCTACTTTCCAAGCAGTACTTTAAGTGCCATTGAAAACAAGACTATACAAGGCCCTGGATTTGATCCCTAGCACAAAAAACAAGCAAACAAAACAACTGGACAAAAAAAATAACAGCACTAACTACCACATCTCTTAGACATTAAGGAGATCAAAACCCAGAAGGGCGTGTAAAATATATATACACCAAAAAGATATGAATAGGAATGTTAATAGCATTTTTTACAATAATCAAAAGTAAAATAGTTCAATGTCCATCAAGAGTAGAATGAATAAATGAACTATGGTATGTTTATGTACTAGAAACTCAAGCTAGGAAAAAGAAAGAAAGAAAGAAAGAAAGAAAGAAAGAAAGAAAGAAAGAAAGAAAAGAAAGAAAAAGAAAGAAACTTTATAGAAACCTCACATAAAATCCCAAAAAATAAAGGTAAACAAGTCATTGATTAGAAATGCAAAAACAAAAAAACAAACAAAAAACTAAAAAAAACTCAAGCTAGATATAACTAGCTTGTGAATATTAGTAAATTATCAATTTTTTGATGTGAATACACAAATGTGTTCACTTTTCATCAAACTCTACACACATATTTTGTGCCATTTTTTGAATAAATTTTACACACTAATAAAAATTATTTAAAAATTACGTTAGAAATGAGAAACTGCTATGGTTAAAAAGACTTCAGTGCATTACAGGCATCAATTCAATTAAGACTCATCAGCAAGTATAAAAGGGTCAGTTTTATTTACTTAGCTATACATTAATTATTATTTTAATCCAGTTTTTACATTAGAGCAGATTTAGGTTTACAGAAAGTTGCAGTGACAATACAGAGAGTTCCCATATACTGCTCATCTACTTTCTCCTATTGTTAAAGGAGGTAGAATGCCCTTCTCATAACACCATATGCGAGCGCATGCTATTGACTTACTACGGATAGTCTTAACCTTTATCTGGTGAAGGTTAAGTTTATCAGGCTCCTGAAATAAAGCTATTTTCCCCTCTCCTTTCCAATACTGAATTTTTAGGAAGAAAGTCATTAAGTGCTGTTCACACTCAAGGTTGAGGGATATGGACTACACTTCAATTCTGTTTTAAAATTTCCATTTTTGTATACAATTTGCACTAAGTATCCATTATTGAGTCAGCTCATCTACATAATTTATAAATAAATATCCTTACTATTTTGCCTTTTTACAAGCAATTAGACAGCAAGTACTGTGTGATTCAACATACTGTTAAAAGTTTTCCATTTTAATGGAAACCTTGTAACAAGGTAAATATGTTCAAGCTAAAGAAGGGGCCATACTGTAACTACTGAAAATAAATGAAAATGACTAAAGGAGAATGTGAGAGCATTTTCTTTATCAGGGGTAATGGTCATGGGCTAATCTATATTAAGATGGAAATGGGTCTGTATTAAGGATTAGTATCTGGGCTGAAGAGGTTTGGTAAATTATGTCTTCAGAACACTTACGATGTATATAGTCTACTTTTCCTATGTAGTCGCGTCTCATGCATACCTGTGCATCACCTGAGCCAACTCTAGGGATTGAAGAAGCCCTAGCAGGACTTCTACACGGGCTATTATTTTGAAGGGATTATTCTATCACAGGATTTGTAGTCAGCGCCAGCCTCCGAGTAGCTGGGCCATTTCTATGGCACTACAGGCTTTGGTAGGAAGCCAGCAAGAAGCTCCTCCCTGCGGCCTGGAAAAGGGCGTTGCAGAGGCCCGCGAGCCCCTCCTGCCGGAGCAGAGCCAGCCTGGCGTCCAGGCCCCGCCCTACTTCGTCTCTGGGCCTCGCCCCGAGCCCCGCTCCTCCTCCAGCCCCGCCCCTCCCCGAGGCCTTCGCGTCTTCCTTCCGGGTCGCGCTGGGCCGGGCTTGCTGCGGTGGTACCGCAGCGCGAGAACCTGGGAGCGGCCTCGCGCCCAGGCCTTCCCGCGCCTCCTGGTCGGGGGTGAAGCCCTCGGCGCGTGTCTCTCCCGGACCCTGCAGGGTACGGCCCTTCCTTTACTTCTCCCTCCTGCGGGTCTCCGTCTTAATTCTTCGTCGCTGGGGCGGGGCCGGGCGGGGCGCTGTTTGGGGGAGCGTGGGCGTGAGGCTGAGGCCCCCACCACTCGCGCCTCCGCCTCCCGCTACGCGGCGTTTGCGGGGCTTGCTGGGGACCTTGAACTCTGCGTAGGTGCGGAGGGCGCAGCTTCCCTGCACCAGTGTCCCTGCAGGGCGTGAGTCGTAGCACTGCGCAGGGTTGTTGACACAGGGGAGTCTGCGGGCTGCCCACACCTGCCGCTCCTTCCGGATCTGGTGCCACTCCTGAGCCACCTGCCTGCCTACGAAAACTTGTTGCCGGTGTACCTGCTGCCATTATTTCCCTCTGACATCTGATGGTTTCTGCCCACGCCTTTCTTCAGGACTGCCACAAGATGCCTGATAGCAACCTCGTTTCCGTATTTAGGAGTGCACCTAGAATGTGATGATGACCATCCACTTGTCCTTGTCAACATGTTTGCAGTGTGGGTCGTTTTGTATTTCCTTTGGCCCCAAAAAGCTCATTGCCACAAAGTTTTCCCCATCCTCAAGTTAATTGGAAAGAAGTTAAGATGATATAAACTTGTGGTCAGGTAGTTGCATTGATAGTTGATACTGTGTCTGGCTTTGCACCCTGGAGGTCTCACTACTTCGCCAGGTGTGGGTTTTTTGCTTGTGTCTGTCTGAAGATACAAGTTGACTTTTCTGCTTTCTGCGTGCATTCCTGAGTTTCTTAAGTTCAGAATATGGGTACCCTTTTCTCTTCAAACTCACCTCATGTTTCTCTTTTATTACATATTTTACCTGTTGGTTGAATACAGGGGCCTTTTCCCAGTTACGTCAAGGCACTTATAGTCCTTTATCAGATATTAAGTTCTTGGGGGAAAGTAAAGTTTTCTTTCTAGTGGCAGTGTGCATCATCCCATAGTAGGCACTCTCAAAGTTGTCATTGAATTGGATTCATTTCATACTTTGAATACCAACTTTTACTTTTCAACTGCTGTCCCAAATTTTGGCTTTTCTGAACCCTGCATTTTCATATCCTTCCTTCTGTTACTGACTTGAAAATCAGAGAGTTCAGCTCAGTGCAAGGTGGTTAATTTCTTTTGCTTATGCCATGATACAGTAAAAAAAGAAAAAATGTTAATAAATTATCTTTCACTTCCATGCGTGGTCAGCTAACAAAAATTGCCCCTTCTTTCTTTTCTGTGTTAGTATTATTCATTGTCTTACCCTTATAATTTTGGTGCAGTGTACAATTGCTATTTAACTTCATGGATTTAACTTTGGTGCCCTCCTAGGACATTTATCATCTGAATTTATAAGAATATCCACGTCTTTTTTCTTCTAGTACTCTTGATGGTTTTATTCATATATAAGGTAGAAAGGAAGACTACCCGTTTTTTGTTGCTGTTAACCAGTGATGCCAACATCATTTGTTGAGTTCTATTTTTCCCTTCTGATAAGTAACATATATATATGGTTACTGGTCAGGTGGGCACACAACATTTTCACTTTTTCCTTTGGCTATGTACTGCTTAATTTTTAAAGAGAACATATATATTTATTTTATGAACTAGTAGAGTTTTTAAGTATTTATTAATAAGCAACACTTGAAGATGTATTATTTTGGGATATCCAGTTTAGATGGCAAAATATATATGTTAATATATATCATGGACACTTAACTCCTGTGTATTCTCGGGACTCTTTCTGAACTGTTCAGCAGTACTTCTGACTTTCTGTGATGATGCCACACTACTCTTATTACTCTAACTTTACAATATGTTCTAATGTTAGTAACTGAACAATGTATATTATATACATCCCTAAATATTTTGGGAATAAACTCATTTAGTTGGGACAAGTTAAGTCCCTTTCTTTATATCTTATGCCCCCCTAAGTTTCTTGCCTATGCTTGAAATTAATATTTTTGGTTTGCCTTTACCACAATCAGTTGAATTAGTAATGATTGTTAGATAAATCCCTCTGTTGCTCACTCAGCATTTACTATGTAGAGTTGCTTCCTAGAGTTGTACATGAGAGAAGCAGCCTGATTCAAAATGTGCAAATCTTGCCGGGCGCGGTGGTGCACGCCTGTAATCCCAGCACTTGGGAGGCTGAGGCAGGAGGATCATGAGTTCAAAGCCAGCCTTAGCAAGGGCGAGGAACTTAGCAACTCAGTGAGACCCTGTCTTTAATAAAATACAAAAAAGGGCTGGGGATGTGGCCCAGTGGTTGAGTGCCCCTGAGTTCGATCCCCGGTACCAAAAAAAAAAAAAAAAAAAAAAAAAAAAAGTGCAAATCTTTGACTTTGCATTTTGTCTTAGTACCTGTGGTATGTCTCTTCATCAGCTACAAAACAGGACCTGTTTTCAGTGTCTGTAGGTGATAGAAGTGAGCCTTATATCCATTTGTATCTTACCATCTAAACTGGATATCCCCAAAATAATACATCTTCAAGTGTTGCCTTTTAATAAATACTTAAAAACTGTATTAGGTCATAAAATAAATATATATGTTCTTTTTAAAAATTAAGCAGTACATAGCCAAAGGAAAAAGTGAAAATGTTGTGTGCCCACCTGACCAGTAACCATGTTCCACAGAAGTCATCACTGTTTAATAATTTATTCTTATGTTCCAGATTTTAAAGTGAGTATAATCTACATTTGTTTCATAATTGGCAGTCTATTCTATGTAATTTTCTGCAACTTTTACTTAGTCATAGTTGAGAAGCATCTTTTTGTGTCAGTTCATATAACATATTGTCGCTTTTTTGTGATACTGTAGGTTAAACTCAGGAATGCTGTACATCTGAGCTACACCCATAGGCCTTTTTTTAAAATTTTATTTTCAGACAGGGTCATATGAAGTTGCCTAGGTTGGCCTCAAGCTTGTGATTCTCCTGCCTTAGCTTTCTGAGTAGCTGGGATTATAGGCATGTGCCACCATGCCTGGTTCAACATTATCTTGTCTCTAAAAAAGTCTTTTTGGTATTTAATTAGGAATAACCCAAAATTTATTGGACCAATCCTCTGTTGATATTTAGACTACTATAAAATTTATATTGTGTTTATAATATAAACAAAATTACAGGATCATTTTGTATGTGCAGTAGTTTCATCTTATCTTTAGTTTTACTTTTTAATGATTTCAGTTACCTACAGTCCAGTCATAGTCAGATATTATTAAATGGAAAATTCTAGAACTAAACAATTCATAAGTTTTAAATTGTGCACTATTCTAAGTAGCATGATGAACTCTTATGCTTTCTTACTCCATGAATCATATCTTTGTCCAACACATCCTTGCTGTATCCACCATCCACTTGTTAGTCATTTGGTAGCATCATGGTTAGTAGATCAACTGCATAGTTTTGCCATACTTGTGTTCAATTAACCTTGCTTTTTTTTTTTTTTTTTTTTAACTAATGGCTCCAAAGCTCAGTAGTAGTGATGCTGGGAATTCAGATATGCCAAAGACAAGGTATCAAGTGCTTCCTTTAAGTGAAAAGGTCAAAATTTATCATAGGTATGTATATATGAGAAGAACAAGTATATACGAGTGTTCCCTGCTATCTCTGGTTTCAGGTATCCACTAGGATCTGAAACTTATTCCCTTAGGTGAGGTAACTACAGTATATGTTTGCACATTTATTTTCTTTAATGCAGATACTTAAATTGTTGGATCAAAGACTGTATATATATTTTAAATTCTCAGAGATTCTGCCATAGTGCTGTTCAAAAGGTTGTTAAGAATAGACTTGTACAGTTTATAAAAATGCTCCTTTTGCCATCATATCCTTGTCAAGAATGGCCAAGAGTCTGCAGTTGTA
Source organism: Tamias sibiricus (assembly GCA_025594165.1). Taxonomy (NCBI): domain Eukaryota; kingdom Metazoa; phylum Chordata; class Mammalia; order Rodentia; family Sciuridae; genus Tamias; species Tamias sibiricus. Next base: position 85,140,429 of record CM046666.1, on the reverse strand, counting down.
TCCAGCTTGCAAGCTAAGAGTTTGCTGGCAGAAGACATGAGTCTTCTGGGTAAAAGACAAAACCACAGTAGTAATAGCAGCCAAAGCATATCATCTTGTGCTGAGCCTGGGGGCCCCAGTTTCTACAGGGTGATGTGACAAGGGCCAGATGACACTAGCATATACAGCAGGTTTCCTCCTGAGTTTAGAGAATCTGAATTTTTCATAGTAGGGTACAAGTAAACATGCCTGATTTTTGCTTTAGAGGGAGCAAACTTGCTTACTTCTCAAGAGGAAGACCTCTTTTTATATCCCAAGGCTGTTTGCTAAATAAATGCTATAGAAAAGATAATTTGAAATAAAAATGATCAGTGCCTCTGTTAAGATATGCAGAAATTGATATACCTGTAAAGTATTATCTCATATAATAGTTACTATCAAGATGAAAGGGTCGTTGCATTTCTTTGCTTAATGATGGGGTTGAATATCTATGTTTACTGGCCATTTGTATTTTTTGTTCTTGCATGATCATATCCTTTGTTTATTTTTCTGTTGAATTTCTCTTTTATTGATTTGTAATAGCTCTTTATATATTGTGACTATTATTGATTTGGTAAACCACTTATTAGTATTTTCTCATAGTATTTTTTTTTTTTATAATGTGGTTACTGGGAGTTGTTGCTACATATAAATCTTTAGATTGTATGTTTTTGTCAGAACTCATCAAATTGTACTCTTGAAATATATGGTTTTTTGGAATGCAATTATATCCTGAAGTTAGTTTAACAGTATTACACCCATTTTAGGTAATTACTCTTTTAGCTATCATGGCTGTCCATGACAGACTTAAAATATTTTGTCTGAGATTTTGTTAGGCAGGATAACTGTAAATCCTCTATATTTTTGTTAGGTAAAATGTTCTCTTGCTTTAGTATATAAAAATGTACAAAAATATAGGTAGTACTTGGCTAAAACAAATTCATATAATTAGTATGCTTTTAACATTGGTGTTATCATTTTTTTTTCTCTTCAACTAGATATGACTTATTTGAAATATTTTAGAAAAACATATGGTTTATGAAAGGTTTAAGGTTCTTTTGAATTCACCAGTCTCCCCATTCCCATTTCTTACCTATTATGAAAAACTGAAGAAAGGGTAAAATACAGTTAATATAGCATAATAGTATGTGTATCTAAGACACTTTGTTAACTAGAAACATATCCTTCCTTGTCACAGTGTGAGATAGTATTTGGGTGGGAAATGTGTTTTCAGATCAATTATGTCAGAAGATCACCATTCCAATAATCCTACAGTCTGCTTGCTTTTTTTTTTTTTAAATCATTGATTTCTCTAATTTTTTCTGCTTTTCTTGCTACTAAAGATTGATGATGAAATATTTCAGAAGTTTTAAATATACTTGTTAAAGAAACTCTAGGAGAGAGGAGAGAGAATAGTTTCTGCAGTACTCACTGTTGCCAATTTCTAGTTTAAATGGATTCTAAATTCTGACTTTGTTTTCTGATAATCATTTCTAGCCTGACTTTGTACACATCTCTTGCTTAGTCCTTGCAATTGTTCATCAACACAGAAGAAATTTCTGAAGAATTTAACCATGTTCCAGATTTTTTATGTCACCTCTTTACATTTTTGAGGGTTACACTGATCTCTGAAGAGAAAGAAGTATTGTTTCCTTCTGCCCTTAGGGTTTTTATCCTAGTTGGTTCCCCTGCCTTCTCCCTCTACCTTCAGATGCCTGGAATTTCAAGAAGCTTTGAAGCTGGTTAGGAATGTCTCCATGTTGACCTACTTAGTTCATTAAGGAACTCTACCTGTATTGGGGCCTTGTATCAGTTAACATTCCAGCACTGTAACTTTGGACCTGCAAAGTAACATGAGGAAGGATTTATTTTGGCTCACAGTTTCAGAGGTTTCAAGACATGGTCACTTGGCACTATTGTGGCACAGTCCAGTGTGCCAGCAAAGTGTGTCAGAGGAGGCCTGTTCACATCATGGCAGCCAGGGAGCAAAAAGAGAAAGGGGCTGGGGCTGTATCTGCTTCAAGGCCCTCCCAATAACCTAACTGCCTCCCAGTAGGCCCCACCTCTTAAAGGTTCTACCACTCCTGGTAGCACCAGAGGCTATAACCAAGCCTTTAACACCTGGGCCATTGGGGGACCCTTATCCAAACCTTAGCAAGCCTTGTTGATTAAAACACTAATCATAATAAAATGTTTTAACTGAAGATGAATTTACTTAGAGGAAAAGAGAGGTATGTAAAATCTTAAGATGCTGTCCCTAGTAGTTTCTATACTGTACTGTTAATTTCTCAAGATGTTAGTTTTAAGCATATAGTACATTTGGAATGTAAGTAATTGTTATGAAGGCAAAGTGATACTTTTGCTAACATTCTGCATGTTCTCCCCCACAGCATGTCTAATACTACGACAATATTAAACCTGTCTTTTTACCCTTACTGTTATATTCTCGCTTCTGTCAGTCTGTCTTTTCTCTTAGCTTATCTCCTTTTTTAAGAACTTCTTTTTTGTCCTTAGTTTTTCTAGTTCTCTATAATCAACCTATGGTCTTCAAATAGATTTGAAATTTTTAAAAAATCATCATATTTGAGAAAATAGCTTTCTTTTCCCTCTCCAATCATCTCTTTCATGAATGTTTCTTTAATTTCAATCAGAGTTTCTTTGTGGCCAGAGTCAAGTCTCTTTTATGTATTCAGGGGCTGCTTTTGTACTAATGGAAGTTATACTTTTTAATATTTTCTTTGAACAGTAAAATTTCAATATGTATACTATTCCTTCTTGGATGGCTTCAAAGACATTCACACATTTGATTCTTAACCATTGTATTTCAGTTTTTATTATCCATTTTCATCCTCTTTTTCTCTGTATCAAGATAGGGAACTTTTTTTCACATGTATCTTACTTATAGAGTCACTGGTTTCATTTCTGTGTTTATTTTAAACGTGTTTATTTTAATTCTTTCATGCCATCTACTCTGCCAATTTTTGTAGAACAAGAAATGGTTATTGAGCCTAAATTGGCATGCTTTAGGCCTTAAGTGTATAGTTATAATTAAGGTACATTCTTCGAACTTGAGGAATTCATAGTCTGTTGGGGTAGAAAAATATATCAGCAGAAAAGAAATAGCAGATAATATGGGACATGTAAGTGCAAATGAAAGATGAGTGATGGGTAAATTCTGAACTTGACCTTGAAGGTGAGAGGGTGCCAAAGCAGAGGAAGCGTGAGGGTATTCCATCCAACATCATTGAATATTCAACACTGCTGAGCCATCAAAGCCTAAATGTGTTGAGGGAATTGTGGAGGTTCTGTTGTGTCTATAGCAAAGGTTGTGGGCATGTGAAGTGAAGAGGAAAGAGGTAAAATAGGTGCAAAGGTAGTGGACCTTTCTTGTACATCATATTATCAAAAAGACAGCCTTCCTTAAATGGTATATCTGTGTATTTGAGAAGAATGAGGAGAAAAGATCCAGGAAGGAAGCTTAGAAGAAGTTACCAGAGAGGCAGAAAGGGGTATGATTATGTGTTATTATTTTCTATAGAAGCCTAAAGGGGACAGGCCATGAAAGAGGGCTGACATGATGGTTGGATCAAATTAAAATGTAGTTTGGTGAGTGTTACTTCAAATTCACATATCATTTCACTCTTTTGATTGACATATTATTTTGATTGACATATTTAGGCCCAAAGCTCTTGCTTTGATTTCTAGATTCATCTAGAAAAGTCCTTTCTGTAGAATAGAATCTCTTGACCAGGTTCAGTAGGATTCAGAAATGATAAGCATTAAGATTTGGAATTCTTTTCTTGATTTATTACCACATTTTATAATAAATCTGTTTATTCTGTTGCATTTTAGTACTGTGCTACAAAGCTGTCTAAATCCACCTTTTTTTCTTTTGAGGGGCTGGTGCCAGGGATTGAACTCAGGGGCACTCAACCATTGAGCCACATCCCCAGCCCAATTTTGTATTTTATTTAGAGATAGGGTCTCACTGAGTTGCTTAGCACCTTGTCCATTGCTGAGGCTGGCTTTGAATCACAATCCTCCTGTCTTAGCCTCCCGAGTTGCTGGGATTACAGGCGTGCACCACCGTGCCCAACTAAATCCTCCTTTTTTTCTGTCACTTCACTGACTTGTCTCTATGGACTATTTCACAAGTAAATTTTGTGTTTTGATCCCTTTAGTATGTGCCTATGCTATATTGCCTGCCATTTTCATCTTTTCCCCATATCTTTTCACTTTAAGTTGAGAATCTTCCTTTGAGTTTTAAACTTGTTTTCCAGGTTCTTTCATCACAGAATCAACCTAGTCTTTGTGTTATTCTAGCTCTAGATCATTCTGTTGCCTCTTTTTTGTTTATTTCATGAAAAGTCCTCTTTCTTTCTCCTTTCCCCTCTGTCAAAGCACAAGCCATCTTCTCTGCAGTTCCTGCCATTCTGCTTCTCTCCGCCTCATCGACTCCCCATCTCACTTCAAATCTCAGTAGTAAACATATGTTCTCCCTTGTCTATACCTCTTAATTTCTCTTTTCCACTGTTATTGCTTTCTCTGTAATTGCATTATTTAACTTTGTTAAGCATCTTATAATATGAAAGATGTGTTTAAAAATAAAGTTGTATTATAATAAAATTATGTCATATAAAGCAAGTTGTTTCCCAAGGAGTAAGAAAGTCTCAAGATACAAATTAAAATGGCTGTTGTTTGTATTCCTTGATTATGCTAGCATAAAAAGTTCAGTGTGTCATGGAGAATTTCTTAGCTTATATTTGTTGTTAGTAAGTGATTGCATTAAGCCTTCTTGAAACTCAGAAAATAATATTTTTTGTGTCATAAGAGTCTCTAAAATGAAGTAGCTTTTTGAATGGACTAGAAAAGAGAATGACTCCCAAAACGTAGATTTTATAATCATTCTTTTGGAAAATTTAGTGTTTCAGGTTAATATTTATTTGTTCTATAATGGAAAAATCATTTTGCTTTTGTATCCCATTCTCCTCATAAAATAGAATTATTGTATCTTTTGTACTTGGTTCATTGCCCACTGGGACATTCATCAGTTATCACAAATTGTCTCTCATGGCAAAAGTCCAGATAGTACATGGACAATTTGGACTTCTGCTTTGGTCATTGTTACCCATGTGAATCCTGAGACAGTGACTCTATTCCCCTTTTCAGCGTCATTCCCAGAGAATAGTAGAGGAAGCTACCTTTTTTCCTCCACATGTTTTTCCCTACCCCTAAAACACTGTTATGTGTCATCTTAGTGGAATGAAAAGGAATTTAGAATTGGAGAAGGGTGTTAGAGGGTTTGCATAATTTCTCTTTTTTGTTTCTTTGCCTTGTTTACTTTCAAAAACAGGATTTAACTTCTATAACATTATCTGAGTAGCATTGATGAAAAAAGGGTAAAAGAATACCTTTTTAGTGTACTGTACACTACTTTTTCTTTCAAAAATTTCTTTTATATTTAGCTTTGTTTCACAAAAATAACTAAAGATTATTATTATTTAGGGTTGGAAAAAACAAACCATCCATTTTACATTTCTATATTGAAGAAGCTTGACTGTTTAGTATATATTTGTAGTTTATAATTCACTTTTTAATATATTGCTTCCATGAAAATTTTTACTGAACTTTAATAGTTTTAAAATAGTATTGCCAAGGCAGAATTTAGCTCAGTGATAGGGTGCTTGCCTAGCATGCATGAGACTCTAGGTTTGAGCCCCAGCACTGCAAAGACATTTTTTTAAAATAAAAATATAACAAAAAATAGTAATTTTTTCCATGTGACAATCTTGCTGATTTTGATATTCTATAATCTTTAATAGTAAAACCTCACCAAGAAATAGTTATAAAACTTATGACTTGGTATGTTAACCAAAATTTGACAAATTTGTCTCTATCTTGTCAAGAATGGTTGTGAAAGGTCACATGAAGGGTGATATCTTATTTTGCAGATAATTCTTAGGTTTTATAAATCGTTTCATTGATAAACACATGTTTTTAAAAGAAATTGGAAGGAGTTTAATTGTGGAGTGAGAAGAGATGTCCAAAGGTCATACAGTCAATTCCTTGAGGATGCCCAGGTTGACCAAAACATCATTGTGTGGAACATATTTTAATAAATGCATTGTTATTCTTTTCCAGAAAAAAGTGTAGTTTTAGTTGTTCTAATGTATTTCTTGTTTTTGGAATCTTTATTGAGTCTACTGAGTGACCCTCATTGTGGTTGATTTTCATAGTGTCCTATAATCATTTACTATGATGCTTTTTTGGTAAGGGATTGGTTTGTTCTGTGCAGAAACATCCTTGCATAGAGATTTCACATTTGTGCCTATCGGGTCCTAAAGTTCTACCAGTTTGAGACTACTTTTTCTTTTTTTGGATTGGGAGTGGGGTGGGATTTTAAATCATGAAGATAGTGTGACTATTTAGGCCCACACTATGCTTGCACATGCCTAATAGTGTTCTGATTTCCCATGGTGACTTCTCCATTTCCTTAGTCGATGCCATGCGTACTTGAGCTTCCCTCAATAAATATATCTTCATAGTCCTGGTTTTAGGGTGATCCTTTCTAAGTTTTGGCTTCATGGGGTCCTTCCATACTTGACTATGTCTGGAAATAACTTCCCTGCTTGGGTGTTAGAAAGTCCCCTTACAACCATGATGACCAGTAACTGATTCTATGAGTCATGTTAGCTTCATCTCTTTTATGTGCCTCTTCATTTCTCACAATTTTATATTCTTTGTACTTTTTTGAAGCTTAGCCCTTTATTTACTGTTTCATTGATTATATTTTTTCAAGCATCTCAGTGTTTAGACCTTGTTGGAATTGAGAGACAGAGGAACACCGTTGCATAATTTTAAGTTATTTTAGACTCATAATGTTTTTTGTTTGCTCATCACTTTGCTATCAACAAATCTTTTGTGTCTCCTATGTACTGAATACATTAAGAAATGAAAATCTTCAACTAGATTTCTTCCTTCAAGAAACTTACTCCTAATATAGACCTTAGTGGAGCTAGGTCTAAAACAAATGAAGTGCCATTTGGTGCCAGAGAGTAAACCTGCTAATGTGGAATAAAATGATTGGAAAAGAAACAGTAGAACATTCAAAACTTACAGTAAAACATGAAGGGTGGTTAGAACTTGACCGGGTTTTCTGGGTTAGATAAAAAGAGATCTGTCCAGCTTGAGGAAAGCCTTGAAACACCAAAAAGGAAATTTAGATAGTATCTTGTATGTCAGAAAAAGCCATTGATTTTGAGTGGGAGGGACATTTAATGAAAGTAATGTTTTTCAGTCTTAGTGCTAAAGTTTTGGAAGCTTAGCACATTGCTCTACTAAAGAAATTGGTATATTCATTTTCTTCACTTAGGAGAAATTAAATTCAAGACTTCACAGGTACCAGAATAAGTGTTTGATTTTCTTGTTTATATTGACAAGAGATTGCCTACTCAGTGAGGAACATGGGCCAGGTGTGTGTTATAAATTATAAGTAGAGCTGACTGGGAACTAGAGTGTTCCCTGCGAGACTGCTAGCTTTTCAAGGTCTTCTGAATTGTTAAATGTTATAAACTACGCCTTTTTTTTTTTTTTTTTTTTTTTTGTACTGGGGATTGAATCCAGGGATGTTTTATCCTGAACTACATTACCAGTATTTTTCACTTTTTATTTTGAGACAGGGTCTTACTAAGTTGCTGAGAATCTTTCTAGGTTGCTAAGGCTGGCCTTGAACTTGCGATTCTCCTACCCCAGTTTCCTGAGTTGCTGGGATTACAGGCATGTGCCACCATGCTGGCCTAAACTAGACCAAATTTTTAAAAACACTGGCCCCAGTAAAATATGTCTACTGGCCAAGTTTGAAGCAAAACTATGAGTTTGCAATCTCTATAGTGATAGAGTTCATTATTATACTTTCATTATAGTCTGTTTTAAAATGTAAAAAAAATGGTTCTAATTCAAAATTGTTCACAATGTCTAGGAAAATGTTCTGTTTCATTTGAAAGTCTTGTGTCTTAATAAGTAGCTGCTTGTTTTTAGCAATAATCTTTTTGGGATATTTAACTTCCTTATTTGGAAATAAAAATGTTTCCCAAAACTCTTATCTTACAGGTAAAAGAATGTCACATTTTAGCATTTGTACCTGAAAGCAGCATGCAGATTTCAGGCCACATGGATGAGTGCCAGCTTCTACATTTCCCGTGTGTATCCTGTGACCATTCTATCTGGGGTGAGTGATTTCTAAGAGTAGCTGGCAACAAACCAGATGCTAGACAGCCAAGGACTGCCCTAACAAATAATGCTAAGAGTTATAAATTAAACACTGTCTGGTGATCTGTGATGTGTAAGGCAGTTAATTTAGTTGGTCTGAATTAACTGTCAGCTCCAAAAACTATATTCCCATAATGTGAAATCTGTACTAAGCATGTTTGGAAGAGAATAATAATTAGCAATAGGGAATCCTTTGTAAAAATGTGAAATTATGGCAGTGCCTAAGATTGAATTTATAGCTGTATTTTAGTGGTGTACCACATATTACAAACAATTTTAATTTTTAAAGCTCTAGGACTTGGTATTTCTTGAATGGTAGTTATAATTTTATATAAAATTGGGCTTTTATATTATGCATTTTCCATTGCCTTATAACATCAGTTTTGCTTTCCATTTAGCATAATATAAGATACATTTATAATATTTAAGTTTCTAAGAAATACATTAGATAAGTTATTTATACCAGAGATTCACACTTATGGTTTAAAACTTATTTTTCAAAGTTTCATTCTGGGAAACTTCATTGGGGTAAAGCCTGCAAACTTCTCCATGCATTTTTCTGCTTGTTTAAATTATTTTACTTCACCAAGCCATTCATTTTTTAGAACATCCTTCAAAGAGTTCTTGCATCTTACTGAGGACACCTGACCTTTTGAAGCTTCATAATTCACATCTAGATGTCACCGGTCTTTCCCATGTTAACAGTTCTGACTATGTTTTATTATATGTGCCTTCGGCGCCGAGCCAGGACAGCTACAAGAGGAGAAATGATGAACAGCCATAGAACTATAGAATCAAACAGCCGGACTTCCCCTCTCAATGCAGAGGTGGTCCAATATGCCAAAGAAGTGGTGGATTTCAGTTCCCATTATGGAAGCGAGAATAGTATGTCCTATACCATGTGGAATTTGGCAGGTGTACCAAATGTATTCCCAAGTTCTGGTGACTTTACTCAGACTGCTGTGTTTCGAACTTATGGAACATGGTGGGATCAGTGTCCTAGTGCTTCCTTGCCATTCAAGAGGACACCACCTAATTTTCAGAGCCAGGACTATGTGGAACTTACTTTTGAACAACAGGTATATCCTACAGCTGTTCATGTTCTGGAAACCTATCATCCTGGAGCAGTCATCAGAATTCTGGCTTGTTCTGCAAATCCATATTCTCCAAGTCCCCCAGCTGAAGTAAGGTAAATCTCTGTTTGAATGACCTAAGTTATGGTTCAAAGATTTTGGGATCTTTTTTCCATTGAAAGTATTGTCTTAAGTAATTTGAACAAATCTGATTTTGAAAATTGTCCTGAATTTCCTGTGGGGAAGAGTGATCACACTCATGAAGATTTAATGCATGTTTTCTGTCTAAATGCCTCACATAATAATATTCATATATTGTGACATTTGCATGACACAGAATTTATCATAAATTAGAAGCACAATTTGAACTAATAGGGATGTGGTATGGACTAATCTGAGAAGTTAGTAGAAAATATGACTTCTAAAATTTTTCAAAACTGGCATCATGTCACTGCTTTTCATTACCATGAATAACTCAAAATAGGCCTAAGAAATGATGCTTTAGAGGATGTCTTTAGGAGATTAGCTTTGACGTTAGGTGGATGCTTTTGTAACATGCATCTTGATTTAAAAGTAAGTATTGTTTTAAGGAATTCTTGAATTTTCTTTACAATTCTATTTACATCATTAATTTGCATAGCAGCTCCACTCTTTCTCTCATTTTTGTGGTTCATCCTCCTTATTTTTAAAAATATAATTATTTGACTAGGTGAAATAATCACATAGGTTAGTAACCTAGAAAGTACGTAATGTGGCCTTCTATATACCCTGTTCTCCATGTGCTCAGGATCCATCCTTTACCAAAGAAACCACTTTTCTCAGCTCTCTTTCTATCTTTTCAGAGTTTCTTTGTGCAGATACAAGCAAATACAAATATATTTTTATTTTCTTTATTCATAAAAATAAGCATACTATTTACATTGTTTTGTACCTTATTTATTTCACAAGAAGTATATATTGATTATATTCGTATAAGTCAGAGAGACCTTCCTCATTCTTTCCTATAATAGTAAGTAGTGCATAGTGTATAGGTACTCCAGTTTATTAACTTGTCAATTATTAATGGACACTTTGTTGTTTCCAGTCTTTTGTAATTGTAAAAGTTAATTCAGGGAATAACTAAATCATGTCACTTTACCTGTGTGCAGGTGTATCTGTGGGATGAGTTTCCTGAAAGAGTTGCTTGGCCAAAGAGATACACATTTGTAATTTTTGAAATATAGTGCCCAATTTCCCTCCAAAGGGTTTGTACTGTTTTATATTCTCTTTGGCAGTGTGTGAATGTGCATGCGTTGTCAAACCTCACTCACAGAGTATGTTGATAAATCTCATTATTCTTGAAACTTAATAGGTTAGAAATTGTATTTCATGTCAATTTTGTTAAAATTCTTTTTATTATCTCTGAGGTTGAATATCTTTACTTGTGTTCAAGAGCCATTTATATTTGCTTTCTCTCAAACTATTGGATCATGTAATTTGTTCATTTTTCTATTACTTGTTGATCTTACCAGTTTTTAGACCTTTATATAACTGTTAATTCACTCATTAGTTTAGTGTCTACCATGTGCTAGATATTGTTTCAGATATTGAGGATAAATCAGTGAACAGAGTACAAAATAAATACAAATTCCTATCCCTAGGAGAATATTCTAGCCTGAGAATAGTTCATGGGCACCTATTAAATGTAGGACCCAAACTGTTACTAAATAGGAGGAGTGGGGCAGGGTTCAGCTGCCACCCTATGACACACTGCTCCCTTGGTATCTCTCCTCAATTCTAAAGGAATACCTTCACAGCCTCTTAAGAAACAAGTACAGAGTACAACTCAACTCAGGTTGGAGACTGCTGGTTAATCTTTACTTGTTCTTTTTTAGGTATACTTTGATAATTCAGTGTGTGCAGTGTAATTTATAAGTCATTTAAATACACAGAGAGAGAGAGAGAGAGAGAGAGAGAGACTGGGCACAGTGGTAAGTGCCTATAATTCCAGTAATTTGAGAGACTGAGGCAAGAGGATTTCAAATTCAAAGCCAGCCTTGGCAACTTAGCAAGTCCCTGTCATAAAAAGTCCCTGGGTTCAATCCCCACTATCCACCCCCCCCCACATATATATGCTCAAAAAAGAAAGAAAGAAAAGAAAAAACAGAAATTGACATCTTCCAATGTACATTTTTTTTTTCTTAAAAGGAAATTAAGTAGAAATTTGGACCAGTTATTTTCTATGTGAGAATTGTTTCAGTCCTATAGTTATCCACATTTCTTTCTAAAAAGCTCAACAAATTTGGGGATAAGATCTATAAAACATGTAGTATGTTTTCTTCAATTCAAAACATAATGGCTGCTGAGCTGAATGTAAGTCACATTTTTGGGTTCCTAAAAGTAATAGTCCACATTTGTGATGAAAGTTAAAATTTTATTTACAGATGTGTTTCTGATTTGCTTTATTGATATTTAGCTTTATCCCTCAGTTAGAAGACCTGCTTCTGCTCAAGTTTTAAGTGAAAAGGAGTCTGACCAATATATATTATTGCAGTATAAGAAAATGCATCTTTAAATTTTACTGATTATGAAATCAATAGATGTTTCATTATAAAAAATTGTTAGAAAATACAAAAAGAACATACACATAGAAAAATATCTATAATTCTTTTGCCCAGATTTAGTGACATTTTGGTGAATTTCTTTAGACACTGCCGGTTCAGTACTGAGAACAAAACAGAGCCAGCAATTTGAGAGACTGAGGCAAGAGGATCCCAAAAAGGTGGCTCTTGTTCTCTGGGCTCATGGGCCAGCTTGCAAGAGGACCATAGGATCATAGGGAACGTGTATTGGCAGAGGGGAGGACCTAATCTATGGGCCTCAGAGAAGGCTTCCCTGAGGAAGTGAATTCACTGAGAATGAGGATCAAGAGAAGCTCCATTGTGGCTAAGAAAGGTGGAGAGAGAGAGAGAGAGCACATTGAAGGTGAAATCATGGTGTTTGAAGAAGTGAGAAAAGTCCTAAAGTGTAGAGAATAAGCTATGGGGGTCTGTAAGTGTGAGATATTAAGACCTAAACTAGTGGTTTCCCAGAAGCAAATCTTGAGGTTTCTGTTTCTATGTAGCTATTTATTATAGAAGTGCTGTAGGGGAAACCAGTAAAGAAAGGAGAAAGCACAGTAGGGAAGGAGAAGTCAGGAAGGATGCAATTTCAAGAGAAGTTTCAGACCAGGCCATCTGCATCAGTCAGTCTTTGGCTATGGGATGGAGGGATGAACAAATGGACTAGAAATCTATGGGCACTTAGACATGCTCTAGAGGAAGAGACTCCAGGAACCCAAGGAAGTTCTGTGAACAGGCTTAAATGTATAAGTGACAAAGGGTGAATCAGTCCCATCTAGAGGCACAAGGACTACCAAGGGAATCTAAGTGGAGCGTGAGTGAGATGAGTTAGCTGCAATAAGCTAGTAAACATAATAATGGTTATAAAAATTAGAGAGCTCATGTAGAGTTGTTAGATTATTGCTTTGCTGAATAAGCATACATTTAAAAGACACATGAAATACTAACATTTATCATCACAATAATTTTTATAAAAGAAACCTTAGTATACACCAAGAAATCAGCACAATCAGAATCTTGAATAAAGAGCAGTTAGCAATTTTGCAAGAATGTTTGTGCATGCATGTATGGATGCTTATTTGTATATATCAATATACTTTCCCTTTTCACATTTAATCATAGAAAACTCCATCATGCACTACTGCATAGAAACCATTGGGCTTTGCTTCCTATTACATTAATTGAGCACACAATTTTATCCCTACCTTAGGAGTTAGCAAACAAGTATGTTTGGAATAACTCAGAAATTTGTTTGTAGGAAATGGATTTTTTACAGTCCCATTCAGAATCTAAAAGCAGTCTTTTAATGATTTCATCTGATTGCATTTCTTTGTTCAGCCAATGAAATAAAAATGTTGTAGGTAGTTCTACCAGATCTCAGTCTTTTCTACTTCTTGCTTAGTGCCATTATTAAGAGAAAAAGAAAAGAGGCAATATTGAGTGTCCTGACCCTGAGGATAAGGTCTTAATAGATGCTTGTGCAGGAGTCACAAAATATGCTAGCTCAGAGTTACAATTTGGAAGAGAGACACAGGGAAAAGGGGAGGGAGAAAATGAAAAATTGAAGTCATATTAAAGAAACTGATTGGAATTACATAATTTGGGGATGAGATTTAGTAGTGTGGGTTTTTTAAGTATTAAAAGCACTTTAGCTGGATGACGAAGTTTAAAAAGCAGGGAGATCTGGTGTGGTGGCACACACCTACAATCCCAGCAATTTGGAAAGCTGAGAAAGGATGATGGGAAGTTTGGGGACAGCCTGGGCAACAGTGTTACCCTGCCTCAAATAAAGAAAGAAAGGGCTCAGTGGTAGAGCACTTGCCTAGCACACATGAGGTCCTGGTTTAGTTCCTAGTACCATGAAAGAGAAGATGGAGGAGGAGGAAGAGGAGGAGGAGGAGGAAGGGAAAGGACAGGATGTCATAGAATTTGCAACCAAAGAGAGTTGCTTAAGCAACGGTTTCACAAATTTGTCATAGATTAGTGCCCTTGACTTTGTAGGCCCAAGAAACATGATTTTTTTCATTTAAGTTAGAATTAACCAGGTCCTTCACACAGAGTGGCATTTTGTTCGTTTCCAATTAGAGATGGACTGAGATGTTGTCTCTGAATACAAATACAGGCTCTTTATATTTGATGGATTTTATTCCTAAATTTCAGGAGAGAATCTGCAAAAATAATGAATATGGAGTGATTTTAAAGGTTGTAGAAAATGTGTAAGTTCCTACTTTTATAGTTCACTGTTCTGTAGATCCTGATTCTCTGGGTGATGTTTGCTAGAATTCCCATTGAATATCCCACTTCTGGGAATATGTCCAAAGAAAATGATGTCAGCATTCCAAAGAGACACCTGCATACCCATGTTTGTTGTGACCCTATTCATAATGTCTAAGATGTGGAGTCAGCCTAGGTGCCCATTAATGAATGAATGGATAAAGAAAATCTGGTATGTACAAACAATGGAGTATTATTCAGCCATAAAGAGTTAAAATCCTAGCCGGGCGCGGTGGCGCACGCCTGTAATCCCAGCACTTTGGGAGGCTGAAGCAGGAGGATTGCGAGTTCAAAGCCAGCCTCAGCAATGGCGAGGCACTTAGCAACTCAGTGAGACCCTGTCTCTAATAAAAAATACAAAAAAAGGGCTGGGGATGTGACCCAGTGGACGAGTGCCCCTGAGTTCAATCCCCGGTACCACAAAAAAAAAAAAAAAAAAAAGAGTTAAAATCCTGTCATTTGTAACAAAACAGGTGGAACTAGAGGACATTATATTAAGTACTATAAGACAGACAAAAAAAGACAGGTGCTGCATGTTCTCTCTCGTATGTGGAAGCTAAAAAAAACGTCAGCCTGGAAGTAGAATAGTGATACTAGAGATTGGGAAGGGTGTTAGGGGTGAGGGTGGACAAGGGACATTGGATTTTATTGGTATATGATATATGCATATTTGGTAAAATCATGTTATTCTCATTAACATGTACAATTAATACATATTAATAAAAGTGTTTAAAAAATAAATTTAAAAAAGTATTCCCAATGAGCATCTGTCTTCCATGTTTATTCCTATAGGTAGACATTACCATATCTCCCTTTTCGATTCTTCCAAGATTACAGCTATATGCCCTTGTTGACCTAAAGACTATTAGGGTATCTATATGTCAGTGACTTTTATCTACTTCAGCTTCTTATATGTCTCACAGTAGTTTTTGCTTAGATTTCAGTAGGTCATTGGGTTAATGAACCAACAGTTTATTGGGGGTTAAAAAAAAAAAACCTCATGTGATTAATATATAAAAATATTTAAATTTTATTAATAAACAGTGAGTTATAAGTTATATTCCTAAGGAGGTATGACTCATTGTGAAATTAGAGATTATTTTAAAAAGTAGATAATGCTTTCAGTGGTCATGTTGATATATTACTGGCATAAGCTTTTTTTTTTTTTTTAAGCAGTTTGTAGTGTGTACTGAGAGGCTTTAAAATATTCTTTATTCTTCAACATAAAATTAAAAATTCTTCTAGCCAAAGTAAACAATTAGAAATAGAGGGGAAATGTTTGTAAAATATTTTTATGTTTTTAATTTTTTCTGCTATATTAGAAAACAATAATTAGAGAAGTGGTTAATTATGATATTTGAGAATATTGAACAGCTGATGATACTGTGTTACTTATTTGGATGTGGGATATGTTTTAAGCTTTAAAGAAGAGATGGGCAAATAATAGTAGTAGGTTGAGTATTTCACTGAAGGAAGACAACATGAGCAAAGTCCCAAAGTTAGAAATAAATTTATTGCATAGAAAGTAGTGACTAAGTTGCCTGGAAAGGGACAGAACTTGCTAGGTACTAGAGATAAAGAATAACTAAAAATATGAAAAAACTTGCTAGGTACTAGAGATAAAGAATAACTAGAAATATGAAAAAATGAAAATTTTGGAGAAGGAAATACATAAAAGAATTTCCTGAAAATTTTAGTAAAACTTAATGACTGCATTAAAAAATAAGAAAAATCAAAGATTAAAAAAAAAACATTTTTAATTGTATGAGGCCAGTAACAGGAATGGAACACTAGACAAAGAGACCTTTGTGAGGCAAGATGACAGGTGTAGTTCCTGCAGTTGGTTTGAGATGCTGTGCACACAGGACAACTTTTTCCTGTGTGCTTGATTCTTACTTAGGATTCACTTATTCTGCAAAACTGAGTGCTGTTCTTCAGTTACCTCTACTTAGTCTGGTCTTTAAGTTGATCAATGTGAAATCTGCAAAGGAAAAAAAAAGAATTTGGGGGTTATAAAAATTTAATTATGTGTATGATATTTAGCTTTTAATTTTTTTTCATATCCTAGAAACAATTCTTGTGTTTGATTCTATTTACCTTACTTGACATGTTTCTCACTGTAGTATATTGGGCATGGGGCTATAATTCTTAAGGTACTGGTAGATCTCATTCTAAACTGTATTATAGGGAAGTTTCTTTCTTTGGCAGATGGGAGATTCTTTGGTCAGAGAGACCTACGAAGGTGAATGCTTCCCAGGCTCGCCAGTTTAAACCTTGTATTAAGCAGATAAATTTTCCCACAAATCTTATTCGACTGGAAATAAATAGTTCTCTTCTGGATTATTACACTGAATTAGATGCAGTTGTGCTACATGGTATGAAGGACAAGCCAGTGCTTTCTCTCAAGACTTCACTTATTGACATGAATGATTTAGAAGATGATGACTACGGAGAAGAGGATGGTTGTGGAATGGACAATCTTAACAAAAAATTTAGCAGTATTGCCCTCAGGGAAGGGCCAAATAATGGATATTTTGATAAATTACCATATGAGGTAAGCCAAAAATGTTCAGTAGCAATATTAGATCCAACAGTATATAGATCTTTAAATGTTTGGAAGTTACTGTCTATTTTGCTAGCTATCAGAGGAATTGGAAGCATAATAGGTAAGGCAGTATTCTGATGTGTTGCATATTTTAGTTTTGGAAAAATTAGATGAAAAACTAATTTTGCTTATTTTGTTTGGATTAACTTCAGTAATTCTGGATAAACTATTAAGTATATGTTGTTATATCATTAAATAGCAATAGCCAGGTACATAAGCCAATAATTCACAATTATACATAAGCCATTTTAATTCACAATTATACATCATAAGCATGGGCAGTATGTGCAGTTTTATACCAGTACCATTAAAGATTATTTGCTATAAAAATAAGAGAAATAATAAGATTGTGAGATGAATGTTTATTCCATTTAATAGTCCAGAGCTTTCCTAAGTATCAGTTGTTCTTCCATACTAACTCTGATATATATTCTTCTAGCTCTAAATTTTGGTCTAGGCAGGTCCAGAGTGCCTTCTCCTGGAAATACTCTTTTTTCTTTTTTTGTATCTTGTTTGAAATCTTTTTTTCAATGTACCTACACAGGAACACTTGTGTAGGATATTTGGCATTCCTGGCTCCCAGGTATCAAATGCCAAGTAAGTGTTTCATAGGCATGTGACACCAAAACCTTACCCCACCTGTTTCCAAATATCCTTGGAGTGAGAGTGGGGCCAGGCATTTAGATCTCTACTAAAAATTATGTATTCCTAAAAATAATATAATCAATTTTCTTTTTAAGAAAAATGTATACTCAATTTTTTTTTTTTTTTTTTTTTTTTTTTTTGGTGGTGCTAGGGATTGAGCCCAGGGCCTTGTGCATGGGAGACAAGCACTCTACCAGTTGGAGCCATATCCCCAGCCCTAGACACAAATTTTAATTAGTCTAGATATCCCCCTTCCAAATTGTTGGTATTTCAAATTTCACTGTAATAACACAGGTAGCTTAACTTGCCTGGAACAATAAGGCAGCCTTTTGAATGCCTAAATGGTAATTGTAATGTCCATATAATATTTTATGGCTAAAATACCGTGATGTATCTGTGAAGTAGCTATTAAAATTGCTAGCCATAGATGATTTTAAGGTCCAAAGTTCTAGGTCAAGTCTTGCTTTATGGAAAGGAAACTTCCCAGTTGGGTAAGACCTTCTTAGGAGGAGAGAAGAAAAGATGAAGCAGAGTTGAATTGGGGCAGAGTGAGAGGAGTGTGAGATACTGAGAGTGTTCCTCCTCAGGACTCAGGGGTAGCAGTTCATCTGGAGGAGAATAAATCAGTTCTTTGATTTTTAAACATTTTCTAAAACTAGAAAATAAAAATTTAAATTCAGTAAGTATATTTTAAACAGTTTGTTGAATTTTACTCAGGCCTGATAAAATGCTTGGCATATAGCATTTGAATGGAAACAAGGGAACCTTTAGGCAGAGAGGAAAAAAATATACAAAGGTGAGAAGTGAAACTTTGTGACCTGTTTGGAAATTCCAGTATTTCAGTATGGCTGAAACATCAGATTTGACAGCAGAAGCTACATAAATTAGATGGAGGCTTAGGGCTGTTGCAGTGTATAACTCCATTCACATGGACAACAATTATTGTAGCCTTGGCAGTGCACATCCTACTCTGCTGCACCATAGAGTAGGTTTTACCTCTGGGTTTTACCAACAGGTTTGCATTTTAACCCTTCACCCAGTGGTCTTCAGGGTACTGTCTTATTCTGGTTTATAGCAAAATTAGATGGGAAATTAAATACTTTAGATTTTATAAATAATTTACTTTTTTTTTTTTTTATTCTAAGTTGTTATATATGACAGCAGAATGTATTACAATTCATATTACACATATAGAGCACATTTTTACATATCTCTGGTTGCATACAAAGTATATTCCCACCATTTGTGTCTTTATACATGCACTTAGGGTAATGATATCATTCTACCATCTTTTTTTTTTTTTTTAACCCTTTTGCCCCCTCTCTTCCCCTCCCTCCCCATTGGCCTTTCTAGTTACTCTAATAGAGCAGATTCACCATTACAATTGAATACTTTCTTTTGTTATTCTTATTCTGTCTTTGAGTAGGAGGAAAAGATGTGGAATAATAGTTAATATTCCAGAAATTATCCATAATATTCAAACATTTTTGCACATGCTTTGGCCCACAATTAGAATAATTATCCAGATGCTTTGGGTTCATGTGAACTTGTTTTTCATATGGTTATGTCTCATGGCATAAAAAATGATTGTGAACATTGAAGGTTTTGTTTATTTTAAGGAGGAGGATTATAAAATGAGATTTATGTCTTAGATTACTCTGATAAATGGAGAATAGACCAACATGAAGTCAGGGTGGGAGCCAGAGGTCCCAGTTGGGAAGCTATTGCAATAATTTAGACAAGAATTTATGAAGTCTTCCAAGTTGGAATGTTTGAAGAAGACATTAGGTATGAGAAATATTTCAGAAGTTCAGAAAGTTGTAATCAAAAGTAACTGGTGAATGTGGAGATGAAAAACATCAGTGGGACTTTTAGGTTTCTAGTTGGAATGACCTGGGGTGGGTGGACATGCCATTACAGTAGATGAAGATAGGAAGGTGTCTGTGATTCATCAAAGCAGACTTGTCTGGCTGAGAATAGTGGGCACTTGCTATTTGAGTTGAAAACTTAGCAGGAAGGTCTGAGTTTACATTTGAATGAGTCACTTCTAAATAGAGGGGCACCATGGTAGATGAAGTGGACTAGTGAAAGACTATGAAGTTTGAATAAAGGGCCAAGAGTAGAATTCTGGAAATGTTGACATCCAAGAGTCCCATCGAGGAAAATAAGCTAGAAAAGGGATTTGGGATAAAGATGAGAGAATCTTAAACCAAACCATTAGGAAGTTGAAAAGGTCCAGAAGCCATAAAAAGACATCAGCTGTAGAGGGTTGTTTCAAGTGCCCACTGGTTTTGGTCATTGGGAGAACTTCAGTATAGTATTTTATCATGATCATTTTAATGGAGCCATTATTTTAGGGTGAGGAATGAGGAATGTTACATATTTGTTCCTACATTTAGTCTCTGTGGAAGAAACCAGGAGATAGAATTGGTATTCTTGGGAAAATATTAATTAGCAATGATTAAAGCAGAGTACCATATAAAAAGTTAATACTGCAAAATACAGTGAATGAAATTAGGTATGTTTTGGGAGTTCTGCCCAATGTGTCACATCTTGTCTTCATTGTGTTATACAAAGATACTTTATACTAGGATCCTCCCCCCCCACACAAAAAAAGCACATTTTGACAGACAGTATGTATTAGGTGAGTGATGATTAATGGATATTGTCTTTAGACCTAAAACCTATTATCTTTTATTTAATCAAAATCAAAACTGCTCTTTCACATGTCATTGTCATGGTTTTAATGACTATTCTTTTTACATTTTAATATTTGCTTAAAATTTAATACTCAGTATCAGAATGTCTTCATACAATATATACCTTTTAATATGGTGATTTTTCTTTGGAACTATGCCAAAAGTTTCTGGGAGTTATTTAAATAACCATCTGGAAAGTGTAAATTATTTATCTTCTTATATTGGATATCTTGGTACTAGCTGCTTAAAAATTCTACAGTAACTGAAACAATTTGAGTTAATTCTACAGATTTCAAATTATTGCTGTTGTCAAGCTCAGATTACTCATAGTGTCTTTCAAACATTTACGAAACAGACAATTCTTGTATTATTTAAACTCTTTCATAGCATAAAGAAGATATTTTCAACTCTCGTATGAAGCTAGGGTAACACTAATTAAAGAGAGCACACCAAAAGAAAACTATTAGTCCAATTTTACATATATTAACAATTTAAATAAAACAAAGGCAAATAGAATTATTTTAAAAGGATAATACAAAAAAATCATTTGTTCCTGGAATTTGAGGGTGTTTTCATGTTAGAAAGGATTTATGTAATAAAACCATAGTACTAAGTTAAAAGGAGAAGAATCCTAAGATCATTCCAGTAGGTGTACAAACCAGTTGATAAGTGACAGCTAAATAGATAACAATATTTTTAACCATTTCTTTTAAATGGTTAATATCTTATTAAGCTGCCTTACCAATTATCTACTAACAAATATCATAAACCAAGAATTAATCACATTTAATTATCAAACAGTAGAAATGCATTGTCCAATATGGTAGCCACCAGCCATATGTACTATTGAGCACTTGAAATGTGACTAGTATGAATTGAAATGTACTAAAGCTTAAAATACACACAGGATTTCAAAGACCCGGTATGGAAAAAAGAATGTGCAATATCCCAGTAATAATTTTTATGTTGATTACATGATAAAGTGATAGTTTTGTTCTAGTCAGCTTTTTCGCTGCTGTGACTAAAAGACCTGACAAGAACAATTAGAGGAGGAAAAGTTCATTTTGGGGCTCACAGTTTCAGAGGTCTCAATCCATAGATGGCTGATTCCATTCCTCAGGGCCTGAAATGATACCAAACACCATGGCAGAAGAGTATGGTTGAGGAAAGTGACTCAGGACATGATCAGAAGCAGAGAGAAAACTCCTCACTTGACAAAATATAAACCCCAAAGACATGACCCCAATGACCCACCTCCTCCAACCACACCCTACCTACTTTCAGTACCACTCAATTAATTCCTGCCAGAGGATTAATTGACTGATTAGGTTAAGACTCTTGTAACCCAATCATTTTACCTCTAAATCTTCTTGCATTGTCTCTCACGTGGGCTTTTCAGGGACACATCTAAACCATAATATGCATAAACCAAAATGAAACTAATTCTTTTTACTTTTTAAGATATAGTTACTAAAAAATTTGGAATTATATATATGCTAAACTTTCATGGCTCACATTTGAATTAAAGCCATGAACAAAACAGCAATGTTATTTAACATTCTTGCAGAAGTACTAGCTAGTGCTGGTAGACATGAGAAAAAAATAAAAGGCATAATTTCTGGAGAGGATGCTGCAAAATCATTTGCAGAGAAAATGTTTATATATCCAAAACACAGGAGAATAGACCAAAAACTGTTAGGAACAATGAGTAAATTAGCAGGTTACAAAGTTAATAGACAAATCGATTATAGTAGGAACTCTAGGAACAAATAGATTATTTAATGATAAGTCACAGCATGCTCTCAAGTAGGAAGATACAATAAAGCAAAGATGTCAATTTTCTTTAAAGTAATTGTGTTTAACCAAGTCCCAATTAAAATGCAAACAAAATTGTTTAACTGAAAAATTCACCTAAGAAATATGAAAATAATTAGGAAAATTCCAGAAAAGAAGAATGATAGAGGGGCATTAGTCCTGACTCTCATTTGCAACCAAATAATCCAGTGCATGCCAATACATACATTGAAGAGATTAGAAAAAGAAGTATATTTAGCTTGGAGCTAATGCCCAATTCCAGTTGTTGGTCCCAGTTGTGGTGATGTAGCA
This sequence comes from Tamias sibiricus, assembly GCA_025594165.1. Classification (NCBI taxonomy): domain Eukaryota; kingdom Metazoa; phylum Chordata; class Mammalia; order Rodentia; family Sciuridae; genus Tamias; species Tamias sibiricus. The sequence goes on along the minus strand of CM046666.1, from coordinate 85,118,141 downwards.
CCAGTTTTGCTATCTTCTAGTAATGGGGTTATAATAAACTATATTAGTGTAACCAGAAAAAAGTACATTTGACTCATAAAGTAAATCAAGGTAACAAAGAAATGCACCACCCCTAATTAAGAAAGATATCAGTATCAGCCACTAATAGAACTATGTAACATTCTGAGAATGCTGCAAAGACTATAATTGGAAACTCTCAAAAGCTTGAATCATAATAGCCAGTTGTCCTATTAAATGTCCTACTATATGTCCACATGTAAGGAAAAAACATGTGACCCATGAGTTTCTGAATTTAGCTTATTTTGCTTAACATAATATTCCAAATTCCATTTATTTTCCTGCAAATGACATAATTGCATTTTTATTTTATGGTGAATAAAACTCCATTGTCCAACACATACGTATTTTTTTTTTTTTTTTTGGGTAGGTACTGGGGATTGAACTCGGGGGCACTCCACCACTGAGCCACATCCCAGCCCTATTTTTTGTATTTTATTTAGAGAAAGGGTCTCACTGAGTTACTTAGAACCTCACTTTTGCTGAGGCTGGGGTTGAACTCTTGATCCTCCTGCCTCAGTCTCTGAGCCGCTGGGATTATAGGCGTGCACCACTGTGCGTGGCTCGACATACACTTTTAGAAATTTAGAAGAAAAACTTATTTTACCTAGAGGATTATTGAAATGGAAGAAATAATGGATAGATATATGAAACAGAATATGAGTCCAGAAATATATTAAGAGGAAAGAAGTAAACATTATTGACTCCCTTGGAAAAGCATTAGATTTTATAATTAATAAAAAAATAAAGAAAGAAAGGAAAGGAAAGAAGAAACCACAAAAGTAGTCCCATAGTTTCCTTTTTTTTTGCCTTTCATAGTGATGAAGTTTTGATACCAGTGCTGTCTAGGATGTAAGTGAATGGGTCCTTTCTTACACTGTGGATATATAAAGTGATGTAAACATTCACAGGGGCAATTTTGTCCTTATATCAAAACTTTTAAATGCATGTAATTTACCCTAACAAATAAATTTTCAAAGTTTGCCAAGATGAACATACATACATAATATATACACATAATGATATTACAATAGGAGAAAATCAGGAAATATATTAATGTAAAACTAGTTGAATTATTATGTCACATCTATGAAATGGAATGAGGTGGATCTGTTTGTGCAGATGAAGAATGATCTATAGTATGTATCATGAAATGACAAAAGCAAAGTGCTGAGCACTATATATAGTTTAATTCCTTTAGTGCATATCTGAGAATAGAAGTTCATACACATTTATCTGGAAGATGTTAGAAAAAAACCGTTAACAGTACTTATCTCTAGGGAGAGAATTGTTAGAATTGAGGGTAGAGAGAGAGAAACTTCTCATTTTCTACTTTTCTTCAGTGTTTGGATTTTCTGATTTTTTTTTTTACCAGAATTTTTGTTGATTGTACTGTATTTTACATGATGACAGGGTTATCTCAATGATTTGCTAAAGAAAATGCAATTGTGGTAGGGATAGGAACCACAGCAGTGAAATTTTGTAGTGGGAGAGAGAGATTGGGCTAACTGCAAATACCTCATGGGGTAAATGGGAATTTATAGCCAATCAGCATGTTGAGGGTGAGTCGATGGAAAAATTACTAAGAAGAAACATCAGGAGAAAGGGGGGATTTGGACTAAACTCAATGAACAAAATTCATCCTAGAGATAGGTCATCAGGCAGTCCCTGGGGGATGGTAGAGGATGAACATTCTTGCTAAACTAACTTAGGAGGAATTGTAAGGCTTTTTGCTGAAACTGGATTTGGGTAAGGAAGTGCACAAGGGAGCCTAGAAGGTCTAGAAGCGTAACTTAAGTTTTGATGAAGCAGAGAATCTTTTTTTTTTTTTTTAATATTTATTTATTTGCTTTTAGTTGTACACAATGCGTCTATTTGTACATGGTGCTGAGGATCGAACCCCGGTCGCATACGTGCTAGGCGAGCGCTCTACTGCTGAGCCACAATCCCAGCCCCACAGAGAATCTTTTGTCAGCTTTTGGACAAATTATTATCTTCTTTCTCTGTCTTCAGAATGAACATACTTAAGACATACATATATCCTAATGTTATTTTAAAGCCTAGTTCAGATGTTAAAAGTAACTAGCAAGAATGCCCCAAACCTTATGATCATCAGCTGATTAATAAATATATCGCATTATATTACATATGTTATTTTAAAGATCATACTGTTGTTACTCTGTATTTTATAATATTTTTGCCTAAACCAGTGAAATTCTGACCTAAAATTTATACTGAACCTAGATAGTAAATTGAAAAAGATCATTTATTTTAAAAGACATAATTATAAAACAGAAAGTTTACTAAATGCCCTACATTAAATTTAAAAAAAATGTTCTCATCTAAATAAGATTTGAACATTTAGCAAGTATTGATTTTATTTTTATGATTCTTGGTTCAGTATAAGCTATTTAAGCAGTTGTTTTTTGTAAACTATTTTAAAAGTCCCCAATTATTCATAACAAAAAACAAATCTTGGACTAGTTCAAGGAGATAATTGAGAGAAAAAGTTCTTTTTGATTCGGATGGTTTATTTTTATATATGTTCGCTACTCCATCGTTACTACCAGCTGCCTTAAGTGCCCTTTTTCCTTGTTCCTGGAATTCTACATTAGTTCCTTGGTTTGTTGCCTTTCCTGTCTCCCTTGCTTTCTGTCAGTATAAATCTAAGCTCCTCTGTGTAACTGTGTCCTTACCACTATTTTCACCTAATTTGCCCCTCTCTTTAAAGCTGAGTCCTCCTGGCACAAGTACTTTCACTTTGTAGTTAGGTGTGTGTCTTGTGTTGGGCTTCTTTGTGTAGCATTCTATATTTCTTTCTGTCAATGCTTTTAAAATACATCCTTGTACTTACTAGTGCCCCACTTTTTGTTTTCTATCACCAGTGTTTGGCATGTAGTAAATGCTACGTCTATGAAAAATTGTATTAGTCAACAGATCACCAAAATATATCTTTGCACCCTAAGGAAAAAGAGTTGTCAACATGAGCTGAATATTTGAACATTTTTGAAATGCAGTATAATCATCTGTGTATATGGTTTCTTTCTATTTGGATAATTTTGTCAATTGTTGATTTATGTGAAAATATTGTTATAAAATGTGATGCTGTTCATTATTAGACCACATTGTATGTTTAATAAAATGATCTTACTCTTTTCCACTCTTGATGATCTTGGTTTCTTTGTTTTGGGTAGCTCATTCAACTGATCCTGAATCATCTTACACTACCAGACCTGTGTAGATTAGCACAAACTTGCAAACTGCTGCACCAGCATTGCTGTGATCCTCTACAGTATATCCACCTCAATCTGCAGCCATACTGGGCAAAGCTAAATGACACTTCTCTGGAGTTCCTGCAGGCTCGATGTACCCTTGTCCAATGGCTTAATTTATCTTGGACTGGCAATAGAGGCTTCATCTCTGTTGCAGGATTTAGCAGGTTAGTGCAAAGCCTTATTGAGGTTTTTTTCATTAGCAGGCTACACTTACTATGTAATAGTTTTCATAATAAATGTTTAAAGTTCTATACTATGTATCTTAAAGAAATTAAAAATATAAATATGGGTTATATGTAGAATGTTGCTGATTATAAAAGTAAAGGTGTTTTAGTATTCTCTTCAGCTAAACTATAGAGAAACTGGTGCACTCCTATAATCCCAGCTATTTGGGAGGCTGAGGCAGAAGGATGGCAAGGTCAAGGCTAGCTTGTACAACTTACTTAGACTCTGTCTCAAAGTAAAAAAGTGTTGGGGGATGTAGCTCAGTGGTAGAGCACCCCTGGATTCAGTGTGCAATATAGAAAAAAAAATTCTTTACCTTTTATTTTTTAAATCCCAACTGACTTTCAACAGAACTTTTTTCTCCATTCCCATATTTTCTGCTGAGATGATTAACACATTTAAAAAAACTATTTCCAAATCAAAATCTACCTCTCTAATGTGATTTGTCAGAAATGGAAAACAATTTATTATAGAACATTTTTAATTAAATCTTAATTACATGTGCAATACATCACCCAAATTTAGAAGCTCATTTAAACTAATTATGTTGAAAATGCAATTGCATACTAGACAACCACACTTGCAGACCTGCCCAGGTGTTTCTGCTCCTTTCTATTTAAGCATTTTGTCTCCTTACTATTAAATGTCACCTGTACATTTGAAAGCTTGCCACAAGCGCATATTCATTTAGTAATGCCATAGTAATTTTTCTCATGATACAAACAGGTGCCTCTCTTAACCTTGATGATTGTTGTCCTCATTTTATGGTATATATGATTCCATTATTTTCATGAAGTTAAATAATGGATTAGAAACTTTGCAGAAATTACCTGTTATTTTTAATTATTGAACAGAATTTCATCCTGTTTTTACAAACTGAAAATGAACTGCAGCTATCCCCACATATATCCCCAGTAAAATGCATCTTTGTACAGTGGTTTTAGAAATAGAAATTTGTATATGGAGCCTAGTTTTCACTTGACTCAGATTATAAAAATAAAGAAGCATTTTTAGAAAGAAATATTTGATAACATTAGATTTGAATGAAGTCCTAATGTTTGAAATAGTAACAATGTGTTAAAAATGCTAACAATGATCGTTTTTACATCAAATTTTAAAAATACAAGTAGTGAGGCTCCCAGGTCAAAACCATGGATACACTCAGTTTCTTTTCTACTAGAAATAGATTTGGAGAAAAGGCTCATTGCTAGATATGTGAACTGTGCAGTGGAACACATTATAGGGGCAGAAAGAGGATGATCCCTTTCCTTCTCATCACAAAGGTCACAGCTGACACCCTATATCAAAAGATAGGTAAACAAACCAAAAAAAAAAAAGTTAAAAATTTTATTTAGTTATATTTTAACATGATACAGGAACTTTCAGAATGAAGACCCAAAGATACACGAGAAACTATCTGATGTTATGCTTAAGTTCAGTGAAGCAAGGACAGGCATGTAGAAATGTGATTGGACAAAAAGTGTATGATCTGGTAGTAGTAGACTGAGTGGGGAAACCTAGCGAGTCCTGTCTATTTAGATTCTTCTTTCCTTTGTGTTAAAGCATTTCTTCTTCCTAAATATGCGGCAGGACTTCTGGAATGAGATTATTATGACCCAGTATTGGACAACTGTATGTCAGAATTTCTTTATGACCATGTCCTAGACAGAAAGGCAAGGGAAGGTTAGAGTAATATGTTTAAGCTTTATGGCTTGCTTTGGGGAAAAGAAATTCTATGTCCTATCTTGAGGAAGAGGAATTCTGGTTTCTTTGACTTGTTCTGGGGGAGAAAGGTGGGTAAGAGACAGGGCAGGAGAAAGTCAGAGAAAACTTAGTTCTGAGGTTGCTTCTGAGACCTTCCAGTGTCTTTTAGTTCAGAGTACTCAGAATGGCAGAGCTCCATACTTTGAAATATCATTTCCTGAATTCTAGCAATAGCTTACTTCTTTTTATTTTTCTCTACCTCAAATGTACCCACTTTGTTTGCAAATTTCCCTCTCTGCTAATGGGACCAAGAAGAACTGAAACTAATGATTATGATTTAGAGCATATATATTGATAATAAACCAAAACCAACAGAATATGATACAGAACACTTGATGTCAGTAAGCACTGTTGTACAATATACAGATGTTTAGGGAATTTTAATTACTCTCATAGCTCTTTCCCCAGTGTTTTCCACTATTAGGAATTTATTTTTATATTTGTGGCAAGGCAGGGTAATGGATATTTTTGACCATGTAAAAAGATATATAAGATAATACAGTTTCTTCCTTCAGCAGGGAAGAAAAAGTTATAAAGATAAATATGTAAACATTATTTATATATTTTTATAAGTAAAATAATGGGATGGCAACTAATGATTGTAGATATTAGATAAAACATTGGTAGTGAATGAATGAGGTCCAGCTTCTTGGGCAAAGTGCTGCATATAATCATGATAATGAGTAAAATGTAAAGGTAATATTAAATGAATTCTCTAACATTCTCTTTATGTAGCTTATTTGGGTGCATTAGAAGAAACATGAGTTGTGAGAACAAAACTAAGTAGTTTTGTTTTTTAATTTTAGGCTAGTAATGAATAAAGATTGTCTTTTGAGATGGTACAGTTCCAGCCACTTTCTCACCATCAATTTTCTTCCATTTTTTCTGTTCAACCAGATGAATTTCTGTGGGCCTATTTGCATAATCACAAAAGTGCATATATAAATTCTTCATATTTTGCTGTAGTATTTTAGTCAATAAAACCCATAAATTTTGCTAGCATTTCTTCAAGCCTAGTCACTGTTTCCATTAAGGAAAAAAAGTTAAAATAACAGGAAGAGAAAAAAATTGGGGGAAGGTGGGGGCATATTGGAGGTTTGCCTGCTGATTGCTATTGGCCCCCTCAACTTGACTACTGAATTGACAGTCATTATAGCTTGTAGGCAGCAGTCCCAGAATAAACAATAAATATTCATGGCTTGATTATTAATGAATAACCTATGAATAAGTATGGCCTATTTATGCTCATTACTGTGAAGAAGACTTATTTATAATACTTTAAAGAAAAAAATGTACATTTTAAAACTAGAGACCAATGATGATGGTGAGCTGCTTTTTGAGCAAGTCTTTAGGAAAAAGTTTGATGTAGTTACTTTGGTGCTTAAAAACCTGTCTTTACAACTGTTTAACTGTATTTTAAAGAACTTTTTTTTATGAATTCATATTATTCAGAATAGCAGAGAAATAGGTTAAATTGGAATAACAAGAACATAAAACTTTTAATCAGTTTTAAAAAATCCTATTCCATCCACAGATTTGTGATTTGCAACTTTGAGTACTGCTCATGAATATCATTACTCATTAAAATTACATCCATTGTAATTCCACTTTTATAATACAGTTCTCTAAAGTCTTGTATATTACTTTGCTTCCCTGCCTGTTTGTGCTTTAAAGCTTCATCACTAAATTTTGTTGAAAAGGCTTTAGGTCCATTTTCCCACTACCATTTTTCTTCGAATAGGTGCTAAATCACCCTGATCTTTACCTCAGTGATGGCAGATCTTGCCCTTAACCCCTTTACTTATTCTAAGTAGTGTGTATTCATTTCTTATAAAAAAATTCTTGGGTGCTTTCTAGATTCAAGAACTTTATAGATATTTTCACACAGAGTTGGAATTTTGTAGTATAACTAACTTATTACCCATTCAGTTGCCTGCCTATATTTTATGTAAGTTTCCTCTTTTAGATTGTCAGCTCCTAGACAATAGGAACAATTTCTTTTCCACTCTTTCTACCATTATTGGATAGCACCATACTCAGTTAAGCAAGAAGTTTTGTTTTTAATGGCTTTATTTTGATCCAGATATATTAAATAATGTTCTAAGTTATGTGGAACAAAAATTATCTTAAATATATTGTTTTATAGAATTCAGTGAGGGTCAGCTAACGATACCTAGGATTAGGAATTAGAAGCCATGGATATTTTTATCTAATTCTCCCTTGCCTCCATACTTTAGGCAGGTTGTGAGGATTAGTGCCTTTTATTTTATGATGAGTAAACTCAGATTAAATTGTTCATTCATAGGATCTTAATTATTTTAGGGTGCAAGTTACCATTTAGTAAATTACTTCTCATGTACTTGTATTCTTCTGGACAAATTAATTCATCTCATAAGGATAAGCAATTTACTTTATTTACTCTCCAGAGACTACTTTTCTCATAGCAAGAGACGTAGTTCAAATTTGTTTATCTGAACTTGGGTGTCCTCATAAAACCTTCAATTTAAAAAAACACCTTAAAGAATTCATAAGGTAGAATGAATAGCTATAAGAATGAAGAAGCTGTAGATCTCCTTTCAAGTGACCTATGTCTTAGTTGAGATAAGTAAAACAGTTCACCAAGACAAAAACATACATAGAACTCTGAATTAAAATAAAATTTCCATGAAGAGCATTAAGGAAAGAAATGATTTGTGTTTGGTGAATTGAGCTTGCTGCTGCTTTTCCCATTTTGGGATGGAGATATCATGAAAAGGCAAGTAGTAAAGATCTTCTAAGAGATCCTGTAGGGAAAAGAAAATATGGGTATGTTGATCAAATAATCTTCTCAGAGTGGAAGTATACAATTTACGAGTATTAAGAGTGAAAAAGAAAAAAATTCAGAAGACTAGTATAAATATGGTCATTATCTTTATTTTGCTTTTAAATTGTATCATTCATTAAATCAGTGTGAAATTTGGCTTTCTGGTGATTGGCTTTACAGTACTCTATAAATTCTTTGGAGGAGAAAGTTTTAATAATGAAAGTGAAAAGAGGAGGAATGTCAAGTCTTCAAGTCATTCTAAGTTAAATATGAAACAGAAATACAGATCAAAGTACATTGCCAATAATGAAGACCATAAGAATAAGATGCCTTAAAGCTTTTAATTCTAAGAGAGTTAATAGACACATTTAATTTTTGTAATTTGTGAATAGTTTTAGAATTATCAAATAGGATGTTCTTTAATTCTCTGAAATGCTATATCTGTTTTTAGATTGCTCACTTTTAAATAATGAAAAACTTCCAATAACTTCTTGATACTTTACTCAAAGTAAGGTAAACATGTTAATTTTATTCTATTTCTTGGACATAACTTGACCTTATTAAAGGAAAAGTACTGTTAGTCACTAGAACTTAGTTTGCTCAAGAATAGAGGAAAATTAAATTTATGAATTAAATTTTCGTAATTGAAAGATTCATTCAATTAACTCTTGCTGAGTGTTTTTATGTGCCTCATGTGCTAAGTACTAGGTAAACCAAGGATCAGTTTCAAATGCCAGAGGATTTGAGGCACCTTTTTAAAATGTAGAAAAATTAGTAAATAAGGAAATTAAGAGAAAAATAATGGGAAATAGTTGATGCTGGAGTTCAGTCCACTGTGTTGATGGTATGTCATAATTTAGCATGCATTGCCTATCTTTAAAATAGATCCAAAATCTGAGTATTTATCACCACATTCGTTAATAGCACCTGGATCCTGTGTGCTCTCCTCTCTTTCCTGAATATTGATGTGGTATACTAATGGTCCCCCTTTATGCCCCCTTTCCTCTCAATCTCATAACACAAAAAACCGTAAGGATTCTGGTAAAACACAAGGAACTGACACTTCTCTGCTTAAAACCTCTAAAGATTAGGAATTCCATTTCTCTCAAAATAAAAGCTGAAGTCTTTATAGTGGCATGCTATCTCACCTCTCTGATCTACTCATTTCCCCCTCAGTGTGTGCCTTCTGTGTCAGCTTCCTATTCTTCCTTGTTCTTGCCTTCAAACCAGTGTACTTGCCCTTTCCTTTACCTGGAATGTTCTTTCTCCAGACATCTGCTTTGCTCACCCTCTCACTGAAGCTTCTCTAACCAACTTCCTATTGACCTTCCCTGCATTTATTTGCCCCTCATTGCTTTTCAGCCTATAATGTACTATTTGTTTTACTCATTTATTTGTGTCTAGTCTCCTTCTGTCACCAAAATGTAGGTAGGCTGTGTGAGAGTAGGGACTGGCCTATCTCCCCAGTGCCTAGGCTACTGTCTGGGTCACAGTAGAAACTCACTATCTACTTGCTGAATGAATGGACATGGTTTATGCAGACTTCAATCTAACCAATAACCAGCACAGGTAATGATAAGAAGACCTGTTGGAGGAGATCCAGGAGAGGAATTCACAGGAGGAGCATCAGAGGTTTAAGGGAGTAGTGGGCAATTGTATGAAATGTCACAAATAAATCACATAATACAAGTACTGATAAGAGAGGTCATTGAATTAGGGAGAGCAGAACACAGACTGCAGTGAATTAAGAATAAATGGGTATTCAGGCATAATATGTGTGGCAACTGGGTTATTTGCAATATTTAAAATGAATCTGAAGCAACTGAATTCTGTTGTTCAAATGTGAGCTAACCAATATTTAACTGACATTTAATATTTGTGGGGTGCTTTGACCTTTAAAAATTGCTTTCACATATTATTTGATGATCGAGACCATGGGGCAATGTAGTGAGTGTTGTTCCTTTTACAGCTAAGAAAATGTGAGACTTGAAAGAATTTCTTTTCTCATGTCACTACTAGAAAGCAGTAGAACAGTGTAAAAAAAAAAATCCATATTTTTAACTTCTAATTCAGTATTGTTTCCTTTATTTATACAAGTGATTCAATTTGGTTCAGTTTATTTTGTATGTTCCTTTATCAGCTTCTTAAATCATTTAGGAAAACAAAAGATGTGACATAAATTAATAGTAGTAATATTGCTGATATGACACTGATGGACAAGATTATGTCAAGAGAACGGAACAAGAATAATTGGTTCAATTTGCTTATTTGATAAAGTTTCATACATTCAAATGCTCCTAGAGTCATTTTAGTTTTAGGTTTCTAACAGATGGTGGTTATGGACAGGACTGCTTTTCCCTCATCTATAAAGTAACTAATATAAATATTGTGACCTACTCTGATAAAGCATTATATGTCACCTTGGATTATTTCTATAGTAGTACAGTTACTAAATAGTAAGAGCTATAAGGAACGTATCACAACAGTGCACTTAAACCGACCTAGAAATTTTCTGAGAGGAGGCTTTTCTGATTGTTTTGAGATCATTTAATTGAAGCTGTCATTTCATGTGCAGTGTTCCAAATATATTACCTAGTTCTGAGTATTGTTACATGGGAAATATCTTCCAAGAGTTTAAAGTTTTGTTTTGTTCTTTTAATCTTTACCAACTCAGATGTGCATTATAGGTAAGTAGGAGAAATATATCCTATGCTTTCTTAATTTTCCACTTAGCATTCGCTGACGTTTTACATGATTTGAATCCATTTTATCTTCTCAGGTTGATTTATTTTAACCTAACCATGCATATTTTAGCATGCAGCGAATAAGAATTTAAGTGAAAGATGTCTTATGTTTTTCATAATATAAATTTATTTTTCTAAGCCTTTCTCCTTAGAGTTGATATAATTTCAAAATCCTTATAAAAATATCTTTTAATTTTATGAAATTCATATGGAATGTTGTTTTTATAGGTTTCTGAAGGTTTGTGGATCTGAATTAGTACGCCTTGAATTATCTTGCAGCCACTTCCTTAATGAAACTTGCTTAGAGGTTATTTCTGAAATGTGTCCAGATCTACAAGATTTAAATCTCTCATCCTGTGATAAACTACCACCTCAAGCTTTCAACCACATTGCCAAGTTGTGCAGCCTTAAACGACTTGTTCTCTATCGAACAAAAGTAGAGGTAAGAATAACTCATTATCTTTCCTTGTGTAATAACCGACTGAATATTTCTTTTCCTTTATTTGTTCATATTATTATGATCTCTGATTTTTGAATAAAGGTTAGGATACTATGTGATTACTTTAAAATCATTAGACCTATTTCAGTCATTTCAGTGTTAGAGTCTATTATGTTTCTAAATTGTAAAGAAATGTTCTTCTTCTGTTCACTCTTAAAATGTTTATGATACTGTGCTATTTGTGTTCCCAAATAAAGAAACAAACAGTACACTGAAATACTGGCAGGGAATGAATTAGAGAAAATGGTGGGAGGATAGTGTATAAGAGAAAATCTGCCAGGAGGGGAGGAAGCAAAGAATTTATCCAGGCCCAGACTTAAGGGTTTAAATTTCTGATGGCATAGTTCATGAGTCTCATTTTAAAAATAATAGATTCATGTCATGTATAGTAGTCTACTTGTGTTTTTCATATACTATCTGTAGGATATCTTTCCAGGTCAGTACTTATACTGTCCAGTTCTTTTCATTAACTCTGTATTGTATGTCATACCATAATTAGCATCCTCCAAATGATCAATATTGAGTTTTTCTAGTGATTTTCCTTTTACAAAATATCTAGCAGTAACATTATTCTGCTTGTACATAGTTTATGTATACATGCTGTTATTGCTGTAGTATGGAGTCCTAGAAGTGGTATTGCTGGATTAGAGTGTGTGTGTAGGCCCCTGTTGTAAACATCTACTTTCTATCATATACTTGTTTCCTGTTAGCCTGCTTTCTATTCCTCAAATGTTATTTCTAGATCATTAAATATTTCTTTAAAGATGGCTTCTTGGGGGAAAAAAAAAGATGGTAGTATGATATGGATAGCATTGCCCTAAGTGCATGTGTGAAGTCACGAATGGTGTGAATATACTTTACACACAACCAGAGATATGTAAAAATGTGCTCTATAAGTATAATATGAAATGTAATACATTCTGCTGTCATTTATAACAACTTAGAATAAAAAATAAATATATATATATATATATATATTTTTAAAAGATGGCTTTTTGGACACAATAAAATATAGGCTCCCTTATTATCTGTTTCTGTCATGTAGTTATTTATTTCCTATTTAGCATCCCTGTCACTCTAAAATGATATTTTTTCCTTGCTTATATTATTTCTCCTTATGGTAAGGATACATAACGATAGGTGCCACATCTATTTTTTTAACATTTGTTTATTTGCTTTTAGTTGTACACAATGCCTTTAATTCTTACATGGTGCTGAGGATCGAACCCGGGCCGCGCACGTGCTAGGCGAGCGCTCTACTGCTAAGCCACAACCCCAGCCCCCATCTCTTTTTTTTTTTTTAATTTTTATTTATTTGCTTTTAGTTGTACACAATGTGTTTTATTTGTACGTGGTGCTGAGGATCAAACCCGGGTCGCCCACGTGCTAGGCGAACGCTCTACCGCTGAGCCACAATCCCAGCCCCCCATCTCTTTTTTTTATGCCATGTTTTTAGCATCTAAAATAGGATTTGGTAAAGACTGGCCAAAAATATTTGTTAAGGAAAAGAATAAAGATAACCAAATTACTTTTCCAAAATGATATACCAGTGACTTTCCCACTCTCACTCAATATTTCAGTTTCTATGTCGATAAAATAGGGGTATTAAAAATATAGATCTTGCCAGGTGCGGTGGCACACGCCTGTAATCCCAGAGGCTGGGAGGCTGAGACAGGAGAATCACAAGTTCAAAGCCAGCCTCAGCAAAAACAAGGCACTAAGCAACTCAGTGAGACCCTGTCTCTAAATAAAATACAAAATAGGGCTTGGGATGTGGCTCAGTGGTTGAGTGCCCCTGAGTTCAATCCCCAGTACCCCCTCCCCAAAAATACAGATCTCATTTAATCACCGTGAGGATTAAATTACATGTAAAGTACTTAGGTAGGACCTGGAACATAGTAAGTTCAATATATACTAATAAAGGTAATAGTAGTAGTAGTACTATTATCGTGGCAGCTTTGTAGTATGTTTTACTATCTGTAGGAGAAGATTGTTCTCACTATTCTTTTCAAACATTTTTTTTTTGGGGGGGGGAGTGTCCTTATCCTTCTGAATATATCTTTCAGCAAGGATTTTATTAGAAGTGTACTCATTATATTTCATTTTGCTTTCTAATAAGATTTCCCATCTGTTCATGTAGGTCTTGTTTTACATCTAACAACATGTTGTAGTTGTCTTCACTTAGATCCTAAATCTTTCTGGTTAAATTTGTTCATTGCATGTTAAATTTTCAGGTGTGCTATTTTGCCTTCCATTTAACTTTAACTGGAATTGTTAGTATGAAGGATAATTTGTTTCTCTAAAAAAAAAAATTATCTTGTATCTGTTCACCTAATGAATGCTTATAATTATTCTAATAGATTTTTTTTACTTATATCTTTTGGATTTTCTAATGCATGTATATAATCTGGAAATTAAATGCTTTTTATTTCTTTTCCAATGTTTGAAGTGTTACTGCTAATAGATAGAACTTCACAAATAATGTGAAATAATAGAATTAATAGCAGATTTTCCAGCATTATTCCTAATGTAGTGGGAATGTCTTTAATATTGTCTTTCCTTTTTTTTTTTTATTTTTATTCAACAAATATTTGAGTGCCTAGTAGGTATCTGGAACTGCTTCAGACACTTGGACTTCAGTAGTGAACTAGACAGTTTCTCGTGTAGCTTACTATCTTTACATGTTATTTGGCGTTACTTTCTGATTAAGTAGTCTTTATCATCCTTATTTCATAAGAATGTTTTATGAAATATATACATTGCTTTTAAGCCTTGTTAACATATAGTTCTTTTATTGACGGGGTTTGTTTTGTTTAGTTTTTTTTTTTGTTGTTATTGTTGTTTAGTTTTTTTTTTTTTTTTTTTTTTTTTTTTTTTTTTTTTTTTTTTTGGTACCAGGGATTGAACTCAGGGGCACTCGACCACTGAGCCACATCCCCAGCCCTTTTTTTGTATTTTATTTAGAGACAGGGTCTCACTGAGTTGCTAAGTGCCTCGCCATTGCTGAGGCTGGCTTTGAACTCGTGATCCTCCTGCCTCAGCCTCCCAAAGTGCTGGGATTACTTGTTTAGTTTTTTAATGCTGGGGATTGAACCAAAGACCTTGAGAATACAAAGCAGGCACTTTACTCCTGAACTGAACTTCTAGCCTCCAATCCAGATTTCTTTTTTAATTTATAGAATGAAAGGACTAATGTCCCTGAATGATATTTTAAATGTGGGTTTAGCCCATGTTTTCATTGGTCTGTGGTGAAATGATTCACAACTTGTGTGGGTATAAAAATTTGTCATCTATTTTCTCTTAGGTAGGACTGTCCATTCTGAAATAATGCCATGTGGTTTTTTTCATTGCTACCTTTACTTTGTGTGTGTGTGTGCGCGCACACGTGTGGTGCTGGGGATTGAACCCAGGGCCTTGTGCGTGTGAGGCAAGCACTCTACCAAGTGAGCTATATCCCTAGCCCCAAACCTTTACTATTTTATTGGCTTTTACACTATATACGTTGATATCCTCTGAGCAAAATAACACCTTATTCAAAAATTTTCTGAATGTTCAACTTTAAGAAGAAATAATTATTGAATGAGCCTTTGAGAAGAAAAACCAAACTTGCTAGGCATCATACAATTGTGATGATTTGTGAAAGTATTATCCCATGAGGTGCTTTTGAAATGTTATATATTAACATGATCTATTTGTTAGAGAATCATGAAATAGTGTACAGTTTTCTTAAATTCAGCTCAAAATACGGATAGAATATGACCCCAATCTTTAAAGTGTGCTTTATGATGATTGAGAAGATTTCATATCTCATGAGTAGAAATTTGTACATGTATCCTAAGTCTAGATACTGTTAACTCTAGCTTCCCTCAGTTACTTAAATGTGTGTAAAATCATGGTATGAATGCATTAAATAAAATTAGATAGTACCCTATGTTACTTCTTATAAATGTTTTGAAATATGCTATCTGCTATGATAACATAAAAATTACTTTCATACTATATATTTTTCTCTGACATTGGATATGTAGGGAAAAAATCATAAAATTGATTTTCCTTGATCTAAAGTTGACATAATAAAATTTAAAGCGATGCTTTAGTGATAAAAATGGCAAATTCAAAATTGAGAAAAACTTACTCAGGTTTACTATTAATGTTTCTCAAGTCTATTCACTGCTGTCGTCCTGTACTTTGCTTGCTTCTGTTAGGTCATCATTCTTGTGCTCTACATCAGAGTCCCACATACAACTCACAGGGAAACGGGAGAAGGCAATACAATCAGCTGATTTCTTTTAAAACAATCAGAAGCCATAGCAGCACTGGTATTCATATCAATCTATAAACACCTCCCTGTCACTTAAGCAAATGCTTTGCTTCAAAACAAAACAAAACAAAAATAAAAAAACAACAAACTTCTCTCTCTTATCCATACCCCTTGAATCCTGAACTTCACAATGTTGCTTAATGTGAAGACATTGAATGAGAAGACAAGATTTAGGAGAGTGGTCTTACTCTAAATCTTCTACATAGTCATTGGCTTTGTTTTCAAAAGAATGAGTAGCACCTGATTTCAGATGTCTCTGCTTGCTCTAAGGAAATATATAAGGAGAAAAAATATGAATTTGAACTTTCTAGGAGATTATTTTGTTTTTAAAGGACTGGAAATTACCCAGTGCTGCTTTTACTCATTTTTTCTAAACCCAACAAAAATATAAAAATTAGCAAAACTTAGTATTACAAAATGTTGACTCTGGTATATTAACCTCAGAGAGGTCAAATGTATGCTATAAGAGAGTTACAGTTCGTGTGCCTATATATAATTTATATTAATAAACATCTATGTCATTTTGTAAGATTTAAGCAATCTATGTGTATAATCAATAAGATTTGGATGATTTTGTAGACCTGGGTTTTAGTTCTAAAGTTTGGGGAAACTTAATATATTCTGTTTGCTGTTCTAGACATTTGCATTTTTTAATTCTTCACAACAGTTCAACGAGAATGGGTGGTATTACCATCTTAAGATAATCAAATTAAGACCCCAAAAGGTTAATATATTGCCAATAGCCACAAAACAATCAGGATTTGAACAGGTCTAGTGGCCTCAGTGATGTAGTTATCATTGTAAGATAGGTAAGATCAAGGAAAAATAGCTATTATAATGGCTTGGCTGCCTCCATCAAAAACAGTGATTTTTCTTTACTATTTATTTCTTTTCTAATTTGCAATTGGTGAGGAAATGTAATATTGTAACTAGCATACACAGTATATCTAGTGTAAAATACAGACTATTAAATTATGTCATAAATATCTTCTAGTTCAAATATTTTCTATAGAAAAATTGAGTTTTCATCTTTTATTTTTATTATTAACAAATTTGGTTTGACATGTTAGTAGTTCTGGTAAATCACAGTTATTCAAATTGCATTTACAAACATTTAAGTGAAAGTCTGTAGAATCAATACATAATGAACTACTTCATGCAAATTGATATAGGTCTACTCTCAATTTTATGCCATAGTGGAAAGCAGCATTAGGACGCATGATCCTCAAAAAAAAAAAAAAAAAATTAGGCACATAAGATGATGTGTTTTTCTTGGCTAAGTGATGAATTCTTACATGGTTAGCAGTATCCAAGCAGACTGCAGGCATTATTGCTCAGTAAGGCCTCAGGAGAATGAAACTGCATGGTCAGAATTACCTTATATACTGGTAGGTAGATCTGGGATTCTGATGTGGCCTGTCCCTGCATCAATGATTATTCAGAGATTTTAGTCTTATAACATGAGAAAATATAGTCCAGTTGTTTTCCTAATTTATTTCATGAGCTCTTTTTCTTTCTTTAAATGTGTTTAGAATTGCAAGAAAAAAATAGTTTCATCAAATAAATAATGAATGTCTTCTTACAATATCAGCCAAAAAAAAAAAAAAAAATACAGAATAAGCTATGAGCTATTTACAGAATCCGTGGCATATATCTTTTAATGACACACAGAATAGATAGGTAGATAATAAGCCCAAACGCATACTAGTAGTTCCCTAGGTTTGTGCTTGGCTGGAAGATGCCTGTGTTAGGAATCTATGGTAGAAGAAATGACCGTCAAGCTGGTATGTGGGTTCGGTGTGATCCCAGAATAATTAGAAATGAATGGTAGATAGGGTAATTTTTAAAAATTGAATTTGGTTGAAAAATAGGCAACACTTTAAGCAAAACATGGAAACTTAGGAAAGAAACGTGCTTTATTTCTTCAACTATTCATGGCAAGGAAATGACTATATTTGAGTTAGGTATTATAATGATTGGAAGGAGTTTGGTTCAATCCCTTTTGGTCCTTTTCTTCTCTATTCATAATATTCTTATTATATATGATAAACATTGATTGAAAACCCCACTTTAGCCATTCATGAGGATATTATTTTCACAAAAGTAGGCCTATAAAAATCAAAATCATTAAATAGACTTTTAAATACTTAAGAAAAAACGTTTTACTTCACATTTTTAGAAATGTCTTTTTTTTTAAAAAGGTTTTTTTTTAGACTTAAAAAAAAATTTCCCACATACTTTCATCCAGATTCCCACACTATATGCATAATTGTATTTTTGAACCATTTGAAAAATAAGTTGAAAACATAATGACCCTTTACTACTTCTACAGGGCGTTATAAGTAGAGATGTAATTAACTACTGTAATGGGCTGAATTGTGTCTTCCCCAAATTTATATGTTAGTGTCCTAAACCTCAGTACCTCAGAATGTGCCTGTAATTGGAGGCAGGATCTTTAAAGAGGTTAGGCAAAATGAGGTCATTAGAGTGGGTCCTACTCTAACATCACCAGTGTCTGTATGGCACCTACAAACCAAAAAAGAGGTTTTAGAAGAAACCAACTCTATTAACACCTTGATCTCAGACTTCCTAGCCTTCAGAATTATGGGAGAATAAATTTCTGTTGGTTAAGATTCCTGGCTTGTCGTGCTCTATCATGGCAGCCCCAGCAAACTAATATAACTTGTAAAGGAAAGCATAAAAATAACTCTTTAACATACTTCATAAGAAAATATCTTTAAGGTAAGTCCTGTGAATTTTCTAAAATTATCTGAGTTAGTTTTAGAAGTTTGAGTTTGTTTGCCTTTTCTTTGTTCGTAAAAAAACAGTATCTGGGCTGGAGAATGAGAGTGGAGTATGACAGGTAGCTCAGTAAGAATGTCATTCTGTTGCTTAGCAGCAGACAAGAAAACCAAGAGTGTTTTTTAAAAGTTGGAGTTATAAATGGAACACCTGCATCCAGTTTTGATTGCCTCACTTCAAGAATGATAGAGCATAAATTGAAAGAATCTGAAGAAGTGAAAAAACTGATTATAGGTATTGTGGGGGACTAGTATATGACAGTAATCCACAAGCATGGTTCAGCAACTGTTTACTTGGTACACTAAACTGTCGACAGTTTCAAGGACCCCTCTGCCTTCATCTTTATGAAGTAGGAGACAACAAAAGTAGTTGATCTTTATTTCTGTTGGGTATCAACAATCATATTTTCTCTTTTTATTGTGCCAGTTTATTCAGCAGAGCTATATATAAGTAAAAATTCATACCACCCTGACTGTTGATGAAAGCTCTTGGACTTTTCTTGTATATATACTTTAATCTTTTGAATGGGAGTATGATTTGATTTGGTTCCATGAATTTTGCTTCCTGACATGCAGATATTGTGGTCTCTTTATCACATTCTTATTTGACTTAAAGAACACATTATTGTACATTGGAAGGTGTTTTAGTTAGCTTTTTTGCTGCTATGACCAAAAGACCTGACAAGAATGATGTAGAGGAGGAAAAGGTTATTTGGGGTTCACAGTTTCAAAGGTCTCAGTCAACTCCATTCCTCAGGGTCAAGGTAAGGCAGGACATCATGAAAGAAGTGTGTGAAGTTTGAGTTTGTTTACCTGGGTTAGGACATGGTCACCAAGAAGCAGAAAGAGAGAGAGAGAGCTCTGCTCAACAAGGACAAAATATATACCCCAAAGATACACCCCCAGGGATCCATCTCTTCCATACCCTATCTGCCTGTAGTTACCATCCAATTAATTCCTGTCAGAGGATTAACATAATGATTAGGTTAAAACTCTCATAACCCAATCATTTTACCTCTAAACTTTCTTGCGTTGTCTCACACATGAACTTTTGGGGGACACCTCATATCTAAACCATAACAGCAGGGATGGCCTTTTCCTTAACAGAGTCAGTGCAACTAACAAACTCCAACTATGAGAAACAAACCATACAGCAAATGAAAGGAATGGCCTCTCACTTAACAGAGCCAATATTGGTGACTAAGACCAAAAGGAGAAATTAATAGGAAGAACCTACTTTGATCACCTGCATATACTAGTGCACACTGTTATTAGCTGTTATTTAAATTCAGTTGGTTTCAGATTAATTTAAGTAAACAACGCATGAAACAAAGTTATTAGTAATTACTTCATTCTTAAGCAATCAAGATTTTTAATAACAATTAAAGTTTCATTTACTATTTATTTACTATCATATGATAAAACTAGAGTCCTTGGCATATGTGTCCAAGTAAGAATATATCTGTATTTCTCTCTCCTGATTGGCCTTGTAGAAGTTCCTAAGGAATTACATTTGAAACTTTTGGTGGTGGTGGTGGTGGTGGTTGTATGTGACCTTAGTGAATAGGTTGTGTTTCAATCAGTGTCACAAGGCCTGACTTGTCAGTGCAGTGAGGGGACGTCACCTCTGGGAAAAGTAGGTGACCACAGTCATGACAGTGACCAGGAAACCAAGTATAGGAAATCTACCAGGAAAGGACACCATTCATTAGAGATGGCTAATAAGCTCATTCTCTCACTGTTGGCATGTCATACGGGCAGCTAAAGTAGAGTTATAAGACTTGCTGGTGACCATTGAGAATTAGTTATGTGGCCTAAGTGCTAAAAGGCATCAGCATAGAAATAGGTTGACACATCTATCTGAACAGGAAGGAAAGAAGTGCTTTTGGAAGAAGATAAGGAGTCTTTGGACCAGAGCACTCTCTTAACTGGGCACTGTTTAGATAACCAGTGTCAAGCAACATATGCCTTAGACTTCTCTTCATGCTTCCACAACAGCCCAACCCCTTACCCTTCTGATAGAAACATTGTTTTTATATATTCAGAAGTCCAGCTGGGGTATAAACTGCTATGTCCTTTCTACTGCAAATCTCTGCTATCATCCATTATGTTATTGTAGGAGAGATCTACTACAAAAATGATTTTTTTTTTTTTTAAAAAAAAGGTTCTGAAACAAGATGGTGGGGCAAGGCATGTGTGTGTGAGCACTTAGTTGTAAATGTCATCCCATTAATACACATGTATTATTGGAATTTGATAAATTATTCAAACCTTATCCTGAAGAGCTAAAGTTCTGAGTCTGTGATTCAGGGTGGCTATAAAACACCTTTAATTAAGGTTAGGGAACTTTCCTTTTTTCTTCTCAAAGGCATGTGCAAAAAGCTTTATTAATTTATGTCATTTATGATCTTTAATCTTTTCTTTTTAGACATTAGAATTCTAACTTCTACCACAAATTACACAAATTTATGAATTTTCATCTAGTGAATATATTTTGATAAAATCCCAATCTATTGCTTGGAGATATTACTCTTATATGTTTGAAATGTATTATGTGATTAGTGAAGTTATATTTGTCATCATGTGATGTCAGTAGTCTATATTTTAGCTAACCAAAGTCTAATATATAAACTTGTTATAGGTCCCATTGTCAATATGTTTTCTAGGAATCATGTTTAGAGAGAATAGTAATTTGGAATTCTACTTTATGTTGGGTATATAATTAATGGTTGTATTCTTTATTGAAGATAAGTAACAGTTTTTAACATTAAGCAAAAAGATTATAAATAGTTACATCAATTAGAAACATATGTTAATGTGAAATATGGAACAAAGTTCCACATACTATTTTGGGGAAGGGAATTGCTTAAGTGCTTTATTATTTAAATCTTTTTCACCCTTTGTAACACTTTATTTTGTAGTCATTTCAAATGTAAAGAATGAAATGCTGCTCAATAATACAAGTTTTACTTGCTCTCTTAGGTAGTAGATAAGAGCTGTTGTTTTTTCCTCTGTGTTTGTAGTTCTAGAAAATTTTCTAGATGATTAATTGTTAATAATACTTTTTTTTCCAGTGAGAAGGAAATTTTATTTTTTTCATTTATTCTAAGTTGTTATATATGATAGCAGAATGCAGTACAATTCATATTACACAAATAGAGCACAGTTTTACATATCTCTGGTTGTATACAAAGTATATTCACACCATTTGTGTCTTCATACGTGCACCATGCACTTAGGGTAATGATATCCATCTCATTCTACCAACTTTTTTTTTTTTCTTCTTGCCCTCTCCCATTCCCTCCACTCCCCACTGACCTTTCTAGTGTTCCTCTAATCCTTCTATGCTCCCTGTCCCAACCCCACTGTGAATCAGCCTCCTTATATCAGAGAAAGCATTCGGCATTTGGATTTGGGGATTGGCTAACTTCACTTAGCATTATATTCTCCAACTTCATCCATTTACCCGCGAATGCCATTATTTTTATTCTCTTTTATTGCTGAATAATATTCCATTGTGTATATGTACCACATTTTCTTTATCCGTTCATCTACTGAAGAGCATCTAGATGGGTTCCACAGTTTAGCTATTGTGAATTGTGCTGCTATAGACATTGATGTGGCTGTGCCCCTGTAGTATGTTGTTTATAAGTCCTTTGGATGTAGAGTGTGGAGTGGGATAGCTGTGTCATGAGGTGGTTCCATTCCCGGTTTTCCAAACAATCTCCATACTGCTTTCCAGATTGGCTACACCATTTTGCAGTCCCACCAGCAACGTATGAGTGTGCCTTTTTCCCCACATCCTCACCAACATTTATTGTTGTTTGTGTTCTTAATAGCTGCCATTCTGACTGGAGTGAAATGAAATCTTAGAGTAATTTTGATTTGCATTTCTCTAATTGCCAGAGATGTTGAACATTTTTTCATGTATTTGTTGATTGATTGTATATCTTCTTTTTTTAATATTTATTTATTTACTTTAGTTGTACACAATGCATTGCATCTATGTTTATGTGGTGCTGAGGATCGAACCCGGGCCGCGCATGTGAGAGGCGAGTGCTCTGCCGCTGAGCCACAACCCCAGCCCCCTATTGTATATCTTCTGAGAAGTGTCTGTTCAGTTACTTGGCCCATTTATTGATTGGGCCTTTTTTTTTTTTTTTTTTTTTTTGGTGTTAAGATTTTTGAGTTCTTTATATATTCTAGAGATTAGTGCTCTACTGGACGTGCATGTAGTAAAAATTTGTTCCCAATTAGTAGGCTCTCTATTCACCTCACTGTTTCTTTTGCTAAGAAGAAGCTTTTTAGTTTGAATCTATCCCATTTATTGATTCTTAATATTAATTCTTGCACTATAGGAGTCTTATTAAGGAAGTTGGGGCCTAATCTGACATGATGGAGATTAGGGCCTACTTTTTCTTCTGATAGGCGCAGTGTCTCTAGTCTAATTCCTAGGTCTTTGATCCACTTTGAGTTGAGTTTTGTGCATGGTGAGAGATAGGGATTTAATTTCATTTTGTTGCATATGGATTTCCAGTTTTTCTAGCACCATTTGTTGAAGAGGCTATCATTTCTCCAATGTACATTTTTGGCACCTTTGTTTACTATAAGGTAACTGAAATTATATGCATTAGTCTCTGTGTCCTCTATTCTGTACCATTGGTCTTTCAGTCTATTTTGGTGCCAGTACCGTGCTTTTTTTGTTATTATTGCTCTGTAGTATAGTTTAAGGTCTGGTATAGTGATGCCACCTGCTTCACTCTTCTTGCTAAGGATTGCTTTAGCTATTCTGGGTCTCTTATTTTTCCAGATGAATTTCATGACTGCTTTTTCTATTTCTATGAGTAATGTCATTGGGATTTTGATTGGAATTGCATTAAATATGTATAGTGCTTTTGGTAGTGTGGTCATTTTGACAATATTAATTCTGCCTATCCAAGAACAAGGCAGATCTTTCCATCTTCTAAGGTCTTCTTTAATTTCTTTTTTCAGTGTTCTGTAGTTTTTGTTGTAGAGGTCTTTCACATCTTTCATTAAATTGATTCCCAAGTATTTTTTTTTATGCTATTGTAAATGGGGTAGTTTTCCTCATTTCCATTTCAGAGGATTTGTCACTGATATTAAGAAATGCCTTAAGCCGGGCGCGGTGGCGCACACCTGTAATCCCAGCACTTTGGGAGGCTGAAGCAGGAGGATCGCGAGTTCAAAGCCAGCCTCAGCAATGGCGAGGCACTTAGCAACTCAGTGAGACCCTGTCTCTAAATAAAATACAAAAAAGGGCTGGGGATGTGGCCCAGAGGTCGAGTGCCCCTGAGTTCAATCCCCGGTACCACAAAAAAAAAAAAAAAAAAAAAAAAAAAAAAAAGAAATGCCTTAGATTTATGGGTGTTGATTTTGTATCCTGCTACTTTGTTGAATTCATTTACTAGTTATAGAAGTTTTCTGGTGAAATTTTTTGGGTCTTCTAGGTATAGAATCATATCGTCAACAAGTAGTGATAATTGGAGTTCTTCTTTACCTATCTATATCCCTTTAATTTCTTTCTTTCTTTCTTTTTTTTTTTTTTTTTTTTTTTTTTTGGTACCAGGGATTGAACTCAGGGACATTCAACCACTGGGCCACATCCCTAGCCCCGCTCCCCCTTTTTTTGTATTTTATTAGAGACAGGGTCTCACTGAGTTGCTAAGTGCCTCACCATTGCTGAGGCTGGCTTTGAACTCGCGATCCTCCTGCCTCAGCCTCCCAAGTGCTGGGATTACAGGCGTGCGACACCACGCAAGGCTCCTTTAATTTCTTTTGTCTGTTGTATTTCTCTGGCCAGTGTTTCAAGAACTATGTTAAATAGAAGTAGTGAAAGAGGGCATCCCTGTCTTGTTCCAGTTTTTAGAGGGAATGCTTTCAATTTTTCTTCATTATGAATGATGCTGGCCTAGGGCTTAGCATAGATAGCTTTTACGATGTTGAGATATGTTCCTATTATTCCTAGTTTTTCTACTGTTTTGAACATGAAGTGGAGCTGTATTTTGTGAAATCCTTTTTCTGCATCTATTGCGATGACAATATGGTTCTTATATTTAAGTCTATTGATGTGATGAATTACATTTATTGATTTCTGTATGTTGAACCAACCTTGCATCCCCATAATAAACCCCACTTGATCGTGGTGTATTATCTTTTTGACATGTTTTTATATTCAATTTGCCAGAATTTTATTGAGAATTATTGCAGCTGTGTTCATTAGAGATATTGTTCTGAAGTTTTCCTTCTTTGATGTGTCTTTGCCTGGTTTTGGAATCAGGGTGATATTGGCCTCATAGAATGAGTTTGGAAGTGTACCCTCTTTTTCTATTTCCTGTAATAAATTGAAGACTATTGGTATTAGTTCTTCTTTAAAGGTCTTGTAGAACTTGGCTGTGTATCCATCCAGTCGGTAGGCTTTTCTTGGTCGGTAGGCTTCTGATGGCATCTTCTATTTCATCACTTGAAATTGATCTGTTTAAATTGTGTGTATCATCCTGATTCAATTTGGGCAAATCATATGACTCTAGAAATTTGTCAATACCTTCGATATTTTCTATTTTATTTGAGTACAATTTTTCAAAATAATTTCTAATTATCTCCTGTATTTCAGTAGTGTCTGTTGTGATATTTCCTTTTTTATCATGTATGTTAATAATTTGAGTTTTCTCTCTCCTTCTATTTGTTAGCCTGGTTAAGGGTCTGTCACTTTCATTTATTTTTTCAAAGAACCAACTTTTTGTTTTGTCAATTTCTTCAATTGTTTATTTTGTTTCATTTTAATTGATTTCAACTCTGATTTTAATTATTTCCTGTCTTCTACTGCTTTTGGTGTTGGATTGTTCTTCTTTTTCTAGGGCTTTGAAATGTAATGTGAAGTCATTTATTTGTTGACTTTTTCTTCTTTTAAGGAATGAACTTTCCTCTTAGAACTGCCTTAATAGTGTCCCAGAGATTTCAATATTGTATCTGTGTTCTCATTCACCTCTAAGATTTTTTTTTTTTTTTTTGGTACTGGGGATTGAACTCAGGGGCACTTGACCACTGGGCCACATCCCCAGCCCTTTTTTGGGATTTTATTAGAGACAGGGTCTCACTGAGTTGCTAAGTGCCTCGCATTTGCTGAGGCTGGCTTTGAACTCACGATCCTCCTGCCTCAGCCTCCCAAAGTGCTGGGATTACAGGCGTGCGCCATCGCGCCCGGCTTCACCTCTAAGAATTTTTAAATCTCCTTCTTGATGTCTTCTGCAACCCATTGTTCATTCAGTAGCATATCATTTAGTCTCAAGGTATTGGAGTAGCTTTTATTTCTTATTTTATCATTGATTTCTAATTTCATTCCATTATTGTCTGATAGAATTCAGGATAGTATCTCTACTTTTTTATATTTGCTGAGAGTTGTTTTGTGGCATAATGTATGGTCCATTTTAGAGAAAGATCCATGTGCTGCTGAGAAGAAAGTGTATTCACTCATTGAAGGATGAAATATTCTATATGTGTCAGTTAAGTCTAAGTTATTGATTGTATTTTTGAGTTCTATGGTTTCTCTTTTCAGATTTTGTTTGGAAGATCTATCCAGTGGTGAAAGAGGTGTGTTAATGTCACCCAAAATTATTGTGTTGTAGTTTATTTGACTCTTGAACTTGAGAAGAGTTTGATGAACACAGATGCTCCATTGTTTGGGGCATATATGTTTATAATTGTTAATTCTTGTTGGTGTATGGTTCTCTTGAGCAGTATGTAGTATCCTTCTTTATCCCTTTTGATTAACTTTAGCTTTTAATCTACTTTATTTGATTCAAGGATGGAAACCCCTGCTTGCTTCCTCAGTTCATGTGAGTGGTATGATTTCTCCCAACTTTTCACCTTCAGCCTGTGGATGTCTTTTCCTATGAGATGAGTCTCTTGGAGGCAGCATACTGTTGGTTCCTTTTTGTTGATCCAATCTGCTAGTCTATGTCTTTTGATTGGTGAGTTTAGGCCATTAACATTCAGCATTATTATTGACATGATTTGTATTCCCAGACATTTTTTTGTTTGTTTGTTTTTGGTATTTAACTTGCTTGGTTTCTCCTCTGATTAGTTTTTCCTTTAGTGTAATATCTCCCTCTGTAGATTTTCATCATTTTTTCTTATTTCCTCTTGTGGACTATTTTGCTGAGGATATTCTACAGTGCTGGCTTTCTAGTTGTAAATTCTTTTAACTTTTTTTTTTATCATGGAAGGTTTTTATTTCATCCTCAAATCTAAAGATCAATTTTGCTGGATATAAGATTCTTGGTTGGCATCCATTTTCTTTCAGAGCTTGGCATATGTTGTTCCATGATCTCCTGGCTTTGCGTGTCTGGGTTGAAAAATCTGCCATGATACGAATTGGTCTCCCCCTATATGTGATCTGATTCCTCTCTCTTGAGGCCTTTAAGATTCTGTCCTTATTCTGTATGCTAGGCATTTTCATTATAATGTGTCTTGGTGTAGATCTCTCATTCTCTTGTACATTTGGTGTCCTGTATGCCTCTTGTATTTGGTTTTCCAACTCATTCTTCATGCTTGGGAAATTTTCTGATATTATCTCATTGAAGAGATTGTGCATTCCTTTGGTTTGAAACTCTGTGCTTTCCTCTATCCCAATTACTCTTTGATTGGGTCTTTTGATGCTGTACCATAATTCTTGGATGTTCTGTTCATGGTTTCTTACTATCTTCACTGTGTGGTCAACTTTACTTTCAAGATTGTATTCTTTGTTTTCATTATCTGACTTTCTTTCTTCCAATTGATCTTCCAGTTGGTGATGCTTTCTATTGTGCTTTTTATTTGGTTTATTGTTTCCTTCATTTCAAGGATTTCTGACTGGTTTTTTTTTTTTTTTTTCAGAGTCTTTATCTCTTTTTTGAAGTGATCTTTTGCTACTTGTATTTGCTCCCTTATGTCTTTGTTGAAGTGATCAAGTTTTGCCTGTATTTACTCATTTAGGTCATTTTTCAATTCACAGATCATTTTAATTATGAACCTTCTGAACTCCTTCTCTGACATTTTATCAACTTTGCTCTCCATGGGTTCTGTTATTGTAGTATCTGTTTTGTTTGGAGCACTTTCCTCCCTTGTTTTTTCATATTGTCTATTTGTCTTCCTTTCTTGCAATGTGGATATTACAGTTTCTACCCTATGTTCTTATATTATCTGTGCAGATTGTCTGTACCTCACTTTAATTTTGGCCTTTCAGACCCTGCAGGTGTCCTTTGATGTATGCTGCTGCAACTAAAGGTGGTGGCGGCAATAGCAGAGGTAACTTGAGATAACAGTTGAGGTGCCCTAAGATGGATGCAACGTTTTCCAGAGATGGGGCTGAAAGGTTGGGCTTTATACTGTCTTTGGGATGCCTGTTCTGAGATGCAGCTGCTTTTACACTCTGTCTGTTGTCAAAAGGTAGGGGCTACTACGTGGGAAAGGATATGGCTATGTCTTCAGTGTCCCAAGAAGGAAGTAGGTTAGGCTTCTCCCAGATGGGGGTGAAGTGGCGGACTCTAGGCCTACCCTGGGCCTGGGTCCTGTGTAGGTTGGTGTGGGCAGAACTGAGCCCAGCCTGTTCTCCTGCTGTCTTCTGCTGGTTGGAAGAGGCAGTCCTATGGCAGAGCCTGAGCTCAGTAAGTGTCTGATGGTGGTAAGCTGGACCCAGGGCCCACTCTGAGCTTGGGTCCCGTGCAGGTTGGTGTGGGCAGAACTGGCAGAGTCTGAGCTCCTGGGGTGGTCTGCTCTAATAATACTTTTCGTTACATCTCTAGAAAACATTATTTTATCAATAAGTCAATGAAAGTGTTTCCCCTCCACACAATTCAAGATATGTCTTTACAGAAAAATAAGGTGAATACAAATATCTACACTGTATCGAATATGTTCTTTGCATCTCTTGGGTTAAAGTGCGAGCCATAGTAGGGGGCCATATTGTGGGCACAAGGTATTATTTTTGCTGAGAGATGTGCTTTTATCACTTGCTTCTATTCTCCTGCTATGGACAGGGCTCTACACTAGATTCTTTTTTTCTTCCAAATTTTTTATTGGCACATTATAGTTGTACATATTGATGGGATTTGTTGTTTGATATTTGAGTTGCCAGAACTTACCCCCTCCCTCCCTACTTTCTACCCCTTGGTCCCTTTCCTCCACTTATTTCCCTTTGATTTTTAGGTGATCCACCCTCACCTTTGTTTTCCTTTTTCGCTTCCACATTTGACTGTTAACCTTCTGAGTTTGACTTATTTCACTTACCACTATGGTTTCCAGTTCCATCATTTTTCTACAAATGCCATAATTTCATTTTTATTAATGGCTGAATAAAAATCCCTTGTGTATATATGACACATTTTCTTTTTTCATTTATCTGTTGATGAACACCTAGGCTAGTTCCATAGTTTGACTGTTGTGAATTCTGCTGCTATTAACATGGTGTGCATGTATCACAATAATAGGATTACTTTAATTCTTCAGGATAAATACTGTGTTATAGCAGGATCATATGGTGGTTCCATGCCTAGTCTTTTTTTTTTTTTTTTTTTTGGTACCAGGGATTGAACTCAGGGGCACTCGACCACTGGGCCACATCCCCAGTCCTTTTTTTGTATTTTATTAGAGACAGGGTTTCACTGAGTTGCTAAGTGCCTCGCCATTGCTGAGGCTGGCTTTGAACTCGCGATCCTCCTGCCTCAGCCTCCCAAGTGCTAGGATTACAGGCATGCGCCACCGCGTCCGGCTACCCATGCCTAGTCTTTTGAGGAGCCTCCATACTGATATCCATAGTGGTTGTATTAATTTACAGTCCCACCAACAGTGTAAAAGTGTTCCTCCACATCCCCTCCAGCATTTATTATTATTTGTATTCTTTTAATTAATTTATTTATTTTAATTAGGTATATATGACAGCAGAATGCATTTTCATTCATTGCAGCACAACTTTTCATTTCTCTGGTTGTACACAATGTAGTGTCGCACCATATGTGCAGTCATAGGGTAATGATGTCCATTTCATTCCACTATCTTTCCTGCCCCATGCACCCTCCCCACCTGTCCTTCCCCTTTGCAAATTCAAAGTTCCTTCATTTTTCCCATGTCTCCCCTCCCCCGTTATAGATTAGCATCCACTTATCAGAACATTCAGCCTTTGATTTTTGGGGATTGGCTTACTTTGCTTAGCATGATATTCTCCAGCTCCATCCATTTACCTGCAAATCCCATCATTTTAATCTCTTTTAATGATGAGTGATATTCCATTGTGTATATATACCATAGTTTCTTTATCCATTCATCTATTGAAGGGCATTTAGATTGGTTCCAAAGTTTAGCTATTGTGAACTGAGCTTCTATGAATATTGATATGACTGCATTACTATAGTATGCTGATTTTAAGTCTTTTGGGTATAGACTAAGGAGTGAGATAGCTGGGTCAAATGGTGGTTCCATTCCAAGTTTTCTAAGGAATCTCCAAACTGCTTTCCAGATTGGTTGTACCAATTTGCAGGCCCACCAGCAATGTATGAGTGTGCCTTTTTCCCCACATCTTCTCCAATGTTTATTGTTGTTTGTGTTCTTGATAGCTGCCATTCTGACTGGTGTGAGATGAAATCTTAGAGTGGTTTTGATTTGCATTTCTCTAATAGACAGAGATGATGAACATTTTTTCATGTATTTGTTGATTGATTGTATATCTTCTTTTGAGAAGTGTCTGTTCAGTTCCTTGGTCCATTTATTGATTGGGTTATTTGTTTTTTGGTGTTAAGTTTTTTGAGTTCTTTATGTATCTTGGAGATTAGTGTTGTATCTGACGTGTGTGGCAAAAATTTGCTCCCAAAATGTAGGCTCTCTCTTCACCTCATTGATTGTTCTTTTGCTGAGAAGAAGCTTTTTAGTTCGAGTCCATCCCATTTATTAATTCTTGATTTTATTTCTTACGATTTAGGGGTCTTGTTAAGGAAGTAGGGACCTAATCCGATGTGATGAAGATTTGGACCTAGGTTTTCCTCTATTAGGCACATGGTCTCTGGACTAATTCCTTAATCTACTTTGAGTTGAGTTTTGTGCATGGTGAGAGATAGGAGATATGAGTTTATTTTCATTTTGCTGCATATGGATTTCCAGTTTTCCCAGCACCATTTGTTAAAGAGGCTATTTTTTCTCCAATGTATGTTTTTGGCACCTTTGTCTAGTATGAGATAACT
This sequence comes from Tamias sibiricus, assembly GCA_025594165.1. NCBI lineage: Eukaryota > Metazoa > Chordata > Mammalia > Rodentia > Sciuridae > Tamias > Tamias sibiricus. The sequence continues at coordinate 85,087,425 of CM046666.1, read as the reverse complement.
GTATTTATGTGGGTTTGTCTCTGCTTCTTCTGTTCTGTACCAATGGTCTACATGTCTATTTTGGTGCCAATGCCATTTTTGTTACTGTAGCTTTGTAGTATAGTTTAAGGTTTGGTATTGCGATGCCTCCAGCTTTACTCTTCTTGCTAAGGATTGCTGTAGCTATTCTGGGTCTCTTATTTTTCCGAATGAATTTCATGATTGCTTTTACTATTTCTATAAGGAATGACATTGGGATTTTAATCGGGATCTCATTGAATCTGTAGAGCACTTTGAGGTATGGCCATTTTGACAATATTAATTTTGCCTATCCAAGAGCATGGGAGATCTTTCCATATTCTAAGGTCTTCTTCAATTTATTTCTTTAGTGTTCTGTAGTTTTCATTGTAGAGGTCTTTCACATCTTTCATTAAGTTGATTCCCAAGGTTTTTTTTTTTGAGGCTATTGTGAATGGGGTAGTTTCCCTAATTTCTCTTTCAGAGGATTCAGCATTGATATATAGAAATGCATTTGATTTATGGGTGTTGATTTTATATCCTGCTACTTTGCTGAATTTATTAATTAATTATAGAAGTTTTCTTGTGGAGTTTTTTGAATCCTTTAAGTATAGAATCGTGTCGTCAGCAAATAATGAAGTTTGAATTATTTTTTTCTTATTTGTATCCTTTTAATTTCTTTCCTCTTTCTAATTGCTCTGGCTATAGTTTCAAGGACTGTGTTGAATAGAAGTGGTGAAAGAGAGCATCCCTGTCTTGTGTTAGTTTTTAGAGGGAATGCTTCCAATTTTTCTCTATGTAGAATGATGTTGGCCTTGGGTTTAGCATAGATAGCTTTTACAATGTTGAGTTATGTTCTTCCTATCCCTAGTTTTTCTAGTATTTTGAACATGAAAGGATGCTGTATTTTGTTAAATCCTTTCTCTGCATCAATTGATATAATCATATAATTCTTATCTTTAAGTCTGTTGATGTGATTAATTATATTTATTGATTTCCATATGAATCCCACTTGATCATAGTGCACTATTTTTTAAGTATGTTTTTGTATGTGATTTGCCAGAATTTTTATTGAGAATTTTTGCATCAATATTCATCAGGGATATTGTACTGAAATTTTCTTTCCTTGATGTGTCTCTGCCTGGTTTTGATACTAGCTTTGTAGAATGAGTTTGGAAGGGTTCCTTTCTTTTCTATTTCATGAAATAATTTGAGAACTATTGGTATGAATTCTTCTTTGTAAGTCTTGTAGAACTCAGCTGTGAATCTATCTGGTCCCAGGCTTTTCTTGGTTGGTAGGCTTTTGATGGAGTCTTCTATTTCCTTGCCTGAAATTGATCTGTTTAAATTGTGTATGTCCTCTTGACTCAGTTTGGGTTGATCATATGCCTCTAGAAATTTGTTGGTGTCTTTGAGGTTTTCTATTTTAATGGAGTATAAATTTTCAAAATAGCTTCTAATCGTCTTCTGTATTTCTTTTTTCTTTCTTTTTTTTTTTTTTTGGTACCGGGGATTGAACTCAGGGGCACTCATCCACTGGGTCACATCCCCAGCCCTTTTTTGTATTTTATTAGAGACAGGGTCTCACTGAGTTGGTAAGTATCTCGCCATTGCTGAGGCTGGTTTTGAACTCACGATCCTCCTGCCTCAGCCTCCCAAGTGCTGGGATTACAGGCGTGCGCCACCGCGCCCGGCTCGTCTTCTGTATTTCAATAGTGTCTGTTGTGATATTTCCTTTTTTCATCACAAATTTTAGTTATTAAAAGTTTTCTCCCTCTTTTTCACTACAGTGGCTAAGGGTTTGTCAATTTTATTTATTTTTTTCAAAGAACCAGCTTTTTGTTTTGTCGGTTTTTTGAATTGTTTCTTTTATTTCAATTTCATTGATTTCCTCCCTGATTTTAATTATTTCCTGTCTTCTACTACTTTTGGTGTTGGTTTGTTCTTCTTTTTCTAGGGCTTTGAGCTATAATGTCAGATCATTTATTTGTTGACTTTTTCTTCTTTTAATGAATGAACTCCATGCAGTGAACTTTCCTCTTAGCACTGCCTTCATTGTGTACCTGAGATTTTAATAAGTTTTATCAGTGTTCTCATTTACCTCTAAGAATTTTTTTTATCTCCTCTCTGATGTCGTCTGTTATCCATGCATCATTCAATAGCATATTGTTTAGTCTCCAGGTGTTGTAGTAGCTTCTCTTTTAAATTTTATTGTTGATTTCTAATTTCATTCCATTATGGTCTGATAGAATGCAGGGTAGTATCTCTGTCTTTTTGTATTTGCTAATACTTGCTTTGTGGTATAACATATGGTCTGTTTTGGAGAAGGGTCCATATTCTGCTGAGAAGAAAGTGTATTTGCTCATTGATGGATGGAATATTCTATATATGTCTGTGAAGTTCAAATTATTGATTGTATTATTGAGTTCTATATTTTCTTTGTCTTGTTTTTGTTTGGAAGATCTATCCAGTGGTGAGAGAGGTGTATTAAAGTCACTCAGTATTATTGTGTTGTGGTCTATTTGGTTCTTGTATTTGAGAAGGGTTTAATTGACATACATAGATGCCCCATTGTTTGGGGCGTAGATATTTGTGATTGTTATGTCTTGTTGATGTATGAATCCCTTAAGCAGTATGATTATGTCCTTCTTTATCCCTTTTCACTAACTTTGGTTTGAAGTCCACTTTATCTAATATGAGGATGGAAACCCCTGCTTGTTTATGTGGTCCGTGCGAGTGGTGTGTTTTTTCCTATCCTTTCACCTTCAGTCTGTGGATGTCTTTTACTGTAAGATGAGTCTCTTGAAGGCAACATGTTGTTGTTGTTGTTGTTGTTTTTTTAATCCAGTCTGTTAGTCTGTCTTTTAATTGATGAATTTAGGCAATTCACATTCAGGGTTATTACTGAAATATGATTTGTATTTCCAGACATTTTGGGTTATTTTTGGTTATTAATTTGACTTGGTTTCTCCTTTGATTGGTCTTTCCTTTAGTGTAGTTCCTCCCTTTGCTAATTTTCATTGTTTTTCATTTCCTTCTCTTGGAATATTTTACTGAGGATACTTACTCTGTAGTAGTGTGGGCTTTCTCACCGTAAATTCTTTTAACTTTTGTTTATTTTGAAAGGTTTTTTATTTCGTTATCAAATCTGAAGTTCAATTTTGCTGGATATAAGATTCTTGGTTGGCATCCATTTTCTTCAGAGCTTGGTATATGTTGCTCCATGATCTCCTAGCTTTGAGGGTCTGGGTTGAAAAATCTGCTGAGATATGAATTGGTCTCCCTCTGTGTGTGATCTGATTCCTCTCTCTGTGGCCTTTAAGATTCTATCCTTATTCCGTATGCTAGGCATTTTCATCATAATGTGCCTTAGTGTAGATCTCTCATAATTTTGTACATTTGGTGTCCTGTGTGCCTCTTGTATTTGGTTTTCCAATTCATTCTTCATGTTTCGGAAATTTTCTGATATTATCTTATTGAAGAGATTGTACATTCCATTGGTTTGAAACTCTGTGCCTTCCTCTATCCCAATTACTCTTTGATTGGGTCTTTTGATGCTATCCCATAATTCTTGGATGTTCTGTTCATGGTTTCTTACTATCTTCACTGTGTGGTCAACTTTATTTTCCAGACTATATACTTTGTCTTCATAATCTGACATTCTGTTTTCCAAAGTGATCTAGTCTGTTGGTGATGCTTTCTATTGAGTTTTTTAATTTTGTTTATTGTTTCCTTCATTTCAAGGATTTCTGATTTTTTTTCAGAGTCTCTATCTCTTTTTTGAAGTAATCTTTTGCTACCTGTATTTGCTCCCTTATCTCTTTGTTGGAGTGATCAATTTTTGCCTGTATTTGCTCATTTGTGTCATTCTTTAATCCACAGGTCATTTTAATTATGAACCTTCTGAACTCCTTCTCTGACATTTCATCAACTTTGCTGTCCATGGCTTCTGTTATTGTGGTAACCTGGTATGTTTAGGGCACTTTCTTCCCTTGTTATTTCATGTTGTCTATGTGTCTTCCTTCCTTGTGGTACAGATCTGAGGCATTACGGTTTCTACCCTATATTCTTGTAGTATCCGTGCAGATTATCTGTAATTCACCTCGGTTTTGGACTTCCAGACCCTTCTGGTGTCCCACAATGGAGGCTATTATAAATAAAGGTGGTGACAGCAATAGCAGAGGTAACTGGAGATAGCAGTGGGGGTGTCCCAGGATGAATGCAACCTCTTTCAGAGATGGGGCTGAAAGGGTGGGCCTTACACTGGCTTAGGGATGCCTGTTCCGAGATACTTCTGCTTCTAGGCCCTGTCTGTTGTTGCAAGGTGGAGGCTGTTACGTGGGAGGGCTGTGGTGATGGTTGCAGTGTCCCAAGATGGAAGTGGGTTAGGCCTGAGCTCCCAGGTGGGCTGGGGGTCAGACCCGGGCCTACCCTGGGCCTGGGCTCCCAAACAGATTGCAGGGGTGGTCCTGGGATGAGGTCTAGACTCCAGAGTGGGTCTTCAGGTTGGTGGGGTGGTCCTGGGCTGGGGCCTAGGCTCCAGAGTGGGTCTGCTGGTCTGCAGGGTGAACCTGGGCCCAACCTTGGCCTGGGCTCCTTCATGGGTGGCAGGGGCAATCCTGGGCTGGGGCCTAGGCTCCAGCCTGGGTCTGCTGGTCAGCAGGGATGGTCCTGGGCCGGGACCTGAGCTCAGGGTTCTGTTTCTATTATTGATGACTGCCATTCTGACTGGTGTGAGATGAAATCTCTGTGTAGTTTTGATTTGCATTTCATTAGTTGCTAATGATGTTGAACATTTTTTTCATGTATTTGTTGACCATTTGTATTTGTTCTTTTGAGAAGTGTCTTGTTTAGTTCATTTGTCTACTTATTAATTGGGTTATTTGTTTTTATGGTGTAAAGGTTTATGAGTTATTTATATATTCTGGATATTAATCCTCTCTAGGAAGAATAGCTAGCAAAGATTTTCTCCGATTCTGTGGGTCTTCCCTTCATATTACTAATTGTTTTCTCTGCTGTGCAGACACTTTTTAATTTGATGCCATCCCATTTATTAATTCTTGGCACTATTTCCTGATCTTTAGGGGTCCTATTAAGAAAGTCATTGTCTGTGACTAAAACCTGGAATGTTGGTCCTACATTGTCTTTTAGGAGTTCATAGTTTCTCTGGTTTCATTCCAAGGTCTTTGATCTATTTTTAGTTGATTTTTGTGCAGGGTAATAGATAAGGGCCTAGTTTAATTCTTTTACATATGGATAACCAATTGTCCCAGCACCATTTGGTAAAAAGGCTGTCTTTTCTCCAGTATATGTTTTAGTACCTTTGTCAAGGTCAGGTGACTAGATGTATGTGTTTTTCTCTGTGTCTTCTATTCTCTACTATTGGTCTATTTGTCTGTTTTTATGCCAGTACTATGCAGTTTTTGTTACTATTACTCTGTAGTGTAATTTGAAGTCAGGTATTGTGATGCCTCCAGAGTTACTTTTTTGGCTTAAAATTGCCTTGGCTGCTCTAGGTTTTTACTTTTCCAAATGAATTTTAGGACAGTCTTTTCTAGTTCTGTGAAGAATGTCATTGGTGTTTTGTTGGGGATTGCATTGAATCTGTATATTGCTTTTGTAGTATGGCCATTTGAACAATAGTAATTCTGCCTATCCGTGAATACTGCAGGTCTTTCCATCTTCTGGGGTCTTCTTTAGGTTCTTTCTTCAATGTTCTATAGTTTTCATTGTAGAGGTCTTTTACCTCCTTGATTAGATTTATTCTTAGGCGTTTTATTTATATATTTTTGAGACTATTGTGAATGGAATTATTTTCCTTTAGGTTCATTGTTGGTATACAGGAAAGCTATTGATTTTTGTATTTTGATTTTGTAACCTGCTACTTTGCTGAATTTGCTTATTAGCTCTAGCAGTCTTTTGGTGGAGATTTTTTTGAATCTTCTAGATATAGGATCATATCATCTGTAAATGGTGATAATTTGACTTCTTTTTTTCCTATTTTTCTCTTGTGGGTTTTTTTTTTTTTTTTTTTTTGGTGGTGGTGCTAGGGATGGAACTCAGGGCCTTGTGCGAGTGAGGCAAGTACTCTATCAACTGAGCTATATCCCCAGCCCCCTTTTCCCCTATTTTTTATCCCTTTTATTTCCTTCTCTTGTCTAATTGCTCTGGCTAGAATTTCTAGCACTATATTAAATTAGGAGTGGTGAGAATGGACATCCTTTTCTTGTCCCAGATTTTAAAGAAAATGTGTTCAGTTTTTCCCCATTTACTATTAGGGGTTGAGTTTGGGGTTTTCATATATAGCATTTGTGATGTTATGGTAAATTCCTTCTATCCCTAGTTTCTTCAGTGTTTTTATCATGAATGGGTGCTAGATTTTGTCAAAAACATTCTCTGTATCTATTGGGATTCTAAGTGATTTTTGTCCTTAATTCTGTTAATGTGATGAATCACATTTATTGATTTGTATATATTAAATGATCCTTGCATTTCCAGAATAAGACCAACCTGATTTGGTGTACAATCTTCTTAATATGTTGTTAAATACAATTTGCTGATTTATTATTTTTCTCTGATATAAGAAAGCTGATTGACAGTGGGGTTGGGATGGGGAGCATAGGAGGATTAGAGGAACATTAAAATGGCCAATGGGCAGGGAGGGGAAGGGAGGGAGCAAAAGGGTGAAGGAAAAAAAAAAGATGGTAGTATGAGATGGATATCATTACCCTAAGTGTATGTATGAAGTCACAAATGATGTGAATATACTTAGCACACAACCAGAGATATGTAAAAATGTGCTCTATAAGTATAATATGAAATGTAATGCATTCTGCTGTCATTTATAACAACTTAGAATAAAAAATAAATAAATTTTTTTAAAAAGTATTTTTATGTCTGAATTTATCAGGAATATTAGTGTGTAATTTTCTTTCCTTGATGTGTCCTTATCTGGTTTGGGCTTTATGGAGTGAATTTGGATATGTTCTATTCCTTTCTGTTTCATGGAATAATTTGAGGGTATTGGCATTAGTTCTAAAGAAAGTTTGGTAGATTTCTACTGAGAATCCATCTGGTCCTAGGCTTTTCTTTGTTAAAAGGCTTTTTATTACTGCTTGTATCTTATTACAAGTTATTGGTCTGTTTAAGATTTCTTGTGTCCTCTAGATTCAGTTTTGGTAGATCATATTTGTTTAGAAATGGTTTTCCAATTTATTGGAGAATAAGTTTTCAAAATAGTAGCTAATGATCTGCTAATTTCCAAGATGCCTGTGGTCTATGGTGATTTGTCCTTTCTCATCTCTAATTTTATTAATTTGAGTCCCCCCCCCTTTTTTTTTTTTTTTTTTTTTGGTTAGTTTGTCTAAGGTCTTACCACTCTCTCTGTTTTTTTTTTTTTTTTGGTACCGGGGATTGAACTCAGGGGCACTCGACCACTGGGCCACATCCCCAGCCCTTTTTTTTATTTTTATTAGAGACAGGGTCTTACTGAGTTGCTAAGTGCCTCGCCATTGCTGAAGCTGGCTTTGAACTCGGTGATCCTCCTGTCTCAGCCTCCCAAGTGCTGGGATTACAGGCGTGCACCACCGTGCCTGGCCAGGTCTTACCACTCTCAATTATCTTTTCAAAGAACCAACTCTTTGTTTCATCAATCCTTTTGAATCTTTTTTTTATTCTCAAGTTCATTGATTTTGGCTCTGATCTTAATTATTTCCTTCCTCCTGCTATTTTTTGTATTGGTTTGTTCTTCTTTTCAAGAGCCTTGAGATGTATCATTAGGTTGTTTATTTGGGATCGTTCTGATTTTCTTATATAGGCACTAATAGCTATAAACTTTCTCTTAGAATTGTATTCATAGTGCCCAGAGGTTCTGGTGTGTTGTATCACTCTTCTCATTTGAATGTAAGAATTTTTAAATTTCTCCTTTGATTTCTTCTGTCATTCATTCATCATTCAAAAGAGTATTGTTCAACCTCCATGTGTTTAAATAGTTCCTGTAGGGTTTTGTTGTGTTGATTTCTAATTTAATTCCATATGGCCTGATAAGATGCAAGGAATTATATATATTTTTTCGTATTTGCTAAGAGGTGTTTTATTTTTATTTTTTGGTTATACATGACAACAGAATATACTATGACATAAAAGCATAAAATATTATTTGTTCTACTTCAGACCCCCATATTTCCCTTACTCCTCCCTTCCTTCCATCCCCATTTCATTCCCTCTACTCTGTTCTTTCTGCTAAGAGTTGTTTTGTGACATAAAATATGGTTTATTTTGGAGAAGATTCCATGAGTCCCTGAGAAGAAAGTATATTCAGCTGTTGTTGGATGAAATATTCTATTGAGGTCTGTTAGGGCCATTTGATTTATAATATTTTTCAAGTCCAAAGAGTCTTTACTGAGTTTGTGTCTGGATGACTTATCTGATAGAGAGATGTGTTGAAATTACCCAGAATTTTTGTACTGGGGTCTGTCTGGGGCTTCAATTTGAGTAGTGTCTCTTTCATATAATTAGTTGCACCCAAGATTGGGGCATAAATATTTATTATTGTTATATCTTCTTGTTGGATTGTACCTTTACCAATATGAAATGACCTTCTGTGTCTCTTCTGATTAATTTAGGCATGAAATTAGCTTTGTCAGATATGAGAGTAGCTACTCCTGCTTGTTTTGTAGCTCTATTCACATAGTATATCAATTTATATCCTTTCACTTTCATACTGTAGCTGACTTTGCCTGTAAGTTGTGTCTCTTGCAAATAGCATATAATTGGGTCTTGTTTTTTAATCCATTCTGCCAGCCTGTTTCTTAATTAGAGGTTGAAATCATTTATATTTGATGTTATTATAGACAGATATTTATTAATTCCTGACACTTTGATTTCTTCATTATGTTTAGTTTGGTATCATTCCTCATTTGATTAGCTAATTTTCAAATAAGATGTGTTTTCTTTGTGAGCTCTAAGGGTATTTTTAAAAATTCTGTGTGCAATATTTTTATAGTAAGTTCTGTAATGCCAGTGTAGTAGTCAAAATCTGTAATGCCAGCGTAGTAGTAATAAATTCTTTTAACTTCTGCTTATTATGGTAGGTCTTTAATTCATTTTCAGTTTTGAATGATAGCTGTGCTGGATATAGAAATCTTGGTTACCGGGCTGGGGTTGTGGCTCAGCGGCAGAGCGCTCGCCTTTCACGTTGCGCGGCCCGGGTTCGATCCTCAGCACCACGTAAACATAAATGCATAGCATTGTGTAAAACTAAAGTAAATAAATAAATATTTAAAAAAAAAAAAAAAAAAAATCTTGGTTACCTTTTGCCTCGTTGCACTCTTGGAAGCAAAATGGGTCACCAACTGCTCTATTGGAGCCATCCGCAAAAATTCGGCCAGGGTTCTCGCTCTTGCCGCGTGTGTTCAAACCGGCATGGTCTGATCCGGAAATATGGCCTCAACATGTGCCGGCAGTGTTTCCGTCAGTAAGCGAAGGATATAGGCTTCATTAAGTTGGACTAAGTGATCTTCCTCGAATGGATTGCCTAAGACAGCCACCCAATGAAAGAGGACTTTGTACATAATATAAAGTTCTAAAAAAACTTCCAAAAAAGAAAAAAGAAAGAAATCGTGGTTAACAGTTATTTTCTTTCAGGACTTGGAACACATCATTTCAAGCCCTCCTGGACTGTAGAGTTTGTGCTGAGAAATCAGAAGTGCTTCTGATTAGCTTGCCTCTAAATGTGGCCTGACATTTTTCTCTTGAGGCTATTAAAAGTCTATCCTTGTTCTGTATGTTAAGCGTTTAATTATAATGTGTTGTGGCAAGGTTCTTTGTTGATCTTGTCTGTTTGAGGTTCTGAATGCCTCCTGTATCTGGATATAAATCTCATTCTGAAGGTTTGGAAAATGTTCTATTATTATTTCCCTGAAGAGTTTATCCACTCTGCTAGCCTGCATCTCAATGCCCTCCTCAATTCCAATGATTTTTTTTAAGGAATTTTTTTTAACATTTATTTTCTTTTAGTTGTACACAATGCATTTTTATGTGGTGCTGAGGATCGAACCCGGCTGCGCACGTGCTAGGCGAGCGCCCTACCGCTGAGCCACATCCCAGCCCCAATTCCAATGATTTTTAAATTTGGTCTCTTCATCTTCATCTTGTCCCAGAGTTCATGTATATTCTGATCATGGTTCCTTTTTTGTTTTCTTTAATACTGTCTCAATGTTCAAGGCTGGCCACTTTGTCTTCCTCCTCTGAGATACTGTCTTCAGCATGGTCTACTCTATTAAAAGACTTTCAACTGAACATTTTATTTGATTTATTGAGTTTCATTTCTAAGATTTCTGTTTGGTTCTTTTTAAATATTTCTATCTCCTTTATTTCTCATTCATATTCTGTACTGACTTCCTTAATTCATTTCATTGTTTTTTTTAATTCCTTGTTTTTTAAAATATTTTTTCAGTTGTTGATAGACCTTTATTTTTATTTACTTATATGTGATGCTGAGAATTTAACCTAGTGCCTCACACATGCCAGGCAAGTGTGCTACTGCTGAGCCTCAGCCCCAGCTCGAATTCCTTATCTGATATTTCATTCACTTAAATATCTTTGTGATCATTTCTGGTGAATTATGACCTTTAAGAGGTGTTGTTAGCTTCCTTTTTCATGGTTCTTATATTCAAGTGTTGTGTTTTATGCATTGTTGGAAGGAATTTCTCTTCCACTCTTATTTGTGGACCTTTTTAGGGCACAGTTTTCACTTGCCAAAGTGTACTGAGTGGTAAGGATTGAGACACCCCCCTCCCCATAGGTGTGGTATCCACAGCCTTTGTGTTATTTCTCTCTGTTTTTGCTATAGCAATGTATGTCCTTAGGTGGGACCTGGGGGCCCACCCAAGCTATTTATATTTGGGGCTTATTCATTAGTTCGGGTTTTTGTCTCTTCTATTCTTTGTTTTAAAGTATAGCTGAAGACTGAATATTATTAATTTGGTGTGGAGCAAGGTGTGTTGTCTTTTGGTTGAGTTTATTTTAGCAGCAGAGTTTCTACCCTGTGAACTTGTATTGTCCCTGTAGATTCCCAGCCCCCTACAGAATAGGGGGAAACAAACAATAGCAACAACCAGTGCAAACAGTATACAGCATTAAACTTAATATTTGGTTCCTACTATGACATCTACAATATTAATTGTCACAAAAACCAAAATGGTAGGGTTAGCAGTTGCCAACAGCCAAAATAATATGTAGCTATGGACTATATCTGGCATTAAAGCAAACAACAGGTGTCACCTATGTTATCCCAGCAGTAATAACTGCAACAGTATTAATGGTGGGGTTCAGTAGTTGTAGAAACCAATTATTGCTAAAAGATAATAAGAATACAGTTGATCAAGAGCAAAGAAAATGTGATAGGAAGGTAGAAAAGAGTTTACAATTTCAAAAAGTGAACAGAGAATGCAGAAGAGATGTAATATGTAATGGTTATAAGAAAGGAGGAGAAAAAATAAAAGTAACAAAATGGGAGTTAAAGAACAATAGAATTTGACTATTAGCAGAAGAAAAGAAAGAGAAAAATGTGAAAAACAATGCAAAACAAAACCAAAACCAAAATGTGCTAATCAAAAACTCTAACTCTCAAAAAAAGAAAAGGTAAGGAAAAATAACTACATTTTTTAAAAATGAGAAAAAAAGAAACAAATATGTATATGTATTCATTAACCACACACACACAAAGAAGAGAAAGAAAGGATGGAAAGAAGGAAGGAAGGAAGGAAGGAAGGAAGGAAGGAAGGAAAGAAAGAAAGAAGGAGATTCTTAATGAAAAATGAAGGAATCATTTCCACTGAGGTGGTCAAAATAGTCAGTGAGAACAAATGGTCACTGTTTATGCCCAAATGTCTTTCTTTCCATTTCTTCTTGAACTATGAAATGAGTGCAAGAGCAACGACTGAAGGTTGTTAAACTTTTCCTCTTTTTGTATTGCTCACCAAGCTGCCAGTTGGAGTGGCCTAAGATGGATTCTGGTTCAAATAAGTCTCAGCTGGATGAGAAGTACTGTCAGTTGGAGTTTTGTCTGCCCAGACCAGATTGATGCCAGGATGGGGCTGCTGCAGAGTTCTAAGAGTGGAATTCCAGCAAGTGGAGCTTAGGTCTGTCTAACCAGGCCTTAGGGGCTTCATTGGGTGGTGTCTGGTCTGGAAAGATTATATCAACACACCCCGAGGCCTGAAAGTTGCAGATCTCTGTGGGAAGTCTGGATCTCCAGAACTTTTCAAGGATTCTATTTGGGTGGGGGAACCAATCCTTTACTCCCTCTGCTGCCCATGAACACAGCTTTTCCAGGCTTCCCAGGCTTAGTCCTTTAGTGTATTTACACCCACCTATTCAGATTCCTTACCCACGTACCCACTTAAGCGGGGAGTGAGTTGGGCTCCCCTTTGCTTTTCCAACTTGAATCCTCCTGGATAAGATATTCTCGGTGGCTGTTTCTCTCCTGTTCTTCTACGTATACTCTAGGTTACCCAGCAGGCACTTGATTGGATAGTGTAGCCATGTTTGCTAAGAGCTCCTGGCTCCTGCAGCGTGACCACCTCAAAATGGCTCCAGCTTCAGCTCTCTGCAGCCAATTGGGAAACATAGGGCCCTTTTCAAAGAACCAGTGCACAGTATAGCCTCTGGATCAGCTAAGGGCAGGCTGCTTTTATGATCTCAGGTGCTTCTTTGTGTTCTCCCTCCCCCTGTGCCAAATAAGCGCCACTACTGATTCTGCCACAGCTGGCTTGGCTCCAATGTAGTCTTTCTTGTTTGTTTAATGTACCCAAATTTCTGAGTCTGTTAGAAACTCTGACAGTCCAATATTGAGTTTTAGTGAAATTCCTCTTTCACCAACTTCACAGAAGAGCAGTTCTCCTGCTGCTTGAATCTCCCTCCTAAAGTTCTTGATATAATGTAAAATATGCATGATATACATAAATATAACTGTACTAAGCCACTAATCTGGCCTGTCTAAAAATTATATGTGAGTATAATAAACAGATTATTTTTTATTATTTTTGCTTAGAAGTCTAGAGAATGAGAAGTTATGAAGTCTAAGGCTATCATTTCTTTATAAAACTGTCAAAGAACATTTGAATTCATGCCTTCTTTTACCTATTAATAAATTTCCTCATAATAAGAAAAGGTATTCAAAATAATTTTTTAAAAAAAAATTTATTTATTTGTTTTTAGTTGTACACAATGCTTTTGTTTTTACGTGGTGCTGAGGATCGAACCCAGGCTGCGAACATGCTAGGCGAGCACTCTACTGCTGAGCCACAACCCTAGCCCTCAAAATAATTCTTTATAACTGTGTGGCATTTCATATCTGCTTACACTGAACTTTTATATCTATTATCTATCATTTTACTGACCGAAACTATTTGTGAAGTTGAAATTGTTCACTTTAGAAGTAGTCACTGGGGCATCTGAATATTTGGAGGCTTCACTAAGGACAGTATAGGGAATAAAATTGCTAAATAAACAAATAGGAGGCAGTTATGAAAGGAGGGTGAAATAGTCTTCTTCCTATTGTAATCATTGCAATATGGTGTTTGTGGACTAATTTCTTTATAATTCTTTTCTGAATCCCAGTGAATTGTCAGGAACTTTGACCCATGAGCATGCTTTTCCATTGTTTTTGTTTAATTGCGATAAACTGTTCACAGTGAGCTCATCTCTTGCTTTTGTACTTCATTCATAACCTATTACAATATTTTGCCATTTACTCATTTACTTTGGCACCTCACTATCAGAAATGGCTGTCATGTGATCTACTTGAATATTTAATTATTTGTTTGTTCTTACAGTGTGGTAGTAGGTTAAGAAGCTACATATGCTTTCTCACTTTGATGTGATGAGTTGTTAATTTATTACTAATAGTTTTCCATTGGTTTTAAAGCTGCTAAACAGTGTTAGTAGGTAGATTTTAGGTAGACTGTAAAAGAATTCTTTATGAATGCATATTTATCAAATGACTTAGAGTATGTTTTGATAATCTATAGAAGAAATTATCATGGATCCAGTCACTCTTTAGTGAATGCCTTTCTGTAATGATTTAAATAAGGCTGGGTTTTGTTTGAAAAATATAAAACATTTGAAAACAAGTATGCTGACTTGTGTTATTAAAGCTACTATTTAAATTATATTTTAATCTTTAGAACTATTATTGTGCTTCTGCTGAATGAGTTTTACAGAACAAACCAGTAGAATTTGCAGACTTGGGGATTCTAGATACTTTATATCTTAAATAAGAGGTTTATAAAATTTTACTTTTTATTTCTGAATGCTTTTTTTCATAGTACAGTTAATGCAATTGATTTATCCATTTGCATGCTCTAGTTGTGTAGAAGTGTTGCAAGTACTCATTATGGTGGAATTGTTTTCTTCTTTTAAGTAGGGATCTATAAACTTTTTCTGTGGATGGCCAGATGGTAAATATTTCACACCCTGCAGGCCATATGGTCTCTGTCACGAAGAGTGCAAAAACAGCCACAGACATGGGCTAAGGATGTAGCTTTGCCATAGAGCACCTATCTATTAATGGTGAGGTTCTGAGTTCAATCCTAGCACCAGAAAAAACAAAAATAAAACAAACAAACAATAGCAACAACAAAACCAGCCACAGACAATACATTAATGAGTTGATGTGTACATGTTGCAATAAAACTTTATTTATAAAAACAGCAGTAATAGCCGGGCGCGTTGGCGCACGCCTGTAATCCCAGCATTTTGGGAGGCTGAGGCAGGAGGATTGTGAGTTCAAAGCCAGCCTCAGCAATGGTGAGGCACTTAGCAACTCAGTGAGACCCTGTCTCTAAATAAAATACAAAAAAGGTCTGGGGATGTGACCCAGTGGTCGAGTGCCCCTGAGTTCAATCCCTGGTACCACAAAAAAAAAAAAAAAAAAAAAAAAAAACAGCAGTAATGCTGGGTGCAGTGGCGCACGCCTGTAATCCCAGCACTTGGGAGGCTGAGGCAGGAGGATTAAAAGTTCAAAGCCAGCCTCAGCAATGGTGAGGCACTTAGCAACTCAGTGAAACCCTGTCTCTAATAAAATACAAAAAAGGGATGGGGATGTGGCGCGCAGTGGTTGAGTGCCCCTGAGTTCAATCCCCGGTACCAAAAGAAAAATAAAACAGCAATAGATTGGATTTGGCCTATGAGTAGCAGTTTGCCAACTCCTGCTCTAAACTGTTGAGTCTATGATTTCTCCAAATAAGCCCATTTTGTATTTGGAAATAAAGTATAAGTTTCTTCATAGTTTCTCCTCTTTCCTTTGAAATTAACAGCAATATTTTTATTCCGAATACTAACAGTATATAGAGAGAATATTCTAAAGATATTCTAAGAGGAAATGAGTTAACTGGATTTTAAAAAGATATGCAAACTCTTTCTATAGATGTGTTCTCTCAGTACATCTGAGTATCCCTTAGTCTCTAGCTTTTCACTGATGAGCTCTGTGGGAGAAAGCCACAAAACTAGAAATTTGTACTTGCTCACTTCAGTGGTACCTGTCGACCCTTTTATCTTCATTCAACTCCTTGTTATGTTCCTCACAGCATCTGTTCCTTTGGTCATCACCCCCACATCCCCATCTAAGTCTCAGCATTTGATCTCACATCTCTTATTCAGCAAAGATGAGTGATGTCATTCAACATGAATCTTCTTTTGTTCTGTGTTCCTTTTCAAGGTAAAGATAAAAAAAATTATAATTCCCTCAAAGATTACATGATTTTCTAATTCCCAATTTAATGTGTAGACTGGTTAAGTTGTTGTAACATATTTTCCAGAATAATTATAGTCAGTTATGAGTTTCTTTTCTGACTTAAAATTCTCCTAGAGAAAATAATACATCTACTATTCCACAAAATGTTTTTCCAGGTACATGTGAATAGTCTCTTAGTTCAAAGGGAGTTAGAAGGATATTCTATTGATTCTATGCCTTAAAGTTACAATCTTTAAGATAGACAATAAGTAATAAATAGTCCTCTAAGGAACATTCCAGGCAAGTTAATAATGGTATTCTTGACAATAAATATTTTTTTTGTTTTACTCTTCTTTTTAATTAGAAGGACTGATTCACCAGGGAATTCATCTAAAACTCTTAACAAGAGCATCTTGTTATCCAGCCTGGGGGTGGATAATCAGAAGTGGGTAGCAGTATTACAGGCTCTCTCCAGGCCACTTTAGGGATTTGAATGAAAGGCTTAGAGAAAAGAGTGGTTTGGTATAGGCAAATATACCAAGAGTACATTGTGATTTGACATTGACGATGCTTCAGGGTCAGAACTAAGCTAAGTCTATTGCTGGTTTGGCAGTATTCCTAGTTTCTGTGCAGGTCACTGCACCTTCAAGATAAGTCCTGGTTCAAAAGAGAGCAATCTACAAGATCCTTAGAAAGGGAGGAATAAAATGTCTAGGTTGGAGGGTGAAGATTGAAAGAAATAAATTAAAAGCATACTTTGAAAAAGAAATAAAAATTATGAAGTATAAAGAAACTAAACAAGAACAAGTAGTTGTGAAAAAGGACTGATTGGAAACCTAGGAAATAAATTGTACTCATTGGAATTTTAATTCAATACATGAGATAAATTCTAAGTTGGACGCAGAGATTTGCTAAATTGGAAGAGAAGTTTGAGGACTGTACTTAAGTTTATAAAAACTGAATGTCAGATACTGCTGTAAGTTCTTTGTATTTGTAAAATACACACCAGTTAATCCTCAAAACAACCCTTGTTCATTCATTTAATAAATATATTTTATACTTGCTATGTTCCAGTCACTATATTATTTATCTCTTGCTATATATCAATTACTCTTAAACAATGGTTTTAAAACAGCCTATATTTATTATCTCACACAGAATCTTGGGAGCGTTTTATTAACTGGATAGTGTTGACTCTAAGGAGACCATAGAAAGGCCTCAAAGGAGGCTGCAGCCAAGTTGTTACCTGGGACTCCAGTCATCCCAAAACTTGACTATGGCTGGACAATCAGCTTCCAAACTCACTCTCATGCCTATTGGAAGAGCTGTTCTTTAGCTCTTTGCCAGAGGCCTCTGTTTCTCTCCACATGAGAGTCTCCATAGGCTGTCTCAGTGTTCTTATGATATGGCACATGATTAATGGAGGAAGAAGGGAAGCTAATACAGGAACCACAGCCTTTTTATAACTGGATTAGTTAGGGTTCTCCAGAGAATAAAACTAATGGAAGGCATATTAAGAGGTTTATTATAAGAAACTGGCTCATGTGATTGTGGGGCTGGCATGCCTCAAGGTCTCCAGGATAAGCTGGCAAGCTGAAGACCCAGGAAAGCTAATAGTATAGCTCTACTCTGAAAGCCAGCAGGAGTCCCAGGAAGAGCTGATGTTCTGTTTATATCCAAAGTCAGGACAAAGCCAGTGTCCCATTTTGAGAGCCATCAGGTGGGAAGTATTCTCTTATTTAGTTAAAAGGGAGGGCAATCTGATTTACTCAGTCTGTTAATTTAAATGTTAAGCTCACCCAAAACACACTCTCATATAAATACTTGGAATAATATTTGACCAAATGTTTGCAAGTCCTGTTGCCCAGTCAGGTTGATAAATAAAATTAATCACAATAACCTAATATCCAAAGTAGCATGCCATCACATCTGTTGGTTAAAAGTAAGTCACTAAGTCTGTCACACACTATTACAGGGAAAGAAATTAAGCTCTACCTCTGAAAGTGGGGAGCCTGGAATAACATATGGACTTTTTTTCAAGCTACTGATAGCACTGTAACTTGGGAAATTACAATGTCCATTGAATACAAGTTCCAGAAGAAAAAAAATGGAAGTAATGGTAGAAAAGAAATGTTAGAAGAGAGAATTGGTAAGAATCTTCATTTTTCATGAAGAACAATGTGAGTCTTCAAATCAATAAATGAAAATAAATCTTGGACACTTATTTGGAGCTTCTAGTAGGGAACTCAGCTACTTATATACCCTTGACCAAAGAATGGTTCTCGTCTATTCGGGAAGGCCATCCTCTTTGACAGAGTACACAGCTTCAGGAGGGATGTACATGGAGTGGTGAGGGAGGAAGAGGACACCCTTCCAGCCAGCCAGATTAGCTGAATCAACCCTTGCAATCAATGGGGCAGATCACCCTCACAGCCGAAAGTAAATCTTCATAGACACAATTTGACAATATTGTGATCCTTAAAAATAAAGGGACAAGAGTTATTGGGGGTGGGGGGAGATCACTGTCCACTGTGCACAAAAGAAGACAATTAGACTGAGAGTAGACTTCTTATCAAATAACAGTGGCTAATAGTTGATGGAGTAACATTTTCAAAGTAGTGGAAGAAGGTAACAGTTATATTTAAGTTTTAAGCTTGGCTAAACTTACACTCAAGATTGAGGCTAAATAACATGTAAGTTATTTAGCTTTGTGACTCAAATTACTCACCTATAAATGGTAATAATGATGATTATAATTCATAGGTTATTATCTGTTCTGTTCACTGCTATATCCCAAGTGTCTGTTACGTAGTAGGCATTCATAACTATTTGTTAAATGGATGAATGAATGGGGTTGTTGTTAGTTTTGATTAAAGAATTTACAGCAATGCCTGTCTTATCAAGATGTACTCAGTATATAATTGTTAAGATCTTACCACCTGTTAACTAAAAGAACTGTTAAAAGAAAAAATTCAGTGAGGAGGTATCAGATGTAATATATAATTATAAAAAAATGATAAGATGCCAGTAAATTAATTAATGACCATGGGGGTGAAAAGGAAAGAAAATGTAATCTTTTTGTATTATTTTGAAAAAGATAAAACCAAAATTCAGAAGGTGATTCTAAAATTGACGTGAAAGAACAAAAGGCTGAGAACAGTTACGAGAGTGTTGAGGAATGAAGGATGTTTACCCTACTAGATTTTAAGGCTTATTACAAACTATAATGAGACTTTATAGTTGGTGCAGCTAATGGCAAATAGACCAGTGAAACAAAGTGATCCAAAAGTATACACATACATATATGGAAATGTGACATATGATAGAAAGCATCACAAATCAATGGATAAAGTAGACTTCAATATTGAACTGGACAAGGGGTAAGAGTAAAATATCTTGTCATATATAAAAATTGTTCATTAAGAACTTAATGGCAAAATAAAGACTTTAAAGCTGTTATAACATAAAAGAGAATATTTTGTCTTGAGTAAAGAACTGTTTAAAGACAACAGAACGCAAGCATAAGAGGAAAAAAGATTAATGTGACTATATTAAAATTTAAAATCTGCACATCTCAAAAGATCCTCTATAGAGGATCAGATTTAGAGAAGGTATTTGTAATAAATATAACTAACAAAGATTGGTGTCCAGCAAAACATAAAGAATTCCTGCAAATAAAGGAAAAAAATAGCCAAATGGAAAAATCAGCAAAGAATACAATTAATTTATAGAGCAGGAAATATGAGTGGCCAATAAACATATGGAAAGATTCTCATCTTCACTGGTGTTCATACTACTTAAAGTTATACCATTCCATATTCATCAGAGGGACAATTGTTAGAAAGGATGAAAAGACAGTTATGTTGACAAAGATATAATAACTTAATATACCACTTATGTAAAAATAATATGATTCAAACATTCAGTAGAGCTATTTTGCTAAATTGTATACAAAGTCAGAGCATACCAAAACATGTAGAAATTGTTACTCTGAGGTGTGCTCTAGAGAAATGTTTTCCCACATGGACAAGAAAGTACATTTAAGAATGTTTATTATAACATTTTTGTAATAGTGAAGATTGTAAACAACTGCTCATCAAATGAGAGTGTATGTTGTAGTGTATTTGTGTAATGGAATATTATACAACAGTTAAAATCAGTGAACTAGAATTATATGTAGCAACATGGACAAATACCTCATAAAACAAATGAAGAGATGAGAAATACATGCATATACCGTGTGGAACAATATTAAATACTACTTATGGATATATAGTGTGTAGTAAAATTATATCACCTTTGTGTGTGTGTGTGTGTGTGTTGTATCTCCAACACAAGTGGCTTACCACTGAGTTTTTAAAATTTTATTTTAAGGCTACATTGCCCAGGCTGGCCTCAAATTTCCTGCCTCAGCATCCTGAGTGTCTGAACTTATAGGCATGGCACCACAGTTCGCAGCTTCAAGCATGTTTCTAAACACCAAGTCATCATAAAGTTACTTATGAGGAAGTATATGTATGGATGAAGGGATACGAAAATAAAGATATTAGTAAAGAAGGCAAAATGTTGGTTGATATATTTGAGTATTGACTACATGGGTATTATATTGGACCCTATACTTGTCCATATACTTGAGATTCTTCATAATAAATCATTTTAAAATAAATCACAAAACATGGTTCATGAACTATTTGTAGACCTACACATATGCATGTATTTTTTTTAATTTAAAATTTCTTACAGGTTATGTGGAATACTCTTTAGAAAGTCTCTGTAATGTATGCTGGATCTTGCTCATGGAAAAATCTTATAAAACAACTTCCTTATAAGGATCCGGTACTGTAATAAAAACAAATCTAATGTTATGTCCTGCATCTGGTAGTAAGTCAGAATGGCTTAAGTATTATGGAGAACCTAAAAGTTAATTTATCTTCATATACTCTTTCTGATGTTAACATTTTAAGAGCTACATGGGATTGTCTTATAAATGTTATGGTGAAACAAGTGTAAAATCAATATAAACTTTTTTTTTTTTTTTTGCTTAAATTTAAAGAAATGCTCAAGAGGGAAGTAATTAGACCAAAGTCTAATATTCCTCTAGAACTTGATTATAACCATTAATATATTATTTTTACTTTAAATACTTATTCTTATGTAAAATGCTTTCTTTATTTTCTCAATGAAAATCTTATCTGAGATTTGAACAAATGTTTTGTGTTGTCATTGACACATTCTTCACCCCTCCCTCAGTGTGTTCAATAAGCTTTAACCTAGGTTGTGTAAGAGCTTAATTTTGTTAGATATAATTTAGTTCAGATGTTTAGAAAGTGATTTTGCTGTGTAAGTTTGAATAGTTTTCTCCTTAATTTACAAAAGAAATGCTAGAAATTTGGATATTTTATGTTGCTTTATTTATTTCTTTTTATAAATTTTCATTGTAGGTGTGTCATAAAATATAATTAGGACTTTAAAAATATTTGAGGTTGCTATGATTATGTAGCAGTCTAGCATATCTTTGGGTTTCTTTAGTGGTGAGACCGTTTTCATTGGACAGGATAGATGGGCTTAAATGGAAAGAACATGACTAGGAAGTGCATGTTAGGTATATTTCAGTCAGCATGTTGCTACTGACAGGTGCTCAATGGTTGTTGGTATCCTTGTCAGCAAAGAGAATCCTTTGACATTAAAGTCACCAGCTTAGTCCTGATTTGGGGTGACTCTATTGGCAGTTCCATCAGACTGCAACTGATCAGTGAATGTCAGAGCTGCTGCTGTTTTTCAGGAGTGTCACTAGGCCCCTGTGGTGCGTGCACATGCACGCTCACTCTCTCTCTGAGCACTTGCTTGCTCTCTCTCATTCTGTCTTGGGGGGGGGGGTGGTTAATTTGTCTTATAACCAGGCTTTCAAATTGCTTACCTCTGGGAAATAAACTGAGAGGTTACAGGGAATATAGTATCTTTGGAGCATGCAAAACCATATACAACGTGATGACTTACATGGAGACTAGTAATGATTACCTTGACTCCAAGCCAATCAATGGTGGGCGCACCTGGGGACTCATTAAATGGCATTTGTGGAATCTGTAACCTAGGTTTTGAGCTGTATTTCAGGAAAAGCAGTGACAGCTTTTAATGTCTAATTGACCTCTTCTCTTTGTTTCACTTTCATTCACTTTCCATATTTGCCTCTGATGTGGTCCCTGATGGCAGCAAACAGCACTGCTCAGCATTTTAAACTTCTGTTCAGAGCTTCAGCACCTCAGTTTGGGCAGTTGTGTAATGGCAAGTATTTGAAAATTCTTTATACTCAATTGCTTTTTCTCTTTTTCTTCCCATGAGTGAATTTCCTGGTCCACTGCACCCCACACTTATCCACAGTTTCTGATTTATAGTTAACTCTTTTGTACCCCACTTTCAAACATTTTTTCTTCAATTGGAGAGGATGTCTTTGAAACACTGACATTTATCAACAAGAGTAAGGAAAGTACAGGGGGGTGGGAAAAGTTCAGTTCTGCCCCAGCCAGCTGTTATCTCAAACAAGCCATTTACCTCTCTGGGTTTCTTTACCAAATAAGATGTCAGTCATACCAATGTGTTAATAGTTTAGTAATTTTTCACAAAGCTAATTTTAGTTTTTGTAAATTCTTGGACTATTTCCAGGAAATATTGATGATAATAGGCTTTTTTGTTTCTATAGGTTTTTTGTTTGTTTTAACTGTCCTACTTGACAAAATAAAAAGATCAATACCCTATATTAGAACTCAGCTGTTTTTGAAATTTTACTCTGTGTGAAATCCAGAATCCTAGGAACTCTTAGACTAGATAATTTCTAAAATCCTTCAAGATTTAAAATTGTGATTTCACATGCCCCCAAAAGAGGTTGTGAGAAAAATTAAATTTTTTTTCATCTAAACTACTTAATTATTATGGGCTTACAAATAACACTGAGACTTACGGGGATAATTGATTCTTGGGGTATGTGTGTGTATGCACGTACATACTCACCAGAGGTGAATCTTTCTGCGGAGCAATCCATTTCTCTTCGTTTTCTTCAATACCTCCAACCAGAGCAGATTTAGGTGATCCCAGACCAGTCTAGTTTTGTATCCACTCAACAGAAAGACATGAATAAACAGTTTGGTTGCAATGTTTCAGAGAAATTCTGGTATCCTAGACTTGGAATCAATAGGCAGCATCTCTGACCTAAAAGATATCCTATTTGAACATCTTTTGGAGCTTAGCAATGGCTTCAGAGATCTCTCAGGATTTGGCAATGTAGGCTAGACAGATGTCTCTTATAGTAACATTTATCTCCATTGGTCTTTATCCCAATGGTCTTTAATCCTGGCAGTTTGCTCTTGTTAAACTACAAGCATGGTCTCAGTCTGCCTTAGTCTTTTGAAACAATCTTGGGAAATCACAAGTTTCTCCTTACTTCAAGCAAATTCTTACCTTTATAAGCCACTTCACAGCTTTCTTTCGATCCCTATAGTGGGTTTCTAGATGATCCCAGTGATAGTTGATGGCAGTTTTCTGTGACAACAAACCAACCACTTGGATCTTTGAATATTACTAGCCTACTCTTGTTAGATTGGTTACAAACAACCACCACCACCACCACCACCAACAACAACAACAAAACACTGTTTAATTAGAGGTTGCTTATTGTGCTTGTTATTTACCTCCTCTTAAACTGGAGCAATATTCCCTAGAAAAGCAAGCCGCTAGCCACAGATGCTTTTAGAGTTGGAATTAGATAGATAGATAGATAGATAGATAGAATTACATGTATTTCAAATCAGCATTTTTCTAAATTGGTCCATGGAAAATTGGTTCTGAAGGATATTCAGTTATAAAAATGTATGTATGTGAGGGTACAGTGGAGATTTGTAATCAAAATTAGGAAGTCTAATTTGTGTCCGCCTCTTAGAGTTTTAACTTGCAACAAAGAAACTCTTGCCTTCACTAAACCCAGTGTTTTCTAACCTTATTTGACAATGAACCTCTTTTTCTATGTTACAGATATTTATATAATATACTATGCTTTAGATAAATAGGCTATTTTTTAAATTGAAGTATATAGTTACCAGTAAGATTGTTACCATTGTTATTTGTTTGCTAAGTATCAAGTTCTTGAGAGAGGAATTCAGAAATAATGCTAAATTGCTAATACTGGTGTTAACATCATGATTAGGGCTTCAATAAATGTTACAGAAGTACTGTTTTTATTTCACAGTAGGTCCAGGGTTCACCAGGACGGTGACATGCATAGCCCTTGGTTGATAGTTTGTTTTTTTTTTTTTTTTTTTTTTTGTGGTACCAGGGATTGAACTCAGGGGCACTCGACCACTGGGCCACATCCCCAGCCCTTTTTTGTATTTTATTAGAGACAGGGTCTCACTGAGTTGCTAAGTGCCTTGCCATTGGTGAGGCTGGCTTTGAACTTGCGATCCTCCTGCCTCAGCCTCCCAAAGTGCTGGGATTACAGGCGTGCGCCAGGTTGATAGTTTAATACCATGCTTATCTCAGTTTCTTTCCTATCAAGTTGATCAAAAGTCCAGATGTTTCACTGGATATTTTATTTTGACTATCCAAATGGTAGCAATTTACAGATTTGTGTTATTTATGAAGCTCTTATCCTTACAAAAATAGAGCACTGTATTGACTTTGCACAATGATTTATTATTTGTCTTCTCTGATCATTTTCCTAGTGACATACTTTTTTGTATATTGAATATAGTATAGATACAAAATTAATTGTGCCACTTTTTTCCTGAAACTAATCTTTGTGCTACAAGTGCCAGTTTGACAGATTTGCAATGTTCAGAACTTCTGAAGAATTAAGAGCTCACAAATAACAAATCTAGATATTTTAGTCACTACCATAAACATTTTTGGTAGGATTCTGAAATTTTTAATTTTTCCTGTCATTGGGAAAGAGAATTTTTAAAAATTTGTATTGGAATAACTAATATCTCTTCAGTTTAAAGTTTTATTATCCATGGTAGTGGAAAATAATAAACAAATAGATTTAAAAAAAAAAAAAAAAGCCCTTTAAAAGTATTCAGAAGTTTGCTTTAACCATTAGTTCTAGCTCTCTCTCTACCAAATCTTTTAGCCAAATTTGTAAGCAAATGTATTGGTTACAGTTAGGTTCAAGTACCAATGATAGAAAAACTCCAAATGACTATGTTTAAACAAGAGTTATTTCTCTTTCACATAGTGAAGTGCTGGAACCTCTGCTCACTTAGACTCCTGGTTTGCAGTGAAACTCCAGCCATCACATCTCTAGGTCAAGCAGCAGGAATGGGAAAAAGGCATAATACCTTTCCTTATAGACACTTTCCAGAAGTTGCGTGCCTTTTGAGAACTCTTTTTTTATTATCCAGAACTTAATTATGTGACATACTTTGTAATTTCAAAATCTGGAAAATATAGTTTTTATTCTGGGCAGCCTGAATTCATTTTGCCCATTTATTTGTCTCTGTCTTTCTAAAAAATGTGAACAAAAAAATATTTTTTGTTTACTTTTGTTCCTGGTTTCTAGAGTAGTGCTAGCACATAACAGTAGCACAAATATTTATTGAAAATCAAAGAAACCAGTGAGCAAAAAGAAGTAATCATAGCCGGGCGCGGTGTGGCGCACGCCTGTAATCCCAGCACTTTGGGAGGCTGAGGCAGGAGGATCGCGAGTTCAAAGCCAGCCTCAGCAATGGTGAGGCACTTAGCAACTCAGTGAGACCCTGTCTCTAAATAAAATACAAAAAAGGGCTGGGGATGTGACCCAGTGGTGGAGTGCCCCTGAATTCAATCCCCGGTAACCACAAAAAAAAAAAAAAAGAAGTAATCATTATAAGTCTTCACTATTTTATTTCCTTTTTGTCTTCTAGTGATAACTTTGATACCTGATCATAACAAAATCAAATGAATCTCTTAAAAGAATATACTTAAAGAAACATTATTAAAGCATATAAAGCCCAAGAACTGAAATGTTAAATCCTTAATTAATAGCTGCTTATCCTATAATGATGAAATAAGCATTGAATACCTTCAGTAACTAACAATGATTAATGTTATCATCTAAATTATTTTTGTGTTGTATGTTCAGTCTGTAAAAGCCTCACTTAACCCAAAGCTGCTATCCTAATGAGTACTGTCAGCATTTCCACACAGTTTTAGAATCTGCCAAGGTGCACACCTTCATCAAAGAGATATTATATACCTACCTAAATATATTAATATGTATAAAATAAAAGATACTAGGCCCAGTCACCAGCATCAAGGTCAAAATGGTAGGCATAAAAGAATAACACATAATCCTCCAATTATCCATGAGAGACTGAAGACTTGAGATTGCTTTGGGATTTAATTCATAAATGTCCTCTGTCGGTTCTATTAAATGGAGTTTTAAGTGATTACTCTTGCTGTTTTGTGAAACCGTGGCAGATCTGTAAGATGAATGGGTAAATTAACAAGGATGTGGGTATATTTACATGGAAGCAAATGATAAGAGATTAAGAATATTCTAACAAGCTCTAAACAGTTTGCATTTCTGAACACAACATATAAAGGACTGGAATTGTTTGATTTCCAGATTGAAGACTACGATGTGATAGCTAGCATGATAGGAGCCAAGTGTAAAAAGCTCCGGACCCTGGATCTATGGAGATGTAAGAATATTACTGAGAATGGAATAGCAGAACTGGCTTCTGGATGTCCACTTCTGGAGGAACTTGACCTTGGCTGGTGTCCCACTCTGCAGAGCAGTACCGGGTGCTTCGCCAGATTGGCACGCCAGCTCCCAAACTTGCAAAAACTGTTTCTTACAGCCAATAGGTCTGTGTGTGACACAGATATAGAAGAACTTGCATGTAATTGTATCAGATTACGGCAACTGGACATATTAGGTAAGAATGCAATATGTAAGTTTCTTTGAAAGCCTATTTCCTTAATGTAAAACCTAATCTCAGACTTTTTGCAAGGAAACCAAAAAGAAACTTAACAAAATTTTTCCTGAGAAGACTGCTTGGTTTGATAGAAAATATGAGATAAATAAGTTGAGATAAGGAATAATTATATATATGCTTAAGTAAAATATAACTATATAGTTGAACCTGTCAAAAGTTCTAAATTATTAATTCTTAGTCTAGTTAGAAGAGAGAATTTACATGAGCTGTGTTCTCCATTTTTCTTGGGGAGAAATGAAGAAATGAATAAATTTGTATAATGAATTCAAGTTATATTTTCTTAAAGTTTCTTAATGTTGAACTGTTAATAAAGGATGTCTCTATCCCTGATAATTTCAGTTTTTAGAAGTAGTTCTACCCTGAGGCAGATCTCTTAAATTCTTTCCAATTCTGGGATTCCTTGTGTCTTTATTGCATTCATCAGCAAGGAGCCCTCTGAGATGGCATTGCTTACTTCTTATCTTAGCCAAAGGTGCCAGTGGTGCCACTGTAGTTATCATTGCCCACACAACTGGTAATTTGTGATCTCTCACAGCACTTGGACTGTTTTCTGGCAGTCTATTATTACTAATTGATTAGTACATAAAGTACATGTGTATCCCTTCCTCTTTATTAAACATTCAACAAAAGAAAAACCTGAAGATTTTCAACATCTATGTTTGTAGTTTCAGTTAAAATCTCTCCACATTCAGGTTTATGATACCGTTGTAGATGCTGCTTATGTTGTTGCATGTTACTTTTTTTTTTTTTTTTTTTAAATATTTATTTATTTACTTTAGTTGTACACAATACAATGCATTTATGTTTACTTGGTGCTGAGGATCGAACCCGGGCCGCACACGTGCGAGGCGAGCGCTCTGCCACTGAGCCACAACCCCAGCCCCAGTTGCATGTTACTTATTCAAACTACTTTTAGCCCTCTCATGTGTACACTTTGGATTAAATACTTCATCTGTGTGATATTTTATTTGATCTTTACACTCAGAAAGTTTTATATCATTGTGTTTTTATAGGTGAGGGTATTGGCACCCAGCAGTTAATAAGTGGCAGAGCAAGCCGGGTGCCGTTGCGCATGCCTGTAATCCCAGCACTTGGGAGGCTGAGGCAGGAGGATTGTGAGTTCAAAGCCAGCCTCAGCAACGGCGAGGCACTTAGCAACTCAGTGAGACCCTGTGTCTAATAAAAATACAAAAAAGGGCTGGGGATGTGGCCCAGTGGTCGAGTACCACTGAGTTCAATCCCTGGTACCAAAAAAATAAAAAATTTAAAAAAATTAAAAAAATAAAATAAGTGGCAGAGCAAAGGTTCAAATCTAATATTTTTGGCTCCATAGTCAGTACCATTTTTTTTTTTTTTTTTGCCACACTATACCCACTTTATGGTTATTTCTTTTCCATCCTACCTATCTTTCCTCTTGAATTGTCCTAGGCCTTTTATAAGATAATATTTCAAAAAGTTCAAGAAAAAGCCATGAATTCACAAGAACAAGGAAAGACAGCCAGAGCCTTTAAAAATGTATTTAAGTTTCACTTCAGAGGATAGTGCTGTTACTGATCAAAATCTGTTTTATAACTCCTTAAAAAAAATCATATACTAACATGAGCAATAGTCAGTGTCTGGAATAGATGCTACAGAACCATGAAGGTGTCAGGAACACTGATTCTAAGTAATGCACAATTGTGATGAGCAGTGGGGTTGGTTGTCAGGTGATCTAAATTTGGCCTATTAATTGTATGAATGAGGGAGTATAACTCAGTGGTAGAACATTTGACTGCAAATGTATGAATAGCTTTACAGAGATGTAAAAGAAAAATAAGTATAATGACTGTCTTTGGAAACGATTTTAACTTTCAGTAGCATAAGAGCAAGGAAGTATCATAACTATGGTGTCAAATAATTATTGATGGAAGACAATTATGCAAATATTTTGAATGTCTTATTTCAAATATATGGAGTAGTGAGCAATATTTATTAACAGTTAATAATAACAGATACATTACTGTATGCTATATTTATTCTGAACACATATTAATTGATTTAATCCTCACAGACTTATGCGAGATAGCTATTATTAACCACAGAAAGAGGAAGTAGGCTCACACAGATGAACTGATTTTCCCATGTCCTCTTGGCTAGCTGGTGCAATCTAGAGTCTGTTCTAACCACTGTGCTGCATTTTCTTTACTTTTGTTGTTGTTGTTTTTGTTTGGCTTTCTTTCATCTTTAAGTGTTAGAAGGCTTTTTTAAAAATAAGGACTCTGAGTTAAATCAAGGCAATAGTAATTATTTTATCATTGTTTGATAGAAGTGGCATACCTGTTTCACAGTGAAAATGCTGCTCATCAGTACAAAGTATTTTCCTTCCTTTAAAGAGATTATAACTAGTAAGAAGGAGAAAAAGAAGTATATAAATAACCATAATACAAGCCAGAGGCAAGTCCATTTTGATGGGGTTCAGAAAAAGAGAGCATATATGATTACAGAAATAAAGGAATTTTATTATTATATTATTATTAACTTTTATTTAAAAGGTTAGTAGATATTTTAAAGGTATCCTTGAAAAGTGATGAGGAAATGGGAAGGGATGACATTCTAAGCAGAAAGAACAGCATGAAGCAAAAATATAGCAGTTGACTTTCAGAGTATCTAAAAACAAACTATCTAATTTGATTGTATATATCCATTTTGTTAGTATAATGAAAGCTTTAATGGAGAGTTTTGAACACAGGGATAAGGAATCTGCACAAAATTAAGTGAGAAATAGCTATTATGGGATTTTTTTAATTAGGAGAATGAATGACATATTCACGGCTGTGTTTTACCTGGGAATGCACAGCAGGTGGATTAGACAAGGAAGAGATTAAAATCAGAGAAATTTGCTGCAGCAATCCATGTATTGAGGGTCCAAACCAAAGTGATGGTATTGGGAACTAACCAACAAAAACAAAAGTGCAAAGTACTTCGGAAGCATATGACAGGGTACTCTAGTTAAATTTTAAATTTGAGTTCCTTTACAGCATTCTTTATGGCTTTACAGAACTCATGGTTCATCAGGAAACTCGGGTTCTATTGGGCAAGATGAGCAAATGACAATTACAATCCTGGGTTTAAAAACAAAACAAAACAGCTAAGTGTCTAGGTTGATGTTGTCACAAAACAGAAAATGAGAAGCCCACTTAGGATAAACTTAAGAATAAGGAAAAGAAAATTATTATAAAGATACAGTTGTATCTCTTAGATCCCATGAGATCTCTCTCCCCCTCCCATTTTCCTCCCCTCTCTCTCCCTTCCTCCCTTCTTACTTTTCCTGTCCTGCATACTTTAGTACCTGTCTCCTACCCCACCCTCTGCAACTCTGTATTCACAGACTTTTTTTTTGGTACCGGGGATTGAACTCAGGGGCACTTGACCACTGGGCCATATCCCCAGCCCTTTTTTTGTGTGTGTATTTTATTAGAGACAGGGTCTCACTGAGTTGGTAAGTACCTCGCCATTGCTGAGTCTGGCTTTGAACTCACGATCCTCCTGCCTCAGCCTCCCAAGTGCTGGGATTATAGGCGTGCGCCACTACACCTGGCTGTTCACAGACTTTTTATGTGTGCTTTTCCCTTGACTTTTTTTGTTCTTTCTAATCCTCATAGCCACCTATGCTTCTCTGGGTGTATATGGCCAAATATAACAGGTACAGCCCAGTTTTACCTGTCTTCAGAAATAGTAATCTGTGGACATTGAAGGCTTTGCCCAATCCCAATTCTAAATTTCCAGGGGAATCTTGATTGATTTACCTTGGGACCAGTCACAGATGGTGACAATAGAATTCAGCTCTGGAGCCCACAACTGGGAGGGGGCTAGAAAGGAGTTATCAGAGAATGAGGCCTAGGTTAACATTTCAGAAATCCTAATGCCCTTCCTACTAGATGTGTGTATGTGATATGATTGTGATTGTTTCTCCCCAGAAAAGCTATAAAGCAAGGTATGTTTTACAACAGATCATCTCTTAGAATCAAGTGATATTTGGTATTTATTAAGTGCCTACCATGTATCAGATGTTTTGCATAATTAATTTAGCATCTAAATATCCCATGATTACTTCAGTTTTAAACATGGACTAAAATAACTCATCACCCACCATCTAACACTCACTGTAAAACTTATCAACCTTTGCTATATTTATTTGCTTTCAACACTGGTCAGTAAGTTCCTGAGGCAGACATGAGCATTATTCATCTTTGCATTTCTAGTGCATAAAACAGATGCTCAGTACTGTTAACAGAGTAGTTGCTCAGTAATTACTTTGTATGGAATTAGAGGCTGAATTATTGTAGACATTGTTGCCTAATTTGACCTGTGCATTAAGGAAAATGAGATGTGAAAAACATTTTACACTAGAGTAACAGAGTAGGAAAGACTAGATGAACTGATTGAAGGGTTTGAAGTAGAATTAAAAATGGCAGGTAGAGGACTGACAGTATTTTAGGTCCTGGATGCCACATTGCTGGGAACACTCAAGGTTTTTGTTGTTGTTTTTGTTTGTTTTGAACTATTTCAATATGAAGTCTTTTGTTTTAAAAAATGCCTTTAATTTTTCAAAGGACATTTATTTTAAGTATATTTTAAATAAAAGGGGACTCAAAATAGAATATTTATATTATTTAAAGTATTTTGTTTGGTTTTGTTTTTTCAAACAGGAACAAGAATGGTAAGTCCTGCATCCTTAAGAAAACTCCTGGAATCTTGTAAAGATCTTTCCTTACTTGATGTGTCCTTCTGTTCACAGATTGATAACAGAGCTGTATTAGAACTGAATGCAAGCTTTCCAAAAGTGTTCATAAAAAAGAGCTTTACTCAGTGACTTAATATATATTCTGTCATTAAAATAAATATGCTTTCCTAGGATTTTATTTGGGGGTGGTTTTGTTTTATCTTTAGTTTTTATAATGGTAAGAATTAAGACATTTGTGGATTTCAAAGAAAAATATGAAATTTCCCATTGAATTAAGTAAAAATGTGAAGAAATGTTCTCACAAAATATTGTAAGCCATTTTCATCAAGAATATGTGAGTCACTGATATTATTTTACTTTGTTTTAAAGTGGAATTATGCTTTAATCAATAATTATGTTAATAAAAGAATAATATGGAAACATTTTAACTTATTTTTAAAGGGACACTTAACCATTAAAGTATCATGATATTTATGCAAAAATAAAGTTTTTTTTTTCACACCATCATGTAAGGATGCCTCATTAAAGCTTTATGACTCGGCATATATTTTGTCTGGTATACTCAAAATTGTCAGAGCTAGTTGGGGAAAAAGACATGTTTTTTCCATCTAAGTTTTTTTTTTCTTTAAACTGTTCAACTGGAAAATTAGTAGTTTTTTCACTTCTGATACATTTATCTGGTTTATTACTAGATGTTGCCAGTATAAAAATCTAAGCCGGGCGTGGTGGCGCACGCCTGTAATCCCAGTACTTGGGAGGCTGAGTCAGGAGGATCATGAGTTCAAAGCCAGCCTCAGCAATGATGTGGCACTTAGCAACTCAGTGAGACCCTGTCTCTAATAAAAATACAAAAAAGGGCTGGGGATGTGGCCCAGTGGTCGAGTGCCCCTGAGTTCAATCCCCAGTATCAAAAAAAAAAAAAAAAAAAAAAAAAAAAAAAAAATCTAGACATAATCAAGAATAAGAGGTAAACTACTAATTAAAATAACTTTCCAACTGTTAAACAGATGCCTTAAAAATTTGCCAGAAAAAAAAAAATGATTTAAGGCTTTTGAATTAAATGTGGATTTTATTTACATTTAAAAATCATATATGTGGATTTTGTTTATTTTTTTTCCTGTGCCCTAATACCATCAATGATTAGAATTCAGCTACAGTTAAGGGGTGGCAAGAGAGAAAGGCCAAATAATAATAATAATAATATTTGTTTAATAGTGAATTGATTCCATTTTGTTATTAAGAAAGTAGACAGAAAATATTTTGTGGAATGAAACAGTAAGGCTGTTTTGAATAAGAAGCTAAAACTGTGTAGTGTAACAAACATTATTTGCCATTAAAGGCAAAAATGTTCTACAGTGATCCTGTAGAATATGCGGTTCAATTTTTAACTTTAGTTGAATTTAAAATATAGTTTCTCATTTGTGCACATTCAGTAGTCACATAAGACTACCTACTAGTTGCATTGTTGGACACACAAATGTAGAATATTTTTATCATTGCAGAAACTTCTTTTTGGCAGCAATACTCTTAAATTTCTTGTTATAAGAGCTATTGGTGTAAGAAAAAACACATTAGATGTTAATATATATCTTTAAGCAATTTTTGAGGGTTCTGTCAATAGTACACATTGAAGCACTTTTCCCCTCAAAGTTCTTAGCTAGTAAATTTATACTTATGGCAAATAGTAGGCATTCAGTATATATTTACTGAATGAATAAGAATATCTTATTTAAATATACTATTGACTTCTAAAATGTCAAAGTTTAAAAATGTAAATTTTAAAATTTAATAGTACTGTTTAATCTTTTGTAGACTATAAGGAATGTAATGAAATTTAAAATATTAATAAATTAATACAAGCTAGGCATGGTGGTGCATGCCTGTAATCTCAGCAACTCAGGAAGCTGAGGCAGGAGGATTAAAAGTTCAAACCCAGCCTCAGCAACTTAGTGAGGCCCTAAGCAACTCAGAAAGACTCTGTCTCTAATAAAATGTAAAAAAAAGGGCTGAGGATGTATCTTGGTGGTTAAGTGCCCCTGGGTTCAATCCCTGGTACCAACAACCACAACAAAAAATTAATACAATCTCTTCTACATTAAAAAAACAAAAACAAAAAATATATATATATATACACGAATTGTAATCCTGATCATACCCATATAGTATGCCCACTTAGTCTTCTGTTTGAGAGAAGAGGTTAGGAGCAGTTAGTTGGAAAAGGGCTTGGTTATCCTTTATTTCATACACTACAGTTTTCTTTTCATCCATGAATGTATGTAAACATTTCAAATGTCTTACTCCGAAAGGCGAGGAGATGTATGATTTGATTATCAACTGTTTGAAGTCTACCATTATCTTAAGCTGGAAGCTCACAGTAGTTAAATTCTTTGTACCAGGTACTGATTCCAGTGCTTTGCATTTAGTAATACACTTTTTAAGCATCTAAGGTGGCATCTGGTTCTAGAACAAAGTTGAGAATCCTTTTTCTGTAAAGGACCAGATAGTAAATATGAGGCTGTGGCCAAGAGGCAAAGTTGAGATTATTGTGTAGCTACTTAAATAAATGGAGTGAAAACAAGTTTCCACAAAATTTTTGATGAAATTCAAGACATAATAATTGAGAATTTTTTTTCTGTTTTTAAAATATGGCTCTACCAATGAGAAAAATTAAATAACTTTGGGAATAACTTTTCACTTAACTGGAGTTCAAATTTAGTATTTCCTATCAATAAAATGATAGGGACTGGGATGTAGATCAGTGGTATACACATGAGGCTATAGGTTCAGTCCTAACACTGAAAAAAGTTTTGATTATAGGTCTTCATCTGCTAATGCTAATCTGAAAGATTTTACATATTTCATCTTTTCTTAAAAGTAGGTGTTGTCAAATACTTAATTTTTGTTGGGCACATCCATCACTTGGAAGGAAGGCATTGATAGAATTAGGTTATTTTTTTTTTCCTGATACTTTTCTTTTAGCATGTTATTACATTGTAGATTAATCACTTCCAATTAAAGATTAAGTGGAAGCTCCTCTTTAGCACAGTTAAATAGATTTTGAAAAATGGAGGTTATTTGCACTTGGCTTGCATCAAGGCCCCTGAAACACTCTTGGAATTCTAGTTTGAAGTACAAATTTGTGTAGTGGAGATCTTGCTGCTTGTTTGCCTTTCAATAGCACAGGAAGTGTATAAAGCAGCTTGATCTTACTTGTGATTCAAATGTTAATTGTCATCAAAATAATGTAAGGGTATGTAGGAGCCCTGTTTGGGGAGATGGCAACAAGGGTATATTTCACATTTAAACACGGGTTTTTGGTGTAGTGGTGCTTGCCTATAATCCCAGCTGCTCAGCTTGGGAGGCTGAGACAGGAGGACAAGTTCAAAGTCAGCCTCAGCAAAAGCAAGGCACTAAGCAACTCAATGACACTGTCTCTAAATAAAATACAAAATAAGGCTGGGGATGTGGCTCAGTGGTTGAGTGCCCCTGAGTTCAATCCCTGGTACCAAAAATATAAATAAGTAAATAAAATAAACACTGGTTTTGCTTTGTAACTTTTGGTTGAATTCATTACAAAACACTTATCAAGTCTGCAGCAAAATCTAAATTCCAAAACCATTTACTGTGAGATTTAATCCTACAGTCATGATTGAGGGCATTTCTTCTTGTACAGAAAAATTTCAATATCAGCCCTGAGCTCAGAAACTCATCATAAACCTCATATGACCATTAACCCATAAATTACTATGTGGGAGAGTAAAGCAGGATATTCTGTTTCCATGTCTCACAAAAGAGAAAAAAAAAAAACTGTTGATGATTAAGTATGTGAGAGTAAATGATGTTCCCTGTTGACACTACTAATTCAGTAATACAAGATGAGTACAATATATTTCACAAAACATCTGCTAGTGAGTAATATAGTAAGTAACCACAGGTTTTAAACACCTTACATTTTCATAGGTTTTGCTTTAAAGTTTAACCTGCTAAATCTTGTTTTGGACCACACGTATTTTTACTGCTACCAGTTGTGACATATCTTAGCAGATTCTACATCAGGTTGTATGTAATTTATGTTTTCTTCTTAGAAAATATTTTTGTTTATAATTGTTCCACACAGACAATTCATAGGGACCAACTCTTTACTCCCTTTACCCTTGTCATTGATTCTTCAAATAAACAATAACTAGGCAGTATCAGTAACATGTGTTGACTGATTGGTAGCTAAGGAAGACCACTCATGGTCATTTGTCTTATTATTTTTTTCTTCTGTTGAATGTTGATGGTGATCCCAGAATTCTCAATTCTTCAACTGTTCTTGCCAAAAATCTAATTTAATATTCTTGAGCATGTTACTTTTCTTCAGCTGACGCAATAAAAAAATTAATTAACATCAGTAAAAGCCTTTCCTTTCTTGGTACCAATTCAGTCCTTTACTTTGATTGCAGTTTTATTTTCATAAATTAATTCTGCTATGATGAGTTATCTTGTTTTAAATTTTCTAATTTTTCTGACCACCACATTCCTATGGATTAAGGATTTTATAATGAGTGTTTAGCTTGGTTATTCTAATATATTCTTTGAGAACAACTATCCCCTCATTGCATGTTAAATACCATGCATTGCCATCTAATTTTATAACAAAATAATCCTTACTCTACT
The DNA here is from genome assembly GCA_025594165.1 of Tamias sibiricus. Lineage (NCBI taxonomy): Eukaryota > Metazoa > Chordata > Mammalia > Rodentia > Sciuridae > Tamias > Tamias sibiricus. The sequence goes on along the minus strand of CM046666.1, from coordinate 85,051,343 downwards.
GAAGGAGCCCTAATTAGGAAGGGCTGTTGCAGCTAGCTGGAAGCCATAAGTTCCACCTGATATGTATGTGACGCACCTGTAGGCACCCGAAAAGCTGAAGGTTATATAACCGGGTGAAAGCGGTCCGAGTTAGGAGAACGAATTCATTCGGTCAGTCGGGTAGTCACTCGGTCGGTCAGAAGAATCAGAGCGGCCAGAACGTAGGCAGAGCGGTTACAGAAGAGAAACCAGATAGAAGACAGAAGAGAAACCAGATAGAAGAAGTAATGACTGGTCAGAGTTAGGCCGAGACTCCTGAGGAAAGTAGTAAAAGCTTAACTCTGCCCCCGAGAGTTTTTATCCCAGTTTACGGTACCAGGCAGCTTACACTCTACTATGCCTTAAAAGTATTATCACTTGAAGTTTACTTTTCTCTTGTTTTGACATTATAGGTAGACACTGGTAATCAAGGGTCTGTGTGTGTATAAACAAACTTGAGTATCTCATTACCTCACTTTCAAAACTGTTTCAGGATACTGCTTGAATATAATGGAAGGTTTGTGTATGTACGTGTGTGTGTGTGTGCGCGCGCAAACACAATTTGGGTAGTATTCAAAATACTGGCAGTTACAATTTTTAGTATACCAAGCAGCAGTGCAGAATGCTGAGAGTATAGTGAGTCTCAACTCTACTGTTGTGGTGTGAAAACAATTATAGACAATACATAAATCAACGAATATAGCCAAATTCCAATAAAAATTTTTGGACAATGAAAGTTAAACTCAACATAGTTTTCATGTGTTACAAAATATTTTTTCTAATGTGATATATATACACAGTGGAATATTACTCAGCAATAAAAGAGAATAAAATAATGGCATTCGCAGGTAAATAGATGAAGTTGGAGAATATAATGCTAAGTGAAGTTAGCAAATCCCAAAAATCCAACTGCCAAATATTTTCTCTGATATAAGGAGGCTGATTCACGGTGGGGTTGGGACAGGGAGCATAGGAGGATTAGAGGAACACTAGAAAGGCCAGTGGAGTGGGAGGGTGGGGCAAAAGAGTTAAAAAAAAAAAAAAAAAAAAAAAGATGGTAGAGTGAGATGGATATCATTATCCTAAGTGGATGTATGAAGACATGAGTGGTGTGAATATACTTTGTATACAATCAGAGATATGTGAAAATGTGCTCTATAAGTGTAATATGAATTGTAATGCATTCTGCTGTCATATATAACAACTTAGAATAAAATAAAAGGAAAAACACAATATTTTTTCTAAGCATTAAAAAAACAGCTTTAAAGGGGCAGGCTGTATTCAGTTTGTGGACCTAATATTCTAGCCCCTCTGCTAGAGTATTACAAGTCAGTTGGTATATTCAGGTTTATCCACTTCTAATTTTATAAAACATATTGAAACCTATTCTCTGCTATATTTCTCATTTTACTATTTAGATTTTTTAAAAAGAGAATAATATTTTGTTTACTATAATAAGAATTTATGTTGACTCTCTACATTAAAATCTGAAGCCAAATGACTCATTGTTAGCTTTTACAGCTGTCTTGAAGTTTTGTATAATTATTAGTATTTTGCTAAGGTAAATTATTTTCTCAGAGACTAGTAACAGGAAAAGATATTTCCCTGATATATTTAAGAGCATAATATAATGATACTCTTATGTAAATTTCTCTGAAATAAGATCTTAAAAATAAACAATTAGTATCCTTCATTTCCTTTGGAGTGTTTAGTTTTGAGCCAAAATATAGAAAAGAAAAACTGATTGCAAAAGTTTGTGTGTGTGTGTGTGTGTGTGTGTGTGTGTCCCCTCCAAGTTAACTAAAACCAAAGCTCATATTTGCAAGTAATAATACTAGGCAAAAAGAGTTAATAAAAAATATATTTGGATACCAGGTATATTAATTTTGAATGTTTGGTTTTCATTTTTTACTTGAAGTTATTAAAGGATTCCTAATACTAACAGACTAATTTATATTTTCAAAGCCATTTATCACACATTTACCAGTGTTACATTAGTTTTCTCCTCATTTTAGTCGATTTGATATTGGTATGTCTGAAGAACTTTTCTTTTTACCACCTGAAAATCTTGTCAATGCCTCTTAACTGACAATCATCTCTTTTTTTGCATATGACAATATACTGTTAAAATCCTAAGCTACAAAATTAACCATAGCTATTAGAATAGGGGGTTTTGGCGTGAGCTAACATTCTGTTAAGGGTCTGTTTATTTTAATCATAGATTATGATTTATTGTGTATTTTTATAAGTATTGATAAAGACAAGATTTTTATTTTGGTACAGCAAAAAGTATACTCAAGATATTTGTAAGTGAATTTTTGGTTTAAATTTTTGAACATATAGATACTATTGGTTTATATGCATTTTGAAAGGGTAGAGTAGTTCTGTCAAAATTGCTATGTTCAGGGGGAAATCTTTAATTTATGAATTTTACAAAATAATGTAAATGAGTAAAGACAACTGGAAAAACTTTAAGGAAAAATATAAAGTTAATACAGTCATATGATCTCACAGATTGCCTAGAGTACACCAAAGATACTATCTTTCTTTTGTAACAAATATCTGTACAGACAACTGATTAAGATGTTTTAGATTTTGTTTGCATAAAAAAATTGAATGTCTAATGAGTTCTGTTATTATTATTTTTCTGTACTTTAAAATAATAAACCTAACTAGCTCACTAGCTCACTTTCACAACTGATGATTTCAGGACACTGTCTTAATATAATGGAAGGTTTAGGTCCATACGTTTGTAACAGCTCCTATAGGTTAAACAGGATAAGCCTAGAAGATAAGCTGGCATCTATGTGCAGAACACTAACAGTCCATCCATATGCTGTGAAATGACAATCAGAGATGTCATTGTATGCATTTTAAACTCTAAAATATATGAATCTGCAACTTAAATGGAGTTTACATGGTTACTTTTTTTCTACTTTCTTAGTAATTTTTTCTAATTAAAATGTATTTACTCAAAAACAAGCCAAAGTATGACAGTGTTTTCCTTTTTTTATTTTCAAAGTATCATGTACTTGCTTTTTTTTTGTAGAATGCCCTCTCCCCATTACTAATTAGCTCTTAAGTTGTTCCACAGTTCTTACTCATGCCCATAGTTAGCCCATATTTCTGGTGAGCTGAGATAGAATGAATAACAAAAGGTAAGACATTCATCCATCTATATTATAGTCAATATTTATATTGACAACAAAATATATTGATAGTTTGGTGCCTGACACAGATCTGGGTAAGGGAGCCTGAGTACAAAGAATGCATGTAAATAACCACCAACCATTTTTCAAGATCAGTGTTTGCCAAGAAAAAATTCTGTAATAAAAAAAATAGCATCAGGGGGCTGGGGATATAGCTCATTTGGTAGAGTGCTTTCCTTGCATGCACAAGGCGTGGGTTCAATCCCCAGCACCACAAAAACAAAACGACAAAAAACCCACAAAAATAATAGCATCGGATACAGTAGATTAAACAAAGTTAGGCAGGCATCTTTATTGCTGAACTTGAGGGCCTCTAAGATGTTATTAGATATCTTGATGGTGGGGTGAATTAAGGTTTGTCATGTTCACCAGTCTTCTCTAGAATAAGTCACCATTTCTTAGAAACTTCTGGTTTTCAGAGAGCAGTTTGCAAAATGCCACTAAGTAGCATTATATGGCATAACATGAAAGGTATTCACCAGTGTAGCTTTTAACAAACTTGCTAAAGATTATGCATTTTATTTTATTTCTGATAGAATTGTTTTATCATTTAAGAAGATTTGAAAATTGACTAATACTTTGGTCATGTGATTTAAAACATTTGTTTAATATGTGTTTCATTTTGTTAAACTTTTTTTTTAGTGGAAAGTTATATTTCTGTGATGTTTAATATGGGATATTTGTAAGTTGTTGCTAAGATTACAACAAAAGTCAGAGAATTGCTAATACTAATAGAAATCCTGGCACACCATTCTTCCTTGAGATGTTTTTGCTGACAGAAAATTCAGTGAAGAATTGACCCTGATAGCTTTTAAACACGTTTAGGAGTCCTAAAAGCAATGCCACATGGTAAAACCCAAAATAAATATTTCTAAGTCTTTAAAATCGGACATTTTTGAAAAATTCAAAGATCTGAAAGTATGTACCTAGCATATGTTGTCCTCATTGTCATCAGTGTGTTTTTGACCACGTGTGATTACACAGAAAAGAGGAACACTATTGGAATGTTAGAGGACTGTTCTGCCTCTGTCAGAATGTCTTCTGCTTTCCAATTTATGTGTACTGTTTGCCAGAATAAAGGGTATCATTTCCTACTTTGGGTGCATCAGTTTTACCAGGGCCTAGAGTGGAATAGAAAGGGCTTCTGGAGCATCATCAGGCTGTGTTCCTCAGTGCTCTCCGTTCTGCCGTACCTCTAGTAGCTACTAGCTTTAGTTCTAACTTTGTAGTCTTAAATCTCCCCCCATAAAACTAATTGGGCTGTTTTCAAGCATTAAGTATTTCAAGCATTAAAATACCAAATATTAAATAAAGAAGGTGGATTTTTTAAACCTAGTGGTACACTGATAAATATTTAACCAATTTTTGTGGGAGGAAAAAGCCCTGATTGGTATTGCTTTCCAGTTTTTACTGTGTAAATACTCCCACCATATCTGATTTCAAAGCTGTTCATGTGTAGTCATTTAATGCTGAGTTGGGATGAGAGTCACATGCTTTGCTGTTTTGATTTGGTATGAACTAGTTTCAAGTCACCACTGCCAGATAAAGTTATTAAACATTGATCTCATAGTTTCTTTAAAAAAAAAAGCCACAGCTAGTACTTACCAGTTACCAGTAGTTAAAGTCAAGTAGTCCTTCAAGATCTATGAGATTTCTCTTTGAAATTGGATACATTATAAAAATTAAAATAAATTTTTCTAACATATTAAATAATCATAAATAGGAAAATGAAGAATATTGAGAAAATCTCTGAAAAACTTTATAAGGAAAGGCAAATTGTTTTTGATGATGTAAATCTGACATAAATCATGTAAGCTGATACAGCATTGAATGTTTGTGGGCTTATAATTTTTTTAAAAAATTCTCCTATATTTCCATGGACTTTGAAAATTGTATCCCCAGATAAATTGTGACATTTCCTTCCTGCATGTTGGTAAATTTTTACATAATGAAATTGTCACATAAATTCATTATACCTATTTTTCAAACACATGTGACCATAACTCAAATATGTACCTATCATATACCAGGCTCAAAACTACATAAAAAAAATTCTATCATTAATATACTTTAGGAACATTGATAAGGTATTTACCCATTTTCATAAGAAAAATGCTTGGTCTGGGAACCTCAAAACATTTACTTTGGATATCTTTTTACTTAAGGTACCAGATTTTTATTCCAGATTTAGGCCCATGTATATATTAGCTTTTCTCAGGCTACAGTGATTCAGTGATATTCAGCAATGCAATTTTCCCATGTGGCTTATTGGGTCCTGTGAATTGGTTGCTGTGGCTGCACTGCAGGGGTGGTTCAGGTTCAGGTTCACTCCAGCCAGTGCCTAGTCTGGACCTAAAGACTCTGTCTTGGCCTATACCCGTCTGTGGCAGAGGCACTGAAGCAAGAGAACTGGCAGAAATGTGAATGTGTTCCAAGTGGATATAGTGCTGAAGTCCACTCACATTCTGTTGGCCAAAGATTTTGTGGTCTAGTCATGGACAGCAGAACTACTCTTCCTGTTATTGTAAGTAACATCCAAAGGTTAAGTTCTGAATTTCTAGGAAGATCTTCATTCTTTGAATTTCTTCTGGGGTGGGGGGGCGGGAATTCTCCCAAATATCAATATCACCCAATTCTGTAGGAAATAAGGTAAAGTAGTAGAAATGTCCCTGGGTCATCGATGGTACAGCAATGGAAATGATAGAAGGAAAGCAATATCATGAGGAATGGGTTATTTAACTTTGAGTTTCAATATCCTCAGAATTGTTCTGCAAGCTTTCTAAGGCCATTCTTACTATAAAGCTTCATTCTAATGCTGTTTTATTATCATTTAATTGACAAAGCATCTTCTTCAATTTTTATTATAGTTTAACTAACTGTTCTTCTTAGAATTATAATAGAGAAACAGAACTTCAGTTTTCTTTAATTCATATCCCATCTTATTATTACAGGATTTGAGATAAAGAAGTAGTATATGATCCTCCTTAATATTGAACCTAGTCGGGGTTTAAAACATTCAAATCACTAAAATGCTCTTTTGTTACTTTGAAGTTTGCTTATATCATTATATGTAAGAACATCCTGGAGCCAGGCGCGGTGGCGCACGCCTGTAATCCCAACACTTGGGAGGCTCAGGCAGGAGGATCGCGAGTTCAAACCCAGCCTCAGCAATGGTGAGGCACTTAGCAACTCAGACCCTGTCTCTAATAAAATACAAAAAAAAAAAAAAAAAGGGGGGGGGGGGGCTGGGGATGCGGCCCAGTGGTCAAGTGCCCCTGAGTTCAATCCCCAGTACCAAAAAAAAAAAAAAAGAAAAAAAAAAAAACAACCTGGGATATTTTTAAAAGTGTGAATTTCTAGTCCCCTTGGATAGTCTGATACTAGATAGAACCCTTAAAATGTATTTTAAACAAATACTCCTGGTGTCCAAAGTAGTCTAAGCAATACAAACCCTATATGTTACTTGGGTAATAATGAAAAAAAAAAAAAAAATGCTGAATGCTACATATCTTTATTTGGACTTTATATTTTGTTTTCATGAATTTATTTTTGTCACCACATTTAGCATATCAGGCCTCTATAAGTGATGAAATTTTTTTTTTTTTTGCATATGATATGGTTAGGATAAGTGTCCTCCAAAAGGTCATATGTTTTATGGTTGGCTCCCAAGACTACACTATTTGGAGGTAATAAATCTTAAGAATTGGGATTTTGCTGGGTACAGTAGTACATACCTCTAATTGCAGCTACTTGGGAGGCCGAGACAGGAGGATTGCAAATTTGAGGCCAGCCTGGGCAGCTTTTTGAGACAATGCCTCGAAATAAAATTTTCAAAAGGGCTGGGGATGTAGCTCAGTGGGAGAGTGCCCCTGGATTTAATCCCCAATATCTACCAAAAAAAAAAAAAAAAAAAAGTCTTAGTAGGAGGTCTCAAGGTCACTGGGCACATGCCCTTCAAGAATACTATGGAATTTCAACCCTTTTATTCTTCCTGTCTTCTGTTTCCTGGCCATTACATAAGTGGTTTTGCTCCTTCCTGTTCTCCCACCACGATGTCCTGTCTCACCACAGGCTCAAAGCTATGGTGCCAATCAATCATATGCTGAAACTTCCAAAAGAATAAGGAAAAGTAAACCTTTTCTCTTAATCTCAGGTATTTGTGTCATAGTGATGGAGCTGATTACTACAAATATAAAATTCAGAAATGTGGGAACTAAAATAACTTGTTACTTTGAAGTGAAAGTGCTTTGATCAGTATTTGCAATCCTCCCAATGAACACAATAATCAACCTCAGGATGAACTACTACAAAATAAGAATTATTGTTGGATTATTACATCCAGTCTCTCTGCTGCTTCCCCTGTATCCTTACAACCTAATCTCTACAGCCATAGTGCTTCTTTTTCAAGTAATCAGATCATATCACTGTGTGCTTAAAATCCTTCAGAATAAAAGTGAAGGCCCTTGGGCTGGGATTGTGGCTCAGCGGTAGAGCGCTTGCCTACCAAGTGCGCGGCCCCGGGTTCGATCCTCAGCACCACGTAAAAATAAACGCATTGTGTACAACTAAAGCAAATAAATACATATTAAAAAAAAAAAAAAAGTGAAGGCCCTCATCCTGGCTATCTTAGGATCTTATCCCCGGCACCACCAACACATCCAGTGCACACACACACCTCTGCACCAGGATCCTTGCTAGGATGCACTTCTCCATACATCCTCACTACTCCGACTCTCTCTTTCAAGTTTTTTTTTTTTTTTTAAATATTGCCTATGCTGAGAAGCCCATATTGATCTTTCAAAATGAAATAGTATATTCCCCTCCCCCATCAATCACTATCCCTTGTGACCTGCCATATTTTATACTGTTTATGATTATTTGATATATTGTGTATTCATTTGTATCTACTGCTCTATAATTTTAAACTGTATAAGCACAAAGACTTTATTTTGTATGTTACTTTATTGCCAAGGCTTAGAATAGTAACTGGCACATAGTAGATACTCAGTAAATATTTCTTGAGCAAATATTGGAGATTATCCACAGCTTGGCCTGTCTCCAATATAAGGCAAGACTATTAAGATCCAAGTTTTAGAAATTAGGCAATGTTTTTTGAAGGAGCCCTAATTAGGAAGGGCTGTTGCAGCTAGCTGGAAGCCATAAGTTCCACCTGATATGTATGTGACGCACCTGTAGGCACCCGAAAAGCTGAAGGTATATAACCCGGTGAAAGCGGTCCGAGTTAGGAGAACAGAGAATTCAGCCAGTCGGGCAGTCACTCGGTCGTCAGAAGAATCAGAGCGGCCAGAACGTAGGCAGAGCGGTTACAGAAGAGAAACCAGATAGAAGACAGAAGAGAAACCAGATAGAAGAAGTAATGACTGGTCAGAGTTAGGCCGAGACTCCTGAGGAAGACAGAAGACAGAAGAAAGAAGAAGGAAGAAAGAAGAGAGAAGAAAGAAGCTCTAATCTTTCTCTAAGCTAAGCTCTATCTTTCTTTCTCTCTAAGACTCTAACTCTAAGCTAAGAAGACAAGAAGAAAAGCTCGCTTTAATCTTTCTCTCTAAAAATCTTTCTTTACTCTAAGCTCTCTCTAAGAAAGTAGAAGTAAATGTAGTAAAAGCTTTACTCTGCCTCCGAGAGTTTTCCTCCCGGTTTTCGGTACCAGGCAGCTTACAGTTTTTAATGGCAGTTTTATTTTCTCTAAGTTTCCCATCTATTTTGAAAGTCATTTTGTTACTTTCAGATTTATCATATACCTTTTTACAAACAGTATTCTCATCTTTTTCTTGTCTATTTTCCAATTATATGTGACACTTATTTTGAATTACAACATTTTAAAATTGATATTTCAGCAAGTTTTAATTACTTAATTGAAATGTGAAACTCCTCCTATGAATTCAACGTTAGGGAAAGACACCAGATTTATATTCCTATTAAACTGGCACTTTCATGGTACATATATCTGAGATAGATATAAAAATGAGTAACAATATTCAGGAATTGTGAAAAACAGGAATCTTCTTGATGAAGAACAAATTTAGATGATCCTCTGCATCCTCTGATACATGCCCTCTAAAGCCAGTTGTATTGGTAGAAGTTATGCCATAGAAATCTGACTGTCTGGAAGAGAACTGAGGCTTATTTAGACAATAGGTTCAAAGCACTTTGAAAACTGAAGGGAAAAAAATGTAACTGTTGAACTGTTAAAATATTTTTAGTAACATAAGATTAAGTCTCATTAAAATAGTCTTATTTGGACACTTTCCCTTCCTGGTCCATACTGCCCTGCCTGGAATGCCCCATGTGTCAGTAAACTATCCAAAGACTGACTGATCTATTTGGGCTCGCACCTGTCCTAAAAATTTAAGTTGAACAGTAAATATTGAATAGTGGGCCCAGAAGTTTCTCCAAATTATTTGTAATAATTTTAAGTCAAATTGGGCCAAGATATGGAATCCCCCTATGTTTAGCACATAAGAAAGTCAATTCCCCTTAGATCTTATTGGTTCTTGCACCATTTTGTAGCCAGTAAACATATCCTAAATTATTATATAAGAGTCCAACTGTTGTGTAGCCATAGCTGGTGGCAAGTTGATTACATTAGACCACTTCATGGAAGAGGTAGCATTTTATTCTTTCTAGAATACACTTTTACTTTGGATTTGCATTTGTCTTACCTGCTTTCAAAACCACCATTTGTAGTTACAGAATGCCTTATCCACCATCATAATATTCCAAATAACATTGCTTCTGATCAAGGAACTCACTTTATAGCAAATGGAGCCAGGGTCATGGAATTACTGGTCTTATTTTCCCCACCATCCTGAAGAGTGGGCTTGATAGAATAGTGGAGTGACTTTTTGAAGACAGTTACAGCACCAGCAAGGTGGCAATACCTGTAGATACAAGGCAGGGTTCTCCAGAAGGCTGTCCATACTCTCAATCAGCATCCAATAACTGTGCTATTTTCCCCATAGCCAGAATTTGTAGGTCCAGGAACCAAGGGATGGGACTGGGAGTGGCGCCATTCACCATTACCCTTAGCATCCCATTAGCAAAATTTTTGCTTTCTGTAGACTTGTGGTGGTCAATTTTGTCAATTTGGCTGTGTCATATTATGTTCAGATATTTAGCCAAACATTATTCTGAGTGCTTCAGTTGGAGATAGGGTGATGGGATAAGAATTTAAATTGAGCAGTTTGTGGTGGCGCAGGCCTGAAAACCCAACTACTTGGGAAGTTGAAGTCACAGGATCACTTGAGCCTGGAAGTTTGCAACAAGCCTTGCAACATGTGAAAACCCATCTCAAAAATAAACAAACAAATAAATAAAACATTTAAATTGGTGGACTTTAAGTAAAGCAGATTACTTTCCAAAATGTGGGTGGGCTTCATCTAACCATTTGAATGCCCACAGAAAATAAACAAACTAGCCTTCTCATGGCAAGACAGAATTTCTCCAGCAGACTGCCTTTGAACCGCAAGGTTGACTCTTCCTGGTTCCACAGCAACTGCCTCAGGGCTTGAGTTGTCACACTAGCTCTCCAGCCTACTGGTCTTGAAATGGCAACTCCAGGATGGCTTTCTGATCTCCAGTCTGCCAGCCTACTTGCAGATTTTGGACTTGCCAGCCTCCATAGTCATATGAGCCAAGTCCTTATAATAAATCTCTTTAAAATACATATCCTGGGCTGGGGTTGTGGCTCAGTGGTGGAGCGCTTGCCTAGCATGCATGAGGCCCTGGGTTCGATCCTCAGCACCACATAAAAAAATAAATAAATAGCCGGGCGCGGTGGCGCACGCCTGTAATCCCAGCACTTTGGGAGGCTGAGGCAGGAGGATAGCGAGTTCAAAGCCAGCCTCAGCAATGGCGAGGCACTTAGAACTCAGTGAGACCCTGTCTCTAAAATACAAAAAAGGGCTGGGGATGTGACCCAGTGGTCGAGTGCCCCTGAGTTCAATCCCTGGTACCACAAAAAAAAAAAAAAAATTGAAAAATAAAGAAATAAATAAAAATAAAGATATTGTGTCCATCTACAACTAAAAAGATATTTTAAAAAATACATATCCTACCAGTTCTATTTATCTGGAGAGCCCTAACACAGATATTTCACAGAAAAGCAAAAGAGAGCATGGGACTGACAATTTATATACAGGAAAATAAAGGCATTTTATTAACAGGATTCAAAATATTCTATATGTACTAACGTCCACAACATTTAAGAATATCAGAAGTTTGCATTATGTACACTTTGTCCTTGAGATCTGTCATCATTGGGCTTGACATGTACACACTTGAAGTATCACCATGCTCTTGCCTATTTTATAAACAACTATTTTAAAAATTTTATATTATAGTCTTATATATAGTATTTGGGTTCTTTCTGACAAAATTATGTATGTAAGGAGTTCTATTTCAATCCCCATTTATCCTCCCTTTTCCTTCCCTCTTCCTTTTCTCCCTCCTTTAGTCTACTGATCTTCCTTTCTCTTCTTTATTTATTTATTTTTTATTGATACTTTCTATGTATATGTAAAGGAGAAATTCCTTTTAGTGCATTTATATTTGTACATAACATGATTCTGTTGAATTCATTCCGTATTTCTTCCCCTTTTCCTTCCTTTCTCCCTCTTATTCTCCTGCTTCTACTCCACTGATCTTCCCTATATCTCTACGATATCTGATCCCCTTATCCACTGCCTTTTCCCCCTTATTTTGCTCTAGCTTCCTCATATGAGAGAAAACATTCAACCCTTGATTTTCCGAGTCTAGCTTATTTCACTTAGCATGATTTCTCCATTTCCACCCAATTACAGGCAATGCTATTATTTCATTCTTCTTTATGGTGCAGTAAAACTTCATTGTGTAAATATGCCACATTTTCTTGATACATTCATCTATTGATGGCCATCTGGGTTGATTCCATAGTTGGGCTATTGTGAATTGTGCTTCTGTAAATTTTATAGTGGCTGTATCACTTACAGTGCTGATTTTAGTTCATATGGATGAATACTGAGGAGTCAGGTAGTTGGGTCATATAGTGGTTCCATTCCTAGTTTTTTAGGAATTGCCACACTGCTTTCCACAGTGGTTGTACTAATTTGCAGTCCCACCAATAATGTATAAGTGGACATTTTCCCCCACAACCTTGCTAGAATTTATTATTATTTGTATTCTTGATTGTTGCCATTCCTTTTTTTGCGCCATTTTTAAAAAAAAAATTTATTTATTTGCTTTTAGTTGTACACAATGCATTTATTTTTATGTGGTTCTGAGGATCTAACCGGGCCGCCCACATGCTAGGCCAGCGCTCTACCGCTGAGCCACACTCCAGCCCCAATCATTGCCATTCTGGCTGGAGTTAGATGAGTTCTTTATATAGTCTGGATATTAATCCCCTGTCAGAGAGTAGCTGGCAGACATTTTTTTCCCATTCTGAATGGCTGTCTCTGAACTTTCTTAATTATTTTCTTAGCTGTGCAGAAACTTTTTAATTTGATGGCATCCTACTTATTGATCCTTAGTTTTATTTCTTAAGCTTTAGGGGTCTTACAGAAGTCAGTGCCTGCACCTATATGGTGGAGTGTTGACCCTATGTTTTTTTTTCTAGCAGAGGCATGGTTTCTGGTTTAATTCCTAAGTCTTTGATTCATTTTGATTTGACTTCTGTGCAGGGTGAAAGACAAGTATCTGATTTTATTCTTCTACATATAGATATCCAGTTTTCCAAGCACCATTTGTTAAAAAGACTGTCTTTTTTCCAATATACATTTTTAGCACCTTTGTCAAGTATCAGATGGCTGTAAGTATGTGGGTTTGTTTCTGAGTCTTCTATTCCATGGGTCTTCATGTCTACTTTGGTGCCAATACTATGCTTAAACTACTATTTTTTTAGAAACATAGTTTTTGTAGGACTTTTCCTTTTTTATTAACTGAGACCCAGAATATTTAAATTACTTTATCACTGCTGTTAGTTTAATTCTATAAGCTAACCTAACACTGATACACAATAAAACCTAATTTCCACTTTTATGTATTACCAATAGTGGAAACTTAATTTCTTTTATAAAATATTCTTGTTGTATATGGTGTTACCTAATATCTGTAGACTGAAAACAAGTCAGGAAGAAAAACTAAAATGAAGTTTAATCTGGCTACCACATTCATTAAATCAATCATATATGAAACTGGATCATAGGGGGGAAGCACAAAATAATGGGGTATATTCTTAGAATAATTCCTGAAACTTATATGAGATATTGAGGCTCTGTAAAGCAGTTTACAAAATAAGATAAATTCTAGTATAATGTTAGTAGGCTTCCTACTAGAGGGGAAAAAAAGCAATTTTTGAAGTTCCTTCAAGGACAAAAGATAATGGATGTTTTTATAGTTTGCATCTGGACTAGCTCTATTAGCATCATTAGTGGTAATGTATTCCAGAAGCCATTTAATGTAATTATGCAGATAATATTTTTTTCGTTAAGAATGTTGTGGAATTTCAAATAAGTACATTTTTAGATAAAATCTTTTAATCTTCTAAGAGTAGTTTCCTAGAAAGGTCTATTACCTCTACAGTAAGAAATATAAAACTATAGGTTGAGAGACTACTAATAAACTTCACTTTTATGACTCACATACAGATAAACCAATTTCTTTACATCACTAAGTCAATATAAAAGTTCTTTTATTTTTAGGTTTTTTTCCTAAAGATGTTTACTATATCAGCATACTCTACTAAAATTATGTTAATTATAGTGAACAGCCGCCCCCACACTTTTTTTTTCCTATTCATCCACATTTTAACTCATTCTTGAGTTGCCGTTCTTTCTCTAGAACAACTCTTTCAGAGAAGTGTTCATACGTCTCAAAGGATGTAAGGCTTGGGGTTGATTCCTTGGGTTTAGGGGTTAGAGTGAGCTTATTTATGCAAATGAGAACTGACTGGCTAGTCAGAGCCTTTCAAACCCTCCCCTGACACAGAGTGGTGATGCTGATGCTGATGCTGTTGTGGTTACTGGGGATTTAAATCAGGGGCACTCTACCACTGAGCTATAGCCTCAGCCCTTTTTATCTTTCCTTTTGAGGCAGGGTCTCACTAAGTTGCCGGGGCTAGCCTCAAATTTGTGATCTTCCTGAGTCATCGAGTGGCTGGGATTACAGGCATGCACATTGCACCTGGCATACCAGAATTATTTAAAGAGATGGACAATAAAAGTAATTCTGGATCCCAGGTGGACTCTTTAGTCTGGGGCTGCTGGTACTACAAAATATAAGCCTAGCATTCTAGTCACCAGAATGAATTCACCTTCTAGGACATGAAGAGAACCAGACTCAGTCCTGATGATGCAACTGTCCCCCTAGATCATCTCATTTCAGAAATCTTATGTTTTATAATTCATTGAATCACTTTAAGACTGTTAAGACTGGGTAGTTTGATTTCAGTTAGTTTTAATTGGTTTTCAAATAAAAGAATCCTGATAGTCATGTATTACTATGTTTAAAAATATTATTTTAAGCAACTCTTTCTCCCACCCACTTCCTAAAAAGGCAAGTTGTCCTTATCTTTTCCAGTTGTTCCCTACATAAAGTGCCTTCCCATTTTTTCCTGCCTGGGTACACTTTCTCATTTTATTAAATACTACTAAATCGTTCTTATTTTATTCCTTTTAACCTTGAATTCTCCTCCTAAGAACTTTAATTGAATTAGCTTACATGTAATATAGTCTTTCTGTTTTTCTGGAAATTATTTATTTGTGTTCATGGATTATAAAGTCCTTGTAGCAATTATAAGTAATATTGCTATCAGAGTAGTTCAGGGTTTCCCACACACTCACCAGAAAGTGTCAAACAGTGTCACTTGGTGTTTGAAATTTTTTATCCATTACTAAAATTCTTTCTCAGGTTTAAGATACCTCAGAAGACTAAATTGGGTTGGAATGGAACTCAAAAAAATTTTAAATGTTCGGTTATACTGTGACACAGAACTGGTAAAACATCCTTTTTGTAAATTTTTTTCTTATGTCTTCATGTTATGGTGGAAAGATGCTAAACCTATAACACAAAGTCATTCACGTATGACTCTTTCTTGTAACCACATCAAAATATATAACTTAAAGTGAATGATTTCTTATTTCTCATGATTTTGTGCACTTGGTCAATTCTTCTGTTTTGCCCAAGCTCACATATGGTGGTATGTAACTAGCTAATTGGCGGGACTCCAGTTTGGTTAGGTTGTTGGCCAGGTACCTCATTTCTCACTCCTCTCAGGGCTTTTAAAGTTGCAAAAATAGAAGTCTCTTAAAGTTTGGCTTTTTAAGGTGCATAGAGTCATTTCCATAGCTGCATTTTCTTGATCAAAACAAGGAACAGGCCAGCCTAGGAAGGACTGGTGGTGGTGGGAATACTTACAACTTGAGAGCAAGCAAAGGCAGATACTCATTGTAGGAAGCACCCAGGATGGGGATATTGTAGTGACTATCTTCAGAAATGATCTACCACACTGTAGGTGCTATTTATAATTAGAATAAGAAAAGAGTACACGTTTTTCCTTCCAGATCCCCTCCATACATACAGTAGAATTATTCCCAAATCATTTTATACCCATAAAAGTACTTAAAATGAAAATCAATGCTTTTTATTGGGAAGTAAATATTTCTGAAGTGGCAACTATTAGGACATACAGTTATTTATAAGTAAGAACACACATGCGGGTCTATTTCCTTTGGCTTATTTATACAATTGAGCTGATAATTTGTCAAATATGTAGGCTTTGGTCATATTGAAAAAGGCAAAACTTAGGCTTGGGGGTGTAGCTCCATGGCAGAGCACTTGCCTAGCATATGTGAGGCCCTAGTTTCAAAATGAAGCAAAACATAAATATTGTTGTTATTATTACCCATTCTGCCTTTTGATTTGTTCTGAAGCATTTCAATTTTTGAATTTATAACTGGTTTGGAAGATCCATATAAGCTTGAACTAAAATAATGTATTATGTAAGTCTGTATATCCTGTGCCTTGTCTTTTGCACTTGAAATACTTTTACATTTTCTATGAAGTATGGCTTATTCAAAAGTTTTGTATCATTTGTACAATGTTTTAAAATATTACAGACTTTTAAGAATACAGACATATGTGTAATACATAAAGGAATTCATGGAAATGGTTAAATATGAAATTCAGTTGTTTACCTCAGGTGGAGAAGAGGAGATGATGACCAGGGATCCATAACTACACAAGGAATAGCATGTTTTATTTCTTAAATTAAGTGGTAGATATGCAGGTACTTGTCATGTTTTTCTTTATATATTTTCTATGTGAAATACTGCAAAATTATAAAGGGAATTTTATATTTGATATTTATCATCTGATTAAGATTCCATTCAAATCTATGCCGCATAAAGCTCTTTTAGAAATAAACTTTTTACCAGTTTCTAAAATATTGCCTCCCTATACAGATAATTCTGATAATTCAGCCCCCATGCAGTACTATCTGATAATACCTTTTCCTCTTCCTTCCAAATTAAGAGATTATGCTAATGACGTTAGAGAGGCAGGCAGCATCTGGCAGATCCTCTGCTGTACACATACATCTTCTAACTCAGAGCCAATAGCCTTCCCAGTCCACTTAGTTGCACCCGACAGGTTTTTTACATGGTACAGTTTATAAAGTATGCAGGGTGGGGAGATGTGTGGGATTAATATGTCTTCCTTTGAAAAAAATGCTTGCACAATGACTACAGAAAACTTTAATGTCATTAACAAATTAGAGGTAAATCTTATTCTGACAAATGTTGCAGAAAATAGTTTCTCATTTTCCCCAATATCTTAAAAATATTAATTTTTAATAAATATTTCCAGGTAAAAAGGTTTTTTTTTTCTTTCTGAATACCACTTGGAGATTTTCCAAGAAAAATAAGTTAAGGTCCTCTGGTTGTTTGATTTTAAATAGGTACTGGAAAATAGAACCAACTTAGGTCAACTATCTTAGATAGAGGAGAAATTGTATGGAAGTCAGTTCATGGCCTGCCTTTATTCCCACCCACCAGATTTATTAAGGTATAATTAACAAATAAAAATTGTATATTTTATGGTATATGATGCTATATTTTGATAAATGTATACCAAGCTAAGTAATATATCTATAACTTCACATACTTACTTTTTTTGTGATGAAAAAATTTGCTAACTTCTCCCAATCCTCACCAGATATCCCTGTCCTGGGAACTATCATATTCTCTGTTCTGAGTTCACATCTTTTTTTTTTTTTTTTAATTTGACATGTAAGTGAGTTCATGCAATATATTCTTTGGTGCCTGGCTTATTTCACACAGCATAATGTGTTCCAGGTCCATCTGTGTTGACTACAAATGACACAAATTGTTATGAATGCAAGGGTTCCTTCTTTTTTAATACTGAATAGTATTCCATTGTGTGCAGGTGTGAGTGTGTGCATAATATTTTCTTTTTTTATTTATCCATTGTATTTAATATCTTGGCTATTGTGAATAATACTGCAGTAAATGTGGGCATGCGGATGTCTCTCTGACATATTGATTTTATTTCCTTTGGCTATATGCTCAGTAGTGAAATTGCTGAATCATATGGTAGTTCTATTTAAAAATATTTAGAAACCTACATACTGTTTTCTATATTAGCTGCACACATTTGCAATGCCTCCAACAGTGTACAAGGGTTCCCTTTTCTTCATATCCTCACCAACATCTTTTGTCTTTTTATGATAATAGCCATTTTAACAGGTGAGGTGATAGCTCATTGTGGTTTTGATTTGCAATTCCTGATGATTAATGACACTGGGCATTTTTTTTTAATATACCTGTTGTCCATTTGTATGTCTTCTTTTTGGATGTGTCTTTTTAAAAAAAAGTTAGGCTGTTTCTTTACCATTATTTTATTAGTCCCTTATCAGATGTATGGTTTACAAATATTTTTTTCTTATTCAACAGGTAGTCTCTTCAGTCTGTTTATTATCTCTTTTGCTGTGGGAAACTTTTCATTTGATATAATCTCACTTGCCTATTTTTGACTGTTGTCTGTGCTTTTAGGGTTGTATCAAAAAAAAAAAAAAAATGCCCAGACCAATCAACAAACTTTTGACCTATTTTACTTTTTAGTGGTTTGACAGTTTTAGATTTCACTTTAAGTTTTAATTCATTTTGAATTGTTTTTTAAATGTAGTGTGAGACAAGAGTCACTTTAATTCTTCTGCATGTGGATATGCAGTTTTCCCATTTATTAAAGATATTGTCCTTTCCCCATTGTGATTTTGGCAACTTTGTAAAAAATCAATTGACTGTAAAGGCATGATTTATTCCATCCTATTGATCTGTATGTCACTGCCATACCTATTTTGAATACTATAGTTTTGTAATGTATTTTGAAATCAGGTAATGTGATTCCTTCAGGTTTGTTCCTTTTGCTTAAAATTGTTTTTGCTATCCCTAGTCTTTTGTGATTCCAAATAAATTTTATTATTTAAAGTTTTTTCTATTATAAATGACATTGGAATTTTGATGGGAGTTGAATTGAATCTATAGATTACTTTGAATAGTATGGACATTTTAATAATTTCAATTCTTCTAATACATGAACATGGGATATATGTCCACTTATTCATCAATTTCTTTTATTGGTGTTTTATAGTTTTCAGTGTACACATTTAATTTCTTTGGTAAATTTTTTTCTTAAGTATTTTCAATACTTCTGTAAACACAATTATATTCTTATTCCTTTTTGGGAAATAAAAATGTTTATAAGTTGTAAATATAAATGCTATTGATTTTTATCCTGCACTTTTACTGAATTTAACTGTTAGTTCTAACAGCTTTCTTTAGTGTTTTAGCATCTTTAGGGTTTGCTATCTATGAGATCAAGTCATGTGCAAACAGAGACAATTTAACTTCTTTATTTCCAATTTGGATGCTACCTCCACCCTACACCCACCCCCCCCCCCCCCCCGCTTTTCTAATTACTCCAGCTAGGACCTACAGTGGTATAATTAATACAAGTGGTAAGTGTGAGCATCCTTTTCTTGCTCCTGATCTTAGAAAGAAAACTTTCAGCTTTATCATGCTCCATGTTTAAAAACTGGGCAGTGTCAGTTACTTTATACTATATTCAAGAGAATATTGACATGCTTGTATTCAGTGGTCCTCTATACAAATTACTTTCCTTTTTCGTATTTGAGAATACTCCAGTATACCAGTCCTACCTTTTAAAGGATAGGAAATCTTAGAGAGAAGGCTTTTATGCTTTAATTGAGAAGTAATAGTAAATGTAAATGAATACATTCTCCTCAAATCTCACCCCTCATAGTTTTAGTTGGCTGAATGTTTTTTTAAAAGAAAGTTTAATATGTGCCCAAATTTCTTTAAAATAGACTGTTAAAGCTGTCTTTGAAACAAAGATTTAAACAAACATATGTGGCAGAAGACACATAAAAAAATAAGATATGGTCCACTCAGGTCTCATAGGAAGTTTCTAGAAACCTGGCTGTCATCCTTCTATAAAGTGTTCTCAACATTATGGATAGTGCCTATAAGATATGAAAAATGTATGGCCTGTGATTTGTGTTCATTTTTTTTCTTCCTTCATATTCTTGTCAGTTACAGAGACATCACTTAAGACAGGACCCAGCATTAATTAATTAATTTTTAATTTAAAAATCCTGAATTAGGGTCAGCCTTACAGGTGGATTCAATGCGTAAATGTTGAAAACCTCTATACTGATGGTTTTATGAAGCACATGTGCATATGTGTGTGATTCTAGAGAGAAATACATCTAAAACACAATTTTTCCAATTCCCTTTTGTTTTCCTCTATCCTTGCCCGTTGATTCCCCCAAAATGTAGTCATGGTCTCACCACTCCATATTTCTCTCTCTCTCTCTCTCTCTCTTTTTTTTTTTTTTTAGCCCCTCCAGCCTTTTAAGCACCATCATCTGTCTGTTTCAGACTTCCCTGACCGTCCACTTTGAGTCAGTCAGCTCTGCTCCAATAGCCTCCTTCCTAGTTGATGTTCTGAGCTCATCATCCTCACCCCTTTCCAACCTGATACCCTAGGCCAACTCCCTTCCTCCCAAAGCATTATTTTCACCGGATCTCTTCTCTACAATGGCTCTTAATTGCCTTTGGAATCTAATTAAATCTTCTTCTAGACCCTCTACCAATTAACTCCATGCACAGTCTCCCTGAGCAGCCTTCTTATGCTGGCCGCAGTTTCTGTTCTCTGGCCCAGACTTGTCAAACCTGCTCACCCTCTGTCTTTTCCTGCTTTTCTGCCTCACATTGTGCCAGTTGCTTCCTATCTAGAGTGCCCACTCAACTTCTTTCTGACAAACAATTCTTTCTCCTACCCCCCCTTAATTGCCGAATGACCTTTCTCTTCTAACTTTGATTACTCCAACTAAGAATCCCAATCGATTGAACTCAGATCTGTCCTTTTGCAAATGCATGTGTGTTCATGCACCTGCATCATCAACCCAAGTTCTTGCAGGCAGCAGGTCCACAAATCTTGGTTCAAGTGCCCCCAAGGTTTTGGCAGTAAGTCTGCTGTTCTTGAAGCCACCGGTTTGGCCTTTCCCATATCTAGTGAAAGTGCCTCTAGCGCAAAGTCTGGCTCCTGTTGGACCTGCACGCTCCCAGAATGTCCTGGTTCCTGCCTCGACTTACCTCCCTCCCACCCTCCTGGAAGACGCGCTGTTCTTGGGACCTTAGGCAGCCATCACTGCCCTCTCCTCTAGTCTTCGTGCTATGGGAAGAGAAGCCCTTGGGGCACAGCCTGGGGCCGCGTGTGGTCCCAGATCTTTTCCAGTCAGGCTGCTTTTGGGTTTTCTCCAGGCGGCTTCGAGGGTACCTGGGTGTTGAGGGCTCTGTGATGCTGAAATCCTGTTTGGTGTGGCATCTCCAGTCATCCACCTCTTCTCCCCTCTCCACGCTGAACTTCTGAGGCGACAACGTGTTTTTGTAAATCTCAACCCCAGCAGAACCAAAGCGGCCCTGGGTGGCCAATTCGAGGAAGGGCGGGCCAAACCCTTGAGCAACCCACAGTGAAACCCTTCCTCCGCCAGCGCTTCAGGAGCCCGCGCAGGGTCTTGCTTGCACACCTGCCTCCGCCACTCAGGAGGAACACAGAACACCTGGCTTCCCCACGGATGGGAACATCCAGAGCCCCGGGCCCACCTTCGGGGACAAAGGGAGGGGATGGCCCTGGCCACTCCTCTGCTAAAGGTTTGGAGGTTCCTCCTCCTCCATCAGAGGAAGGGCACTTAGGCAAGTGAAAGGACTTCCTGAGTGGAATGGGATCCCTTAGTGATGAACGGTACCCCAAAGTGGGGACTGGCTTCTCCCCTAGCTCCCCTCCTAGGTACTAGAGCATGTCTCAGAGTGCCTATGGGATCCAAACCATCTTTATTTCTAAGTCCAGCGACTGGATGTAGCCCTTTTCACACGTAGGAGGCCCGCAGTGATTCTCCAGTAGTTATTACCATTGCTGTTGCTTTGCGTGTGCGATTGGTTTTGAGTGTATGATCCCAGTGTTGTCTTCTTGTTGACTCATGCTGCTATAAAAGACACCCAGAGAAAAATGCTGAAAACATTAAGAGATGTTAAAGACCTGGAGTGTTTCACAAGAGTATTGGGCTAACCCTCACATCATAGCAAAGCTGCAATATCTGCGATTACTGGTGTGTAGCGCCAGAGACTCTAATGATGAAATTTAGCTACAAACTAGGGTCTGAATATCCTAAATACAGAAAGTCCGGTGAGTAGCAACCCTAATTTAAAACTAATCAGAATTGTGGTGCCTCCCTAGAAAATGCAATTGGGATGGCCGTCCTTGAATTTCTTTTTCCTTGCACTGACAGAAGTAAGACTGTATCATATTAAAGTTAGAAACATTTCTTGCTGGACAACCATAGTGGAGGCCTCCACTAGAGTTGACAGCAACAGCACTTCACATTAGATTTGCACTTTATTTAGTGCTTTTATGTACATAATGTCGTTTGAGCCTTACTTTAACCCCGCTGGAAAGATTAAAAAGTGATATTATCCACATTCTGCACATGAAGAAATAGATTTGCTGATATTCCCCAGGTTGCTGGCTAGTTAAGTGCAGAGCTGGTACACAAACGCAGGTGTTCTGACTGCAAGCCTATTGCCAGCTCCATTACTACTGCTGAGCACTGCCTGAAGATCTTGTCCTCTCTCTTCCCCTCCATGTCATGTTATTTGGAATAAAGGCAGAGGAAGGTAGCACCACTCACAGTGAAAGTGGTCCATGTTGTGGGGAAAGGACTAATTCACTGGGCTCTGAAGGAAGCAAAATTCAGCTTTATAGACTGAATTGATACCTTTGGTAGCCGTTTTGGAGATTGGAATGCTTTCCCTATTCTGAAAAAAAAAAAAAAAAAAAACTCTAAGGATATGTCTTTGTTCAAATGGCCCACTTGGGGGAAAAAAAACACTCATTTTGAACCCTAAAACTGAACAAACCTACTATGTAGAAAGAAGTATTAGATGAAACTTGGATTGAACTAAAACAGCATTTTCTGGACTCCCTTTCTCCTAATTGAAGTATTCAATCTGCTATTAACTATGGCTTCTAACTTGGTATTCTGGTGTTGATGCCCATGACATGCGGGGACTTCTCAGAGAAAAAATACTTGACTATTATAGTCCCAACCTGTAGAAAATAAGACTTGAGTTTTGTTTTGTTTTGTTTTGTTTCTTCCTCCCTTCCTTTGGGAACTTTTTTGGTATAGAGTGTATGGCCCCCTCTGGTGATATTTTTCAACTGTCTACTAAGGAACTATCTAGGACAGGATGTTTAGAAGTCTTTGCATGAGTCATATGTATAGAGTCACCTTCATAAACGTTTGGCTGGTAGGCTAGGAAAGAATGTAGAGTGAAGAGGGAGAGGAGAAGGGGGAAAGTGAATTTGGAAACAAAACATTTGAACTGATTAAGCGGCTGTAAAATCAAGAGTAGTTACAAGCTGATGCCACTGTGGGGCGCCAAAGTTCTACTGGGCCAAGGCCTGCAGCCTTCTTGGGTGCGATGACTGAAGTCCTCGAGAACAGATGCACTGGGGGGAAAGAGAGAAGGGAGGAAGGAGGGTGGGGCTAGGGTGTCCTTTATTCTCCAGTTAAACTAGCTTGGGAGACTTTGTTACATAACAAGTCTCTGCGTGGGGGATGAAGACTTTGTCTGAGGGGAAGAAGGAGGGTGTGAGTGGGGGAAGCTCTTAGAAAAGAAGAAAATCTCCGACTACTTAGCTGACCTGGGAGCACAAACGGTCCTCTTCGCTTCAGAAATTCTTTGGCTTCTTCTCAAACTGGGGCCACGACCTCTTTTAAAGGGGGCGTGCAAGGAGGGGATATACTTTTAGACAGGGTGCACTCTCCTCCCGCCACACACACATACACAACAGCGACCCAGCCCAACTTCCTAGGCCCCCTACTCCACTCCGCAGCCCCTCCCACGCCTGGGGGCTGCTGCTTTCAGGAAGCCGAGTTCTTTTTCCTCCGGGGCGCCGCGGGGTTGCACGTCTCCATCTGCAGCCCCCGAGGACTCTTCAGCCAGGATAAAGGGCGGTCTCCCCCGCCTGCGAGCGCCCTGGATGCTCAGCCGTCAGCTGCCGAGAGGCGCTGATTTCATTCCCGCGCGGCTTTCGCTGCGGGCGGCGAGGGGCGGAGGGGCAGGGGCTGGGGGGCGGGGCGGGGGCGGGAGGCGGCGGCGCGACCAGCCGGGCTGAGCGCCCAGCCCGCCAGGGTTTATTACATCCAGCCACCGGCAAAGGTTAGGAACGCGCATTTAGAGACAGGATAATCCGAGTTTAAATATTAAAAGTAAAAGCAGAACCGGTCGAATATTTACCTAGAGACTGAGCAGATCTCCCTTTGGGAAGGGGAGAGGACCGCGCAGGAGGCCCAGCTACCAAGCCAGCGGCACAGGCGCTGCGCTTCCCCAGTGGCAGCGGCGGGACTTCAAGGACCCACCTGGAAAGCCTCCTCCGACTGTGGAGGGCGGCGGTCCTCACACCCCTCGCTTTCCCAAGTAGATCGGAGTCTGCGGGGCTCGGTCCAAATCTGCTGCTTTGTCATATTCTCCTTTTTAAGGGCCTCCCGGACTAACACAAAAGGTGGCGGAAAGTACGTTGGATCAATAGCAAAGATTGTTATTTAGATAACGAATTAATCTCCCTGTTATAATACTTTTTATAGTGAACTTTGTACCCCTTCCATAAGAAAAAGGAATTTAAAGGAAAAAAGTCTCAAACAGGATTAAGGTTTTAATTACAATTCCCTATCGAAATAGTATGTTTGATGAGCTGATCTTATCAATTAATAGTAACATTAAAGCTCAAGAAACAGATTCACGGAAAATATGCTTAAGGGAGTCTTTTAAAAGCTGTCGCACCAGGGGAAGTAGCAGGGCAGCAGGCCAGGGAGGCTGAGTCCGAGCAGGTTTCGGATCTCTGTTTGCTGGAACTCGGTCAGAGACGGGAGAGCATCTGGGGCTCAGGATGGGGCAGGGGCCGCGGGCCCCGCGCTGGGAGACTAGACTAGCGGATGGGAGCAAAATAATAAATACCAGACGCCTCTTACAAGCCCAGGCCCACATCAAAGTTGGGGCCCCACAAGGGCCGTGCAGTTCACTGCGTTTGGGTCAGCGTTATATTCTAGGGGCAAATAAAGTGATTTGAACATGCATCAACAGTTTTCCATAAAATACGAGTTAAAAGAAGTAATAGAACTAATCACTGTCTTCTCAAATCAAGTAGAAAACATTTCAATGCACTAATTAGAGTAATTAGAATAATAAGCCTCTGCCTATATGTGGTAAGACAATGTGTACAAACAACTTTATTTAATGTATACTGGTAATCAGCGATGCGTGCCTGCTTGAATGCTTAGCGCAATAAAACTACCCTCCGTCCGCCCAAACAATCAAATACAAATTAGTTTAATGATTGTGCCTGCTGAATGTCTTAGAAATCCACAGGCAGAGGCGAGTAAATAGAAGCATCCTTGTTTGTGTACGACCCCGCCCGGGCTAGCGGCGAAGCGCGGTGAGTGGCCGCGGGCCGGCGCGGCAGGAGCGAGAGGGAGGCTTGGGCCGCCCCTCGGAAGCCAGGCCCTGAGCCAGCACAGACCTGCCCCCCGCGGGAACCCCAGCCTCTGCCTTTGGTTGCCTTCCCGCCGCTCCCAGCCAGCTTCCCGCCACAGCAGCCAGGACATACACCCCAGGCTCCAAGTGACCCTGACCCACAACCGGCCTCATCTCCAACAGGAGGGGAAAGACCGCATTGGAACTCCCAACACCCTTCTGCAAGGCTTTTTAGAGCTGAGTTTCTTTTCACAGGGAGACTTCTCGCAGGACCCTGGGATAGCTTATGGAGTGGAGGGGTCCCAAGGCCCTAGGAGTGGCCAACCCACGGAGATGAACGACAGGCCTCCAGTCCTGGGGCGAGACCCTCGCTGCTTGGGGCTTTCAGCTCTCGCTTGGTATCAGAGGGTACCCAGAGGGGCTCCCGGGTTCCCGTCTCTGGGGAACTGACTTTTCTCTGCTAAGAACTGACTTTAGGCTCAGCAGGGAGTGGCCAGCTTCCGGGGGTGAGAGAATGGTTTCCCCCCACGCATTTAGAGGAAAAGTTCCTCTCCATTGGAGGCAGGGAATTGAGGTCAAACAGCCAGAAGTTTGATGGGTGGGAACTGAAGGGCGCATGCTTCAGAACTTTGCTCCCCAGCTTTTCACTGTCCTCCATTCTTTGCCCTCGCAGACCAGGAAAAGCCCAAATTATTTTATTTCCCATTTAGCGTTCCGTTTTTCTTCCCCAGTTTTCTTGTAGTTGTTTGCTCTCCCCTTTTTTCTTGGGGCACCGTTTCCCACAATTGCCTCTCTTAAGTGGAAGCAATGTCCTGGTCCCGACTTTGCAGAGTCAAACAGAAAAGCACGGCAGGCAGAAGCTAGGAGATTCACCGTCCTCTGGGCCCTCTATTCCTAGCCAACCCCCTGCGCCCCACTACATCTCTCCGATAGCCAAGCGTTGCCCTCAGAAAAGCCCTTCCAACTCCTGCTCTTAGATGTCCTTTCCTTGGGATGGCGGCCATACCCAAGGCATCTGTACTCCACCTAACCACCTCTAGCCTCAGTCTCTGGCCGGTGAACCCACCATTCTTCCACGCAGTCTCCCACATGGGTCTCCCTAGGAAGGGAAAAAGTTGGAATAGCCCTCAAAGTCGGAGCTGTAGACCCTTCCTACTGGGGTCGTGGCGTCGGAGCCCTGGGGCGCGGCAAAGAATCCTTGATTTCCAAGCAGGGACTCCCAGGGGCTGTTTGCAGCATTCTGGAGCGGAGGCCTGGGCTGCAAGTACAAGGGATGCCCGGTTTCTCTCACTTCTCTGCTCTCCCAGAGCTCGCGAGCCCAGCTTTCTGGGCCCGCATCTCATCTGCGAGGGTGGGGTGCACGCTGTGAGGGCCAGGCGCCTGTTTAGCGGCTGAGCGAAGAAGCTCATGCCCGCTGGCAGCACACTGGCCTGCCTTGCCTAGACCCGCCTTGCCCAGCCGCTGCACCAACTTTGAAGGAATATTTGTTAAGGGGACAACATCAACAAAAAGTTATTAATATCAAATAATTCTCACCAGAATCATGTGCCTTAGAACATAAAAGGTCACATAAAAATTCCTCTGATAGAATGAGATTTCTTAACAGGAGGAGGGAAAGAGCCCCCAACACTTTCCACTTGGATTTGTCTGAGCCTTAAAGCCCTGTGATTTACAATGGCTAATTTGTTATAAACCCACAAGAAACTTTCTTTTTTCCACTCTGCTGCAGAACTCTGTGGCCATATTTTTTTGGTGTGTGGCTTTTCCTTTTTCTTATCAAACAACAAATCCAGAGGAAAACTGGTGGGAGGAAAAATATGTGACCCAATTTAAAAAAGGGCACAGGTTCAAATTTAATCCACAGCAAGGTTTCCTATTGGCGTTGTTTGGCACACTCAGTGTTAATTCATAACAATCAAAATCCCTTCCATATCACTCAGATGGGGTCCTAACCCTCCCCTGTCTTTCTAAAATTGGTGACAACTACGTCTTTGTGGGGGCATTTATTTCCTTCTTCTTCTTCTCTCTCTCTCTCTCTTTCTCTCTCTCTCTCTCTCTCTCTCTCTCTCTCTCTCTCTCTCTCTCTCTCTCTCTTTCTCCCTGGATGACAACTCCCCATTCTAAGAGCAGAGGGCTGTTTGCCGCCAACTACAGACCCTTTCAGAGCCCAAGCTCTTCATGCACAAGCCGCATATGGAAGTCGCCCCCCCCATTCCAGACAAAGAGCTATAAAAACTCAAAAAGACATGGAAGGAATAAACTTTAAGATATAGATGCACTTTTACTGGTGTATTAAATAACATTTCAGACATTTTTTAAAAAGGGAAATACATCTTAATGTTACCAACAATCAGAATTCTAGGAACAATAAGAGACCAGGATTGTTTTGATGGGATATGTATGATACTGTTTCTAAAACCTCTAACAGCTAAGCCAAGCGGAGGTGTTATTAAGGTAAAGGAAAGGTATTACATGATAAAGTTAATTAACTTTTTTTTTTATAAAAGAGGAGGAAACAAATTTCCTAGCTTCCCACCAAACACCAGAACAATGTGAAAATATTCTGATTGTTTCTTTACTCCATAACCAAGAAAAGCCTTAAAGAAAACTAAAAAGCCATTTTCTGGCAATTCCATATTCCTCTGTGGGTAGGGGGGCATTAAAATAACACTAGCCCAAGTTCTGCAAATATGGGCCAGTTGATTCTTTGATTTGCTAACTGGGTGGCAGGCCCTTGCCACTTTTACATTGTTTTCCATCCTGAATCAAATAGTGGGAATAGATATCAGAAGCCCTGGTTCTCTGCTACTACCATCTGTCCCCTGTTAAGAGGCTATGCATCATTGAAAAAGTAAACTTTCCTAAATAGGGAAAATATTTATATAAAACTTAGCTGTACATCCCATTTCATCATATGGTTAAGATTCATAGTACTTCAATATGCATCTTTCTCTTTCGTTTTAGATAAACACCGTCCCTTTGCCTTATCCACTGAAATATACAAGCAGACCCAAAGAAACCCTCACTTTACCATCCTTTCTCTTTCTGTACAAGCTCCATTCTTTACCTCATTCTTTAACTTCTGTAGTAATTCAATAGAATCTAGAACAGAGTTCTATGAATTGGTTGAAAAATCACAAAGACATGTCACAGAAAGGAGTGATAAAAGGGTAATTTCACCCCCCTCCCCAGCATTATCCAAGATGCTTCCATACTAAGAAAAATAAAAGGCAAGTGTGTGAATGCAACAAATAGACATATACATGTGGGTACCAATGCACCCAAATGCCATCCCCTTGTTGTTGCTGTTACATCTCTTTATTAGTTGCTTTTGAAGAAATAAGTAGAAAGATGAGTGCCTTTATCAAAACTATTTTACCAGAAAATTTTGCCAACCAGTGTGTGACCTCCCTTGGTAGGAGCAGGAGGGAAAGGAGAAGAGAAGAGTGCTTTTGTTGCTGCCATCTGAAATATAAAGGAGATTACTTCGTGGGAACCGAGAATGTTTAGAAATGCCAAGCATAATATTATTTGTGGCTATTCCCTCCATCTGACCTTCACATAACTCTTTCCCACATGATCATTTTCCCCATCTTATATCATAAATCTAAAAAGTAACATATTTTGAAGAAATATAAGATTCTATCAGGATGGCTATATTATGCATTATTGTCTTTAGGAGAAAGAAAGGGTACTTCATTGTGGCTAAGCCCACATCTTAGGAACAATTACCCTACAGATTTCTCCCAGTGGCTACGGTAGTTTTTCACCATAGTGTATAACACCTTCCCTAACTGGCATGGAAACTACCTGAGTAGCTTTAGGATCTGAATGAATGGCAAGCATGGGTCAAGACCATGATGTGTCCGCTTAACGTGTGATGTTCTCCAGTCAGGAGCCTCTGTGGCTAAGAGCAAAAATTCCTTCTCAAGGTCCACTGAAATGCCCTGCAGAGGGCAGATGCTGCTTGTTTTCTGCCTACAGTGAAGGGATATTGACCCAGAACTCAAATCTATACCCAGCTTAAACATTTTACCCATCAGCATGTCTGTGATCACAAAACACTTCTTCTTTCTGTCACTTCTTGTTCAGACTATTGATAAGATCATTTGGCTGAATCTGTTTGGGACCCATGTAATATTGACTAGGAGTTAGAAAAGATGATCAGATGTAATAAGCCCAGAAACTACCTTTCTAAATGAACATTTATACTTAAACCAATGTTCCAAGGAGGAGTTTAAATACATCAACAAACTTGTAAACTAACCCAAGTCTGCTTGGAATTCTCATTAAGCGTAAAACTGATTTTTTCTTAAGTATAGTGTTCTAAGACTGTCTGAAAGAATCTGTTAGCATTATGGCTTGATTTCTCCCATACATGCCACCCCTTCTTATTTTAGAGCCCGTTTGTTTGCCTGATCAGAAACAGACACTATAGTATAGACTGCTGCAAAATCTATCTTTTCCTGTAAACCTAACATTAATAATATATAGAATCTACTTCTAATCATTTGGCAAACACGCACATAGCATATTGTCAGAGTTACTCTGTGTTGAAAGATATTTGTTAGTTATTAAAAGGAATAATCTTCTAAGCCCTTCTTTTCTGCAGAATCCCAAATTATGTAGTTCAGTTGATGTTCTCTCAACAGCCCAATTTGATAAGGTATATCTAACCTGGAAAGAAGATGCAGTAATATCTGCATATATTTACAGGGCAAACATCTCTTTGTCAGACCATGAAATGGCAAACAAATTGAAGCTCAAATCCAGTGACCATTTCAATTTAATGCTACAGGCATAGTGACTGAAAGGTTTGGAACTGATGATAGTTTTGCAAAGAAAAGTAAATCAGAACAGTAGTCTCCATTGGAAAAAAAAAAAAAAAAGCTTCTTTAAGTTATAAACATGAAACCTGGCAGTATATGCATAAAATTTATTCCAAAACTTTATGAAGTATAAAGGAAGGGAGGTGTTTTACACACAACTCAACTCAGTCAGTATAAGGTCTAAAGGTTTTTTTTTTCCCCTTAAAACTTGGCACTATCTTTAAAAATAAAATAAAGATATTTCAATAATTAGAACAAACTATGAAGGTATTGTGCATTTCTGTTTTATGTAATAATAAAATATTACTTTAACATAAATATATAAGGATCTCTGCGCTTTTATTTTCCCCACAAGCACAACCAAATGTACCAAAACAAAGTATTTTTAAAGAGACTGAACAAAAAATTACATCCCATATAGATTTTGCTCACCTACTCATTTAAAGCTACAGAAAAACAGTTTCCAGAACCTTTTTGCTTCAAAAGAAATAAATATACATTGAGGCAGGCCACTTAAAAATGATATGAAAATATTTCCCTGGGTAGCATTAAAAAAAAAAAGAAAAATAGACAAAGAAACATTTAAACTATTTCTGCATTTCAAAAGACAGATATTAAACATATATACATAGTGGTAAGGTTCAGTGGTAACTTTCATCTTAGTAAACCTATGAGAGCTAGAGGAACTGTAGACACATCCCCTGAACTCCAGCTTCTGACCTTACCTACTTGGTAATAAGTATCTGAAAATTCATTTCCTCCCTTTACCATTAGCTCTCTGCCCTGCTCTGGATTGCTTCACTGAAGGCCAGTCCCCATACCTCAGGAACAAGCAGTGATATACCCGAAGCAGCTCAGTGCCCATCTACTTGTGACATTCATTGGGGGAAATGAAATAAAGGCAAATAAATATGCCCATTATAAGTCACCATTTATCTTGCAAAAACATTGAAAATGAAACAATCACAGGTGTTTGAAAAGACAATACTGTATAAAGCATATTTTCTAAAACCTTAACTACTGAGTGCAATACTAATCTGATGCTGAACCATAATTTTATGGTAGTGAAAATCCAACTTTTTAAATAAACATTTATCTAATACCTAACCAGGAAAAAAAGCCCCAAACTTTTAAGGTTAATAAAAAGTGTCTTCCCTTTTAGCGCCCTTTTGTGCTGATTATTATTTTTAGAATTTTAACTGATCACAGTTTAATGGTATTTATTTTCAATACAGTTACAAGTTTGTTTTCACCTACACTTCCCAGTAGAGTTTTTTGTTGGGAATTAACTGTTTTCCATCAAGGTAAAAAAAAAAAAAAAATGCACTTAAAACTATTAACAAAGGGGAAAAAGGAAGGATTGAAAATGGCATTTTATTTTCACTTCATTTGGCTTCCTTATTGAAGGGGGGAGCTGTCCAAGTGAAACTGGCATTTTCTGTAATAAGTTAGAGGGAAAGAAGACGTGGGACCCTAAATTATGACTGATAAACAAATGAACCAGTGAGAACAAATCCAGTCTATGGTCTACATATGTATATGGGTATTTGTGTGCTAAGAAACACAGTATGTGCATACACCATTGAGTTCCTGGGTTATTTTCTTTATGTTAAAAAAAAAAAAAAGACAATTTGAGGAACAAAGTTTAGTTGCTGCAGTGAGCACAAATAATTTCTCATAATTATGTTATTAAAACTAAAAACAGAGCCAGGCGCGGTGGCGCACGCCTGTAATCCCAGCACTTTGGGAGGCTGAGGCAGGAGGATCGTGAGTTCAAAGCCAGCCTCAGCAATGGCGAGGCACTTAGCAACTCAGTGAGACCCTGTCTCTAAATAAAATACAAAAAAAAAAAAGGGCTGGGGATGTGGCCCAGTGGTCAATTGCCCCTGAGTTCAATCCCTGGTACAAAAAAAAAAAAAAAAAAAAAAAAAAAAAAAAAAAAAAAAAAACTAAAAACAGAGAACTCTATGGGGGGGTATCTGAAGATATATATTCACTCAGTTCTCTTCAAAGTGCCACTTTCTTTCTCTTGGACAACTCTGGAAATATATTTAACCTCCACGTTTCCTCTGAGCTCTCTCACAATGGGCCCGCCTGATAAAATGAAGCAATCAGTCACTCACTGTTGATTCTTCTTTTTCTCCCCTGTATAACCTCCCCCAGAAACACTGCCTGAAAATGAAGTTTACTTTGTGGGTGGTAAGAAAACCAATGCTTGACTCTTATTTTTATATTCTAAACTAGAGTCTTGCCTTGGATAAAGTGTGTAGATCATACACATTTCCCAAACGCAGGCAATTAGTTATTTTGTATGAATTCAATCATTTTGCTTTGGTAAAAAGAACAAATAAATGTTACACCAATGTAAAGGGAATATGAAGGTAATCAAAGTTCACAAACAGTAAGAAGGGGCAATACAAGAGCTAGAAAAGGAGAGCGGCCACGAACTGGCTTCAATTCTCTCTAGTGAGTAAGCAAAGCAAAGCAAAACAAAACCAAAACGGCAATTCCAAAAATTAACGGTGGGGATTAAAAGAAAAATGTTTATGAATTTGTTCATGTAAACTTCAATTTTCTTGCAGTGCAAATTTATGTGGTTAAATTTTGCCTATATTAAAGAATGTGTGAATTTTTTCCTCTTTCCTGATGGGAATCCACATTAAACAAACACAGCAGCATGTCCCAACTCCAAGCATCGAGCACGAGGAAGCTGCAGTTATGTGTTTATCACGGTTTGGTGGGTTTCTTTTTCTTTTTGGTAATTTATTTACTTTTTGCCAGGTATTTATCTCAGTGCTTGCCACTTCTTTCTCTCTTTCACGCACACAAACACACACTCTTCTCACTCTCTCTAGGAGACACTCTACTTCATTGCCTGGGTACTCGCCTGTAAAGGTCAAAACACATCATTACACCTGCTACCGTTTATAGGATAGTCCAGTGTCTTAGTTGCTTTCCTTTTTCCTTATTATTAGTTTTTTTGTTCCTTTTAAGGGACGGGGAAATAATAATTAAAAATAAAAAGAACAATCAGAAGTTAGAGAGGGAACAGGGGTCCGGAAAGGACCATGGGCCGAAGGGGAGGGGGAGCCCCGCGCTCTGCCCCTCCCCCACGCTCGAGTTCACTGGACGGGCGTCTGCACCCCGTGGTGTGGTGGCGTGTCCCTACTCCCCCCGTACACATCCTCGGCGCCCGGCAGAGTCCCTCCGGGAGGGGTCATCCTTTTCTCTTTCTGTCTCCTGTTACAAAACCAAACTCTCACCACCTCCTTCTCCAGCTGTAAGCTGTCCGCGAGGGAGGTGATCTCCTGGGCCGAGGGCTTGGGGCATTTGAGGAAATGGCTCTCCAGAGCCCCCTTGACGCTCACCTCGATAGAGGTCCGCTTTTTTTCGCTTGCGCCCCTGCGCTGCGATCTTGTCTATGCTTGTGGGGCTGCCCGAGGACGAGTCTGCCTCTTCCAACCACTTGTTCAACAAAGGCTTCAGCTTGCACATGTTCTTGAAGCTCAGCTGCAGGGCCTCAAACCTGCAGATGGTGGTCTGCGAGAACACGTTGCCGTACAGGGTGCCCAGCGCCAGCCCCACGTCTGCTTGGGTAAATCCCAGTTTGATCCGCCTCTGCTTGAACTGCTTGGCGAACTGCTCCAGGTCGTCCGAGGTCGGCGTGTCCTCGTCCGAGTGTGGGTCGTGGTGCGCGCCTGGGTGGCCTGGCGGGCCCTGTGGGGGCGGCGGCGGCGGTGGCTGCTGGTGTGGGTGAGAGTGAGGGTGCGGGTGGTGGTCGGCATGATGTGGCTCGTCGTGCGCGTCCCGCAGGCCGTGGTGGTGCAGCCCTGTCGGCTGCCCGCCGGCGCCCAGCATGCCGTTCACGGTGAAGCTGGGCTGCGAGTAGAGCAAGCCACCGTTGGACGCTCCCATGGAGGGTGGGAGGTGCGCTGCAGCCGCCGCGCTCCTCCATGCCCCGGGCCCGGGGTGGTGGTTGGCAGCGTGGTGCACCAGATGCGGCGGCCGTTGCTGCTGCTGCTGCTGCTGTTGCTGCTGCTGCTGTTTGCTGTTGCTGCTGCTGTTGCTGCTGCTGGTGCTGCTGCTGCAGGGCGCCTGGCCCGTGCAGCTCGTCGCCGCGGCCGCCCTGCTGCACCACCACTGAGGGCTTGATGTCCGGCTGGCCCAGGGGGCTGGTGGACCAAGGGGAGCCGTCGCCGCCGCCCCCGCCGCCGCCCCCGCCGCCGCCGCCCCCGCCCCCGCCGCCGCCGCCACCGCCGTGGGACAGCGCGGTGATCCACTGGTGAGCGTGGCTGAGTGGGTGCCCGTTGCTCTGCAGCGCGCCGTAGTCGCCTTGCACCAGGCTCTGCGCCTCGCGGTAGCCCCCCGCGCCTTGCTGCATGCCGCCGGGCGGCTCGGCGTGCACGATGGAGGCGCTGGAGGTGAGCAGGCTGTAGTGGTTAGACGCTGCGGTCGCCATGACTCTCGGAGCCGGACTGAGCGCTCCGGTTAAAGGAGCCGCGCATTTGACAGTTACTTTTTCGCCTCCGGCTCCCTCTCCTCCTCGCCCTCTTTCTCTTTCCTCTCTCTCTGTCCCCTAGCGGGCAGCTCCGACGCCCGCTCCGACGCCTTCTGTTGCTGCTCCTGCTATTACTGCTGCTGCTGCTGCTGCCGCCGCCGCCTCCCGCCCGCCCTCGCTCTCTTTCTCCTCTCCCTCCTTCTCGCTCTCGCTCACTCTGACTCGCTCCGCGCTCCCCCCTCTCCCTGCTCTCTCCAGCTCTCTCCCGCTCTCCTGGCAGCGCCGGCTCGCAGCGGCACGCGCCTGGGCCCCGCCCCCTCCGCCCCCTCCCATTGGCTCCGCGCCCTTTGATTTACGTGGATACCGCTAGCAACCTCCCAGGCCGGCGCCACTGATTGGCGCACAGCTGCCCCCTCTCCTCCCCCAGGCTCGGAGTCTTCCTAGCCCTCCTCCTAGTCCCCCCAGAGCCCGGCGATTCAGATTCTCTCAGTTCTCACCCCCCTCTTCTTCCCCATCCCCGGCCTCCTCCGCCCCCTCTCGGATGGGACCCGCCCCCCATCTGTCTCCCAGGCAGAGAAGCCGGGTAGGGGGGTGGTTCCGGCGCTCTTATCGACCGCAGCCACTTGGAAGACTTGGATAGGGTGTGTGTGGGGGGGTCCACTCTCTCTTTCCAATAGGGCTTAGAGGGAGTGGGGGGAGGGATGGAGAAAGAGAAAGGCTGGGTCGCACCGAGCCAGCGGGAGTTCGATTTTCATTCACCTAGGGATACACACACACCAGCATCGCTTAAATCTAGAGTCAGGAGACAGAATTGTCCCATAGTTTATGTCCCCTTCCCCTCGGGGTTAGAATTTCAGTGCACCTTTTGGTCCTGACTGTGCGGACACTTTTGACTGGAATAAAGGTTCCCTTCTTCATCTCTACTCCGCTAGCATAAGCTCTTGGTTCCAGGCTCGGCTGCCTCTCAGTCCTTCACTGAAAAGACTCAGAGAGAGGCAAGCTCAGCCTGTGCCGCGGATTGTGAGCAACTCTTACCAGGGCGCAGAGTTGGCTGCTCTAACAGTAAAGCGGTCTGAACTGAAAACAAAACTCTAAAAGTCTGTCAGATTCACACTCGAGCGCGCGCACAGTTTTTGGTTTAGAAAACTAGGAGCTTGTGTGGGCAGACCTTCGACTTGTGCGAGGCTGCAAAAGTGCTGGCGAGGGGTACATGGCCTTTTGGTTTGGGGAATATTCAAGAGCAGCTCTGGGAAGCGGTGCTGATGGGGATGTATGAGCTCCCCCCACCCCATGTTCTTTGCGCTTATTGGAGCAACTTTTCCGTTAAGTCGCTTCAAAAGAGAAGAAAAAGGTGAACGTAAATGGGTTGATGCCAGGGAAACCTTCCTAATAAATAACTTTTGCGGGCGCCAGGGGGTGGGTTAATCTAAGCTCTAGGACGTTGGTCAGTCAAGCTTCCGGCTCAGCCTGCAGCCATGAACTCCAGAACAAGACCGCGGGACAGTGCACCCGCGGCGCCGCTCTGCAGAGCGCGAGCGTGTCACGCCTTCAGTTTCTTAGCCGGCAGGAGCAGGTGTCTGCTGCCAGTTTTCGAGCTTGCGAACCTGATAGCAGGGACCCAGGGGCGGATGCCGGCTGAAGCAGCGGACCGGCAGGAAGTGTCGGTAGTACAGCACCGGTACTAGTAGCCAAGCGAATCAAAAGTTATTTCCAGGAAGGGAAAGACTCCAGGGAACGTGAATAGCTTCTGCACCTCTCATTCTTGGTCCCCGCGTTGTAGTGCTAGCTCGGCGGGCTCTGTCAGCAGTGGTAGGCTTGTGAGGGAAGCCAAATTAACACTCAAAGGGAGCATTTTGGGGCCTCCGAGCATCTTAATCTAGACAGCGGAATAGAGCAGACCAGAAAATTCATCATGACTAACGAGGAGCGGTGCTCTTTGGGGAGTGGCTGAGCTGTTTATAAATCACCACGTTGAGCACCCGCTCGGGCAAGGCTCTTTGGCTGAGAATTTCCACGTGTCCTGTGTTTATGAGCATGTGTGTGAGGGAGAGAGAGAAATGGTTAGGGGAGGGGCGAGCCCACAGGCAGCAGCGGAACCTGCAGCGGGACCTGCACCCCTGCCACGCGCGCGCGCACCCGCGGCTAGGATATACATTGTGGAGCGGTGACTCCCAGCGCAATCGCCCAGCCATTCTAACCGCGCGCCTGGGGGCTGCTAGGGTTCCAGTAACTTGGCCTTGCCAGGAAAAAAAGAAAAAGAAAAGAAAAAGTGGAAGCTTCAGAGCGTGCGGACTCGGCGGGTGGTGCCGGCGTCTCCTGTACAGAAAGCGGCCCGGGTTGGGGCGGGGTGAGGGGCCCGAGGCAATCTCCTTAGGGCTTCAGCCCTGTGTCCCCTGCACTGGGTACATGGCTTTACCCCGCCCTTGGGGAACTCACAGGCCTATCGCCAACAGTGTTCCCTCCTGGCCCCCGGCGCCTTTCTTTTCTCTCCTCCCGGGGAGCTCCGAGCCTCTACGGAGGGAGGAATCCAGCTGCCGGGAGGACTGCCTCGGGTTACTACTAAGCACCTCGCACCCTCGATCCCCTGCGCCCCCTTTAAAGGCAGGTGTCCGTTTTTCTCTGGATTTAATTTCACATTTCTGGAAGGACCAGCCCCTTAGCAGCCTGATGCATTAGAGAGAAGAATAAGTTTCCAGATGCATTTCCGAGGAACTGAGGATGCCTGGCTTTGAGCAATTTAAAAATCCCTCCTCTGGTCTCCCTCTGTCCGCACA
Organism: Tamias sibiricus; assembly: GCA_025594165.1. Taxonomy (NCBI): domain Eukaryota; kingdom Metazoa; phylum Chordata; class Mammalia; order Rodentia; family Sciuridae; genus Tamias; species Tamias sibiricus. The sequence continues at coordinate 85,013,888 of CM046666.1, read as the reverse complement.
TCTCCCACCTCGGGCTTATGGCGCTACTGTGTGGGTGGTGGGGGGAGGTAAGAACAGGCAGCACGTGTACATCAAAACTTCCTGTCTGCGGTGGGACATCACTGGCGATTAATGCTCGGAGATCCTTCCCACTTTGACGTCCCAGGTCTCCACTCCACCCCCCAGCCCCGCCTCGTTTCGCTGGCGTGCTAAAGAGCTGAAACGTTCCCAACAGGGCGAGCCGAGATAGTTCTATCGGACTTAATATGCTCTATAAATCCCGAGAGTATACAAAGCAATGCCCTACCCCGGGGCCTCATACTGTGCGTCCCCCTCCCCCGCAGCAGGGCCAATAGCTGGGCAGGCAAGCTAGGCGCTCACCACCACTCTGAGTATCACCTCCTCCCACCCCTCCCAGAGCCACCGCGGGCTTCCTGCGGGTCGCTGGGGGCCCGGTTGGCGCGAAAGCCGGCTCCTGAGCAGCTTGGGCTTCCCGGCCCCACTCACGGCAAGGTCTCCTCACTGGAGATCACGGAACCTAGGGTTTAGCTCCAGATGGGGGACTCTCCACACTTCCCTCTTTTCCCCCCACAGTCATGGGCGCAGTCCCTGGGGCTGACCGGGTTCAGGGCAGAGCCGGCGCGAATGCCTGCCTTTCTCCGCCCCCATAAAAGCAAGGTGAAGGTGTCTCATCAGACACCTCCAGATTTTGATTCAGCTCATTCCTTTTCACTGTTCAAAGCAGCTGTTCAAATACAGAGGCTGCTTACGTTGACGTGGAGAGGATTTCAAACAACCATAAAAGGCTTTGAACTGACAAGGTGTCTTGATATCTCCCTCACTCCAGCACAGCTCCTCGAGATCACTCGCTAGGACAATGGCTGAACAGGCAATTCCTACGGGCTTCTCTGCCTTAGGCGCCTACTGTGGGGTCCCCAGAGCCCTTTTCCACAAGGACAGCTTGGAGGCACCCTGTGTAGAGATTCTGGCTTTGGCGCCAGCCCGGGATCTTCTTAGAGGTTTGGAACAAGGGCTCTACTCAGTCAATATCTTGGGCTGAAATAGTCTGAAGAAGTGGTGCCGGCTCTCTCGTGTTGGGGTGCGCTGCATGTAAGAGAAACAGAGGAAATAACAAAACAGAAAAGATGCCCATATTAATCTCTCACACTTTTATACCCCTTGAGAGAGTGTTCCGAGGTTTGGATCTTTCTAGCAATCAGCACCTTGGCCCAAGTTCCCTAAAATCTTCATGAGTATCAGTTACAGGATTGTCCATGCACTGTAACTTGAACTCTAATTTACTAATTTGTCCTTCTGGTAAACATATCTATATCATATATAAAATGTCATTTAGGGTATTTCTGTATACCATGAGTTAACAGAAAACTCACCTAATCACTCCCATACATTGAATTGGAAACAGTTACTAAAACAGAGATGAGATGGAAATTCACTTGATAGATCTTAATTCTTATTTATGTAATCCTAGGATAAGGGAAATCAGGAAACAGCACAAAACAAAGAAAAAAATATTTTGAAAGTGGCCATTGGACAAGTGGAGGTAACATGTAGTTAAAACTTAGGTAAAATTGCTCATTGATGTTTCTCTTTTAATATATCTGCCTTGGGGGAGGGTTGTTTGAGTGTCCCTCTACCTTCTCTCTCAATCTTGCTGCATTCATTCATTCCTATGTTTTCTGCTCTCCTGCTAGCCCCAGCAGCTGTTTGATTTCATGGATAACCACCCCTTGCAGCCCCAGACATCATCTGAATGGAACTTCTTTACTAAAGGTCCACAGAATGTCAAAACTGAGGCTCCGACTTCAAGGCTATAGCTTTAAACAGCCAATCCACACAAAGAGGCAGCTGGCTGCTTTAATGAAAACCGCCTTAAAGCTTGAAGAACTGCAGCCTTGGGGAATGAATTTATAAGAAGCAGAGAAAAATGCACTTCCAAGTTACCAGTTCTTGGGAAAGACACACAATAAAGGTTTACCTAAAATATATATAAAATCACAGAAATCAATCTTTAATTACATGGCAGTATATTTTATCCTGAATAAAAAAATTCCTCCCATTTAGATTTGTATATTACTATCTATACCTACAGTTTGCAAGTTCCTAAATACACATCTGGCCTCAGTTCATAAAAGGTCTTGAAGAAGGGTAAGTTTTCTGAAAGTTGAAACTCCCTTATTCCACACACTTGGCAACTCTGTCCATGCCTCACATACAAACAATTCTATTTTATCTTCATGACTGTGTAAATCAGTGAAATATAATGTTCTAAGTTCAGTAGTATTTGACATGAAATTATTTGAATTCATGGAAATTAATTTCTTCCCTTTTTCTTCAAGCTATGGATCTCATCATTACAAATGATCTGCCCTTTGTAGTCTGAAAGTGAATATTTTATAGAAAGGCATGGTTTGAAGACTTTAAACACCACATCATCACTGAGGCAGTCTAGCTGTTTCAGTGATTACTTTTGAGTAATTTATCAAAGGAAGCCTGCTAAAGTTTGAGTGGAGAAGAGAGGCCTTAGGAAGGAGAAAGCATAAAGGACACATTCCAGCAGTGCATAAGATAGACGCTACTTAGAGGAGTTAACACAACATGTTTATGTTGAATTATCAGGAAAAGAACAGGAGGTGATTTGTGGCTCCTAGCTCACCTTCCTGGAATTTCATTTTCAAAGGACTAACAGTTAAATGATTTCCTAACGATGGAATCCAAACGTGTGTGTTTTCCCTTCTCACCTTAAAGCAGGTGGATGGATGGCCACCAGGAGGGGATGACAACTCTTTGATAAATTAAAGTGATTTCAACAAAAACCTGAGCTCTAAAACATTTGGTGCTGTACTGAGATGAAGCTCTTCCCTAGCCCCTAGCCTCTTTCATCCTCTGGTGCAATCTGAGAACTGGAAGCGGGGGGCGCATCAGCACACACCTGCTCACAGCCATAAGGTGCAGCGGGGTTGCGGGGGCGGGGTGGGGGGGGACGAGGATGTGCTCAGCTATTTCACTGAAGCTGTTTTCAAGAGCTGGGACTTGGTCATTATCCCTGGGGGAAACACTGATTTTAGTTGAAGTTTGACTTCGGTTCCGGCTGCACAGAGCACGAGTGCAAGTTCCTCTTAAAGTGTACAAGTACACTTAATTGCGTCTGTAGAGTCCGGAGGACCGCAGCCTGCGTGGGAAGGGTGATGCACCAGAGAAACGTTTTCTTGAAAGCAGTTAACCACAGCGGTAGTAACTGTGGGCCAGGACCTCAGACTAAGTCTGTGAGTTTCAGCTCTGTCATTCTAGAACCTCTGGTGATAATAAAGTTAAGGATGACAACGTTTTAAAAGACGGGTTTTCAGAATGTGGGATCTGGGAATGTTGAGGCTGACATTGCCGGAAAAAGACCCAGAAAAAGGAAGCCTTAGACAGGTCGGGGAAGACCACCTCGCTCCTCTCTTATTCTGAGAGTTTTTGATGGTAATCTAGGGCAGCCGGGTTCCAGCATTAAATGCAAAATAGGAAAACAGGACACGGCAGAGTCACAGGCCTGATCATATTAACGCCCTAGGTCAAAGAGAGAGAATAATGAATAGGCGCGGAGCTCAGTTCCTAGAAGGGAACTTAATTAACCTTGGGAGAGTGAAAGAAAGTCAGAGATCACGCCTAGGACTGCAGTCTAGGGTGTTTATATTTACGTGTGTGTGTCTGTGTGTGTGTGTGTGTGTGTGTGCGCGGGGGGTGGTGGTGGTGCGTGTGCTGGAGGGAAGGTGAAGTCTGCTTTATGTATTATTCTAATACATATATGTGTGTGTGTGTGTGTGTGTGTGTGTGTGTGTGTATGAAAAACGCTTGAGTTTGTGCTGCTCACAGCCATCCAACCACCCACACAATCCCGCGGAAAAACTCCACCTGAGCCTCAGGGCTCGGCGGGCAGATCCTGTGTCAACGGCCTTGGCCTGCATGCGCGAGGATGGGGAGAAAGGGGCTTCCCGTCCTGGAGCCCTGGCCTGACCTCCAGAGGGATTGCTAGGGGTTTAATCAGAAGGGGGGGTCCGTGCAGCAGAGCGCCCAGGCAGGTCCTGGCTGCTATCCGGGGGAGGAAGACGAGGGCGAGAAGCGGGAGGCCGGGCCATTGTCCAAGGAGGGCGCATTTTTGTCCGGATGCTGCTGGTTGCTATAGCGAGGAGGGAAATCCAAACAGAAGGGCTCAGTTCGCTTCCCCTGGGCCTGGGAGCAGCGCTCCCTCCTCTCAGCCAAAATAAAAGTGCCGCCGGGGGCCTGGCACTCCTTCTCTGAGAGCTGACTGCGGGCTCTAGGCGAGGCGCCCGGAGGACCCCCGGCAAGGAGTAAGGGGGTGTCCCGCCCAGCAGGGAACAGCCAAGCAGGTTACTGCTGGTGCCGGAGAAATCCACCAGATACAGCTGTCCCTTTCTCTCTCTCTCTCTCTCTCTCTCTCTCTCTCTCTCTCTCTCTGTGTGTGTGTGTGCGTGTGTGTGCGCGCGCGCGTGTGTGTCCTCTTGCCCACTCTTTTGCTGCCCTATTTTGTTTGGGAAACATGAGACGACTTTCCAAACTCCCAGGACTTTTTTCCACTGTTGAAACCCCCTCTATTCCTGGGCTGATGGCAGCGATTCCGCGTTGAAGGCGCCCTCTGAGGAGAAGGACGCAGCATTGACAGTGAACAGGAAGAAACGACAATCCCTGCCTCGGAATGCCCCGTTAAGAGAGTTTTAAAATCATTCAAAGAAAAACTTTGCTCAAAAGTAGTGTAGATGCAAATTTCTTACATTCAAGAGAGGCTCTTATTTTGCAAGTTTTAAAAAAATGCCTTGCTAGTCAACTTCGGAAACAGTGTGTGAAGGAAAGTTTACAAGACGCTCTTTAGAGCTTATAATTTCTCTTAACAGTATAGCTCATAATAGCAAAGGGGAAACAGCAATATTTAGTTAATTGTGAACCATTAGCTTCAGAAAAGTTTGAGCTGGTGCTTTTAAAAAGCAGAAATATAATTTACTCTAGATCAGGCAAATAAGATTTTATGTGTGGGGCTATTTATACCAAAAAGGAGGCAGATAGTAGGAACCTTAAGAAATTCTTACTTCCCTGTTACTTTTATTTTATTTTTTTAGTTTTAGGTGGACACAATATCTTTATTTTATTTTTATGTGGTGCTGAGGATTGAACCCAGTGCCTCATGCATGCTAGGTGAGCACTTTACCACTGAGCCACAACCCCAGCCCCCTGTTACTTTTAAAGCTCCTTTCTCTCTCTCTCTCTCTCTCTCTCTCTCTCTCTCTCTCTCTCTCTCTCTCTCTCTCTCCTCCCTCCCTCCCTCCCTCCTCTCTCCTACCCTCTCTCCCTCCCAGTTTCTTTTCATCTCTTGCCTACAAACTTCAGGAAAAACTGGAGAGAAAAACTTTCATTTGACCTGAGAAAGCCATTTGAAAGGCACAGTCAAAAGCATTTCTTGACTTCCTCTCCTTAAGATATATCCTTTTCTTTCCAATGAAAGGTTCTTTAAAAAAAAAAAAAAAAAAAGAGTTCACAAAACTTTGTATGAAGTCCCTTAATTTACAATGATATTCACACTTTCAAAAATGCTTGAAAGAAATCATGTTAATGAAGAGAACATTTGCAGTAATTTGGTGATAATTATCAGAATCACCACATATTCGCAGAGACTTGAACAATACGTGTTCAGAGAAAAGCAAAACACATTATTTTAATAGTCTGATATGCAAACTATGGACCGTTCAATTATGTGGCTTAATAATGCATACATGATGTGATCTTGTTATTGGGATAGGAAGGTTTGCAGTGAGTCATTCCTAAGATTGAGAATGCTCTCACATCCAGTAAAATCCATTGCCATGGATCAGGGGCCCTGCCAAACTGCATTTAAGAGAATAAAAATTAATGACTGAGAATTTGAGCGTTAAATTAACATTAATTATATGACCTGCATGCTGGAAAGATTAAATTTCTTACGCCCTAATTAGATAACGTCTCCTCATACATCAAACAATTTCTATTTTCATTTCCAGGTTTCAGGAATATCATGCCAAGTGCTGACAGGCAGGACTTGAGGATTTTCCTTTTCTGAGGTCAGGGTTTGGGGATGTCTAGTCACCATTCCCACTTCTTTGGCTGCATCAAGTTTGTGAAGCCATATTATAGAGAATTAACCTCGTTCTCCACCTTGCACTGATAGTATAGTTGGAGAGCTGGGAACTTGACCCCGGGGTCCTCAGGCAGACCAGGAGCATTAAGGGAACCTTTTGCAGCTGCCCCAAACAAGCCTGGGCCACTGGATAGTGCCTCAGGCCCGGGGAAATTTAAAGGGCAAAAAGTCTTGAAAGTCCAGCCAAAATGCACCACGGATCTTTTTATAGTCGAAATGTCTAAGTTTGAAGTGCAAGGTCGCAACTTGATCCAAAATGCTGTTTAGAGCAGGGGGGAAAACCAACCAACCAACCAACCAACCAACCAAAACCCAGTTTTCTTAAGAGGCTGAGGACAACCAGAACTCAGAATAGCACTTATTTCTTTTTGAAGAGGTTTATAAGTTTGTTGGCCTTCTCTCTAGAGCTACCCTAACATTTCTACACCTCACACCATATTGAACATAGGCACTTACTCCGGCGTGGCTAACTTGGCCTCTGCTTACCCCTGTATGGGGTGAACACATGGCGAACCTGGGCTACTGTGTAGGCAGTCGGTCAGGTTGGAGGGAGGAGACGTTTTCCGCATTTGAAAACCTGTTGCTGATGAGGAGGCAGCAGAGAAAAGGGTAGAATTAGGGGGAGACGTACCCCACCCCCCCACGGCAGATGGTCCATGGTGGCGCGTCCTTTCTTTCGGTTTCGAAGTCGAGGCTTGGCAGTTCCAGGACTCAGAAGAAAACTGCCATGTGGATTTGGTTTGGAAACAATGCACAAGGACTTACATTCCTTTTAGGATTCGGAGTTTCCTCCTTGATACACTGTGTGGCCCCGGACCTCTCACGTTCTCAGCATCCCTCCCTCTTTTCTCCCCTCATCACCTTTCCTAGGAACAGTAAAGAATACGGGGACCTTTCGGACCGCTGCCCTGATCACTGGGCGGGACGAGGGAACCAAGATTAAAACCTCAAGGAGGCCTATTCTAAGTCGTTGAGAATAGAGTTTTCACGTGTCAGTGTTTCCATTCAGCCACTTTCAGGCTTCTGGAGAAAAGGGCAGGCGTGCGTGAGCACTGGTCTACGCGGTGGTAAATAGTGACTTACGTGGCGGGGGAAGGGGAGAGGTAGGAAAGTTAGCAGATGCCAGCAGGGGCGGGGGCTCCGCCTGCCGGCTCAAAATTCGGCGGGGCAGTCCAAAGCGCAAGGAAGGGCTTCGGCGGAGGGAGTGGAGGAGGGCTAGGGCAGGACTGGCTCTCTGGCAGGTTGAGGGCCTGGTAGGCTCTGGCCGCAGGTGGTCCACTGCAAGCGCCGGTGCCACGCGGCCCCTGCTCGCTGCCAAACGCACTTCGACTGGACGGTTACTTAGCGAACTCCCGGTCCCTTATGGAATCCATACCCAGGGTTAGAGTGCACCTAAAAGTTGGCCCACCCCATATCTGGAACTGGAAAGTTTTCGCCTCAGTTCCTGGGTAGACTGGAGCCCCGGCGTGGTGGGGCTGGGAGGCGGGGCGGGGCTTGGCGTGCTGGGAGGGTGTCCGCCCGGAGTCCCGCGAGGGTCGGGGGCTGGGGCGGGGAGTGGGGGATGCTGGACTAGCGACTTTTGAAGCGCAGCCGGCGCTCTCCCTCCCAGCCCTCACGCCCCTCTTCTCACCGACGGAGTTCCGAGCTGGGGGGCGTAAGGATCGGGGTAATAGAGGCGGGTTGGAAGGAATACAGATACAAGATAAAATGTCCTGCCTTCTCGAACAATAAGAAATCTCTCCTAAAAAGGCTCAAAACGTCGCAGATGTTGTGGCAAGAACTTTACAGCTTCTTTCCTGGAGCAGAGAAGCCGCTGCTAGCTCCCCACAGCTCCGTATCTCCCTCTCCGCAGCGCCGGCAGTTTGAAGTGTTTCTCCTTCACACAGACGCCTCCTCCCCTCCCTACCTCCCGAGAGCATGCCTTTCCTCAAACTGGTTACTCCTTTTAGAAATTGGAAAATCAATGCTTGTTTAGCATCTTCCGTGAGACTATGCACTGTCGAAACTCACAGCAAGGGAGCCCGCACCATCTGACTCTTGGGCGGGGAAGGCGTTGCCCCAGTCCCTGTAGAATTTACATAGAAATTTACAATGAATAATACTCGTGAGCGCCCCTGAAAATATATACTGTGGCTAGTAGCATTATTATAAGCCTCACGACACACCTCCTACGTATTCTCTGGTAGTGGTTGAAGTTTGCTTAAATGATTGATCAGAAGCTTGCACCGTGTTTATTCTTTCTGTTTTCTTAAACCGCATCTTGGATGGTTTCCTGTCAGTTTTCAGCTGCCATTTGCAGCACAGACAGATTTCGTATGCCTACTGCAGATTGTCTTCAAAGTTCTAGTTTAAAGAGCATTATGTAAGCCTCTCTCTATTTACATAAGAGCTTTAACTCAAACCTCTCAGAAAATCATTTATTACCAACGGAAACCCATCCAGGGGAGCAGCATAACCGACCTGTATCTTTATGACACTTTCAAGAACAGCAGTAGTTCATTCTTTTCAGGAAGAAAAAAATGTATGTACCAAAGAATTGGCATATTTTGCATTTTTATTCAGCTTGGTTTTATATCATTTGAGCATTATTCCTAAGCTTAATTCAGGCAGTGGAGACATTTATAGGATACACTTTTTCTCTGTGTTGGTTACCACTTAAGTAGGCCACAGAGATGATCCAGTCTCCCTTCCTTGAATGTAATCCCAATGTGAGAGCAAATGTGTTTTAGTAGAATCAAGTGCAAATTTTACTAAAGTCTAAATTATTAAAAGAATTTGTGAATACATAATCACTGTAAGCAAAGGTCAAGCAGTAATAAATTAAACATAATAAAAAGTTCTCTTTGCTTTTTCATTTCTTGTTTTTAAACCACTTTCACCCTTATCCCATTCCCCTTAATTGACTGCCTGCCTGCCTTTCTTCCTTCCTTCTCTTTCCATCTACTCACTAAACTTTTGGGAGGATTTTTATTGTTATATATTGCTGTAATTCTTTTTTTGGGGAAATAGGGCCTGGTGAAATAGGAAACTTAATTATAATGAGTTCAAATCTAGTGCCTATAAGGAAAACCAATACCTTGCTCCAGATACATGGGAAGCTAGCTTTGAGGTATTGTTCTCTGTTCTTACTCCATTAACTGGGGGGTGGGGTGGGGAGGAGTGCTTTTTAGGTACTGGCACTTTCATGTTATTAGAAAAGATTAAGGGTCTTATGAACTTCTTTGCTTAACTATTAGACATTAGAAGGTGAAAACACTTCAAGTTAATTCTTAGAAACTGACATTCTTCTCAGTGACCATCTTTAATCAATGTCCCCTCTCCTTGCATATTGGGAAAGATGTCATTTTACAACCATGTCTCCAATATGGTACTTGTCTTGTTGGCAGAAAGGACTAGGATATCTTCTCACAGGATGCCCCTTGGAAGATATAGCAAAGTGCTATTGTGGGTAGTGTTGTTACCAAGAGCAATTGTGAATCAGACAGGTATGTTTGGAATATTCTATTACTGGCCACCCCTTTACTAACTCTTCCCTAACACCTGAACACATAAGTTCCAGGTCTGCCTTTTGTGACATTTCTAGCCATTTAGACACTTCCTTTTGAGGAACTCCTCACTGTTGCCTTCTGAATCATCATCACCAAACAGATAAGGTAATTAATACTAAGGTGTTAAAAATTGATGAATGATAAAAGACATTTGCCTATTTTTCCAAAGAAGCTTGGAGGGTCCACGTTAAGGTCCCAAACAATAAATCTCAGTAGTGTAATTGAAATTTTAGGACTGTAGTTAGCAGATGGAAAAGATATTTTAGGGAGGAGAAATTTGCAGCATTCCTAAAATATAGCCACATGGCCATGAGTCACCTTCTTTGTCCTCTCTTTTAAGACCAGCTCTACCTCTGTGAGCTACTCAGACACGACATATCTGATGCAAAAACAGTGCTATTGTGTGTGTTATTAGTGATTGTGCAGCATTAGAAAAGTTTTAATGGGATTGGTATTGTATTGAAGAATCACTCTAGCTATTCTAGTAATAATCTCAGTGGAACTGACCCTAGTCAGGGAGAACCACCCATCATTGGCCAATGTGTTTGTTTCAGTCACCTTTATCGCTGCTGTGACTAAAAGACTCGACCAGGAAAAATGTAGAGAAGAAAGTTTATTTGAGGGCTCACGGTTTTAGAGGTTCCAGTTTATTGATAGCTTGCTCCATTCCTCGGGGGGCTGGAGGTAAGGCAAAACATCATGGTGGAAGAATGTGGCAGAGGGAAGCGGCTCACATGATGATCAATAAGCAGAGAGAGAAAGACTGCACTTGCCATATACAAAATATATACCCCAAAGGCACATCCCCAATGACCCACCTCCTCCAGCCACACCCTACCTGCCTTCAGTTACCACTCAGTTAGTCCCACCAGGGGATTAATTCACTGATTGGATGAAGACTCTCATAATCCAATCATTTCTCCTCTAAACCTTTTGTATTGTCTCACACATGAGCTTTTAGGGGACACCTCACATCCAAGCCATAACAGTGTTGTACCCCATAGTGATTGGTTCAGGGAGGGTATTTAAGCTAAGTAAATCAATCAAGATGAATGAGCATTAACCTCATTATTTTGGCTAGGATAATATGAAAATAGGAAAAAAAAAAAACATTAAAGTTTTGTTTATCTTCCAGGTTAAGATACAAGTCTTTACATTCTAAGAGCACTGCTGTGGAAAGAATGTGCTTGAGAGAAACCAATTCAGAGAAAAGCAAAAGGCAAAGTAAAGTGTAATTAAGACCCTGGATTCAGCTGTACCTAAAAGCCTATTCTTGGACCTTTTCATTTTGAAAGTCAAGAAATCCAGCCGGGCGTGGTGGCGCACGCCTGTAATCCTAGCACTTGGGAGGCTGAGGCAGGAGGATCACGAGTTCAAAGCCAGCCTCAGCAATGGCGAGTGCCCCTGAGTTCAATCCCCGGTACCAAAAAAAAAAAAAAAAAAAAAAAAAAAAAAAAAGAAATCCACCCCCTTTTTGACCAAGGCTGACCTGATGCTTTGATAAGTTTATGATGTGAGCTGCCATGTGTATAACCTGAGGGGAAGGCATGTTTGGGCTGCTGTATAGACATCTCCTGAGCTAACTGGGTTCTGTCCCTTCCTCCTGGGGTACCTGAGGTCTAACTTGCCTCCTGTAATGAAATTATAAAGCATTTTCTTGGAATAATTATTAACCATGTTGTTTAATAATTACTGACATTTGTATTGGCATTGTGACCCATGTTTATATTTGACACATATTTTCTGTTAATGATATTTAAGTAAAACTTGTAGGTAAAAGAGTCAAAATGAAAACAGGAAATTCCACCCCCCCCCCCTTTTTTTTTTTGAAATTAGAGTTTCTGTCATTTGAAATTAAGGTAGTCATGACTCTAGTGACTCTTAGACTCTTAAGAGTGGACAGTTGAGTTAGTCATACATATCAGTACCTGGCACATTATTATCATGGATTTATTCAGAGCAAGCCATCCTCCCTTCCCTCTTCCTCTTTCCTTCCTTTTCTTTTATCCCCTAATCTCCCTCTGATCCTTGTCTCTCTATCATGGACTATCATTCTGATATGTATTATATATATATTCTTGCAAAATACATGTTGTTTTTTCTCAATGAATTCTTTTTCAATTGATATAATTGATATTATGTTGAATATGCTATTTTGCTTCTTGCTTTTCACTCAGTCCTCTGTATGGATCATTATTTATGATTTCTGTATTGTTGTGTGTACAACTAACCTGAGTTTCTGCTTACCATGCAGCTCTCCATCATGTATGTATCAGTCAAGTTCCATTAGGCAAAAAAGAAACCATATTAGGCATTTCAATACAGAATTTCATGTAAGCAAAAGGCAAAGACAGACGGAAAAAGAAGTAATGTAGCAAACAGTAGGGCTGGGGAACAAATATAGAAAATCAAGTTTATTGGTACTTTAAAGTTAGGAGGAAGGGTCCCTGGGAACTAGGACTCAGCCCTCTGAAGAGGGAGTGCTACTTAGCTAGTAGAGGTACCTTGAGGTGAGAGGAATGGTCTTGAAAGCTGAGACTCAAACCTCAGAAGACTTTGGCAGCTGTCGCTGATGCTTCTGATGGAGGCAGGGCAGGATGAGGTTGCTGCTGGGAGTGCCAAAAAGAGTAGGAGGCTGAAACACACTGCTGCTGCCAGGGTGAAGTACCATTGCTAGTAACATTGACAGGAAAGGTGGGCAGACAAAAAGGAACAAGTCCTTTCTGCTCTTTCTCTGCCTTCCAGACTTATTCTACAACCCTTTTTTTTTGACAGAGTTTAACAAGGGTCCAGCTGACGAAGTGATTTTAAAGAGTCCCAGGCCTGGTTTGCAAAGCAAGATTTAGAAGGGAAGAATTGACTTGAAGGACAATACCTTAATAATATGTTTCTACCTTATCAGCACTTTCGTACAATAATGACTTTTTTTTTTTTTTTTTTTTTTTTTTTTTTTTTTTTTTTTTTTTGTGGTGCTGGAGATTGAACCCAGGGCCTTGTGCATGCAAGGCAAGTACTCTACTGTGCTATATCCCCAGCAGCCCTGGATATAAGTATCTTTTCAGAAGACTCCCTTGCCCTCTTCTTCCTTCCTACCAAAGAAGACTCAACTTTGCCAACAGGAATTTTTTCCACATACAGGTAATTAATTAATCCTCTATTTCAGTCACCTAAAGACTGAATTGTCAATTATACAACCACCAACAATCCTTATATAAAACAATAGAAAAAAATGGAAATGTACATAATAAGCAAGAAGAAAATATGCGAAGCTGCTGCGGTCAATGTATTTTTTAGAACTGGTCACAAGGGTATAGTTGATATTTGTAACTTTTTTCCACTACTTTTTCTTTGGCTTTTAACTATCACTTCAGCTAGTTCTCTACCTGGCCAAAGGCTTATACTTCATTTATGAGAGATTTTACTTCTGAGTGGTTCAGCCATTTTGTGATAACTGTAGTTTTCCATTACTTTTTACTCTTAGAAATGGAAGCTTTAAGATGCACCCCAATATATCCTCTGGGTGTTCACTGGCTGCATTGTGTAGCAGCATCCAAGTTCTTATTGTTAACCATTATCTATCACCCAGTAATTAAAGTAATTTCTTTCCCTGTGGGCTCAGTGGCATGAGAGGCCCCAAATTGACAGGTGGACCTCTTAACTTTCAGACCAATGGAACATTTGTTATGTCTACTTGTAGAAGCATTCAAGTAAAACCTCTAAATCTGCAGAACCAAAAATTGTGGGAGATGGAAAGTTAAATTTTTGCCAGTGTGTTACCAGATAGGATAGTGACATTGATTCCTAGACTGTGTATTCTGACCATGGAAGAAACAGCATCATATATTGCTCACTGATTTAAAGCATATGATGGTATTTTATAAGACATAACCCCAAACTTTGAGGATATGGTTTTGTTTTGTAGTGCTGGGGATTGAATCCAGGGATTTACACACTCTAGGCAAGTGCTCTACCACTGAGATAGACCCTCAGCCTTTAGGATATTTTTCTTGGGGGTGGGTACAGGGATCAAACTCAGGGTGCTTTACTATTGAGATATGTCCCAAGACATTTTAATTTTATTTTTTCATTTTAAGACAGAGTCTCACTAAGTTGTTTAGGGCCTCACTAATTTGCTGAGGCTAGCCTTCAACTTTAAATCCTCCTGCCTTAATTTCCTAAATTGCTGGGCCACAGAGCCTGTTTTTTAGGATGTTCTTAATTGGAATAGTAGTGACTCTCTATAGATCATTCCATATCTTGTCAGGCCTTCCACAAATATTTCCCATGGTCTTTCTTGCCATCAATATTCTAATTTTATCCTTAACCATCAAAACAAACTATTAGCCACTGCCTATAAATCAACGTAGACCTATATCTCTGGCCATATTTAGTCTTGACAAAGAGGGAAATCAAGTGTGCTTCTCTAATTTCTTTCCTCAAGAAGGATTTCCCTTCACCATTGTCATTCAGGGACACTCTTGATTGTAGTTACAGTGTTTCAGGTGTCTGTTCCTGATTCTTTGGTCACAGGATGGTTTCTCTGTGATTAAAGACAACTGATAAGGGACCTTAATTAAAGTTAAAAAAAATCCCTTTACCTTTGCTTTATAATCAGGTAGCAATATTCTATCATATTCTTAGTTTCCACCCACAGTGAAGGGGAGGCAATTATACAATAGTGTGAATTGGGAGGTCATCCTACCTTAATATCATCCTATTTTTAAAGACCTCTTCATTCAATATCATGTCTTTACTAACCATCTATTTTTTTGTTTACATTATTATATGGCTTCTAATTGCTCCATGGTTCTCTAGGATGTGCATTCACCATATTTTACTTTTCCACTTTCCCAGTTACGGACTCTCAGCTTCTAACTCTTTGCTACTACAAATAATGCTACAATGACCAATTTACAATATGTTTCTTTATGGATACTTGTGTATCCCCATATCCTTGCCCACTTATTCTCTACCTTTCTGATTTTGATTTCTACTAATCTAATAGTATGAAGATTTATAGCTGTTATTTTATTTTCTTTTGTTCTGATGATATTTGAGCATCTAGCATTTCATATGCTATTAGAATTTTTGGACTTTTCTTTTTTGCACATTACCTATTTATATTTGTTGTTCATTTTTTGGGTTGAGATTGTTACAAGAACTTTCTATATTCTAGATATTAGTAATTATCAGTTATAAACACTGGTGATATCGTCACCCTTTATCTTCCTGCCTGTTAACATTGTCCAAGGCATCCTTAATTGAACAGAAATCTTTACTCTTAACGTAATCACATTCATCAGTGTGGTAGGCATAATGATGTGCTGTCCGAATCCCTCTTCAAAGATCGACTTATTGCCTTGGCTACTGGGGGTGCTATTGGCAGACAGACTTTAATTTTCAGCTACTAATGGACTTGGCTGGATTCTCAGTTCTGCTCTGTTGGTCTATATGTATATCTTTACGACAGTACCACATTGACTTGATTACTGTAGCTTTGTACTATATGTTTTGAGGTTGGAAAATATGAGCCCTCAATATTTTTTGTCTTATAGGGATTGCATTGACTCTATAGATCAATTTGAAGAGTACTCTAATCCATAAACACAAGATATCTTTTCATTGATTTAGGTCTTCTTTAATTTATTTCAACAATGTTTTATAATTGTCAGTGAAGTAGTCTTGATTTTTGATAAAGCTTATTACTGAATATTTTACTCCCTTTTGATGCTATTATAAATGAAATTGTCTTTGTAATTTCATTTTTGGATTATTCATTGCTGACATATAGATATGCAACTGATATATATTTGTGTTGGATAATTCTTATATCCTGCAATTTTGCTGAATTCATTTGTTGGCTGTGTAGCTGCTTTTATTTTATTTTTGAATATTCCTTAGGAGTTTTTTACATATAAGATAATATTATCTGCAAACAGAAGTCATTTTACTTTTTCCTTTCCAACATGGATGCCTTTGTTTCCTTTTCTTATCTAATTCCTTTGGGTGGTACCTCCAGTAGAAAGTTTAATAGAACAATTAGAATGGATATCCTCCACACTTCCTGATCTTGGAGGAAAGATTTCAGTGTTTTGCCAGTACAAATAAAGTTACTTGTGGGTTTCTTCATAGATATCCTTTATCTGATTGAGATTTGTGAAAGTTCCCTTTTATTGGTTTTGTTCAGTTTTTTTTTTTTTTAATCATGAAAGGGTGTTGAATTTTGTCAAATGTGATGTTTCTATGCCTATAAACACTAATTATATAGTGTTATTCCCTTTATTTTATTAATATGATACATTGATTTTCAATATTGAACTAACTTTGCTTTCCTTAGGTAAATTCCACTTGGTTATGGTATATACTTCTTTTTTTTTTTATGTTGCTAGATTTGGTTTACCATTATTTCATTGAGGATTTTTACACCTATATTTACAAGAGATATTGGTTTGTAGTTTTCTTTTCTTATGATGTTTTTTCTGGCTTTGGTATCAGGATAATATTGGCACTATGTAGGCAGAATTTCTTCCTCTTTCATGTTTTGGAAGATTTTAAGAAGTATTGGTGTTAATTGTTCTTTAAATGTTTGATAGAATCCGCTAGTGAAAATTTCTTATTGGTTTTTAAGGTTACTTTGCACGGTTTCAGCTTAAGTTGTCATTTTTTCACATTCCCTCTCTACTGTGCAAAGTCAATATTGCTTCTGTGTGTGTATGTCTTATTATTATTTTTTGTTATATACAAAAGCAGATTCTATGCAAGGCACATATTCAGTTCTCAGTATATACTTATCAGAAAGAACTTTGGCTCTATCTGTAGCTTACCAGTAAAGTCTGTCCATAAGTAACTTAGGTAAATTAAGTCCAGTGGGGTCATTGGTCTTGTCATCCTAAGCATCTGTACAATGATATTATTGCAGAATAGGATGTAAAAATTTCAGTAGATGGCTCTATACAGAAAATATATCAATTTATTGTCATTCAAACACTTGGCTGATTTTGCATTTTGGCCTTTTAATATATGCATATTTATTTTTATTTTGCCTTCTTGCCAATTATTACTAGCTCACATAGAGAATTTCTGGTGAGAATTTTCTTTTAAGTGTCAAAGTAATTCCATCAAAACATTTAATGGGTATGAATTTACTGACATGTAAATAAATAATAGGGAAATAAAGACATGATTTTAAACTGTTATATTTGAGAAAGAGTCAAATAATAAATAAAAAAAAAACCTTAAAGAATAAACCCAATAAATATTTCACCCTAAAAAACAAGGCTGTGACTTTGTCTTGTAGAGTTCAGGAATGTTCCAGCATTATTTAGGTCAGGGGAGCAAAAAAAATCTTTTGTAATTCACACTGTAGCAGGAATATAAGAACAAGTGTTCACTGCAACTGGAGACATTATAGGCTATTCCAAACAGTTTTATAAGATATGATCATTCAGTAAACAATGCGTTGTTATTGGTATCTGAGCTGTGATACTCGTACTCCGTGGGTGGTGTACTTAACTCTTATAAACAAATTCTAGTCTTTTCTTATTATTTTCATTTACTTAGAGAAAATCTTTAATTAACCAAGAAAAATCTTTTCTCTTTTTTCATATTATTCTATCTTAACAGAATGCTGAGTTCATAATATATATTAAAGAATGTGAAGGACAGTGACACTGTGTGAGGAGATGGGGATAGAAGTAAATATGACTTTGGCTGTCACAGCCTATGAGCTCTCAGCCTTGGTGGGAAAAGATGTAAGTATTACAATGTGGTCTGTGATAGCTTTTACTCATTTGCTGACTGAATTTACTCATGTTTCTATTTAACACGCTTCCTGTGTGCCAGGTACTGTGCTAAGCCTCCAGAGGAGTTCACCATCTTGACTCATGTTGAAATTGCCTGGGAAGCTTAAAAAAGACATCTCAGATGACCCCCAGAGATAATCAGTTAAGTGGTTTGAGTGCAACTTGGGCATTGGGAGCTTGAAGAGCTCCTCAGGTGATGACAGTGTACAGCCAAGATTGAGAACCACTGCTCTAAAGACATAAAGATACTCTTCTTTTTCCAGGAAACTCATAATGTCTTGGGAGAAATGGACAAGTAACCAGATGATTATAATTCAGTCCGAAAAGTCCTATTATGGAAGTGAGTGTGGGAAGTGATGATCCTTCTTCCCATTTTATAGATGAAGAGTCTGTCTCAAATGTTAATGGATTTGCCCAACATCATGGATTGGTAGGTGATAGAGCTAGGATACAAATTTAGGTCTGTCAGATTTGTCTTATCTAAACCAATATACTATGCCTCCCAACTGAAGGCAAAGGTCAGAAATGGGAATATTTATTTTCATTATTTTAGAAGAGAATTCACAATTTTTTAAAAATCTTCTAAACCACTCAGATGAATTTCTAAATATTTGCAAGTGAAAATTATAACAGAAAAAAAAAATTAAAAAAACCCCACAGATAGGAAAAAAATACTTTAGTGTGTCCATATTCTCAAAATCTTTACTAAAATGCATACCTGTAATAAAAGGAAATTCTGCAGAGGCTATTTTTTCATCATGATTTTTATGTCTCTCAAAATATTCATTTAACACAATTGGGCAATGTATGTTTACTTATCATTATCATGAAATACAATAATAGCAAGTATAATTCTGGAATTCAGAGTGGAGGCCTCTTTGATAATGTGACCCATAATTATTAAATCTTGAAATATATACTGCCATGTAAATTGGACATACCTCAGACTTTCTCAAAAGTGCCTTTCTAGTTAGATTTTAAAAACTTTTCTAGAGACTTTACAATATCCTCTTTTTTTTTTTTTTTTTTTAATTCAGGAAGCTGTAGTAATCTGAATGCAAAATTTCTGATTAAATTATTCTATTTCAGTTTTTGTTTTTTATAGTTTTACTTTAGAAAAACTTTTGCTAGTGGAAAAACAACTCAGTTTTCATCATAAGAAAGGCAAAAATCAAAAGTACTTTTCTACATTTTGTACTGATGTTTCTTACATCAGCAAGGTTGTGCATGCATGTCAAATTGAAAAGATAAACAAGCAGAATCTCTGAGACGTCGATCTGGAGGTTTCCAGAGTGAGGATTTTTAGCCAAACTCTAGAACAAACCCCCATCTCCTGCCAAAACCAGGCTGGAGCTGAAGCTAGAGCTGACCCAAAAGGGAGAAAATAAAGCAGAATTTTACTATTTTAACTAGACTTCAGCAGCAACCCAGTGAGAACAAGAGATTCAATGCAGAGATTCAACTTTGGAAAGTGAATTTTATAAAGAAAATATAATCCTCAGTGAAGCAAATACTTTATGAGAGAATAAACATTTACAGAGTGTCATTGAGACATTCAGTAGTTATGTTACAATGCTTTTTAAAAAGAGATAAAGATGTTATTTAATGGCATATGTGTTAATCCATTGAAAAACTATGAAGAATTATATGTATATGAAACTAACAACAGTGACTAAACGAAACAAAAGCTGGCAAATTGAAGGCAGAAAAAGATGATTCAACAATAATAATTGGAGAGTTCAATACATTGGCTTCAATAATGGATGGGAAAACCAAGAAAACATCAACAAAAAAATTAGAAAACTTGAACAACACTAAAAACCAATGAGGTTTAACCATTATCTATAGAACATACCACCCAACAGCTTTTGATTTGGAGATTTCAGAATATCTGAAACTTAAAAAATATCACAATGATTCAAATTATGCATATCTGTAGGGGTTCTTTTAAATGTCTTGTAGCTGTTTCATTTTTATTTGTGACATTCTGTTGAGGTTGTATTGAACTGATTGTTTGTAAAGTTCCTACAAAGTTCAAGACAATTTTTTTCCCCTTAGATCTCATTTTATAATAATAAGCAATGGTTCTGTTTTGGTCATTATATATAATAAAACTTTAGTTATTTCAATCCATGGGTTTATAAATGTAAACCAGTTTCTTTCTGGGCCATACCGAGGAAGCAGGTGTCTTTCTTTTTCTGGGATCTCAAAGAGACTGAGCCCTGCATGAAATTTAACATGGGTAACTCAACATGAGATGCCCCACTCTGGGCATTTAATTTTGAGGAAACAGTTCATGGAGGTTGGAAAGGGCTATTCTAGATAACAAGTTTATATATGTAATATGGAGCTTATCTTATATGAAAATTGTGTGTGCAACTGGGCTGTTGTAATTTTAATTGTATGCATTTACTGTGTACAGTGTGATAATTTGATACTTGAATACATCATGTAATGATAAATCCAGGCAGTTAACATTTCCATCTCCTTAAAATCTTGTATAGTGATGTTACTGTGTATGGCCGTCTGTATCAGGTAGGATTCAAATAATGACTCCCCATTCCAAACCCACTATGTAAACAGTAAGAAAGTCCTGTTATCCCATATGTCAAGAAATATTGAGAAAGGGTAACTGCAATATTAATTCATTAGCTCATTGATTAATTAAGAACTCAGGTATTTTGTCATCATTTTTTCTCAGCTATTTCTAGATTTGTCCCTGGATATCTTCCCTAGGGGTTATAAAAATGGCTGCTAGGTTTCCAGGTGTAACTTGCAGAGAGCACAATGTCCAATAGCAAAAGAATCTTTCATCACATCTGTCTCTCTATTGAAAGGTTAACTTTTCTGAAAGTTCCCAGCAGACCATGCCCATAGGTTAGAGCTGAGTAATATGCAGTTGCTAGGAGAGAAGGCAGCATTATCCTAATTGGATTCTTAATCAGGATTTGCCTTGAGTTGTATGGGCAGAATGGACACCCAAATTTAATTGGAGCCACACCTGGTAAGGAGGAAGGGTAAAATGGTTGCTATCTGGACAAAAACAAGTGATTCTCTGTGAAGAATAAAGAAAGTCAGAGAGGAGAGTCAGAGAAAAAAATAGTTCATGGAAATCAGGCTCAGAGATGATTCTCTATAGAACAGATGGGACTTACAACTATAGGAAGCAGGTGGCAACAGAGTAGAAGGACTTTATTTTTAGCCACCCTCAGTGGCCTCCATGCACAAGAGGTCAGGAATGTGGTCAAAACAAAAAGGGGTTTGGAAGCTTCCTGTACTGATCATTGTTTTAATTTCAATTTAGTTTTTGTTTTTTTCTTCTTTTTGAAAACAATTAAGATGATTTTACGATAAAAGCTTACAAGAAGAGGGTACAGTATTTAAGTGGTTTGTTCAGGTCTGCACAGTAAATTCTATTATCTCTTCTACCCATGCAGCCTGAGAAACAGAAATGTGAATGGTTTAGAGTGAATGCCTGATTCATTCTCCGTCATCCATCCGTCCATCCACAGATACTTTTTTTTTTCTTCAGTAAAGGTGTTATGGTTGGATATGAAATGTCCTCCAAAAGCTCACATGTGAGACAATATAAGAAGATTCAGAGGAAAAATTATTGAGTCGTGAGAGTCTTAACCGAACCAGTTAACTAATTCTCTGATAGGAATTAACAGAGTGATAACTGAAGGTGAGTAGGGTGTGGCTGGAGGAGGTGGGCATTGGGGGCATGGCTTTGGGGTATATATTTTGTATCTGGGGAGTGGAGTCTCTGTCTCTGCTGCCCCATCATCATGTGAGCTGCTTCCCTCCACTACACTCTTTTGCTGTAATGTTCTGCCTTACCTCCAGCCCAGAGAAATGGATCCTGCTCTTTGTGGACTGAGATTTCAGAAACTGTGAGCCTCCAAATAAACTCTTCCTCTTCTCCAATTGTTCTGGTCAGATCTGACAGTCACAGCAGCGAAAAATCTGACTAAAACAAAAGGGAATTGAACCTACTAAGCTATATTCCCAATGCTTTTTTAGTTTTTATTTTGAGACAGGTTCTTACTAAGTTGCTGAGACTGGCCTTGAATTTGCAACCTACCTGCTTCAGCCTCTGGAATAGCTAGGATTATAAGCGAGCACGACTACACCTGGCTCACAGATAACGAAAACCTATGTGCAAGGTTTCATTATAAGCTCTGGATTTTATCCTGAGTGAAATGAGGAGCTCTTGGAGGGTTTAAAGCATAAGTCATAACAGGATTTTCATTTAAAAGTGATTATGTTGGCTGCTTTGTTAAAAAAATAAACTATAGGGAAACAAAAGAAAGAGGCAAATAGACCAGTTACAGAGTACTGTAATTAGTCTAAGCAAGGACTGACAGTCACTTGGATTAGAATGGTAGTGGGAAGTGGATCTGTATGTATATATTTTGAAGATAGAGCCAACAGGAATTGCTGATGGATCATACATAAACTGAGAGTACCAAAGAGAAGAACTTACTTTTAGTAATTCAAAGTTGTTTGCTTGAGTTTTGGGAAGGATGAAATAAATAGCTCTTTATTGAGAAGCAGAAAATTATAGGGAGAGATAGTTTAAGGGATAAAACAGAAATTGGAGTTTGTTCACATTACATGTGAAATGGATATACCTAGCTAGAAATTCAGGGGACCAGTTTGGGCTGAAGATAAAAACCTGGGAGTTGTCAGGGCATATGTGATATTTAAAGCCATGGGCCTGGTGAGGTCATGGAGAGGATGACTGAGTATAGATGGAGACGTCATGGAGCTGAGCTCTGAGCAGTTAAAGGCTGGAGGAGAGGAGGAACCAACAAAAGTGACTGAGAAGCAGTAACAGTGAGATTGGAAGAGAAAGAAGACATGGTGCCCTGGATGCCAAATTTAGAAAGTGAGTCATGAAAAATGAAATGCTTCCAGAACTGACACTATCATGAGGAGAGCAGAGTAAGTTCCTTGCCTTGGGTGCAAAACTTAAAGGGGGCATCAAGACAGACAGTCATCAAGATGATTAATATCTTCATGCAATATTAAAAATTAGTAAAAACTCCCTAATGTTGTAGTTTAAATATGAAGTGTTCCTCAAAGACTTATGTGTTGGAGGTGTGGTCTCCCATGCAGCAATGTTCATATTTGGGGAAGTGCTAGGATAATGAGGGCTCTGATCTCTTCAATGGACTAATCTATTGCAATTCATAGCTTCATGGATTATTGAGAGGTGGTGGAAGCTAGTTGGAGGTGGTGGGTCCTTGCTGGTGTGCCCATGGAGAGCCATATGTTGTTTTTGGCCTCTTCCTCTCTCTCTGTTTCCCTGCTGCCATGAGATGAGCAACTTTGCCCCACCCATTCCCTTCTACCATGATGCCTCATCACAGGCCCAGAAACAATGGAGTGAGCTGATAATATACTGAAACCTCTGAAAATGTGAGCCAAACAAATCTTCCCTGCTTTAAGTGGGTTGTCTCTGGTATCTTGTCACTGGAATGAAAAGCTGATGATACACCTGGTAAAGTATCAAGATTAAGACAGGAACTGATAGTATGTATACTCACATGACTCATCTTGCTTCCCTAGTCTTGGCCTGGCCAGGTTTTATCTTTATTTAAAATTTTGATATGTTATCATTATTTTTTGCAGTTATTTTCACTTAAAATACTGCATTAAAACACTTATTTTAGTTACTGAGTTTTGGGCACCCCCTTAAATACACACCTGAGATGAATGCCTCCCTTACACTACTGTTGGGGTTAAAGACTGAGGATTGGTTGCTTCAGCAACACAGAGTCAGAGGTGACCCTAAAGAGTGCTGGCTTAGTAGCATTTCAATGATGAATTTAGCAAGAGTGGATTCAAGAGGGAATGGATGGAAAACTATTGGAAACAGTGAATTTACACTATTATTTTAAGGAGTTTTACTATTAAAGAGAAGTAGAGAAATGGACACAGCTGTAGGGCATGTGGGGTCAAGCATGAATTTTATTTCATACTGAGAATTCTATAGCATATTTGTATGCAAAGATGATGATAGAAAATTGTGTGCATGGGGTGGGAAGAGGGAACAAAACTGGATACCTGTGTATGCAAATGCATTGATACTAAGCTTTGAGTAAGGACAGGGACATATTTTTGTTTTTACTAGAAGCATATTATGTCAGCTTACAAAAGGATGGCTCTGATAAAATATTAATTCTTAAGAGAGGAAAAAAAGTTTAAGAAGGAAAGAGATAGATAATAAGTGTAACGTACAGTGGTTATGATTATGGTCCCAATCGGTCTGTTAGCTTTCTGGCATCTAAGGCAAAAGGGAGATGGTGAAAATTACCTAACTGGTTTTATGGAAAAGGAGATACAATAGACCCTTAGTGGAGGCAGTTTTTCCTAAACTAACACTTGTAACTGTTACATTTGTAACAAGAGTTACAGAACAGACAAGCCTCCTTAATAACTATTTCATACATACAAAAGTGTGATCAATACAAATCAGTTTTATAATGTCTTTTGTAAAGGGTCATGTCACGAACAAAAGTTGCCTAAGGATTTAATCTTCTGATGTTCAATATAATGCAAGTCTAGAACTTGGACCTGCAAAAAGCAGGCCGATGAGCATTCTTAAATTTAATTTGTCAATTGTGCTTTTGAGTGGAGCACAGTGTCCAAAACTTCAAGGTGACTTCATCAAGCCTGGAGTACATCATCTATGCTCTTCTGTGGGTTAAGGACAGAGGACATCTCTTTGGAATCCAGGTGGTGGCATCAACACATTTATTTAAGAAAGTTAAGAAAACTACTTTGTGTTCTAGCCCTGATGGGAGGCACAGTAGGTCACAGAACTTTAGGCAAAGCCAGGGTTTTCCTAAAAAGGAATTTAAGACAGTTTGGTTTTAGAGAGAGATGATTTTAGATTTAATATTTTTCAGCATTGTTACCAGTCATCCATAGCTGTATAACAATGTTAGCATGACATCCTGGTGGGCCTTCCAGTGGTGCAGAACACACCTCTCAGATGATAGAATGAATTGGACTCATATATGGAATTATTTGTTGTTGATCTCTTAAAGGTTGGGGAATATCAGCCTGGAATTATAATTATACTTTTAAAAACTTAGTTTTTTTTCCCTTCGGAGTAATTGCTACAAGAATTATTTGGCATATAAGAACTTCCATCAAATAGGCTTCCACAACATGTGCATTGGCTGGATTTACTTGTCTCTAACATCATATGCTGAATTTAAAAAAAATTTAATTGGTACATCCTAATTTAATTTACATAATATAAAACATTTAGTTTGACTATATTTTAATTGTGGCATTTTTCTTATTTGATGGACCTACTTTTCCCTTTCTTTTTTCCTTCCTTCCCCTTCTGCCACCAACATAGAAATCCTGCTATAAGTATAGGATGAGGAAGTGCAGTCAAAGTGATTTGGTGCCAGCCTGCCCATGAGAGCCTGGATGTAACAGAGAAGGTGGAAATGAGGATTGGAGTCTTAGTGCCATGCTAGATGACAAGAGGAGAGAAAGAGAGTCCAGAAACTCCAAGAAGTGTCATCGGGTTAGACAGTTACAGACACTAAAGTTCCACTTGGTGTGGGTCATACACTGCTATCCTAGGATTCAAAGTGCCAGAACTTTGTTTTGAAACCACCAAGAAGTCCATCTTGAAGGAGAAACTATTCAAATCTCTTGTCTCTTAGACATGATGATTCATCTCCAAGTCATTTTATACTTCTGAAATTTGTCAGTGGTATAATGGAAGCAAAGTTTTTCCCCCTGAAAAGAAGACATAAGCTGTTTGTTTCTTGCAAAGGAAGTGAAGAATGAGGAAACCATCTGGCATTTGCTCAAAATATCTAGATAATTGAGGCCGAAGTATCTTTTAGCTTAATTTTATATCAATGAATGTCCTTTATGACTCTTTCTACATTTGTTGTGTAGAGAGCATCTTAAGGAAAGAGGCTGAAATTTATCAACAAGAATTTAAAAATACAATAGTTATTAATACTGTTGGGTTGTACTCTCCATTATCCCTAGAAATTTTGTTATTCTTGAATTTAATACATGTGTGCATGTATATATATTAATTGAAGAGATATTCTTGAAGAATCTTTGTAGATTAAAATTCCTACCTTTATTGAAAATTTCACAGCATTGATCAGATATTTTCCATAGGTGATGTGATCTCTCTGTTATCTCTCAAAAATTTGCATTTCAAAGCTGATTGATGGACTATGTGAGATGAAGTTGATGTCCTTTTTCTACAACAGAGATGTAGGATGAATGTCTGCTGAAAAAGTATTATTTACTGCCAAGGTTATTTCATAAATTTAGCCTTGTATTTCTAATTCAGAATCATATGTTTTGTACCACCCCTTAAAGCTCTGTTATTAAAGCTCACATTTCTTGGGAAAATATAGCCATATTTAAAAAGCATTTAATAGCTGGCTGGGTATTTTTTCTTCTTGACAAATGCATAAAGTATTGTTTTATTATTCATTAAAAATATAATTATTATACCTTCTAATCAAGTCAACAGATGCATACTACCTTTCATTACTAGTGTTTAATCTTAGTGTAGATCACTCTTTGTTTTGCTGGGGATAAATTAAAAAGATTTGTGAAACATTGTAACTTCCCAGTTAAAGAAAAATGTTTATTTCATGGGAAAATTAGTATTAATATCCAATCAAATTTTCCCTCTCCCCATCCTTTTTGAGTTTACATTCAACTCAATTTTTAATAGAAATGTAAAGAATCCACTGGGGACAACTACAGTTAATTAGCCAAACAGGAGGTGAACAGTGGCTTTCCTTAGTTGAAAAATCAACATGATTTCCAATTTTTATTTCTCTCCTTTTCCCTTGGCCGTTCCTTAACAAGCCATCTATTGAAATAGCTCTGAGTGGTCATTTTGGATAGAATTTGCCTTATTTTTTTCTATGTCTTAAAAAACCTGATTTAGAAGGACCAGGTTTAATTTTCCACCCCAAACAACTACTAAGCTGTAAAAAACATGGAATTACAATTTTCCAGGACTTTGACAGCAGGCAGTGGAAAAACTGTGATTTCTGAGAGATTAGAGTCTAAAGAAGTAAGTCTTAACTTAGTTCTTAGAGTCTCAACTTAGTTCTTGGAGTTTTGAGGCCACAGCACAGGGCAGAAAGAAACACAAGTGGATCTTGGCAGTTTATCTAAATTCTATACCCAGTGAAAATGTTTTTTAAAAGCAATGGGGAAATAGGACACTTTAGACATGTAAAACCTGGAAGAATTCATCACTACCAGAATGGTACCTTAAGAAATGTTTATGAGAAAAATGATAACAGATGGAAATCTAGATCTGTAGAAAGGAATGAAGGACACTGAATAAGTAACTATGTCAATAAATTAGATATTTAAATCTCTATGAGATAAAATGGAATTTTACTCAGCAATAAAAGAGAATAAAATAATGGCATTTGCAGGTAAATGGATGAAGTTGGAGAATATAATCCTAAGTGAAATTAGTCAATCTCAAAAATCCAAATACGGAATGTTTTCTCTGATACAAGGAGGCTAGTTCACAGTGTTGTTGGATGGGGGGGTACATAGGAGGATTAGAGGAACACTAGAATGGTCAAAGGGAAGGGAGGGGAAAGGAGGGAGCAAGGGGGGAGGGAGGGGGGAAGAAAGAAAAAAAAAAAGAAAAGGTGGTTTAATGAGATGGATATCATTATCCTAAATGCATGATTGAAGACCTGAATGGTATGAATATACTTTGTATACAAACAGTTGTATGTAAAAAGATGCTATATATGTGCACTATGAATTGTAATACATACTACTATTATAAATAAATAAAAATTAAAAAAAGGAAATTAAAGACACAAATAAACAGAAAAAAATAATAATAAGCTTTGGGATTTATGATATAAGGAGAAGTAAGAGCTATAAGGAAAGTAGAAAAAAGTTCAGGAGAAAGAGAAATAAAAGCATACTATCACAAGGTTTTGTTGTTGTTGTTTTTTGGAGGGAGGGCACCAGGGATTGAACCCAGGGGTGCTTAACCATTGAACCACATCCCCAGCCCCTTTTAATATTTTATTAAGAGATGGGGTCTCACTGAGTTGCTTAGGGCCTTGCTAAATTGCTGAGGTTGGTTTTGAACTCAGGATCCTCCTGCCTCAGCCTCCTGAGCCGCTGAGATTACAGGCATGCACCACCCATGCCTGGCAGGTTTTATGCTATATGTAAAGCCATATAATGTCATTCAAGGGTAAACTGTAATAAGTTACAGTCCAACCCCAAAAGCCATGACTGAAAGAACAGAGCAAAAAGCCTTATCTAATAAGCCAATGAAAGAGATAAGACAAAATCATGAAAAATACCCAACCTTAGGGAAGTCGGAAATAGAGAAAGAAGAGAACAAAAAGCAACTGATGGGACAAATAGAAAACACAAGACAAGGGGTAGACTTAAAGCAACTAGTACTAAACACACTAAGAATGAATGGTTTTAGCCAGGCGTGGTGGTGCACACCTGTAATCCCAGCACTTGGGAGGCTGAGACAGGAGGATGGCGAGTTCAAAGCCAGCCTCAGCAGTGGCGAGGCACTCAGCAACTCCGTGAGACCCTGTCTTTAATAAAATACAAAAAAAAAAAAAAAAAAACAAAAGGGCTGGAGATGTGGCCAGTGGTCGAGTGCCCCTAAGTTCACCAAAAAAAAAAAAAAAAAAAAAAAAAAACAAAAAAAAAAAAAACAAGAAAACAAGAAAAAAAAAAAAAAGAATTAATGGTCTTGATATCTCAAAAGGCAGTGGTTGTCAAATTAGATAAGAAAATAATAACCACTACCACAAAATGCAACTATATATTGTATAAAGAAACATGCTTTAAGTATAAAGACAGGAATAAGTTACAAGTAAAAGCATGGAGACTTAATTCACACTAATCAAACTAAAGCTGTAGTAGCTATATAATATCAGAAATACACCATCATCAAAAGAGACAAATTACCTTCTAGACAGGGTACTAAGTTTTCTTTCATTCCTTTTTATAAGTATAAAAATATTACAAAGGTTAAACTGTTCTGATCTCTCAGCCATGTGAATCTTTAATAAGTTTTAAAAACTGTAGATACAGCATGTTCCTCCCTGCCTATATTTCTTTAAAAATGTTCTGTTTTCAAGGCTAAATGAGAGGTGGGAAATTTGCATCAAAACAATCAGACAAACAAACGCTAAAAAACACAGAATGAAGTTCTGGCTGTATGGCTGATGTGAGAAGGGACAGTTTTCTTTCCGTTCTCATGAAGACCTCTCCCCTCTTTGTAGTTGTCCTACAGATGCTCTGAGCTCCCCACAAAATTTGTGCAGGTGTCTGTCCTCAACTCACTTTATGGTAAGTTCACCCTTACAGTTGCTTGGGGTAAGAGCCTTCATGTCATCCTCGATCTTCTCTATTTCACACTCTATCTCCTTGGATCCTTCTTGTTCTACCTTCAAAATATACCCAGAATCTGACACCTCATCACATTTATTGTTGCTATCTGGTTTGAGTTCCTGTCCTTTTTCCAACCACTGCAATAGTATTTTATGTGGATTCCTTGCTTCCGCTCTTGTCCCTCAGACTGCTCCCTACTTCCAAGTGTTCCCCACAGCCCCTAGATTCCCTCATCTCTGTAAAATATGAAATCTTTATAATGGCCCATGAAGCCCAGGAAAATTTGGTCCACCATTACTTCTCTGCCATTCTCTTCTGCTCCTCCCTTTGCTTACTCTGTTCCCACCAGGGCCCACTTTTTGAACCTTCAACATACCATGCATGCTCCCTCTTCAGGGCTTTCCACTGACTATTCACTTTCCCTTGAAATATCTTCATGAATATCTCCATCACCTTATTCAGATCTTTATCAAATTCTAATCTTTTAATGAGGTCTATCCTAACTGCCCTATTTGAAATCATAACCATCTTGGTCTCAAATATCCTTCCCAATCCCTAACTGCTACTCTACTCTATTTTATCCCATAGTATTTATTCCTCCTAGCCTACTATTGTATGTATGTATGTATGTATGTATGTATGTATCTATCTATCTATCTATCTATCTATTTATTTTTCTATACCAGGGAAGAAGGTCTGCATGGACTGGATTTCTGTATACTTTATTCCTAAAGTCCTAGAATAGCATCTAATGCAAAGTAAGAGCTCAATAGTTATTAATGATTCGATGGCCATGTTTAGGAAAGAGCAAAGGGCTCCGCCAGAAAAAATCTGCATATTTCATCTTTTCCACCAAAATGTCTACCATGGTGCCACATACATCTCAATTTATATTACCTGTTGGCAAATATCTAAAGATGACACTCTTGACAGTTAATAGGATGATCAAAGATTTTGGCCATATCTGAAATTGTTTTATTTTGGGGGAAGGGTTTCTGTGTAGACTCTGCTTTTCGTATTTGTGTGTAATTTTTACACAACTCAGTCAAATGAGTAATGCATTGCTAGGTTGTTAGGCCTGAGAGGGTGGAGTTTTACCTGCTTAATTATTGTCAATTGCCAATTAAGAGAGAAGAAGCTATATCCCTTAGATCACGAAGTTTCTTTGAATTTGTAGGTTTTTGAGAATAACTCTTAAGCTTTAGCAAAAGGTCTCAAGGCAAGGAAGTGGTGGTTCCTATGTAGTGAGTTTAAAGGCATCTCTCTTCACGTGGAGAGAGACCAGGAGCAAGAGAACAAGCAGCTGAAGTTTTGATGTACCTGAATGCAGAACTACTGGATATACAGCACACTCAGACACATGGTATACACAGAAACACTCTCATGTGCACACAAATTCCTCACCCCTGCTCCTGTGCTCCCCACTCAGGAGAGTAGACTGGATGACAGGATCAGTAAAACTGAGAATAAAGTCAAGCATGGATAGAAGCAGCCACCCCGTTTCAACAGAAATCCTTTCAATGTTTGAGTTTTGTTTAAATGAGAGATATGTTTTGTTCAATATGTTCCCTACCTCTGGTTGACATTTGTAGTTTGCATTTGCTATGCGTTTGGCTTGTAATCTGTACAAGGTGCCATGTTCGAAGTGGTCAAGAGTTTTATTTGCAATGTCTTGCTGTTTGCTGCAATTTCATCTCCTTGTGTGGTGTGGTGGTTATGTCATCCTTGGAGCTCATTGAGGGCAGGGGCCATGTGTTTTTAGTTTTTCTGTAGCCTTTCATTACAGTAGTGTTATGTGCAGATGACCTAGACAGTGTCAGTAGCCATTACCACAGCAGGAATGACCTCTATCAAATACCACTTATTAACTACATGCTCTGTGACAGAGAATGTAGTATATATTTTACAAATTTGTAAATTTATTATGTTGGCTTTCATTTTATTTTCTTAGATTTCATTACACTTTCTCTGGAAGAGACGCATTTACATTTTACCTGTTATATAATGTTCAGACATACCTAGAAGCAGAATTGTATACTACACACACACACACACACACACACACACACACACACACGAGAGCAGAGCAGAAAAAATTGAATATTTAACTTTACAAAGTAGTGCCATGGAATTTTCTAATGCATGATGCTCATTAAAATTTTTTTAAAACTACACAATTACCCATGATTTATCCCTAACTCCTGGCTGAGTATTGTATTCCTGGTTCTTGTCTGCTTATAGGAGTCATTTTGATACATTAATTTTAATGACAAGTAACCTCTCTTTATTGCTGCCCTAATTATGAGAAAAGATAACCTTTAATTTATTCTAGTGAAAAGATCTCAGGCCCTTGTGTTATGTGACTCAGAAGATGAAGGAACATCATAATTTCTAGCTCCTTCCAGGAGGTGGATTTACTGTGAAGCTAATGATGCTTAATCTTCAAGATTCCTTATTTGCCTAGATCCCTACTAGCTTTATTTGAAAATATTCACTTCTGCATATGCTTTCTATTCATAATCAGACTTTTTCTTATACAGGATCCTGTTATGGTTTAGATGTGGTGTCCCCCAAAAGCTCACATGTGAGACAATGCAAGATGGTTTGGAGGAGAAATGAGTGGGTCCTAGACTTAACATAATCAGTGAATTAATTCCTGATGAGATTAACTGAGTGGTAACTGGAGGCAGGTGGGGTATGGCTGCAGAAAGTGGTTCATTGGGGGCATGGCTATGGGGTATATATTTTGTCTGGAGAGTTGGAGTCTCTCTCTCTCTGCTTTCTGATCATCATGTGAGCTGCTTCCCTCTGCCCAGTCTTCTGCCATGATGTGCTGCCTCACCTCGAACTTAGAGGAATGGAGCTGTACTTCTATGAACTAAGACCTCTGAAACTGTTAGCCCTCAAATAAACTTTTCCTCCTCTACAATTGTTCTGGTTGGGTCTTTTAGTCATAGTGGTGAAAAAGCTGACTAAAACAGACCCCAATATTTATAAGCATAAGGTTCCATGAAACTTAAGAGTTATCCCTAGGGTTTTTTTTTTTTTTTAGGTTGTAATTTAATTTGGGGCTTAATTTACATTTTATAAGTTTGGTCTTCCCAGTCCTCTGCAATTGCTTTTAAGAGACTTCTTAAAAGATTTAAAATAGAGGGGCTGGGGTTGTGGCTCAGCGGCAGAGCGCTTGCCTCGCACATGCGCAGCCCGGGTTTGATCCTGAGCACCACGTAAAACATAAATGCATTGCATTGTGTACAACTAAAGCAAATAAATAAATATTTAAAAAAAAGAAAAAAAAAAGATTTAAAATAGACTAGTCACTAATTTAATACAATAATGGGTTTCTTTCTAAGGGATATTATCCCAGTTTTAGTGAGGTTACTTGAAAATGAGTCAGAATCCTAATAACTTTCAACATAGCAGACTAATCTAGTCTATTTAAGTCTTTGCTTCTGGAATCATTTATCTTACTTTGTTTATGATTTGGCCTTAAGGGCCAATCAGATTTAAGGAAATAATATATTCATATTTCATGGACTTGTTCCAGGGCTTTCTTATAATCTCTGCCCTGATTTCTTAAAAATTTAAATAATGTATAATATTAGTTATAATAAGTCAATGAAATGTTTATTTATGAGATAGTACTGTGCCCATAAACAACTAACTATCTCCTGGTGATTATCAGGATGTTGTGATCACTGATTTAATGGTATATTTATCGATTTCTGATCACTGACATTGAGAGAGTTGAATACAAAAAAGCATTCATTAAGAAAGTAGTGAGCCAGGAGTGGTGGCACATACCTGTAATCCCAGTGGCTTGGGAGGCTGAGACAGGAGGATTGAGAATTCAAAGCGAGCCTCAGCAAAAAGTGAGGCACTAAACAACTCAGTGAGACCCTGTCTCTAAATAAAATGTAGGGCTGGGGATGTGGCTCAGTGGTTGAGTGCCCCTGAGTTCAATCCTGGTAAAACACACACACACACACACACACACACACACACACACACACACACACACACACACACAAAAGAAAATAGTGAAGTAGAATTGGAGATTTGGAAGATCATCACTGCCTTCCTGGGCATATTATTTTTTTTATGAACATAATCCTTGTGGCAGGCTCCTTTAATCACCCCCCCCCCCAAGTTCTAGTACTAATTAAAAAAAAAAAATCTGTTTTTTGACTAATGTCAGGTTATCTCCAGAGCTTCCACATTATGGTACCCTCCTCACACCAATAACCAAAGTCTTCTTGATTGCTAGTCATGGAAGATTCTAGAGCCTTTCAACCATGCAATCCTTTCTCACATTGGCTCTCCACAGGGTGCAGTGGGTCAGGCAGAAATTCATAGCCTGCTCTGCTCTCTCCATCCCAACCTGACTAAATGTTATGCTTTATTTACAAAGTCCCTGTAGACCTGAGACCCATCTAGTTTCATAAAAATATTAACTTTTATATATACTGTTGTTCACAGTTTTAACATTCCCTTTCATACAAGGGCCTTTGAATGCATACATTTCTTTCTAGAGAATTAGATCAATTCAGAAAGTATTTTAGTGTATGACAGTTTCCTCTTCAATAAAAATTCTTAAATTACTCAAAATATGTCCATGGGCCTCAATTCAAGAAACACTGGCATAGAAAGATAAAACTTGACTTTTTATTCAATTTAGGCATCCTCAAACTCACATATAAGCCTCTGCAATGAACACCTCCTGAATATGTTCCTTCCATCCAGGCCCATCTCACTCCTGTTGGGACTCTCCTCCAATCAGAGACTTCTTTAAATACTTCTGCTTGATGCTCACTTCTTTCCCAGAGGGGCGGGCTCCTTCTTGCTTCTTAACTCCAGCAGCACCTTTGTCTCTGTCAAGGGTGTGCTTTGAAGACTTCTCTCCCCACTTCTGAAAACACCTCAAGTACCACGAATCCATGCCCTGACCATCTCAGACTAGGCAAAGGAATACTCAGTCAGAGGTAGGATGTTCTTAGCTACAGAACAGAAGCCTCAGTTAATTTGCACAGAATATCTTATTCCTAAATCTGTCTTATGTAACACTTTCTTTCTGGTGAATGTAAGACTCCTCAAGCAATAACAACTTGCATTTATACAGCCTTATGAACATGAACTCACATAAATCACATTCATTAGTACCTCTTCCCTTCAGAGGTCCCTTTCCCAGGTGACTAGTGTGCCTCCAGCTTGCCTCCCAACCTCTGCCTCACCTCTATTATTGGAATAATTGTGCTTGGCTGTCCCAGGAGAAGCCCACCTGCCCGATCCTTTTCCTCACTCTCCCCTGATTTTCACACCAATTTAGCTGAGGCTCACAACCCCCTGCTGCGGGCTCTGACAATCCCTCCCCACCTGCCCCTCAACTCACCTAAACGTTCCTCTCCTATTGCAGTCACTTTCCTATTGTGCTTTATGGTGAGTTCTTAGGTCCTCTGTCCTGGTTAAGCATCAATCTGTTATTTCTTCTCCAGCTCAAAAATCCCTTTGTTTTTTTTTCACCCTCCCATCTTTCCCATAAATATCGGCTATCTTTCCAAATGAATAAATATGGAATAGCACAGAACTTGTGGTTAAGAGTGCAAGCCGTGATTGACTCTGGCTTGGCTACCAGAGTTCTTAAAATGAACACCCTTCATCCTCCTGTCCCTGAATATTTTAACCAGGATACACTTTTAAAAATTTCCCTAGGCTTCCGTTTTTCTCATTTATAAAATGGAATGAATAATAGTTCTTCAGAGAGAAGCTGTGAGAGGGGTGGGATGTGGCTTACTGGTGGTGGAGCACTTGCCTAACATGTCTAGGCCCTGGGTTCCATACCAGGCATTGGTGGGGGCGGGGGGAAGGCTGTACAGATTAAATGAGAAAATAAATGTAAACTCTACAGATGTGAATGTTTTCATTTAGGCACAGTGTTTTCCCATGGACTTACCCAATAGGATTGCTGTTTGACTTAAGAAGAGTGAAAATGTTTATATTTTTGGGCAACATTTTAAAGATATTTAACATTTAAAATGTTGCATTTTATACAACATATTTGATTTACGTTTGACTAAGGCTTTTAGTATGATTATTATGTATGTTTAGTATGATTGTTTTCAAGCACTTCTTAAAGTGTTTGAAAAGATAACATTGTTTGCCCAACATTATCTGGGTAGTATCATTTTTCTATATAGATTGAAAGTTCTTAATAAATAAATAAGTATTCATAAATTCTCATTTTATTTAGAACAGGAACCACATTCTATAATTATCACCCCCATTTCAAAGATAGGGAAATGAAGGCATTAAGAAAAAAGGCAATTTGTTCAAAGTCACAGAATGACTAAATGGGGAAGATAAGGCATAAGCCCAGATCTAGTTTGGTCTTTGTGCAATTTTGTATCAATATTTTAAAAAATGCACTAAAAAACCTAATCAGAATCTTCTGAATAGTAATCATGTGCTGAAAGATGGTGTATTCTTTTTGCATAAAAGATTTTCTGCATTACAGCAGGGGGCCTTACCCTGATGTGTCAGGAGGAAGAAGAAAATTCATTTCTTACACCAGCCTGTCAGCTGCCCTTTATGATTGGACCATATACCATTAGACAATCACAAACAGTGACAAGGGCTTTTGCTCTGTAGCGATTCTCATGTTTGAATTGGTTTGCTGAAATGCTGTTCTATGCTGCAATACCAGAAAACACTACAAAGAACAGATGTGCAGTACCATGCAATATTTATCATTTAGATGTTTAATCTGGGTGTTTTAAATACTACTCCCATTTTGTTACAGTGTATTAGATATTTGAAGTGTTTTTTTAAGATCCACGTAAAAAAACACAATAACTGATATATTTTTTTTATGGATTAAGTCTTTCGTTGTTGACATAATCACATCCTGAAAGTGACTGAAAATAAAAATCTTCCCAATTTTCATTCCCCAAATTACATACATAATTTTGATTGTGTGTTTGTAGCAATTTCACCAGAGTAAATTCACATCCTTTGCAGTTGATATAATTCTTATACCTACCTTAGGGGAGACTTCCCCGGAGCAGCACAGAAGATATGTGCTCTTATATTAACTCCCAGTAGATTACAAAAAGTAATCAGAATCAAATGGAAGATATACTCCCCATTATATATTTTCAGACTTGAAGTAGTATTTTTTTTCCTGCATACTAAAGCAAGTGGGGACCTTTTAAATTATCTCTGGTCCCTTTATAACTCCTTGAGTAAGTATATTGCAAATAAGCACATTTATCATTGAAGACTCTTAGTAAAGAATATGGTATTTATTCAGACGGTTCAGAGACACAACATTTGAAGAGTTTTAAGATTGCTTATTTGGTTTAGAGCCATATTCACTTCTTGACCAGGATATTGTTACGTGCTGAAAGTTAGAAAGCTTATCATTTCACTGATCTCTGTCACAGCCAATGAAAATATTAATTTTAAAGAATTAAAATGTAGGGTAGGCTATATGAATTTTAATAATGAGTTTCATGTTTAAATTATAAGAAAATTTAATAGACTATATATTCCTAAGGTTAATTTTAAAGACACTGCATTTCTTGAGTCAACATGAACGCTATGAAGAGATTTCAGGATGAAAAATTAGTACAGAACAAAGCCCACTGTGGAGAATCACTAAGTACCAGCTATGATAATAACCTATTACAAGGCACCTGGTTACAGCATGGATTTGATCATGGAGGTCAAATCATGTTCTCTGTGTACATACTGATGTGTGGTGCATCTCTTATAACTTGGAAAGCATACAATAGGGGGGTTCTGTGTGTCCTCTGGCTCCTGCATAATAACAGGATTCTATAGAGTGAGGCCATTAAGACATTTATGAATGCATCACTGGTGACTTAGCTGGGAGATTGCAAAATGCTTGTGGAGGGAAAATTTGTGCTTACATATTCATTTATTTAGGATTTTACCCTAACTGCCAAAAGGATGTGGGGTGGCTTTCATACTTAGAGCAATGAAGTAAATATATTAAAACAAATATTAGCCTTTCAGACAAACATTTTCTCATTAGTCTTTTCTCCGTGAAGAGAATGAGGTTAAAAATGGTTTGAAGTTTCTTAAGTCATTAGGTTCTGTGGCTTTTATAAAATTAGAGTGCCAAGTTTTCAGTAACTGTGTTTGTATTTACATAATTTTATTAATTTTTATTACAGTTCAAAGCATACAACCATTTTACCAATTGCCTTTTCATAATTAGAATGTTATATCTTCACTTTGTTTTGGCTCTCAGTGAATACAGTAGCATCACATTTCATTAGCAAATACAGAACAGTATTTCCTGATGTAATTAGACAAGTGTATTTGGTGTTTAACATGATTTTCATCTTCATTAGAGAGAGATATGAAACTTATGAGTCTCCTTTATCACTTTGAAAATTCTTCTGTCTTGAATGAAAATCTCTTTGTAATTTATTGTTCTTGTTTGATTTTGTGAGGCAGCATGTCACCTGGATTAGTGTATACAGCAAATTAACCTAGTTTGGAGGAAGAATAGGAGTTTTTGAGGGGGGGGGGGAATGTGTTCGTAAATGTGTTAAGCTATAAAGAGATCATATTTGGAATGGTATCTCAAAATAACCGTTTAGCTCAATCTGAGAAAGTTTTTGTTGGACTTTCACATTTGTCTGGGACATTTTCCTTGAGACTTGACTGTTTTGGTCACTGGCTACCTGGTTACCTGAGATGCTCTTTGTGGAGATGGATGGTGGTTTAGGGTTAAGTAGTAGAACATTAAGCATTAATGCACAAACCAACATTCAAGGGCATTGGAGAAGCAGAATCTGTATAACCATTTTTAATCACTATGTATACTTCTACTAAAAATAGATTTTGAAGTAGTTTTAAGTTCTTTTGTTTAACACTTAATAATGGTGATATCTCCTCTTCTTTTTTATAGGGCAGTTTTTATTTTCCTATTTACCTCAACACTATGTGGTCAGTTTTAATTTGGCTTCTTATTTCTATATAATATTTTCCATGGCAAAAATTTCATTAGAAATGGTTTTGACTATAAATTTTATTGTATTAAAGACTAATTATGGTTATTTAAATTGGTCTTTGAAATTATATAGGGATTGAAAATATTATATTATTCACATATATAAGATTGCTTCTGATATTTATGATACTCCTTTTTGATCCAGTTTTTCTCTGTAGTAGTTCTGAACTTAATTCTTACTTCAATGGAACAGAAAAATATTGGGAGCCTTTGTAAACTACCTCAGAATTTAGTAAGATAGGATAAAATATCATATTCTTTTCTTGTGTTTTAGAAAGCCATAGGACATAATGACTAAAACTT
This sequence comes from Tamias sibiricus, assembly GCA_025594165.1. NCBI lineage: Eukaryota > Metazoa > Chordata > Mammalia > Rodentia > Sciuridae > Tamias > Tamias sibiricus. The sequence continues at coordinate 84,975,611 of CM046666.1, read as the reverse complement.
CATATCATTTTTAACCTTTGTCGTATGTGTCTTTTAAAATATTATTTTGCTATGTATTTCCTCAAGGGATTTAAATTAATTTACAAGAAGAATGATTAAACAGACTATTTAAAAATAGGATTAAGGAAAATAGAAATTAGAAACAAAAGATAAGATCAGAAACAAAGTATGACATAGTTGAAAGAACTGTGCCTAAGTGAAGATGGAGAATTTGATAATTGTTTAAGACAAGGAAATGGTGTTATGTTCAGCACATAACACTTTTCTTAGCATATAGCCTTAAAGGAAATTTCTGTCATAGAGGTGTATATGAGAAAGCCTTGAATGAAGCCCTCAACAATATCCCTATAGTCAATGAAACAAAAGATTTCTAACAATAAGGATTCACTCTTCATTAACATGAAAGCTGAGGACAGACTATGAAACCGTCTAGTATAAGCAATTCCATAAGGGGGTCAAGACAATATGATACTAATGAGAGCTTTTGAAATTCACCTTGGTTGCTCTAGAGGAAAGGATAGCCAGCGTGTCCTTCAAACTGTTCTCTCATGGATGACAGGCAGTTCAAGGCTGTATTCTTTGTTGGCAGTGTTCTGTGTTGTGTATTGAGGTAATAAGTGCTCATCATACTTTGAGTGCCCACCTCATACCCATAGTCCCTTTATGAGCAGGTACTTCCTTTTATAAACATTTCCTGCTTTGTCATGTGAGCTTGCTACTAATGCCACAGCCAGAGCTGGGCCTGGGATCAGTAACTGAGTCCAAGACCATCCTCTAGATCATCATTTGAGATGGTGTGATAAAAAGTTCTTTCTTTATGTTACATCCAAGCTATCAAGGACTAACTGAAGTGGCATCTTTGCTCTTAGAGTTGTTGACATGAAAATATACAAAAAGAGGTAGAGACAAAGAGTGCCTGGATGCAAGGAGCTTTCTGAAAGATGACAAGCTGAAGCCATGGGGTAGAGCAGAAGAAGTCAAGGGAAAGGGTGGCAAGTGAAGGCAGACTCCTGAAACTTCTGTGGAGCTTTGGGCGTCACAGTGGCATGGAGCTATATTGAGGTTCTTCACGAGCCTCTCTTGCGTCCTGACTGTCTCAGTCATCCTTCTAATAAAGCTCACTGTACAAGATAATCTGCATAGTTTTGTTCTTTGTAACCCAAAGGAGCCAAACACAAGGGTCTGCTCATGGAATCTGGAAATTAAATGATTGACTAGTTTATTATTATTTTATAAAAATTCAAGATTCTAACAAAATTCTTACCAGGATTGGGGCTGGGGTTGTGGCTCAGAGGCAGAGAGCTTGCCTCGTACGTGCACGGCCCGGGTTCGATCCTCAGCACCACGCAAACAAAAATGCATTGCATTGTGTACAACTAAAGTAAATAAATTTAAATATTTTTTAAAAAAATTCTTACCAGGATGAATCACCATGTATGTTTGTTCTCATTGCCACCAGTAATAAAAACAGCAACTAAAATTTCCTCCTGGAGTAATTATAAGCAACACCAATTAAGATCAGTGAGGCTTATGTTTTTGTTAAATCCACAAAGATATCTAAGAATTGTACAGAGACCTTATAATGTCTTTGTTTCAATAATAACTTTGGGATTAAAAATTGTGCTGTTTTAAAACAGCCTGAGACCTCTTAAAAAGAGTTCAAATGTTAAAAATAGCATGATTTGTAGGGTAAAGTCTCCTATGATTTAGTTTGTTATGGGCCTGATATCTTTGATCATAATCAGAAGAACAAATAGGTTGACTGCTCTTATTGTACTAGGTTTATATTTTAGAGAAACAATGTCATGATGCAATTACCCACCCGTTTACAATAAGAGGAACATGGAATCTGGAGCTTTGGAACTCTCTTATTGTCTCTTCCTACTGTAAAATTAGAATATTGAGTTACAGTGAGATAATTCTAATGAAGCAAAGCATATTCACCCTTCAGCCCCTCAAAGAGCACTCTGCTAATGTGGTTTCCTTTCTTTAATGATTCAACCCAAATCGGTGATGACCTTTCTAATGAAACATAAAACCTACAATATGCAACCTTACTAATATATTCTAATGCAATTAGGTCACACAAAAGGCTTGTTAAGTTTGTAATGTCTGCTTTCACCTTTACCAGAATTCCTAGTTATATCAGAAGTGTGTCATTTTCCACTATATTACTATTATTCTTCTCTGAATTTTTTTAAAATAAAACTTCTCCTACACACTATCACTCCATAAAATCCAGTGTTTTTTAGCAACATCTCCAGAAATATTGTTTGATTAAAAATTAGAAAAGGAGTGATAAAGTTTGCAGCTTAATAATATCCAAGTTATATATTATCAGATTGATATTTAAAAATCACTATATGTATTCTTAGAGATACTTAGTTTTATATGAATGTGTTGAATAGTTTTACATTAAATAGGGTTTTGTAGTTGTACTTATTAAATGAGTTCCTCATTAGGAATAATTATCTACTCAGAACTGCTGATGCTTAAAGGGATGTTACCTTCCTAAATAGGCATCCATATCATTGCCAGGGTCCTGTAGTAGATAGAAATCAGCTGCCTGATGAAAACTTATATTTCAGAGATGCACCCTGGTTCATTTGGAAATATGTCAACCATCTTCCATGTATAGGTTTGCCTTTTATATGTATAAACACCCAATGACCTCTTAATGTAGAGCTACTATTTTGCATGAATAAATGTGGGGAGAAGAAAATCAAAGCCCTTTGAACTGCAAGTATACCATTTTATTCTCTTATCTGGCTACACATGGCTACTTATAAGCTGAAGTTTCTGGAGCTGTCTCCCCAGCAACCTGCCTGGTCAATGGTTCTCTAGAGATAGCAGGTTGCTTACCTCCCATATGGAATTTACGCAACATAGATAACTGTCTGCCGGAAACTAAGCTGAGCCCACAAAAGTTATTGAAGGTGTGAGATTAGATCCAGCCCTGGTGGAAGAGGAATCCCAGAGGGGATTCCAAGGGAGCCAGCTCTGCTGAGGCGGCACACATGGCCCGCACCTCGGCAGGGAAGTCTGGCTGGCATCTCTACAGTCAGCCACCACCGGGTGCATGTTGCTGCAGGCACATCAGAATCTCTTAATGTACTGAAGAAGAAAGGGGGTGAGGACAGCAGGGAAGGGAAACCAGGGGGAAAAATGTATAAAAATTCACCACATAAATTAGTTGGGCTTCTCGCCGTAAAAACTAACAATTTCATCTGAATATGAAACCAGGGCTCCTTCTGCAAGTGCCTGGAGGAATTGCATCACGTAATCCACAAGGTAATTACTAAAAATGCATAGATCGTGTAGGTACCAAAAGAAGAAAAAAATCTTGTCTCCAGAAAAACATTAAAAGGTCTGCATATGTCAATGAATTAGAGTCTGTTTGCTTCTAACAGCTGCTATTTTGGGAATTCCTCTGAGGATGTTTAAAGAGCAAGTTTTGTATATTGAGGTGGCTGCTCCATTGTTGTGGACAGTTGAAACCAGAGTAGGCTATTGAGGGGAGCTAACGGTTTTGGCACTGGGTTTGGGTGTTAAGTATCAACTAACATGTTTATGCCCGCCCTTCAGATGTCCACATACAAAGACCCCTTTCTCTCCCTTCTGGCAGGAATCCAGGCCAATCTTGGAATGCTTAGTCCCCCGCCCATCATTAAGGGCCCTGTGTTAATCGTGGGGCTTCATCTCAGAAGCACCCTGGAAAGGAATGCTCACTGACCCACAGCATCCACATTTCCGCCTCTGTGGAAATTACATGCACATGAACATGGGGTTCTGAAGCAGAAATAAGAAACAATCAAGCTCAAGTCCACATGAAACTACCTAGAGGTTTAATATTTTAGCCAAGCTAGTGGGCAGATCATTGGGTTCTTGCCATCTTTAAAAAAAAATCTGTGTGATATTTGAGGGATATGATATATGTATACATACATATAGATGAGTTTTTTTTCTCATTATTTCTATGGATAACACAGATACCATATACCTTATTCAGTAGCAAGCCTAAGTCTGTTAAAATTATGTTGGCCTGATCTAAAATAATATGTTCAAATTGGGTTTTGATAAATAGGATGATAAGCAAGCAGGCAGAGAAAATATTACATCTTTCCCTGTAACTTCAAGCTGAGTGCCGTAGCTATGCTCATACAATTGAAAAACATTTTACCTTCTTTTGTCATCTATTTGGCATTAAAATTATCTTGATATTCTGTAGGCTTTGCTGAGATTGAAGATTTTAATGAGGTGCATGTTTATAAATTTATTAAAATAAAACTCACTATCAATGGAGAAGAGATGTTTGGGTCATTCCACTAGTGAACAATTTTCAGAGTCTTTTTTTTTTAACAAACAGAAAAAGAAGTAAGTAGTTTCTTTTGTGAATGTTGTAGGTTGGACATCTTCTACTCATTATGAAGAAAGAGTTAAGCATGATCTCACATCCAAATTATTAGGGTTTTAATATCTTATAAATGATTACTTATTTTCTTAAAATTGTGATTTATTTGGGTTACATATATAGTTCTTATAGTTCTTCTCCTGTGCTTAATATATTTGTTTTTGTGACTTGAATGTGAGTCTCGAGTCCTTAGAAAATAGAAAAATTTTCTCTTACATGCTGATGATTTTGCGTACTTATGTTGTCCAAATTTCATTTTTTCATTCAAGGTGTTAATACAAGAAAAGAATAATGAGAAGTAGGATAATTTGCTTATTTCTTTAAAAAAAAATACCTCTTACATTAATTAGCTTTATATGTTACGTCCCGGGTTACATTGCCAGTGTGGTGTGTTTTCAGGATTGATATTTCCTCTGTTCTATGTCAGTTGCTACTGTATTTACTGTTTAGTCCCTTAGCGTTATCAAAGGTCATGTCATCCTTTAGATCTTATGCTCCATGGAACCACTGACACTCTGATATTTTAAATACCCTGTTTGCTGACCACAAGCCATAATCTTTTTCTTTTCTCACTTGCTACATTTCTTCCTGACCCAGATAAAGACCTCTAGTTCCTTGAACCCCATACTTTCTAATGTCTCTTTCTTCTTTCCTAATGAACTTAGGCTTTGTATTCCATTCTTTTAATCATTCTCTTGCTACAACTCCAACCAGGATCCTACACACCTGCAGAACCCTGACCACGATTCAATATAGCTCTTTGTATCCTCTAATACTATGTCAGGCTGCTGTGCCCCGCTGGATAGAGACCATTTATCAAACCAGGGAATTGATAGTCAATGCTGACAACTCTTTTTCCACTTCTCTTCCTTACTATGTCTGTTTTATTTTTTTTTTTTTTTTTTTTTTTTTTTGTGGTACCAGGGATTGAACTCAGGGGCACTCGACCACTGGGTCACATCCCCAGACCTTTTTTGTATTTTATTTAGAGACAGGGTCTCACTGAGTTGCTAAGTGCCTCACCATTGCTGAGGCTGGCTTTGAACTCGCGATCCTCCTGCCTCAGCCTCCCAAAGTGCTGGGATTACAGGCGTGCGCCACCGCGCCCGGCCTGTTTTATTTTTTTTAACTAAAATTTTTCTAATTTTTTTTTCTATCCTCATTTTCCCCTATTGTCATGCACTTAGCCCAGGCTGGTATTTTTTTCCTCAAGTTGCTGGTTTTATATAAAGTATTTTTACAACAATTGTGTCTTCATACATGTATTTAGGGTAATCATGGATAACTCAGTCTGCCATTATTCCTATCCCCTTGCCCTCTCCCCCTTCCCCCTCTTTGTTCTATTTAAAGTTCTTTCATTCCTCTCATCCCCACTCCCTTGCCTTTATAAATTAGTATCTTTATATCAAAGAGATCATTCAACCTTTGGTTTTATGGGATTGGCTAACTTCACTTAGCATTATTTTCTCCAACTCCATCCATTTACCTGCACCAGGCTGGTATTGTTGCCTTTTTTCAACACAACTGAGCTTGCTTGCTAATGGCCTTTCTGCCTTATTCTTGCCCTCTTACTATCCAAGCTCTGCAAAGAAGCTATACTATTCTTTTATTTTATTTTTTTTTTACCCATAGCTGGGGATTGAACCAGGGAATGCTTTAACTGAGCTACACCCCCAACTCCTTTTATTTTTTGCCTTGAGATGGGGTCTTGCCCAGGCTGGCCTCTAACTTGCTATCCTCCTGCCTTAGCCTCCTGAGTCACTGGGATTATACCATAATAATCTTTATGCATTTCAAACATCCTCTCTTCTAACACCATTTAATGGCTTCTTTTTGTTTTAGGATGGAATCCAAACTTTTAAAGATGACATAAACCCCTATGTGATCTGGCTTTCTCCAACTTCAGAAACTCTAATAGATTTCTCTGTTCTGAAAATGCTTTCTTTTCCCCGTGGGCATTGTCATTCTCTCACTCCTCTTCACCCTCTCACCTCCAACTTTCTTTTTCCTGGTGAACCACTTTTACTGTTTCAAGGAATCCTTCCCTAAGGCCCGCCCCCCCCTCCCCACCCCAAATCCAAGTTATGCTCCTACTATGTGCTCCCAAGGCATTCTATATCTCCTACATTATAATACTTAGCACATTGTATTTTAATTGCTCATTTGTTTGCATTACCACTATTTTATGAAGTCCATGAAAGTAGGGACAAATCTCTCATTTCCATATACATAGTATAATGCTTATAAGATAATAGTTGGTAAATAAATATTTATAGCAGAGAGTATAGAGTGATGGGTTCAAATTCTGGGTCTGCCAATTACTTGCTGTACAACCTTGGATAAATTACCCACTATTTGTCTAGCTTTCTTATCTTTCTTATCATGAAATTGATAATACTACTGACTTTATATGATTGTTTTCAGCACTGAATTAATAAATGTCAAGTGTTTAGAACATTGCATGACAAAGAGTAAGTACTCAACTGATTAGTATTATCTGTTAAAGCATTTAATATGGTAATTAAAAATAATAGGAATCTACTATATATCTATCCATCCATCACTAGCTAAAAACAAGCCAGTCTTTACATACCTTTATAAAACAGTTGTACATATTAATTTGAATCTGTGACCTAAAGAGTTACATGAAATGATAAGTTAATTAATAAAATAATTGCCAATCTGATTTTTTCCTTTGGAGAACATGGCTAATGCCATCCTGCACATTGACCTGTGTCATTTTTTCCTGTATATTCTTAACAGTGACCTCACCTAGTAGCCCCATCAGTAGTTTTGACTTCCAAGCTGACTATGTCTGCCTTCATGCCAGTCTATAAAACCTGTTAGTGTTAGACCTTCTGATTTTCTGATTTTCAAATTAGGATTTTCCTTAAGTATTAGAGCCTTGGGCTGCTTCTTCAACTATACAGGGTGGCCTGAGGCACTCACACCTTTTTATGATATGGAGATTTCCAACCATCTTTAATATATAAGAATATAGAAGCTTGCAAGGTTCAGTTATTTGTCCAGAGATGTGCAACAGTTAATATACTGAAGTCAGGGATTCACAATAAAACAATACTGTTGTATATTATTAGAAAAGGAAAATTCAAGTATAAGAACATAAAATTGGTGTTTGTTTTGAAACTACAATCATGAATTTAGGCTACACTAGTCTAATCTTCTCATGAAGTAAAAGGAATTGATAAAAAGAGATCCTTAAGGTTACCACGTTTGTCTATACATACACTTATAAATTATGTACCCTGATGAATAAAATGAAGCATTGGGAGAGACTTTAGATAATTGTTGCTACTTCTAGTTGCTTTGGATCCAGAATTCTGTCCAATTTTTAGTGTTTGTCTAATAGGATGCTAGGATGGGTTATTTTTCATCTGTGTCCTCATTAGCCTTGAGTCTTGCACACAAGGTCCTGCCATATGAACTACACCCACTTCTGTCCCTCTTTTGACCTGTCAATCTTCTGTTATGTTCCTTCTTCACCCCAGATGACAAGGCTTCTTAACTGCATGGCAATCTAGTGTCTGGTTTCTTCACTGTGCATACAAATGATGGAATTCACCTGTGATCTGACATTTTCTTAGCTTTGATTTACCTTTAAATCACCCCCGACCTTTTTTTTTTTTTTTTTTTTTTTTTTTTTTTGTCTCTGTGACCAAAATACCTGACAATAACATCTTAGAGGAGGAAATGATTATTTGTGGCTCAAAGTTTTGAGGTCTCAGTCCATAGATGGCTAATTCCATTGCTGTGGGACCAAGATGAGACAGAACATCAAGGGGGAGGGGCCCAGTGCAGGAAAGCTTCTCAGCTCATCACCTGTTCAGAAAGCAGAGAGAGAAAGAAGAGTGAGAAGGAGTTGCAGGAGAGATGAACACTTCCAGGATACTCTTCCACTGGCCCACCTTCTCCAACCACACCTTGCAGTTACTGCCCAGTCATTCAAACTTGGATGGACAGATTAGGTTGCACCTCTCATACTCTAATGGTTTTACCTCTAACTATTCCTATATTAACAGGAACTTTTGGGGGACACTTTATATCCATCATAAACCACTTTTCTAGCTAATACTCTTCATTAATTCCTCACTGTTGAAACACATACCTACTCTAGTGGAAAAGACTCTGAATTTACCCAGGTTGTATTGTACTGGTTCTTCTTCTGCCTTGTTCATCTTGATTTCCTCTGTGGGATCTGCCTTCTTGCATGTTGGACAAAGTATTCACTAATTTGTAGACTTTCTTTTTCTTCTATAATTTCTGACCTTTGAGAATTCCATTCGCTTCCATAATTTACCCTGAGCCTTGTAAAAGGAGAAACTGTCTTTGTCATTTTTATGCCCATTTCCATTACTTAGTGCAATACCTGCTCATGATACGTGCTCGAAAAGGTTTGTTTACTTGACCTTAAGCTATACAGATGATTCCAGTGTCTGAATCAATAATTCCAATTTTTCTCTATTTCCAGTCCCAATAACATTGCTCCCTTTCTGTGCATTTCAAATGATAATTTAAAAAATGGTTACTAAAATTTAGCACTTGTGTGGTCTAATCAGTTGCTAGGTGAGTTAAATACATTCTTTCTACTCTACACAACAACCCTCCAAAGCGCTCATTATTATCAATATCTAATGGAGGATAAAACTGATGTCCATCTGGATATCTGGTAAGCATCTTAAACTTAACGTTAAAAAAACCCATTCTACTGTCATGTATAACTAGTTAAAACAAATAAAAATTAATTAAGATAAATAAATAAAATAAAAAAAGATAAAACCCCCCAAAACCCCAAAACTACGAACAACAAAAAAAAACCCCCTTTTTCTCCTTATCTGCTTCTTTGAAGTCTCTCCCAATGTAGAAAGGAGCACCCTATTCATCCAATTATTTACTTCGCTCACTGCTTTTCCTCCCTAGATTCAATCCATCAGTGCATGTGTCTAGTTGACTGTAAAATATCCCCTAACTGTTCACTTTTCTTCATTTCCACCCCCCTAATCCTAGTCCAGGCCACCATCTTTTGTGTGTCAGTCAGTACTAAACCTCCTGCTGGACTCCCTCACTTTCCTCTCAGTCCCCTGCACTCTATTTCCCACACTGCAGACTACTGTCTTTTAGACATATAGATCAGATCACTTTACGTGAATGATTCTAGCCTGCTATGGTTATAGCACAAACTATCTACTGTTTGATATGATGCTGTTGGCAATGTGTCTGCAGTGTACTCTATTTTGAGTCAAATGTTTGAAAATTTAAGTCGGTTAAAAGTATAAACTGAGACTTGATTCATTTATGACACCTTGGCATCAGAATCCATATAAGTGATTATTTTGTTAGAGACTTCTACTCTTTATAACATTCTTTTAAGTAGCAAGCACTTAAACTATTAGGTCTAATTTTACCATTATTTATTTATGCAACACATTTAAAGAATATATTGACTGCGTAATGTGAGAAACATTCATAACCACATGTGGATAATTTATGCTGCTTATTTTATTATCCTTTTCAAACAAGTGCAAAATAATATTTTTATAGCATTTATATTGCCCATAATTTCTATTTGTATTATCTATTGTTTTGATTTTCATTGAAATCTAACGAGGGGAAGGTCAAATAACCGAAAAGGGAAGTAAGGAAACCAAAGGAACTGTCTTTCATTTCTGTGATTCTGCTTATTTAAACCACAACTGTACATTTGAGGTCAGGTTAGCCAGTGTTGACTCGTCGATGATACTTTCTCTGGTAGTTCAGGGACTCAGATATACCATTCAGGAAACAGAGGCTTGGATATTAAGTATAAATCCTGATTATCTTGCCACAGTGTTTGAGTATGTATAATTTTCTCACACATAGATTCATGTTGGTATCTTTAAGAACATATTTCTAGTAAAATCCAGTCATTTTTGTATTAGAAAATATGACTTTTAGCGACAGTGATTTATGAGGAATGCAAATACTCATCTCTCTTTTAATTAGTGGAGGCAAGTTTCAAGCTGAGAATTGTTAAGTGTCAATGTTTACTTAATTGGGGAAATTTTCACTTCGTTGAAAACTATTTACCAATACTATTTGTTAAATGATCTGAACTTGCTCTTATGGAACACCAAAGGTAGAAAATGCCTGAACAGATTCAACATGAAAGTGTTTGAGATTTTTGTTTGTAATGCTTTTTTTCCCCCTGAAGTCTGAGACAAAACTTTCATATGTTTAAAAACACTAAAAAAAATTCCATTTTGAAATTACTGATTTTGGCAGAGAATCTGTGCCTTAGATGATCTCTTTGCTGGTTACCTGAAATTAATATAGTGAATTCCTCTATCCAAATAAAAAATTGTACTTTTAAAGTACCATTTAAATTAATGGAATTAATTTAATGGTGGAATCATATACCCAAATCTCTATTAGAAGTAAGATTATATTTCAGAAATTTAAGATGGTCCTATTCTTTTATTTATTTATTTTTATTTTTTTTAGTATACATGAAAGTAGAGTATATTTAGCATATTTATACAAAATATGGAGTGCATCTTATTCTAATTAGGATCCCAGTCTTGTGGTTGTACATGATGTGGAGATTCACTGTGGTGTCTTCATATATGTACATAGGAGAGTTAAGTCAGATTCATTCCATGTCTTTCCTATTCCTGTCTCCTCTCCCTTCCCTTCATCCCCCTTTGTTTAATCCACTGAATTTCTATCCCCTGCCCCCATGTGTTTCAGCATCCACAAATCAGAGGGAATATTCCACCATAGTTTTTTTTTTTTTTTTTTTTTGGGTTGGATTATTTTGCTTAGCATAATAGTCTCCTATATTCATCCATTTACCCACAAAAATCATGAAGTCATTCTTTTAAAGTTCTTCTCCTTTATCCTCCATTTCCCTTCCTTTTCCCCTCACTTTCTCTTCCTCCCTCCCTCCTCCTTTCCTTCCTCCCTTGTTGTTGAGTTCTTCTTCTTCTCTCAGCTCTTATGCCCAAGGGTTCATCCTAGGTAATTTTTTCCCCACTCTGCATGAGATTGATCATCATGCTCAGTTTATCCATCTCCAAGGCTTCAGCTATGTCCATGACAATGACAAGGAGTTCATATCTCCAGGTTTCACTCCTCAAAGCCTGGACTCTATTCTGTGAGTACTACAAACTCAACACATCCAGAGTAAACTTACTAACAACCTTAACCAAACTCTTCCTTTCCTCACACTCTTACTTCAGTTTTTTTTAATGCTTGATGGAGGGAATCACCTCAGGTCATCCTGGACTTTATCTCTGTGCACTCTGCCCCTAATGTTCCCAGTGTCACCAAACGCTGTTAATACTACCACTAAATGACTGTTGTTTTGTATTTCTTCTATGCAAACCCACATTCACAAGGAAACCGTCATCATCTATTACCTGTCTTTTGCAACAGGTGCTCCAACCTCCAGTTTCCTTGGTCTCCAATCCATCCTTTATTTGGCCACCAGAGCAATATTTCTATAATAAAAATCTGATGGTTATTTCTCTACCTTGAAATCTTTAATGGTTATACACTACCAAATTTAAACTCTGTTGTAGGACATATAAAGTCTTTTGCAATGGACATGTCTGTTCTCATGTGCTGTGGGCAGTGCCACATGGGCAGTGCTGTGCAGTGGTTAGAACTTAAGTTCTAGTGTCTGTGTTTCTGTTAGTTTTTCCCACATTGAATTAGTTTTCTCCCACATTTTTCTCACCTGTAAAATTTGAATTATTTGGGCATGGGGTTGTTTAGAGCGCTTTCACGTGCGCGGCCCGGGTTCGAACCTCAGCACCACATATTTTGCATTGCTCACAACTGTAAATAAATAAATATTTTAAAAAAATTTGAATTATTCTGAAAATTGCTTTGAGGATTAAGTGAGCTAATGTTGCATGTAAAGTGTTAAAAAAGAGTAGATGTTAGCTATACAACATTAATTTTATTTTAATTTATTTATTATTCCAAGTTGTTATAAATTACAGCAGAATGCATTACATATCATATTATACTTATAGAGTACATTTTTACATATCTCTAGTTGTATACAAAGTATATTCATACCATTTCTGTCTTCATAAATGCACTTAAGGGTAATGATATCCATATCATTCTTTTGTCTTTTTTTTTCTTCATCCTTTTGCTTCTTCCCTTTCCCTCCCTCCCCATTGGCCATTCTAGTGTTCCTCTAATCCTCCTATGCTCCCCGTCCCAACCTCACTGTGAATCGGCTTCCTAATATCAAGAAAACATTCAGCATTTGGATTTTGGGGATTGGTTAACTTCACTGAGCATTATATTCTCCAACTTCATCCATTTACCTGCAAATGCCATGATTTTATTCTCTTTTATTGCTGAGTAATACTCCATTGTGTATATATACCACATTTTCTTTATCCATTCATCTACTGAAGGGCATCTAGGTTGGTTCCACAGTTTAGCTATTGTGAATTGTGCTGCTATAAACATTGATGTGGCTGTGTCCCTGTAGTATGTTATTTTTAAGTCCTTTGGGTATAGACCGAGGAGTGGGATAGCTGGGTCATAAGGTGGTTCCATTTCTAGTTTTTCAAGGAATCTCCATACTGCTTTCCATATTGACTGCACCATTTTGCAGTCCCACCAGCAATGTATGAATGTGCCTTTTTCCCCACATCCTCTCCAACATTGTTTGTGTTCTTAATAGCTGCCATTCTGACTGGCGTGAGATGAAATCTTAGAGTGGTTTTGATTGCATTTCTTTAATAGCCAGAGATGTTGAACATTTTTTCATGTATTTGTTGATTGATTATATATCTTCTTCTGAGAAGTGTCTTTTCAGTTCCTTGGCCCATTTATTTTATTTTTAAAATTTTTTTTATTATTCTAATTTGTTATACATGTTTGCAGAGTACATTTCATTTCATATTACATATGAAGAGCACAATTTTTTGAGTTGCTGGTTTAATATAAAGTATTTTTTACAACAATTGTGTCTTCATACATGTATTTAGGGTAATCATGAATAACTCAGTCTGCCATTATTCCTATCCCCTTGCCCCCTCCCTCCCTTCCCCCTCTTTGTTCTATTTAAAGCTCTTTGATTCCTCTCATTCCCTTTCTCTTGCCTTTATAAGTTAGTATCTTCCTATCAAAGAGATCATTCGACCTTTGGTTTTTTTTGGGATTGGCTAACTTCACTTAGCATTATTTTCTCCAACTCCATCCATTTACCTGCAAATGCCTTGATTTTATTCTCTTTTAGTGCTGAGTAGTGTTCCATTGTGTATATATACCAAAGTTTCCCTATCCATTCATCTGTTGATGGGCATCGGGATTGGTTCCACAATCTAGCTATTGTGAATTGTGCTGCTATAAACATCGATGTAGCTGTGTCCCTGTAGTAAGCTGTTTTTAAATCCTTTGGGAATAGGCCAAGGAGTGGGATAGCTAGGTCAAATGGTGGCTCCATTCCCAGTTTTCCGAGGAATCTCCATACTACTTTCCAGATTGGCTTCACCAATTTGCAGTTCCACCAGCAATGTAAGAGTGTGCCTTTTTCCCCACATCCTTGCCAGTATTTATTGTTGTTTTTTTTTTTTTTTTTTTTTTTTTTTTTTTTTTTTTTTTTTTTATAGCTGCCAATCTGACTGGAGTAAGATGAAATCTTAGAGTTGTTTTGATTTGCATTTCTCTAATCGCTAGAGATGTTGAACATTTTTTCATACATTTGTTGATTGTTTGTATATCATCTTCTGAGAAGTGTCTGTTTAGCTCCTTGGCCCATTTGTTGATTGGGTTATTTGTTTTTTTGGTGTTAAGGCTTTTAAGAGCTTTATAAATCCTTGAGGTTAGTGTTCTATCTGATGTGCTTGTGGCGAAGATTTGCTCCCATTCTGTAGGTCCTCTATTCACCTCACTGATTGTTTCTTTTGCTGAGAAGAAGCTTTTTAGCTTGAATCCATCCCATTTATTGATTCTTGTTTTTAGTTCTTGCGCTATAGGGGTCTTATTGAGGAAGTTGGAGCCTAAACCAACATGATGGTGATTTGGGCCTACTTTTTCTTCTATTAGGTGCAAGGTCTCTGGTTTAATTCCTAGGTCCTTGATCCACTTTAAGTTAAGTTTTGTGCATGGTGAGAGAAAGAGATTTAATTTCATTTTATTACATGAGGATTTCCAGTTTTCCCAACACCATTTGTTGAAGAGGCTGTCTTTTCTCCAGTGAACTTTTTTGGCACCTTTGTCTAATATAAGATAACTGTAGGTGTGTGAGTTCATCTCTGAGTCTTCTATTCTGTGCCATTGGTCAACTGGTATATTTTGATGCCAATACCATGCTGTTTTTGTTACTATTGCTTTGTAGTACAATTTAAAGTCTGGAATAGTAATGCCACCCGCTTCATTCTTCTTGCTAAGAATCGCTTTGGCTATTTGGGTCTCTTATTTTTCCAGATGAATTTCATGATTGCTTTTTTCTATTTCTAAAGGAAATATCATGACAGACACTACAGAAATACAGAAGATAATTAGAAATTATTTTGAAAATTTATACTCCAACAAAATAGAAAATAATGAAGGCATCAAGAAATTTCTAGAGACATATGATATGCCCAAACTAAATCAAGATGATATACACAATTTAAATAGGTCAATTTCAAGCAAAAAAATAGAGGATGCCATAAAAATCTTACCAACCAAGAAAAGCCCAGGACCAGATGGATACACAGCTGAGTTCTACAAGACCTTTAAAGAAGAACTAACACCAGTACTTCTCAAACTATTTCATGAAATAGAAAAAGAGGGAACACTCCCAGACTCATTCTATGAGGCCAGTATCACCCTGATTCTAAAACCAGGCAGAGACAAATCAAAGAAAGGAAACTTCAGACCAATATCTCTAATGAATATAGATGCAAAAATTCTCAATAAAATTCTGGCAAATCAAATACAAAAACACATCAAGAAGATAGTGTATCATGATCAAGTGGGCTTCATTCCAGGGATGCAAGGTTGGTTCAATATAAGGAAATCAATAAATGTAATTCATCACATCAACAGGCTCAAAGATAAAAATCATATGATCATCTCAATAGATGCAGAGAAAGCATTTGATAAAATACAACATCCTTCATGTTCAAAATGCTAGAAAAAAATGGGGATAACAGGAACATACCTCAACATTATAATGACCATCTATGCTAAGCCCCAGGCCAACATCATTCTAAATGGAGAAATGTACATTTTTGGCATCTTTGTCTAGAATAAGATAACTGAAATTATATGTGTTAGTCTCTGTGTCCTCTATTCTGTACCACTGGTCTTCCAGTCTATTTTGGTGCCAATACCATGCTGTTTTTGTTACTATTACTCTGTAGTATAATTTAAAGTCTGGTGTAGTGATGCCACCTGCTTCACTCTTCTTGCTAAGTATTGCTTTAGCTATTCTGGGTCTCTTATTTTTCCAGATGAATTTCATGATTGCTTTTTTTATTTCTATGAGGAATGTCATTGGGATTTTGATTGGCATTGCATTAAATCTGTATAGTGCTTTTGGTAGTATGGTCAGTTTGACAATATTAATTCTGCCTATCTAAGAGCAAGGTAGATCTTTCCATCTTCTAAGGTCTTCTATAATTTCTTTCTTTAGTGTTCTGTAGTTTTTGTTATAGAGGTCTTTCAGGTCTTTGGTTAAGTTGATTCCCGAGTATTTTATTTTTTATGTTATTGTAAACAGGGTAGTTTTCCTCATTTCCCTTTCAGAGGATTTTTCACTGATCTATAGAAATGCCTTAGATTTATGGGTGTTGATTTTGTATCTGCTACTTTGCTGAATTCATTTATGAGTTCTAGAAGTTTTCTGGTGGATTTTTTTGGGTCTTCTAGGTATAAATCATATTGTCAGCGAATAGTGATAATTTGAGTTCTACTTTACCTATCCCTTTAATTTCTTTTGTCTGTCTTATTGCTCTGGCCAGCGTTTCAAGTACTATGTTAAATAGAAGTGGTGAAAGAGGGCATCCCTGTCTTGTTCCAGTTTTTAGAGCAAGTGCTTTCAATTTTTCTCCATTTAGAATTATGTTGGCCTGGGGCTTAGCATAGATAGCTTTTACGATGTTGAAATATGTTGCTGTTATCCTTAGTTTTTCTAGTGTTTTGAATATGAAGTGTTGCTGTATTTTGCCGAATGCTTTTTCTGCATCTATTGAAATACTAATATGGTTCTTATCTTTAAGTCAATTGATATAACGAATTACATTTATTGATTTCCGTATGTTTAACCATCCTTACATCCCTGGAATGAACCCCACTTGATCATGGTGTACATTATTTTTGACATGTTTTTGTATCTGATTTGCCAGAATTTTATTGAGAATTTTTGCATCTATGTTCATTAGAGATATTGGTCTGAAGTTTTCTTTCTTTGATGTGTCTTTGCCTGGTTTGGGGATCAAGGTGATATTGGCCTCATAGAATGAATTTGGAAGTGCTCCCTCTTTTTGTATTTCCTGAAATAAATTGAAGTGTATTGGTATTAGTTCTTCTTTAAAGGTCTTGTAGAACTCGGCTATGTATCCATCCAGTTCTGGGCTTTTCTTGGTTGGTAGGCATTTTCTATTTCATTGCTTGAAATTGGTCTGTTTAAATTATGTATATCATCCTGATTCAATTTGGGCAAATCATATGATTTTAGATATTTGTTGATGCCTTTGATGTTTTGTATTTTATTGGAGTATAAGTTTTCAACATAATTTTGAATTATCTTCTGTATTTCCATAGTGTCTGTTGTGATATTTCCTTTTTCATCATGTATGTTAGTGATTTGAGTTTTCTCTCTCCTTCTCTTTGTTAGCCTGGCTAAGGTTCTGTCAATTTTATTTATTTTTTCAAAGAACCAACTTTTTGTTTTGTCAATTTTTTCAATTGTTTCTTTTGTTTCAATTTCATTGATTTCAGCTCTGATTTTAATTATTTTCCTATCTTCTCCCTCTTTTGGTGTGGGATTATTTTTCTTTTTCTAGAACTCTGAGATGTAATGTTAAGTCATTTATTTGTTGACTTTTTCTTCTTTTGAAGAATGAACTCAATGCAATGAACTTTCCTCTTAGAACTGCCTTCATAGTGTCCCAGAGATTTCTATATGTTGTGTCTGTGTTCTCATTCATCTCTAAGAATTTTTTAATCTCTTCTTTGATGTCATCTGCAACTCATTGTTCATTCAGTAGCATATTATTTAGTCTCCAGGTGTTGGAGTAGCATTTATTTATTTTATTAGAAGTTGTTGTATATAGAACAGTAGCATGCATTACAATTCATAATACATATATAGAGCAACTTTTTACATAACACTGTTTGTATACAAAGTATATTCAAACTATTCATGTCTTCAATCATGCATTTGGGATACTGATATCCATCTCATTTCTATCATCTTCTTTTTTTCCCTCTCTTCATACTCCCTTGCTCCCTCCTTTCCCCACACTCTCCATTGACCTTTGTAGTGTTCCTCTAATCCTCCTCTGTTCCCCAACCCAACCCCACTGTAATCAGCCTACTTATATCAGAGAAAATATTTGGCATTTGGATTTTGAGATTGGCTAACTTCATTTAGCATTATATTCTCCAACTTCATCCATTTACCTGCTAATGCCATTATTTTATTCTCTTTATTATTTTATCATTGATTTATAATTTCATTCTATAGATAGAATGCGTGGTAGTATCTCTTTTTTTATTTGCTAAGAGTTGTTTTGTGGCATAGTATATTGTCTATTTTAAAGAAGGATCCATGTGCTGCTGAGAAGAAAGTGTATTCGCTCATTGAAGGATGAAATATTCTATATAGGTCAGTTAAATCTAAGTTGTTTATTGTATTTTTGAGTTCTATACTTTCTTTGTTCAGCTTTTATTTGAAGATCTATCCAGTGGTGAAAGGGGTGTGTTAACTCTCCAAGAATTATTGTGTTGTGGTCAATTTGACTCTTGAACTTGGGAAGAGTTTGTTTGATGAACATGGATGCTCCATTGTTTGGGGCATATATATTTATAATTGTGAAGTCTTGTTGGTGTATGGTTCCCTTAACCAGTATGTAGTGTCCTTCTTTATCGCTTTTGATTGACTTTAACTTGAAGTCTACTTTATTTGATATGAGGATGGAAACCCCTGCTTGTTTCCTCAGGCCATGTGAGTGGTATGATTTCTCCCAACCTTTCACCTTCAGCCTATGGATGTCTTTTGTTATGAGATGAGTCTCTCGGAGGCAGCATATTGTTGGGTCTGGTCTTTTTTTTTTTTTTTTTTTAATCCAATCTGCTAATCTATGTCTTTTGATTGGTGAGTTTAGGCCATTAACATTCAGAGTTATTATTGAGACCTGATTTGTATTCCTAGCCATTTTTGTTTATTTTTTGTATTTAACTTGACATGTGTCTCCTCTGATTGTTTTTTTCTTTAGTGTAATACCTCCCTCAGCTGATTTTCATCGTTGTTTTTCATTTCGTCTTCATGGAATAGTTTGCTGAGGATGTTCTGTAGTGCTGGTTTCTACTTGTAAATTCTTTTAACTTTTGTTTATCATGGGAAGTTTTTATTTCATCCTCAAATCTAAAGCTTAATTTTGTTGGATATAAGATTCTTGGTTGGTATTCTTTTTCTTTCAGAGCTTGGTATATGTTGTTCCATGATCTCCTGGCTTTGAGTGTCTGGGTTGAAAAATCTTCTGTGACACGAATTGGTCTCCCGCTGTATGTGATCTGATTCCCCTCTCTAATGGCCTTTAAGATTCTATCCTTATTCTGTATGCTAGGCATTTTCATTATAATGTGTCTTGGTGTAGATCTGTTGTAATTTTGTATATTTGGTGTCCTGTAAGCCTCTTGTATTTGGTTTTCCAATTCATTCTTCATGCTTGGGAAATTTTCTGATATTATCTCATTGATGAGATTGTGCATTTCTTTGGTTTGAAACTCTGTGCCTTCCACTATCCCAATTACTCTTCGATTTGGTCTTTTGCTGCTGTCTCATAATTCTTGGATGTTCTGCTCATGGTTTCTTACTATCTTCACTGTGTGGTCAACTTTATTTTCAAGATTATATACTTCATCTTCATTATCTGAAGTTCTTTCTTCCAGTTGATGTAGTCTGTTGGTGATGCTTTCTATAGTGTTTTTTATTTGGTTAATTGTTTCCTTCATTTCAAGGATTTCTGACTGGTTTATTTCAGAGTTTGTATACCTTTTTTGAAGTAATCTTTTGCTACTTGTATTTGCTTTCTTATATCTTTGTTGTAGTGATCAATTTTTGCCTGTATTTGCTCATTTATGTCATTCTTTGATTCACAGATCATTGTAATTATGAACCTTCTGAACTCCTTCTCTGACATTTCATCAACTTCGCTGAGCATGGGTTCTGTTATTGTAGAATCCTGGTTTGTTTGGGGTACTTTCCTCCCTTGTTTTTTCATGCAATTTGCCTTCCTTTCTTGCAGTGAAGATCTGAGATATTACAGTTTCTACCCTATATTCTTGTAATATCCGTGCAGGTTGTCTGTGCCTCACCTTAATGTTGGGCTTTCAGAACCTGCAGGTGTCCTTCGATGTATGCTATTGCAACTAAAGGTGGTGTCAACAGTAGTGGAGGTAACTGGAGATAACAGTGAAGGCGCCCCAAGATGAATGCAATGTCTCCCAGAGATGGGGCTGAAAGGGTGGGTCTTATAATGTCTTTGGGATGCATGCTCTGAGATAGGCTGCTTTTAGGCCTTGTCTGTTGTCAAAAGGTAGTGGCTACTGCGTGGGGAAGGCTATGGCTATGTCTGCAGTGTCTCAAGATGGAAATGGGTTAGACTTGTGCTCCCAGGTGGGGGGTGGGGTAGTGGACTCTGGACCTACCCTGGGGCTGGGTCCCATGCAGGTTGGTGTGGGCCGAACTGGTTGAATCTGAGCTTCTGCAGTGATCTGCTGGTTGGAAGAGGCGGTCCGGAGGTCAGTGAGCGGGGCTCAGTGAAGCTGTCCTAGGCCTGCATGAGCTCCATGAGTGGGCTCAGCCCACGTGGGCTGACTTGGGCCTGCCTGCCCTTTGGTGGAGGTGGGTGGGGCTGTCCTTGGGCCGCCTGCACTCGGGCAGAGGCCAGCAGGGCTGTCTGTGCCCACCTGCTCTGGGTCGGAGGTCATTAGGGCTGACTAGGGCTTGCCTGCCCCTGGGTGGAGGTCAGCGGGACTGACATGGGCCTGGCCGCACTCATACAACATTAATTAAAAAAAAAAAAAAAAAACCCTTTTCCACTGTGCACATAGAGAATTTCTCCAATGAGTCCACATATTGTCTTGTCTCATGGGCATGGGGAACACATGGGCACATGTGCAGAATCCATTTGCACATGGGCAGCAACTCAACCTCCTTTCTCTGGTGAAATTTTCTCAGAGACAGATTAGATGTATGACCCCCTTCTCTGCAATCCAGTGGACCCCGTGCAAGCCTTACTACAGATTCTGTTTCAATGTTCACAATTGTTTATGTATATATGTCCTCAAATAGACTGTCAGAGTGGATGGTCTTATTCATCTTTTTATTTCCCTCAGTGCCTATCATGTAAGAAGTGCTCAATAAACATTTGATAAAGGAAGGAATTAATTGTGGCACTCTTTTTTACTTGGCCTCACATTGTTTCAGTACCATAAAAAATTCTTTTTTTTCCCCTGAAAGACAATAGTATTCCATAGGGAGATTTCATAATTTTGCGAATTGAAAAATAGCCAGTTTGTTTGGGATGCACATCTCTTTTCTTCTCTGGGAACTTATATCCTGCTGATGTGAGCAAAATAAATATAGTGTTACCCTGATAAAAATTAGCCTAGGTAAGGTTCTATTTGATTTACTTAGAAAATGTGAAACATCCAGGCAAAAAATTTTAAAGATAATTCTTTCTCTTCTCTCATACTATACTGTTCATGCATTATTACCCTTTTATACTAAAACTTGTCGATGACCTGGGGAATAGTTCTGTACAAGATAGGCATTGTGAGATTCTTTTTGAGTCTGATCATGTAAATATCAGTACTGCTGAACTGGAGGAAATTGTCAAAGCAGGTGACGTTTGGGTTTAGAGCCCCTACTCCACCATGCCTTTCCCTCTGGGATTCTCTGCTTTTCATGATGACCTCTGCTTGTCCCAGCTTAAACTACTGCCATCCTCCCCAAGACTCTTCCTCCATGCCTTTCCTCAACCCTGTTTTCGAGGGAAGTTTAGCGATTTTTACACTCAACTGAGCTGTAACTGAATTCCTCTGGTCCCATTTCTACTAAGTGATCTGCACCGTAGTATATAGGCCTTAAAGCTTTGGACAATAGGAGAAGCTGATGTCAGTGTCAGCAATACCATAACCCTCACCAAGACTTCTGGTCAGAGGAATAACTAAGGCTATCAACAATTAATTGAATATTCAAAATAGCTAGCAGAGAGGATTTTGAATGTCCCCAACACAAATAAATAATATATGTCTGAGGTGCTAGATATGCCAATCATTCTGATCTGATCATTACGTATTGCATACATGTGCTGAAACATAACATGGTACCGTATACCTATATACAATTACTATGTGCCAATTAAAAATTTAAAAAACTATTTCTAAAAGATTGTGCAGTTCTACTGTCATGTGTAATTAAAAAGACCCCCCCCTCAAAAAAAAGACATGCACGAGACATTTTCTTAACAAAGAGCCCCCTTTGAATAGCTCTCCTAACAGTGAAGGAGCCCTTGAGTGTCCAGTGCTCTCTACTTTCATTGGAAATGCACAATGAAAAAGCAATTATTCTTTCATTTATTGTGGTATATTAAAAGGAGCATAAACTCTGAAGGCAGAAAGACCTGGGTTTAAAGTTTCTCCCACCAAGTCCTGCTATGGTTGTAATTGCACAACTCTGAGTTTCAGTTTCCAGCTGTAAATTGAGAATGTTTCCATCTACCTAGGGAGTAAGTGAAAGAGATAATGTTGACCAGTAGCTTAGAAATAGGCCTGGCACACAGAAGTATGTAATCAATAACAGACAACTGTCATTATTTTTTTTTAACTTATTCATATTTTAATCAAGGGTTAACATCAACCCATTTATTGTAACTGAGTCTTTAAGTAATCCCATATATATATTTTAGTCCAAACTTTTGGTCTTGTCATCACACAAACCTTCCAGACACTTTCCTCAAATACTTTTCTACCTTCTGGTTAGGAACAATTTCCCCTGGGAAGGGAGTAAAGGATGTAAGTGGAAAAGGACAGGACTGTCACTGGGACACAAAATTGATAACCTGGGGCTGGGGTTGTGGCTCAGCGGCAGAGCGCTCGCCTTGCACGTGCGCGGCCCGGGTTCGATCCTCATCACCACATAAACATAAATGTATTGCATTGTGTACAACTAAAGCAAATAAATAAATTAAAAAAAAATTGATAACCTGTCCCGGAATGCAATGTGCCATCATGAAAATGATTTAGAGACTGTAGAATCTGCCAAAGTTAATCAAGGAGTATTAACAGCTTTTTGAAATCCTTTATATTTGTGTGTGTGTGTGTGTGTGTGTGCACGCACACTTGCACATGTGTGTGAAATAGGAAGGTGAAGGAGGCCATTGGTAGATAAGTGTTCAAAAACAGAAATGTGAAAAGCCCATAATGTTTTAGCCTGGATTATCAACTCCAAAATATTGCAGGTTGACTCTAGGTTTAACACGTTATCTCCTTAAAGGTCCAAAATGAAAACCAAAACTTCTCAACTTAGGTCTCAAATGGCTGCTGTTCAAGAACACCTGAGTGCTTACTCATTTGAAAATGTACAGTTAGGATCATTAACATACCACCTTTAAGTATTTGTCCCTAAGGATATTTGTTAACTGAAACCCATTGTAAGAACTTTTGCTCCATTTTCTACATTATTTTAGATGTCTTATTCTGCTGTACATGTTAATAGCCCACATTGCTTATGTCTTTGCAAGTAGAACTTTTGGAGACTCTTTCATAGACCTTTGATTAACTCTCAGTTGCTTGAAGTCTATAAGTCAGGGATCATTCGGGGACTCTGTCCCCCTCAAAAGATTGAGCTGAGTCCTCCAGGGGAAAAATGCCAAGTTTCTTTTTTGGATGGAATTTCTTCAGCAAAGACTTCCTTTTGGCATATGTAAGGAAAATGCATTACTCTACCCCATTTATTTTACTTTTTAACCAATAAACATCCTTCCTGAAATGGACTCTGTAGTATAATTTTTGCTACATCATTTTGCTCTTGTAAGTATGATGGTCAAGCTGTATGCACTACAGTTGATATTAATGTTGATGGGAATCAGATTAAGTATAAGTGCAATTTTTAATTTGTTACATTTACTTCATTCAGGTTTAATTACAATTAGAAGGTTGTGATAAAATGCTTGGTACTATTATATAAAACAAAAATTGTATCCCCTTGTACAAACAGTATTTAATGTCTCAATCTAACAAAGTAATGGAAAATGAATGGATATTGAGTAAATCCAAATGTTCAGGTACAATTTTTTTTTTTCAGAGTAAGTACTTTCATAATACATGAAATAAGTTGAATATACTTTGGATCCATTTTTAAATTATTAATATTTAAAAATATATATTATTAGGAGCAGTGTTTCTCATTATGAATTTGAATCATTGGAGGGCTTGTTAAAACATTGCTGGCTTCTCTTCCTCCCCTCCTCTCACCTGGAAACTCCTCCCCCTGAAAGTTTTGGTTCAGTAAGTCTGTGTAGGGCTGAGAATTTACATTTCTAGAAAGTTCCCAGGTGAGGCTGCTGTTGCCGGTTGAGGTTCACATTTTGAGAACTATTGATTTAGACATGTGGATGCAAAAGAAAGAAGAGAATCTTAGGAAACAGGTTTTAGGATCATCAGCTCATTGGCACATGAACTGGGTAACTTTAAATGAGTTTCTTTTGGCAGGGCTATGTTTTCATTTATGAGATAGATATGAGAAAGCTTGTTCTGCCTACCTTCTCTGGATAGAACCGTCTAAGGCCACAGTCTGGGTATACAGAGTAGGAACTGCCTGAAGAGACCAATGGTGCTTCTCAAGCTATTATTTATAAAAGGCACTTTGAATTAATTGAAAAAAACCTGTATTCTAGAATGGGAATTCAAATCTCTATTTTCTAAGAGTTGTCTTAATTTATATGCTGCATAAATAATAATATTTGTAGAGAACCTCAGGACTCCAATACATAATCAGGTCAGAGGAACTGATTATGGAGACATTAAATTAATATTCTTTTAGTACTAATTATGATAGAAACTTGGTTCTGAGTCTGCATTTATTTAAGAAGACCCCTGTCTTCTCTGTCTCATTCTTTTGCTTGTTCAGGAAGCATTGAGTGAGGGCCCACTGTGTGTCGGATGCTGAGTTGGGAAGTGCAGTTACAGAGATGAGTTCACTGTGCTTGCAGCTTGTTAAAACACACTTAACTTGAAAGTGATGAGAACTGCTTCACAGAGCAAAGTGCTAAGCAGTGTGAGAACACAGCTGAGAGAGGACCTGATTCTGCCTGAAGGGGTCAGGGAAGTCTTCCAGTTAATGTTGTTGCTCTCTTTAAAAAGTGAATGTAAGGATATCATGGAATTGGTTCCAAAGTCCCAGCCAAATATACCCTCCTCATCTGAAAGAAAGTGCACAGTTGAATAGAAAGAAATGCTGTATTTATTTTAGGAAAACAAGCACCCTACATCAATATAAGATTCCTTCCACTTTAGATACAGTTGCTCCTGGGCATTAAGTAGGTTTGTTCACTCGTTTATTCATTCGTTCATTTACTTACCTGCTCACTAATGAAGTTTCTCATTAATCCCTTGATCTAAATATTTCGTGGCTTTTCAAAGCACGTTAAACAATATCTCAATTAATTTTTAAGGCTGAGAAGGCTGTAATAATATGGTCCTTTCTTCCCTTAACTCTTGCCACGTCCCTTTATCAACACATTTGTATTTGCTGTTTCTTCTGCCTGACTCTGTGTGTGGTTAGCTTTTCTCATCCTTCTGGTCTCAATGTAAATGCCATCTCTTTAAAATGTCTTTTCTGCTAGTTGAACGTAAGGTTTGTCCCACCTCACTCTAATGACCCTTTATTAGACCCACCTGCCTCTGTTTCTTTGCAGCATCTCACAGGTCTTAATAATATGTTGGTTTGTTCCTTGTTATCTGCCTCCCTTATTCTGTTTTGCTAGGCAAGGACTCTACCACTGACTTTCTGCCCCAGCCAGGGATCCTGAGTGGGGTTGGGGGATAGAAAGAAACAAGAGGATTGATTTTCAATACCCAATTGCAGAATGAATAAGTATTTTTAGAATGTTGTCAGGATTATTAGAAAAATGATTGTCAGTATCAGGCTTGAGGTGAAGCTGAGAACTTTTTTTGGAGCACAATTAAGGGGAAGCTGACTGCCAATCAAGTGCTCAGCTTTCTGAATAGTGAATTTGGGGTTTAAGAGCTTCTACCCTGTGACTTGGCTCTCAGCAAGAGCAAAGGGGAATTTGCCTGCTGGGAATACAGCCATGGTACCTGTTATTACTCTTTGCTTCATTAGGTAATGACTACCCCTCCAGTAAGAGTTGCCATTGTAGATCGAAAAATATTCTGGATGGACCATGAGGATTCTACCTAGAGTGAGACTCTTCTCTAAGATAGCTAACCAGCAAGGATTTATTGAACACCCAGAATGCTTAGCAGTAGCATAGGTAAGTTGGTGTCTTAGCTTGTTTTGTGATGCTTTAACAGAATACCTGACACTAGGCAATGTGTAAAGAAAAGGGGGTTATTTGTCTCATGATTCTGGTAGCTGGCAAGTCCAAACAACATGGTGCTAGCATCTGATGAGGGTCCCCTGCCTGCATCACAACATGGCAAAGAAGCTGAAAGAAAACTGGCAAAAAACCAAACCACAGAGGGTCCTGGCTCATTCTTTTATAGCAGTCTGTTTTTGTGGAAATTAACCCAGTCCTGAAAGAACTACATTAATCTTTTCCAATGGTGCTACCCATGATCTAATCATCTTCCACTAGGCCCTCTTAAAGATCTACCACCTCTCCACTCCATCCTACTGGGGTCCAAGCTTCCAACACATGAATCTTTTGGGGACAAATCATATCCAAAACATAGTATAGGCTATGTTACATTTAATTAAGCCCAATAGGCACTTTTTTAATAAAAGAAAATGTCTTGTACTTGATATTAATCAGAGAGGCAGTGAAAAGGAATAAAAATTTTTGAAATGTAGTTCCTGTCCTTAAGATGCTCGCAGCTTAGTTGGGGAGCATGTGGTAACTATTAAATAAAAACATGAAGGGATTTGTAACCATAAAATGCAATGAGCAGGGCGGATCCAAGATGGCGGATTAGAGGAAGACGCACTTCAGGACAACTCCGTGGAAAGAATCCAACAAAGCAGATAAATTGCCTTTCTTCATATATATATAGGCTAAAAATACCGATCTCCTGGACGATTTGATTACCACTACCAGAGAGAGAAAGAGACAAGCTGTCTGCAGCGGCTGGAGCCGTGAGGCTCCTGCAAAACCGCCTGGGTGGTGCACAGGCCGTGCGAAACAAAGTCAGTGTGGGGAGACCTCGCTACTACTGCAACCCCAGCCAAACTCACGGCACACCAGCGTGAAACCGGGCGATAAAAACCAGCGATAACAGCAGGCGGGATTGGTGCTGGGGAACCACGGGAGACCGCGGGCCCACAGCGCCAGTTCAAATCCACATTCCGCCTGACGCGACCCTCAGTACTGGGGCCCCGGACAGAGCGGCGCAGAGATCAGCAAACAGGGGCAGAGTCGAGCGGGCCACAGTCCGAAGCAGCGCTGTCTGCACCACAGTCACAGGTGTGGCTTCCTGGTGCTACTTCGGCAGGGAGACATCCACCCAACAGTCTTGAAAGCGACCGGCGAGGATACGGAGTCTGCGGAGCTGCTGCTGACTGGAAGGAGAGCACCGCCATCTTTGAAAGCTCCAGACAAAGGGGAGGAGACGGAGAGCGACGGCTTCAGCCATCCAGGGACTCTCCAGCTCTCTGAAGACAACGCACAATTGGGTGAGACTCGGGTGGTCAGCAGGGGAAGGCGTTTCTGAGGCTAGCACAGCAGCAACAAGAGGCTGCAACTGTAGGTGGGCTTGGGGAGGGGGTGCCTTCTGGAGGGTCCCCTTCCCGGTGTCAATCATCTGCTGACACACGCAAACCCCCTGGGCCACTCCTTCACTGAACCGTGCAGCCACTGGCCTAAGATGCAGCCTTGATTTCACTGACAGGATCGCAGACTGTCTGAACGTGGTCCAATGGCAATTGGTTTGAACTGGAAAGGAAAAAAAAGAGGGGGGCTTCCCAGGGCCCGTTTTGTCTGAGACTTGGGGTTCGACTTTTTTTTTTTTTTTTTTTTTTTTTTTTTTTTTTATTCCTTTTCTTTATGTTGGTTTGCTTGTCTTGTTAGATTGCAGGGAGGTTTTTTTTTTTTTGTTTGTCTGTTTATTTTTATTTTTCTTTTTTGGCTTTGTTTTGTTCTGCTTTTTTTTTTTTTTTTTCCTTCCGCATTGATTGTTAGTGTGTTTGCTTCCGCTCCTTTTTTCTTTCCTTCTTTTCTTCCTTCCTACTCTTGTATCTTTTCTTCCTCCTTCATCTTTCATGTTTACATCCTGCCAGTGCATACTAAACAGAGGCAAAAACAAGTTATACGCAGAACTTGGGATTTCTAGAACCGGCGCAATTGAACTGGGTAGCAAAGTGGTGTTATATACATTTTACTCTCTATTTCCTTGATTCTCTCTCTCCTCTCTCTTACACCAAATCCTACTCTTTTATCATTTTTTTTCTTTTCCAACTTACTTTATATATAAATTGATCTTTTCACCTAATTGTCAACCCCATTCTCTTTCTTCCATCGTCTACTGATACTAAACCACTTCCACTAAACCACCTTAATAGATATCTCCTTTCATACTTTCCAAGAAAGAACAATTCAAGACACTTCCTTCTTCCTAAACATAACACCTCTTTATCCAATACTTGAAGCTATAAAACCCTAACAGAAGCGTACAGAGTAAATTGGAAATAATATCTGGGTTAACAAAATCTGTACATTGTGATCAAACTTGGATTTTCTGAATAGAAAGTGTTAGGTTTTAAAAGTGTAAAGGAATTATAAGGTGATCTGATAGCATTGTACTACAGGAACAACATAAGGCTTTAAGGTAAAATCAAAATAGTCAAGGTCCCACAGTGCAGGAAGAATAGACACACAAGCAACATGAAAAACCAAGGAAAGAAAATGACACAAACAAATTAAGATACCTCATCGGTAGATGTCATGGCAAGCACAGTTGGTCAAATGCCAGAGATGGAATTTAGAAATTACATATGCGAAATGTTTATGGAACTTAAGAATGAACTCAAAAATGAGATGAGGGAGCAGGTACAGGAGGCAAAAGATCATTTTGACAAAGAACTCCAGAAACAAATACAGGAAGTAAAAGATTACTTCAATAGGGAAATAGAGGCTCTAAAGAGAAACCAAATAGAAATTCCAGAAATGAAAGAAGCAATAAACCAAAATAAAAGTTCAATTGAAAGCATCTCCAACAGAGTAGACCACTTGGAGGAAAGAACCTCAGACAATGAAGACAAAATATATGTACTAGAGAAGAATTTAGAACATACAGCAAAACTTGTTAAAAATCAAGAACATAACATCCAAGAATTATGGGACAGCATAAAAAGACCAAACTTAAGAGTGATTGGCGTAGAGGAAGGGGCAGAGTTTCAAGCCAAAGGAATGAGTAATCTATTTAATGAAATAATTACAGAAAATTTTCCAAGCTTGAGGAATGAAATGGAAAACCAAGTTCAAGAGGCATACCGAACACCAAACAAACAAAATCTCAACAGATCCACACCTAGACACATTATAATGAAAATGCCTAATACACTGAGCAAGGAGAGAATACTAAAAGCCACAAGAGAAAGGAAGCAAATTACATATAGGGGGAAACCAATCAGACTATGTTCAGATTTTTCAACCCAGACCTTAAAAGCAAGAAGATCCTGGAATAGCATATTTCAAGCTCTGAAAGAAAAGGGATGTCAACCAAGAATCTTATATCCAGCAAGATTAAGCTTTAGATTCGAAGATGAAATAAAAACCTTCCACGACAAGCAAAAGTTAAAAGATTTCACAACTCGAAAGCCAGCACTTCAGAGCATCCTGGGCAACATTTTTCATAAAGAAGAAGAGAAAGATGATAACGAAAATCACCAAAGGGAGATATTAAACTAAAGGAAATACCAATCAGAAGAGAAACCAAATCAAGCTAAAGACCATAATTCAAATAAAAATGGATGGGAATAAAAATCACATCTCAATAATAACCCTGAATGTTAATGGCCTAAACTCGCCAATCAAAAGACACAGATTATCAGAATGGATTAAAAGAAATGACCCAACAATTTGCTGTCTCCAAGAAACACACCTCATAGAAAAAGACATCAACAGACTGAAAGTGAAAGGCTGGGAAAAGTCTTATCACTCACATGGCCAGCGGAAGCAAGCAGGGGTTTCCATTCTCATATCAAATAAGGTAGACTTCAAACAAAAACTAATCAAGAGGGACAAAGATGGATATTTCTTATTACTCAAGGGAACCATCCATCAACAGGATATAACAATCATAAATCTGTACGCCCCAAATAATGGAGCACCTACATTCATCAAACAAACGCTTCTTAAGTTCAAGAGTAAAATAGACCACAACACAGTTATCCTAGGGGACTTCAACACACCTCTCTCACCAATGGATAGATCATCCAAACAAAAGCTAAACAAAGAAACTTTAAGCCTCCTCAAAACAATTAACAATTTAGACCTAATGGACATATATAGAATATTTCATCCCTCAGTAAACGAATACACATTTTTCTCAGCAGCACATGGCTCCTTCTCCAAAATAGACCATATTTTATGTCACAAGGCAACTCTCAGCAAATATAAAAAAATAGAGATACTACCCTGCATGCTATCGGACCATAAAGGGATGAAATTGGAAATCAACGACAAAACAAGGAATAAGAAAAAGTACTCCATCAACTGGAAGCTAAACAACATGCTACTGAATGAACAAGGGGTTGAAGAAGACATCAAAGAGGAGATCAAAAAATTCCTAGAGGTAAATGAAAACACAGATACATCATATAGAAATCTCTGGGACACTATGAAGGCAGTAGTAAGAGGAAAATTCATTGCACTGAGTTCATTCCTTAAGAGGAAAAAAACCCAACAAATAAATGACTTAACATCACACCTCAAAGCATTAGAAAAAGAAGAACAGACCAACACCAAGAGCAGTAGAAGACAGGAAATAATTAAAATCAGAGCAGAAATTAATGAAATTGAGACTAAGGAAACCATTCAAAGAATTGACAAAACTAAAAGTTGGTTCTTTGAAAAAATAAACAAAATTGACAGACCCTTAGCGATGCTAACAAAAAGAAGAAGAGAAAAAACTCAAATTACTAACATTCATGATGAAAAAGGGAATATCACAACAAACACCTCAGATATACAGAATATAATTAGAAATTACTTTGAAAACTTGTACTCTAATAAAATAGAAAATACTGAATGCATTGACAGATTTCTAGAGTCATATGATTTGCCTAAACTGGATGTGGAGGCTATACACAATTTAAACAGATCAATTACAAGCGAAGAAATAGAAGATGTCATCAAAAAGCTACCAACAAGGAAAAGTCCAGGACCTGATGGGTTTACAGCCGAGTTCTATAAGACTTTCAAAGAAGAACTAATACCAATGCTCTTCAAACTATTTCAAGAAATAGAAAAAGAGGGAGCTCTTCCAGACTCTTTCTATGAGGCCAATATTACATTAATTCCAAAGCCAGGCAAAGACACATCCAAAAAAGAAAACTTCAGGCCCATATCTTTAATGAACATAGACGCAAAAATCCTCAACAAAATCCTGGCAAATCGGATACAAAAACATATCAAAAAGATAGTGCACCACGATCAAGTGGGGTTTATCCCAGGGATGCAAGGCTGGTTCAACATTCGGAAATCAATAAACATAATACATCACATCAATAGACTTAAAGACAAAAATCATATGATCATCTCAATTGACACAG
The DNA here is from genome assembly GCA_025594165.1 of Tamias sibiricus. Classification (NCBI taxonomy): domain Eukaryota; kingdom Metazoa; phylum Chordata; class Mammalia; order Rodentia; family Sciuridae; genus Tamias; species Tamias sibiricus. Next base: position 84,944,004 of record CM046666.1, on the reverse strand, counting down.
AAAAAGCATTTGACAAAATACAACACCCCTTTATGTTCAAAACACTGGAAAAACTAGGAATATCAGGAACATATCTTAACATTATAAAAGCTATTTATGCAAGGCCCCGAGCTAACATTATCTTAAATGGAGAAAAATTGAAAGCATTCCCTCTAAAAACTGGAACAAGACAGGGATGCCCCCTTTCACCACTGCTATTTAACATAGTACTGGAAACTCTGGCCAGAGCAATTAGACAGATGAAAGAAATTAAAGGGATCAAGATAGGAAAAGAAGAGCTCAAATTAGCACTATTTGCTGATGACATGATAATCTACCTAGAAGACCCAAAAAACTCTACCAGAAAACTTTTACAACTAATAAACGAATTTGGCAAAGTTGCAGGATACAAAATCAATACACATAAGTCAAAGGCATTTGTGTACATCAGCGACAAAGACTCTGAAAGGGAAATGTTGAAAAATACCCCATTTGCAATAGCATCAAAAAAAATAAAATACCTGGGAATCAACCTAACGAAAGAGGTGAAAGACCTCTATAATGAAAATTATAGAACACTAAAGAAAGAAATTATAGATGAACTCAGAAGATGGAAAGACCTACCATGCTCTTGGATAGGTAGAATTAATATTGTCAAAATGTCCATACTACCAAAAGCATTATACAGATTTAATGCAATTCCAATCAAAATCCCAATGTCATTCTTCAAAGAAATTGAAATAGCAGTCATGAAATTCATCTGGAAAAATAAGAGACCTAGAATAGCCAAAGCAATCCTGAGCAAGAAAAGTGAAGCAGGGGGCATCACCATACCAGACTTTAAATTATACTATAGAGCAATAGTAACAAAAACAGCATGGTATTGGCACCAAAATAGACTGGTGGACCAATGGTACAGAATTGAGGACACAGAGACTAATACATATAATTACAGCTATCTTATATTAGACAAAGGTGCCAAAAATGTATAGTGGAGAAAGGATAGCCTCTTCAACAAATGGTGCTGGGAAAACTGGAAATCCATATGCAACAAAATGAAATTAAACCTTTATCTCTCACCATGCACAAAACTCAATTCAAAGTGGATCAAGGACCTAGGAATTAGACCAGAGACAATACACCTAATAGAAGAAAAAGTAAGCTCCAATTTCCAACATGTTGGATTAGGCCCCAAGTTCCTTAATAAGAATCCTGTAGCACAAGAATTACTACCAAGAATTAATGAATGGGATAGATTTAAACTAAAAAGCTTCTTTTCAGCAAAAGAAACAATCAGTGAGGTGAATAGAGAGCCAACTAATTGGGAACAAATTTTTAATACATGCACATCAGATAGAGCACTAATCTCTAGAATATATAAAGAACTCAAAAAACTTTACACTAAAAAAACAAATAACCCAATCAATAAATGGGCTAAGGAATTGAGAAGACACCTCTCAGAAGAAGATACATGATTAATCAACAAATACATGAAAAAATGTTCAACATCGCTGGCAATTAGAGAAATGCAAATCAAAACTACTCTAAGATTTCACTTCACTCCAGTCAGAATGGCAGCCATCAAGAACACAAGCAACAATAAATGTTGGAGAGGATGTGGGGAAAAAGGCACACTCATACATTGCTGGTGGGACTGCAAAATGGTGCAACCATTATGGAAAGCAGTATGGAGATTTCTTGGAAAACTGGGAATGGAACCATCCTATGACCCAGCCATCCCACTCCTGGGTCTATTCCCAAAGGACCTAAAAACAGCATATTACAGTGACACAGCTATCTCAATGTTTGTAGCTGCACAATTCACAATAGCTAGGTTGTGGAACCAACCTAGATGTCCCTCAGTAAATGAGTGGATTAAGAAAATGTGGTATATACGCACAATGGAATTTTACTCAGCAATAAAAGAAAACAAATTAATGGCATTTGCAGGTAAATGGATGAAGTTGGAAGACATAATGCTAAGTGAAGTTAGTCAGTCTCAAAAATCCAAGTACCAAATGTTCTCTCTTATATATAAGGAGGCTATTTCAAAGTATAGTTGGATGGGGGTACATAGGAGGATTAGAGGAACACTAGAATGGTCAAGGGAAGGGAGGGTAAGGGAGGGAGCAAGAGGGGAGGGAGGGGGAGAAAAAAAAAAAGGTGTTTGAATGAGACGGATATCATTTTCCTTAATGCATGATTGAAGACCTGAATTGTACGAATATACTTTGTATACAAACAGTTGTATGTTTAAAAGATACTAAATATATGCACTATGAGTTGTACATATTAAAAATTATAAAAATAAAATTAAAAAAAAGAATAGACAAAATAGCAAAAAAAAAAAAAAATGCAATGAGCAAATTGGACTTTGAATGTTTTAGGACTGAATGTTATGTTCTTTTTTTTTTTTTTCCCCCTACTTTTGCAGTACTGGAAATAAATGTTATATTCATATAGAATTGCTCTGTAACTACTGACGACTAGCTATGGCTTTTGATATAAAAGAACTCATGGCCTAAGCTAAAGCAGAGTTGTCTGGTAGAACTTGCTGCAATCCAGGAAATGTTTTATAATCTGTGTTGTTTAATAAGGTAGCCACCAAACCACACATGGGTTTAGAGCCCTTGAAATGTGTCTAGGGAAGCTGAGAAAGTAAAGTTTTAATTTAATTTATGTTAAACTAAATTTAAATACCTACTTAGAGTTAGTAGCTATTGTATTGAACAGCTCAGGTCCAAGGAGAAGAACGGAGTCTGTGTTCACAGGACCAGTTCTAAACTTATCCGTGTTGGAATTTTTTTTTTTTTTTTTTTTTTGTTATCAGAAGGTAACTTATGAGGGATAATGCTGTGGTACAGAATATGTTTATTATAAGTAAGTTATAATTCTGAGGGGCTGGGGTTGTGGCTTAGCGGCAGAGCGCCCGCCTCGCGCGTGCGAGGCCCGGGTTCGATCCTCAGCACCACGTAAATATAAATACATTGCATTGTGTACAACTAAAGTAAATAAATAAATATTTAAAAAAATAATTCTGAATAATATCTTTGAACCATCTATATTACCTTTAAGGTAAAGTGGTTAAAGGAATGTTTGTTTCTGTTTTTAAGACATGCATTCTCAAAAATACTCAATTTCTTGAGTTTGCAAACTTTGGTGCTGAGACTTCTATAATTTTCAAATGATTGTGATGACAGAAGGAAAAAAGTAATTGGAATTTTAGTTGAAGTGGGTACTCTGCAGAATTTTCTTTTACTAATTTAAATAAATCAACATTTTTCCTTGTATGTAAAATTTTTGAAATAAATGCAAAATTGTCTTAAGAAAGGGCTCATAAATATCCATGTACTTCCTGGATATCATTTAGTTAAAGGGCAAGAGGCAGGGACTGTAGATAATAGAGTTTTCTGCTAAAATTTGGGAATAGTCTCTAAGATTAGAGGACTGGCAAAGACATAATTTGCATAATCCATTCATCATAACCATCCAACAAGTATAATCCAGATCAATAACCCACCAGAATCTAATCAATATCCATAAGGACATACTCATTCACCAACCCTGCCCACCTCACCCACCGTCTCATTATAAATCTTGTTTCTACTCCCCCAGAATATTGAGCAACCCTGACCTGTTCCAGCAAAGTATTCCTACCAACCAGCATCAATTCACGAAATGGAAGGTCTTAGAGTCTTCAAAAGCTTTTTACAAATAAAAATTCCAGCCAACCTACCATATAACACCTGCCTGGCAACTCAGGTAAAAAGTACCATTAAAGACAACAGAAGAGTTTTATCTGGACAGACTGCAATAAGTTCCCTCTTGTTTTGCAGAAAAAGGGGTGACGAGATTCTGAAGAATGCTTCTCACTGTGGTTATAACAAGCTGACCACCTGTCTGACTTCTCCTGATCACTGGCTTTCAAAAAATTTTTCTCTGTAACAAATTGCCTTCATCAGATCTTATTGGATCAGTTTTGACCACAGGAAGTAACAAGGAAAGCACAGGAAAACTTTTTTGCTCCTTGTAGGATTATTTTGTTTTGGGGTGAATAGTCTTATAGTATTTTCTTAAGGTTTTCCACAGAACATTTATTGGATTTTCAAAACACCCACAGACCAGGTAGAAGGAATTCATGACTCTGGGAAACACTTATCAGAAGGTAAAAGCTGGTCCTGTTGTACCATAGCCAGCCCAGGCACTGTCCTGAAGAGTGAACATGTAAAATGCTACAGACTCCTAAACAGAATCTTTGCCGAGCACCTCTCTGAATTCCACAAGTGTGTCTCACAGACAGAGAGACATGCCCAGCTGCCACTGCTTCCGGGTTGGCTGAATGCATGTTGGGAGTTCTGCGGCTTTAGTGCTATCTGTATACCCAGTGAATAAATATACTGGGGTCTCAGGAGAAGTGCCTCTGGAGAGAGCTTGGTTATCTGAAAGATGTAGATTTTATATTTAATAAAAAAGTAGGCACTCCAGGTAACTGATCTCTTTGCTTTTTCTTCTCCCCCAGCTAGTGTGGAAGGTTCTGAACATGATGGTCCAGGTGAATGGATTTTTATGGTCATGGTGAGGAGTGTCAGAGTGTGTTAGGTAGCTGCAGACTTTGATGAGCTATTTAGTGAGGGCTGTTTTCAGGTGGTGATTTTTAAATGCTTTAGTGGGTGTAATAGGGACAGTTCAAGTGTTTTAATTGGGGTTCCTGGACAGCTGTCACAGTCTTGTCTGGAACTAGGAAGGAAGGAAGAAAAAGTAAATAATAAATTCACATAGAAAATTAAACTAGCTTATGTGCTAGGGAATCATTACTTATATGAATTACAAAATGAATATTTTATGTTGGCAGTTAAATTGGTTATTTTTTTAAAATAGAGGGTTTGGATCAGTTAAAGAAGCATAAATTTTATCAAAGTCTCATCCAGGAGCTTGTTAATACTCTTACCTGAAAGCATGTAACTCTCAGATGTGACAGAAACATCAGGCTATTGATGAATCATAAATGGCCAATTAACCTAGACATATTTGGATTTAGATGTCTCATATAACAAATTCACTTTTTCCCCCTCAGCTTGAATCGGTGTGCCTAAGTAAAGATATTCTTCTAAAAAGTTCCAGATCCTACACTACTCAGCACTAAAAGATAATAAAATCATGGCATTTGCAGATAAATGGATGGAGTTGGAGAAAATAATGCTAAGTGAATTTAGCCAATCCCAAAAAACCAAAGGTCGAATGATCTCTTTGATATGAAGATACTAACTTATAAAGGCAAGGGAGTGGGGATGAGAGGAATGAAAAAACTTTAAATAGAACAAAGGGGGGGGGGGGGGAGGGGCAAGGGTATAGGAATAATGGCAGACTGAGTTATCCATGACTACCCTAAATACATGTATGAAGACACAATTGTTATAAAAATACTTTATATAAAACCAGCAACTTGAGAAATTGTGCTCTTTATATGTTATATTAAATTAAATGTACTCTGTAGACATGTATAACAATTAGAATAAAAAAATGGAAAAAAAAATTCCAGATCCTGAAGTTCTTTGTGAAAGCGGGTTTCCCTTATGGTGGGATGGAGTTAGTATTTGGAGGCTTCACGCAGAGTGAAAAGGTGAGTTTGCCCTGGAGCAGAATGACCCTGTGGACCACTTTACATCTCAGCACAAACTGGCTTAGTCTTTCTTAAAATAACAGAATTGTGTTTCTATATGTGGATGCTAGTGTTATTTTAAAATAAAGCATATGAACTTATTTTAGATGTTATTATACTTTTGGAGTTTAGTTAGATTGAGGGTCTAACAGATCAGACAAATGAAAGGATTTTCCAGGGTCTAACTCAATGTTCAGCCCAGCAGATTGAGCCAGAAACTTCTGACCAACAGGGGAAGGATATTTTATATATGCCTAAAATGAAATATACTAAGGATTATAAGAACCACTATTTTCGTTGGGGATTCTATTATACAGAATGCTGTCAAGTGCTTCTACAGGACATTGAAATTGAAATGGTGAAGTTGCACAATATTCCTGTGACCTTCAGAATATTGCACAGGTTTAAATGCTCCCATCATGGGAAAATATGTAGAAGATTTAAATGTCAGAGTGACCAATTCTTCAATGGTTTGGGAGGCCTCATCTGCGGCATGACCATTTGTGTTTATATTAGATGAAGGGAATGTTTGGAAGGAGGAAGAAGCAGACATTCTGGAACAGATATTTGGACCCCTATATATCTTAATGGGGGAACTGTGTCTAGTTTACAAAAGGAAGGGCCAGGGTGGAACAATAATTTACTCAGGAGAATTATATAAAACACTCCAGAGCAGTGTTCTCCACACTAGGGGTAGGAATAGCATACATACTCTAGAGGGAGATGCTTGAGTTTGAGTCCCAGCACAGTCGTTGGGTAGTTACTAAACATCTCTGTGCTTTAGTTTCCTTCTCTATGAATTGGGGAGCATAACTGTACCTACTTCATTAAGTTATGAAGATTAAATAAGCTATTATTAGTAAAATGCTTTTAATAGTGTCTGAACACAGTAAATACTACCCAAATGATCATTAAGCAAATATGTGCATCTTTGGGGTGGCATCATATACTTGACAGGTGGGTCAAGACTAATGCTCAGGATGGAAGTGGACAGGATGGGTGAAAATTGTTACTCTATTACACAGTCCAGCAACTCATGCACACATCTTTCTACAGAGCACGTTTATTATAATCAGCTCCTTGTCCTTGGAGCTCCCCCCAGGTGGGGGTTGTGGAGATACAGGTCATCAGGAGTTGGAGCAGACTTCCTGAAGAAGATACCTTTTGGAACCCCAAGTGCATGAAACACTGTCTGGTTTACACTTGACAAGTGTGAATATCAGATAACCAAGTGACTTGCACTGGCTGAGAATGAGAACCTTAGTTCAGGTCAGATACAGAAAACCAAGTTAAGCCATGCCCTACCTCTCAAATCAAAGTCAATACTGTTTAGAACAAGAACCTAGAGAAAGACTAAGGAGTAAGGCACATGAAGATTAAAACTCCAGCTTTTTTCCTGATGGAGATTTTGGACAATACAGTTGAGGCATGTAGCAATGAAGGACTTCCTGAAATGAAGCCCAGAGGGGAACAGTGTTTCTTATCCATCCCAGGCAGCACAGGAGAACTGCAGGCAGGGTGGAGAGAAGAAATGAAAAAGATTATTCTCTAGGGACAGTTATTATGTATAAGGAAGGACCCACTTCTTTTTCCTAATTGGTAGTTCTCAAAGTATGGGTTCCCTGAGGTCAAAATTATTTTCACAGTAGTAAAGTATTATTTATCTATTAACTGTCTCTCTCAAGCAAATGATGGAATTTTCCAGAGGCTACATCATATGATATTGGGAATGATTGAATGGAGAAATTGACATTGAAGAGATTTGCAAAATTTTAAAACAGTGCTATTCTTTTCATCATAAGTTTTGCTTGAAAAATAAAGTTTTTTTTCCCATAAAATCTTTTTTATGTTAACATATAGTGAATTTATTGTTATTTAAAAATAAAGGTCTCCAGGCTGGGGTTGTGGCTCAGTGGTAGAGTGCTTGCCTCGCATATGTGAGGCACTAGTTTTGATCTTTAGCACCACATAAAAATAAATAAATTAGTAGAAGGTATTGTGTCCATCTACAACTAAAAATATTAAAAAAGATCTCCCAATAAAAATAAATAAATAGATGAGTGAAAGGAAGATCAGTAGAGTAGAAGAATAAGAACAGGGATAGAGAGGGAGGAGGGGAAGAAAAAGAGGCAGAATGTGAACTGAATTGAATTCCATGCTTATGTGATTCTGTCTGGATAAACTCAAGTACTATGCATAATTATAATGCTCTAATAAAAACATAGAGTTCACAGTTTTACTATCTGGTACAGCAAATATAACCCTCATAACTAAAAGCTCTTAGTAGGTATTTATAAATTTTAGGAGTGCACAGGAATTTTGAGACCAAAATATTTGAGGATCACTGTTTTAAATTAATAATCAAATGTCCTGTCTCCTTCCCTGGGAGGAATAAGGGGGAAAGAGAAGTCAGAAGGTGTTTAGTGTATTTTCTATCACAGGAAAAGTGACACCCCCCCCGTATCCCTACCCCACTAGTGACCCTAATGACCACTCAGGTAGCAGCAGCTTAAGATCCTTGCTCTGGTGTTTGTGAACACTAATGCCAGTGGGAAATAGGTAAAAACTCTCTCAACTTAAAATGTTGTCACATCAAGTTCTTTGCTCTTTCTGTGGAGGGAGAATAGGTACCAGCTAAGAACCTTAAACTGGATTTTGAGACATGGAATTGTATTGTGGCATGGAAAACACCTGCAAGCTATAGGAAAGCTTAAGAAGGACCATACATATAAGGTGGCAGATGGAGAAAATAGCTCACACCATTTAGAACTTATCTCCTTATTAGGAGTAGCTCAGCATTGTGCTTACCCCATATTTTTCTGTTACCTATGAAGAAAAGCCCTTTCCTAGAGACTCCAGGGGTTCATGATCAATATCTATCCCTAGCAACTTGGAGAATATTCTTTCTTCCAAAATGATTTTCTCTTTTTATATCATTATAGGGAGAGAAAATGCTTCCGATATCATACACTGATGTATAGGCTTTGATTAAGTGTGGATTGGGAATTGGGACTCATTTGCAGCAGATATGAAAAAAGGCAAGGCTTATTATATCCAAATAGCCTAATCCTGGAGGTAGCCGCATCTAGACATTATAGGACTTGCATAAATGATATATCCCAAAGTTTAGTCCCCAAATTTAAAGTGAATTCATCTAAATTCATGTGGATTGTTAGCTGCAAATCATTATTAAGAATGATTAATTAACTAAGTAATAATGGTTAAAAGAACTATATCAAATTAAGATTTTCTCTCTGAAATGATGGGCACACTTGCACCATCTACACTGACTGTCCACAATGAGGTAGGAATGGTTTTAAGTATGTACCTCGTGTTTAGTTATCACAATTACCTTATGATTGAGGTTATGTGATTACACCTGTTTTATATGCGAAGCAACTGAAGTGGTGGGAACAGGGTCTGAACCAGGCAACTGCCTCCAGAGCCCAGCACCAGCACCTGAGTGAGCCGCTGTTGTCAGGTGAGCATGTTGGAAATGGATCCCCTGCTGCACAGGAGAAGGACTGGTTATTTCTTTCCATTACTATGTTCCCTTAGGAGGATGTGTTCATACTGATCAGTTGTGCCAGAAGTTGTCAGGGCTTGCAACTCTTTGGCCACCAAACATGTCAGAACCTTAAGCAAAGCTCATGATGTCAATCCACTTCAGTTTGTTCCCTACAGGTGGGTACATCTTAATTGGACTCTGTCAACCCAGATGAATAGGACAGCATTAGAGCAAAGAAGTTGTTGTTCACCACAACCGACAACAACTTGTATGATTTTTCTTTTTCATTCACAATGGAAATAGCTTTATTATACCCTTGCTCTCAATAATTCTCCTGATAACATGCTCACTGAAAAAAAAAAATCCAAATAATGCCAAAAAATTGTGAGCAGGAAAAATAAAAATTGATTTAAATCCTTCCTCCCTGACCTGGCAACTCACACAGTCTCATGCACCTCTTTATATATACCAACGTCCAACACATCATTTTACACGAATGAGATTATGCCATAGGCTATCTTTTGATATAGGACATTAAATGATTTTAAATGTTTTCTTGCTTCTTCCTCATCTTTGATTTCTTTGCCATTAAAAATCATCCTCCCTTATCCAAGGAACCCAGGTTTGTGATCTTTAGTATTTTTCTGTGATTTGTTCAAACTTTTATAATCAACTATAACATTTTTAATATTCTAATACCTATATGATCGTCATTGCTTATTTTATGAAACATATACATGTACATATATAAAATTATATGCTTATGAAATACAGAAAAGTATATATATGGGGGCTGGGGTTGTGGCTCAGTGGTAGAGCACTTGCCTAGCATGTGCGAGGCCTTGGGTTTGATCCTCAGCACCACATAAAAATAAATAAATAAAATAAAAGTATTGTGTCCAACTACAACTAAAAAAATACTAAAAAAAGTGTCTGTATACTTGTTTATGTACATGGACATATACAGGCATGTATGTACATATACAGGGAATATATGTGTGTATAATATAATTTTTCAATTGCTTTATGAAAAGTGAGAAAAATACACGTTTGTTTTATCTGGTTTTTCTTAACAGAACCATTTTTGCTCTTTCTTTCTCTCTCTCTTTCTTCCTTTCTTTTTCATGTAGTATTGGGGACTAAACCCAGGTATGCTTGACTGCTGAGCTATATTCCCAGTCTTTTTGTTTTTTATTTTGAAACAAGGTCCTTCTATGTTGCCCAGGCTGGCCTTGGACCTACAATCCTCCTACTTTAGCCTCCCTAGTCATTGGGATTACAGGTGTGTTCTACTATGCCTGGCTGAACAGAATCTTATAAATAATTCTCAAATCAATTGGTATATACAGTGCTTAATCCATTCTGTTAATGACAACATTATATTCCAGGAACTGGAGGTACCTTATACCTTTGCAACCATACCCTTATTGATCCCTTAGTGATGGGTATTCATTTTGTTACTCTCCTCTTTTCTAGATTAAAATTTTAAGGTTCTATTCAGCAATCTAGAGACCTTAGCATTTTGTTTCTAGTGAAAAATTAGAGGAAGTTATTTCATATTTTGCATTTTTGTTATTGACAGAAAACTTCTTCAATACTACCAATTTATAGAAGATGAATAATGCAAAATGATGAATATGTGATATTGCACTTGACAGAGGAAATACTTTTCTTGAACCCAAGACTGTACAATTTTGCTGGAAACTAAAATATTTATTGTAATTTTTTTTATAAGTCATACAGTTTAAAAAAAAGCACTCAAAAATTATGGAATTATTAAGGAAAAAATGTGTAAACATCCTAGGGGACAGTAGTGGTCAGCAAAACTGAATTTCTTGTGAATAGTCTGTTTTATGAAGCAGAGCAGATAAGGCAGGCCTGTGCTTGTAGCCCTGATGCGCCATTGCTTTCTCATTCACTGTGAGCCCCCAAGCCTCGGCCAAGGAGAAGGAGAAACAATGGCAGCATGGGTGTTGTGTATGATGCATGGGGTCTGACTGCAGGCAGAATAGTTCAGAGGAACCTTGGAAATAGCGATCCCAATCTCACTGTGTTCGGGATCAGGATGAAAACGAAAGTGAAACAAGATAGAGCAGAAACAAGCAAACTTTGAAATGGTCAGTTTTAATGGAATGTAGAAATTGTTCAGAATAGGTTACAACCTGGTGCAAGAAAAATAAAACACAGCAATAAAATCTCTCTGAAAGTCATACCAGTGCTTACATGAATTAGCCAAGTGCTAATTTAAAGACTCCAGCTGTATCAAGATAAAGGGCATAAAATAATGCATTATTAAAAGAGATCTAAGAAAATATCAGCAGTTGAAGGCTGCTAAGGGAGAAAATACAAACAGAATAAAACAAAGCTTGCTAAAAAGGCTCCTGGATTTTCCCCAGACGTAAAAAGGCATTGGTGACAGATAAGATGGTGAAGGTCAAATTTTGGAAACTGGGATATGTTTTCCCAAAGGAGAAAGAGTAAAGTACCAAAGTTGCTGAGTAAAGATGCTGAGATCAGATTCAAGAAAACTGATGAAAGAGGAGGGAGAAAGAGAGAAAGGTAGCAAAAAAGAGAGTTTTTAGATGATAAAGACAATGTATAGTCAGTCTTTTATTAAGGATAAACTAAGGTCTATCAGTTTATATGAAAAGAAGTCTGAGTATTCAAGGGAAGTTCTAAAATCTTTGTTGAACTTTTTGTCATTAATCAGAATTTTGGGTAGAAAATTCCAGGCACTCAAAGTAATGATAACTAAAATTGACATGTCAACTAAATTGATTTTGTTTTGCCAATTCTGAGCACTCCCCCAACTGTGAGTTGCTAAAATATTTACTTTCAAAATTTTGGGTCTATCTAATGCAGCTAAAGATTAAAAACTTAATTCTAGTAATCTAATTTATACGATAAAATTTGGTTTAATAAATCCAACTGTAATGATTTTTATTTTATAGAAAATTTATTATGGTGTTAATGTCTTAAATATGAAGATACAAATATGACAAACAATTAAAAAATGGATGTGGTATGAATATATTAGTTTCTGGGACACAAAGAATAAAACACAGAACTATAATAACACTTACAAAATGCAACATTCACCGTCAGTTTTGTTTAACCTTGTATGAAATCTGCCTCTATTGCTATTGAAAGTTGAGAATGGCCTGTAACAGTTTTTAAACCATTTTAGAAACAAGTAAACATGGGTATATACCTTAAATATAAAACTCAAGGTAGCATTAAAGATGACAGTTGTAGAAAGAAAATGACATAGCCTTTGTGTAGATATTTTAGCATGTAATTTTCAGCACAAAATTCATATAATCAAAAGGCTTGAGTTGACCTTGAGAGGTCGTCAGGCCCATCCTTCTGCTATTACAGGGGAGCAGTTAACACAAGGCATGGTGCAATGATAGGCACAGGCAGGTGAGTTAAGGGCAATATGACTGCCTTATCTAAAAATAAGATTATTCTCACTTGAGTTTTAATATACTTAAGGGCCTTTAGCAAATACATAGCTATTTTAGAACTTATCTAAATTCTATACGTTAAATAATTTAGAGCAAATTACATTTAGCTTCATAAATAAAAGCTGCATCCTAAGGTTATAGAAGAGTGGATCAAAATAGCCATCAAAGGTATATATTGAAATAAAAACATTTTTAAAAAAATATGTTTTAATTGTTGAACCTTTATTTTATTTATTTGTATGTGGTGCCAAGAATCAAACCCAGTGCCTCACGCATGCTAGGCAAGCACTCTACCATTGAGCCACAACCCTAGCCCCATAAAAACATTTTTTAATGATAAAATTTTCATAATTTGTGTTATAGCTTCAGAAGACTTTGCACATGACTTTTAGCTTTAAATTTGATTATCTTCTGAGCAAATTATTATGTAACATTATGAGTCTATTTTGCAATACAGCAAAAAGTTTTGAGCATTTTTATAGTTTCCTTTTGAATGTAAAAAGTTGAATTCTATGGATTTAGATGGCAGAGTAGAAAAGGCAGGATCACAGAATCCCCTCCTCTCAAAACTTTAACATATTTTAAAGGATCTTGACTCAAAACTTCAACAGCAGTCAAGAAGGGAAAAGGGCATAAGGGTATACTTCATATTTTTTTATACTTTATATTAATAAGCTTTACACAGTGGTGGTGAAAGGAAAAAAAAAATTAGAAGATTCTGGAGTAGAGAGAAAGATTACTCCTTACCTGGCCTCCAGTTTTTAGGATATAGAGATTGTGCAAGGAAAGATGACAAGGAGTGAAAAGGAGAGAGGGAGAGAAGAGAGAGGAAAGAGAAAGGGGGACGGGTGAAGGAGGAAGAGAGAGAGGACAATTCTCCCTAATATCCTTTTTTGAAAAAAAGTGAACTGAGAAGCGGCAGTTTTCCTGGATAAAGTTAAGGAAAAACCCTGTAAAGCAGGAAACATTCATAGGACAGAGGCAATCAGTAGTGGTGAGAAGGGTGAGAAGACACCCTTGCCATTCTCCAGGATGTGGAGAGGGCTGAACACACTCTTGACTAATTGGAATGATTGTGTTCATGGACATTTAATGGGATTCTTCAAGAGAGCCTGAAACTCAGTTGCTTTAGCAACAGTTGCATTCAGGCCTAACAAGTGGTCCCCACTGGCTTATTTTTTGGGGGTATTTGTTATTGAACTCAGGTGCACTTGACCACTGAGCCACATCACCAGCCCTATTTTGTATTTTATTTAGAGACAGGGTCTCATTGAGTTGCTTAGTGCCTCACCTTTGCTGAGGCTGGCTTTGAACTCGTGATCCTCCTGTCTCAGCCTCCCCAGCCGCTGCAATTACAGGCATGCGCTACCGTGCATGCATGGTGATATGTGATAGTTAATTTTATGCGTCAACTTGGTTAGGCCATGGTACCCATACATTTAGTCAAATATCATCCTAGGTGTTTCTGTGATGTTAATGAGATTAACATTTAAATCAGTAGGCTTGGGGTAAAGCAGATAACCTTCCATAATGTAGGTGAACTCATCCAATCAGTTGAAATCCTTAATAGAAACAAAACTGATCTCACTGGAGGAATTCTGCCAGCAGCAAACTGCAACTCTTCTCCAGCCTGCAGGCCCACGTTCAAAATTTTGGTTTTGGATTTGCTAAGTTTCCACAATTGTGTGAATCCATTCCTTAAAATAAATCTCTTTCTCCATGCACACACACATGTGTGTGCACACATGCATACTCACACACACCCTATTGGTTTTGTTTCTCTGGAGAACTCTTATAATACATTTTAGTAAAGTACAATCTCATTTCTTGCAAACTTAAATACAGATGTTCCTGGACAGCACATGGCGTTGTATTTAGTTAGGGATCCAAGCACCTTTCTTCTTGCATCTTTATTGCTATCTGGGGACTTGAGGTTTCCTCCTAGATCCCCTGCATCTTACTGGCCTAAAGAGAGAGAAAGAGATGTCACTCACAGAGGCTTCTATGGGTAGGTTCTAGCACTCTTTGCTTTGCTGATGGTCCATTACACTTTGCTTTCTTACACTTTAGCTTCTTACACTTTGCTTTGCTGATGGTCCAGTAGGCTGAACTCAGTCAGGGTGTCATCCACTCCCAGGGGAGGCTAGGAAACACCTTGTGTCTGTGTGTACAGGAGGGAAAAGAAAGAGGCCTTGTAAACTGAGTAGTCTTTGCCACACTCTTACCTAATTCAAAGATTTGTTCAGATTACCAAATGGGAAAGTGCTTTGAAAACAATCAAGTCTCACACAAATGTGTGCTATTATTATCATTATTTCAAATGCTAAGGTTCTGCAAAGCAGACTGATTTTTCAATTGCTTGGTGAGCTCAGATATAAATAATCAAGAAATATATTCAATGTGGGGCATTTGAATGGTCTACTTAAAATAGTATTTATTGTTCTTACTGATGATAAAATAATGTGTATTGTGAAAAATATGCAGAATAGGGAAAAACAAAAAGAAAAATCCCAGGCATTCTCAATTTTTTGTATGCAGAATCTGTACAACTGAGACCTTTAGGTGATCACAACTCTCACTCACAATGGATTAAGAAGAGAAAGGAATTTATTAGCTTGTGGAACCCAGTAAGTCAAGGTGTATCTCTGGCTGTAGGCAGAGTTTAATCCAGGGGTTCATGATTACCAGAACTCTGGTTCTGTTTTTTCTCTTCTTTGCACTGATATTAGCCTTAGATCTGCTCTTGTGATAGCAGAAATGGCTGTGGCAGTTCCAAATGACATGTTCTTATACTGTACTAACCAGAGGAAGGCAGGATGGCCTTTCAGTTTATTTTCTTTGCCTCCTGGAAGCTCCCAGAAAAATCTTGTGTCTCATGGGCCTGCATTAGATTATGTGCCATCCCTGATCTAATTGTGGATGTGGGGATTTGCTCATTTCAGACAAGCCTCACCTGGGCGGGGGCAACTTCTCTCTGAACACATGGGCTCACAGGGAAATCATGGGTTCCCTATGAAGGGGCATGATATTGAGTAGTCTAAAGCAGCAAATGCCTACATACACCCATAAACACACCCCACTCAATCCCTTTACAAGAATTGATTACACTGTACATGCCATCTCTTTTATATCCTGTTGTGTGTTTTCCACCTAAGGATATATTATGTCCATTTAACCATTCTGCTAAACATTATTTTAAATATGGCTGTCAAAAACTTCAGTTCTTCTAACATGCAGCCTTCCACAATTTATTTAATAATCTATTATCAGATATTTGGGCTAATTCTAGAAAATTTGGTATTACCCTGAAATGCACAACTTTAGATATGTTTTGTATGTCAACAATGATCATAGCAACACTTTAAACTATAACTTTAGTTTTGTATTTTTAATGCTGATGTCAATCTTCCAATTACTCCTTTATAGCATATTAGTGCTGAGATCTTGAGTAATTTCTTTCTTTTTTCTCTTTCTTTCTGCACTGGGGATTTAACCCAGATTTCCTTTACCATTGAGCTACATGTTTTCTTTTACTTTTTATTTCGAGACAGGGTTTCTGCTCTAAGTTGCCCAGGCTGTCTTTGAACTTGTGATCCTCCTGTCCTTTGCCTCCCGAGTTGATGGGTTTATAGTTGTGCACCACTGTGCCTAGCTTGAACAAATTTCTTAATCTTTCTGTGCCTCACATGTAAAATGGGTTTAACAGTACCATCAATTTTGTAGCTGAAGATTAAGTGAGATGATGCATGTAAAATTAGTACAGTATATTTTAAGTGCTTGGCATTACTATTTATACATTGCCGACACACTCCATTTTAGCACCTGGCTGAGTAGGTTCTAAATGACTATTAATTTGATGAATAAATGAGGTAATATTTGATACTTAAAATACTTTGCTAGTCTTAATGTCACATTAATTAAACTTCTTCTTGTCTCCATTTAATCGAATCTCTAAATTTAACACCTATTATTATGGTTTTTTGAAAGTACAAATTTCATTACACTAATTTTATAGATGAGAATATTCTTGGGCAAAGAGAACAACAATTACACAGTAAGTTCATGTCATGATTTTAAGCCCCTCCAGTTTTATACCTATGTAAGTTTTCCCCAAGTAATGGAATAGCCAATTAGGAGACAAGGTGATAATCTTTTACCCTGATATAATTTAGCTTTAACAAATTCTATCACATCAATTTATTTTCAAATGATGTATTTCACCATACCACATAGAGTGATAACTAATGTAGATTAAAAAATAGCCAAAGAAATGGTAATAATCTAAGAGGACATTAAACAAGCACTAATAAAATTCACTTTAAAAAAAATAAAACTCAAGTTACCCTATGCATATATAAGCTGTGTTATATATTTAGAATACTACATAGCAATGAAAAAGAATGAACTATTTGTGCACATCAGAACATGGATAATCCTCCAAAAATAACATTGAGCAAAAGAAGCAAGGCACAAAAGGGTATCTACTGTTTGACTTTTATTTATATAAAGATCAAAACCAGGCAAAATCAATCTGTGAAGGTAGATGAGATTAGTGCTTACCTTGGGGGGCTGGGTATTGCTTGGGAAATATTACTAGGAAGCTTTCTGGGTTGCTGAAACTTCTATGGGATGCTCTATGCACATGGGAAAAATATTTGAGCTTTGTACTTAGAATTTATGCTCTTTTCTATTTCAAAGTTTTACTTCAATGCAAAGTTAAAAATTTTAATTAAAAATATTAAAATGTAAACATGCAAATAGGCAATGCTAAAAATGAATTCAAGGAGATTTAAATAAAATTTGCGATGCAGTTGAAAAATAAGGTACCTTAAGAAAACACACCTCAAATGCCATGAAACTTCACTGAAATATGGCAAGTCAGTATTAGAATTTGCATGTTGTAGCTTTTGGAAAAGAGGCCTAATAGAACTGAATGAGACATCTAATGAGAATAATGGATGTGAAAATATGTTCTCAAATATCAAACGCTACACATAGATTAACTTCAGAATGATTTTGGAGGTAATGGATCTGGGCAATGATCATCAGTGGCTGCTGAAACTTTTGGTGGAAGACAAATGTGTAACTCTAACAAATGATGGCAGGGAGCTCACTGATGGAGCTTCAATTACAAAAGAGAAAACTAGTCATTGACTGTCCTCATGTGTTGTGGAGGGAGTGCATGGCACCTCCTGTGAAGGATTCTTGCTAAAAAAGTTGGGCCTTAACCTGAGTCAGTCACCGTCTTTATCAGTTTTCAGGAAATATACAGGATAAAGGAACATACAGCACCGTGGGGATGCACTCAGTGTGGAAAACTTTCCAGGGCAAGTAACCCTATTTTATCTAATAAATAGCAAGAGAGGCCAGAGAATGAGGGAGGTTTGTTGCATCAGGAGGTCTAAGGATAGTTCAACTAAATACAATGTATCAATCTCATTTAGTTCTTATTCAAACTAAGCAAAACACAGTCATGAGATAATCAAGGATATCAGAACTCCAATTAATTATTAGTTGATATGAAAGAAGCTATTAGTTTGTTTGTAGGTATTGTGGTGATATGGGTGTATCTTTCAGATGATAGGGGGTAAAGGTTTTCTCTTTCAGACATATATATTCAAATTTTTGTGAATGAAGCAACATGAAGATTCAGTGTGCTCGGGATGTAGCCGAGTGGTAGAGTGCATGCTTATCACCTGCAAGACTCTGGGTCCCTTTGCTGCACCAAAGAAACAAAAATATCAATGTGTATGTGGAAAGACAAATAGATGGAACAACTCTCCATATGTCGGTGACTTTTGAAGCTGGGTAACACGTACATGAGAACCTTATTATACTATTTTCTACATTTTGAGTTTGTTTAAAAATTTTCAGCAAAAAGATAAAATTGTTTGGATATTGTTTAGTAATTTGAGACTGTAATTATTAGGGAATAAGTTGGGATGGGGAAGGTTTTCAGTCTGATCCTCATTCACTGAATTATGACACATCAAATGCTTACTCTTCAATCTTCATAGACAATTGACATTTAAATATTTTTCGTAGATACCTATTTCATTTCTGAGGTTAGGTCTCCTTCAAATTATTCTCTTACCTTAAACAAATTTGCTCCATACAACTTATCAGAGAAGGTAAAAATAAGTTCAAATAGACTTTGTAAAATATTAAATTCCTTTATAACTCAAGAGGATCATTATCTTTCTTCATTATTTACATTTTTAGAAGCTCTTCTGATATTCACATAGTTTAATATTATGATACATATTGATATATTTACTTGGCTATCAATTCAGGCACAATCAAAAGACAAAAATTATTGTCTTGTTTTCTAATGGAATTAGATGGCAATTTGTATGGTGGTGTCTCAGTGTGTAAACTCTTACCAACATCATTTTAATAGGTACTGGTTTTAGAAAAAATGATCACTCTATCAGTATAGCAAGCAATTAGCTTGATAATTTTCCACTGGTGATTGTGTTACACCATATTCTTTCTTGCCCTTGGTAAGATCTGGTTTGGGGCTAGATAATGTGTGTCTACTTAGGTACTGGACCTGAGTTGTTCAAGTTGAACCTGGTCCCCAGAATGTTGCTGCTGCCACTGCCGCTGCCTTTGAAACCCCACCCAGTACAGCTTGAGTTGTGCAGTATGAGGCATAGGGGTTTCAGAGAGCATTGCTGAGAAATGCTCTTATTTGTTCTTTCTCTGATCCAGCCATTGAATCATGGCTAAAATCTTGCATATTGTCATGGAGCTGCCAGTTTCTACCCGGGAATGAACCTGATGGGTAAATCAATAAGTAGCACAAAACAATTTGAATGAAATCTGAGCTTTCTCCTGCTTCCTTTTGCTAAGATATGAAACCTTCCATTACTTATATGAACAGAAGTTTATTAAGTTTCTTCAAACAGATGTAAACTTGAAAACATTTTTTCTTATATCTAGGAAGCAGTTTGTATTTGTGTGAATTTGTGTTTTAGCTCAATGAATCTGTTTTTAGAAATATTTCCTCAAAATTCACATTTTAGGCTTAGTTTTCGTATCATTCAAATATTCAGGAAAAAAATACCATGGGAAGTATTATTTCCTTTAACAGATAACTATAAATTGTGATTATTAGTGAAATTGCATAAAATTTAGTCTCAATTACTCTTAGAATATGCATGACCAGAGGACTAAATATATAAATAGCTTTGATTATGGGCCAAATTCTGCGTGAGTTTGTTATTTTGAAACTTGATATTTTGAAGAGAAAAAATGTTAAGTTTAATGGACCAGGCCAAAAGTAATGAGACTGGTATTTTTATATGCATGTAAAATCTTAAATGTTTATCCAAGTGTTATTTATCTTCTAAGAAGCTATCTTTAGAAGTTTATTTAATAATGTTTGCTTGTAATATGTTTGGAGGTCTTTTATAATAGCCATTTTCAAGTCACATGAAAACTGAATCTCATTCTATATTATTTTTGAGCAAAATGGTATTAATAAGTTCATTCAACCTTCTTATTTACGTAATTCAACAATGAATAAATTTTATTTCTAAAATTCAAGTTCTTTGTTTAACAATAAAGATTTCCCACCATTAAAAGTGCTCAAGTGAATGTACTACTAGTTTCCGAAGTCCAGATATTTAGGACTGTCTGCAGTGTTGTGGTACTATTATAGCCTTTGAAGGGGGCAGTGCATGTTTTGATATAAAACTTTTCTTGAACTTGCTAAAATCCTGAATGTAACTCCAAAGTCATGTGTTCTTAGAATTTTGTCTGAGTTAATTTTGTGCCAAGTGTTCTTATTTTAGTAGACTGTGTCATAACTCTCTAAAATTCTAGGTTTAGATTGGAGGAGTCATCCTGCCCTCAACTTTGGTTTCCTCACGTTAGCCATTGTCTGCATTTTAAAAATAATTTCATGTTCTTAAAGACAGAACTGAATATTTTTATATGTCTTGAGAGGGAGATTGTAGAATCAAAGGGCATAACTAATGCGAAGAATTAAGTTTGCCACTATGCACATACAGGTATGAAGTGCCCAAAATGCTAATAATGTTGGTAATTTGGATGTTATACTCCAAATATATCAATGCAAGGGTTGAATAAAGTTTCCATGTTCTTGAAAAGGAAGAGAGGATCTATACACAAATCACTTAGGACTCATTCTAGATTGCAAATGACAAAGAATTAAGTTTAACGTGGATTAAGCCAAAATTCTATCTGATTGGCTCAAAATGGTTCAGGAATATTGTTTTTTAAATCACAGCTTAGAAAAGGTGATCAAGATCTGATTTCTTTTCATCCATTGGCTCTGCTCTTTCCTGGCTTTGGTTTCCTTTTCAGACTTTATGTGGAGTAAAGATGGCAGTAACAGTTCTATTCTACAAGGTTCAAGTCCATCTGGGAAGAATCCTTGGTCTGTCCCATAAGTCTCAGTGAAAGTGTCTTTGGCTCAGATAGGGTCATGTGCCTGTCCCCAATCACTTAGAGAGGAATGAGATGTGCCAGTTGGTTTGGGCCAATCAGGACCCATTTTTGAAACTGGCAGTGAGATTAATCCTGTCCAAGCACATGTGTTGAGAATAGAGTCAGGGTTGTTTCCCTAGGCCAATTTGGAGGACAAGTGCTGGCTAGCAGAAACAACAGATGCCACTCACAAGCACAAATATCTATTACATTTCCACTTTATCCTTGGCAGTATGCTAGTGTTTTACATACATTACTTTATGTAGCACTGAAGATGTTTTTCTTTTGGTGATGTTTTATGTCTTGTAAGCTAGTCCTGGAGTGTATGTGTGTGTGTGTGTGTGTGTGTGTGTGTGTGTGTGTGTGTGTGAGAGAGAGAGAGAGAGAGAGAGAGAGAGAGAGAGGCTTTTCCTTGGGGTGACCTGAATTTGGAGTCACAGTTTAACTTAAGTTGATTTTTTATTTTGTTTTTCAATGGAAAAAATTGCCTTGTAACATGAATATGTGCATAAATGACCCACTGGATTATAGAAACAAACAAACAAAAAAAAGCCATGCAACAACATTTGACATTGCAGAATTTGATAGCTTCATACTTTTAATTCTGTCCCTTTCCACCAAGGCCTCAGCACTTCAGAGAATGGGTAACACTCTGAAGCTATATACATGTACTATGGTATTCAAATATAAGTGAAAGTAGTGAAAGTAGTCATTTTGTATTCCACCTACTGTCTAGCCAGGTGCCAAATGGAATGATAATTGTTGACAAATATTTCAAAATATAGAAGTAAAATTTTCTGATTCACAAGCCATGTAGTTACTACAGCTTCAGGCTGCTATTTGACAGTTTGAATGGAGCTTGTGGAGGATAAAAGAAAGATTTTCCAGGAAGATACCGTGCTTCATGGCTGAGTCAGGCATAGGAGAGGAGAGAGGAGAGGGACAACCAATTACTGAGCAAAGCCCCTCTCTTGTGGTTCTGACCTTGAAATACCTGCTCTTCTTCCCACTTCTTCATGCTGGTCTCCAAAGGACAGTCAGAAGGAGGTGGAAGGGATGCAATATTGTCTCTATATCTCTAAAGGATTCACCTGTAGTAAAATCAAATAACGACTAGGGGAGTTATATTAGTTAGATTTGAAAAATCAATTCTATCTAAAACCTATTAGAAAATGTTATCATCATCTTAAAACAATATCTATACTCAGATAAACTACATGTCACAAAAATCAGTATTTTTTCACATTTCTACATTTTAAAAAAAAGTTCATAGTCTTGATATCATTTTAATGATACCCATGCTATGGTCGTGATGGGGCTTCTGTGAAATAAGCTCTCTCGGCTCCTGGAAACATCAAATCCAAGAGGTAATCTCCGAGAGAGGTGAAGTTTTCTTTCAGAGCAATAAACCAGTCAAAATTCACAAAAAGGAAGCTTTAAATTTCCACATTGGGAAGGGAGTTGTTAAAGCTGGCTTTTAGAGTGATGAAACTGCAATGTGGTATTCTGAATACATTCTCTGTTATCCCCTCCCTCCCTCCACTCTGGGTCTGAGCACTTGCATTTAGAAACTGGTGGAACGTTGTCTGCATTAACATTGCCTCCTTTCTCCATTGATTTCTGCTGTGAATAGGCTTCCTTGAATTCATGGTCATCTGCATCTTTAGGGTTCCCCTAAGGGATATTGGATTTCCTGCTTCAAGGACTAATCAGAACCATTAATCAGCCATGAAAATAAGCACTGGCCTATATAGGCCAAAGGCCTGAAGGAAATTAGGGATGGCTTATTAAAAATTAGGTAGCAGGTATAGAAGAAATATATTTATGAATACTGTGTAGTTCCATAAGGGATGTGAAATGGCAAAAGAAAAAGATTTTCAGTCTTGGTGCAGGTTAGGGGTTCAGGGCTGTCTTCTAAAATAGGATAGAGGCTGCCAGGAGGTGTGCATGTTCCTCAGTCCAGGCACAGGACCATGTGGGACAGCAGAAAGCACCTGGAATGTGGCCTCAGGAGGAATGTGGTCAACTTGCTGACCCCCCACTCTCACATCTTTAATTAAATAATGTACTGGTATAATACCATCTGCAGGGGAAAAAAAGGTGGCTGTGTTTATCCCAAAGAGCGGAGTAAATATGACACCTGCTAAACCCTCTTTATTATATTTTTTTACTTTATTATTCTAATTTCTACAATCATGTTTTTTTCCCCTTAGAGGGTTGTTGTGGAGATCAAATAAAGTGCTTTATCACAAACTAGGAATTCAAAGTGGCTAGTTCTTGATTTAGTTTGGGTTTTTCCTGAAGTGGATCCTAAGCCATTCATTTGAGTATAAGAAGTTCATGTGGGAAGCAGAGGCAACAGTGGTAGGAAAGTGAGGAGAAGAAAAACAGGGAAGAGGGGTAGTAATAAAAAGAGCTAGCTATAAAGGCATTGGCTGTGGTTTGAATATATCCCCCTCCCAACACTGATGTGTCAAAAATTTATTCCCATGCAGTGATGTTGAGAGGTAGTATTTAAGAAGGGATTATGTCATGAGGACTCTTCCATTATGAATGAACGAATGCCATTAACACAGGAATGGGTTTGTTATTGTAAGAACGAATTTATTATAAAAGCAAATTCTTTCTTCTCTTGCTTTTGCTCATACATTCTCTTGCCATGTGATACTTCTATTGTGTTATGATGTGGGAAGAAGACTCTCACCAGATGCAGCTCCTTAATTTTGGACTTCCCAGCCTCCAGAACCATGACCAAATATACTTCTGCTCATTATAAATTACCCACCCTGTGCAACTGTGTTATAGCATTATAACATGGACTAAGATACTAGCTATCACTGTGGACAACTGTAGCATAATCCCATAGGATACTCTGGCAGAGGGATCTGGGTATCTGTGCATCTTGGAGAGTTGCTTGAGTGTACTCCTATAAGGCATTAATCGCTCTGTATTTTCATATACTTCCAGATTACTGGTCATGGACAGCATGGTTTTTTGTAGTCCAGGGAACTCTTCAGGCTTGGAGTGCAGACCAAACAGTTGAAATGTGTCTGGAAGACACAAGAGTTCTGAGTGATATGGGCAAGTTATGGGGTTACTGATACCATCTGCAGGTAAAAGTGGCTGTGTTTATCCTGAAGAGCAGAGTAAATGTGATACCTCCCAAACCCACTTTATTAGGGAGGTCCTTGAAGATATATACTCTGACAGAATGAAATGTAGAAGGAAGATAAACTAGCAAGGCTGTAAATGAACAGTAGAATGAACCCAGGAAAGCCAAAAAGGGGAGTCAGGATTAGAGAAAAATGGCATGTTTGTGGAGTGTTTCAGTCAGCTTTTTCACAGCTGTGACCAAAAAAGATCTGACAAGAACAATTAGAGGAGGAAAAATTTATTTGGGGGCTCGCAGTTTCAGAGGTCTCAGATCATAAAAGGCCATTTCCATTCCTCGGGGCTTGACATGAGGTAGAACATCATGGTGGAATAATGTGGTGGAGGAAAGTGGCTCAGGGCATTGCACCAAGAAGCAGAGAGAGAGCTCCTCTCAATAAGGACAGTATACATATATCCCCAAAGCACACCCTCAGGGTCCTACCTCCTCCAGTCACACTCCCAACTGCCTATAGTTACCACCCAGTTAATTCCTATTTAAAGATTAATTCACTGACTGCGTTAAAGCTCTTGTAATGCAACCATTTCACCTCTATGCATTGCCTCACACATAAGCTTTTGGGGGACACCTCATAACTAAAACATAACAGGGAGCAACTAGTCTAAGTTAGAAATGGAAGAGCACTAGGTGCAATGGCACATGCCTGTAATCCCAGTGGCTTGGGACACTGAGGCAGGAGGATCTCAAGTTCAAAACCAGCCTCAGCAACTTTAGTGAGGCCCTAAGCAACTCAGCAAGATGTCTCTAAATAAAATATAAAAAATGGGCTGGGGGGATGTGGCTCAGTTGTTAAGTGCCCTTGGGTTCAATCCCGAGTGCCATTAAAAAAATAACAGAGAGAGGGAGAGAGAGAGAGAGAGGGGAGAGAGAGAGAGAGAGAGAGAGAGAGAGAGAGAGAGAGAGAGAGAGAAAACAATCCTGGGAGGGAAGTTTACGGGTAAAGTGGAAATGGATATTATGGATGGAATATTCATTTAGATGGAGAATTAGCAAAATTTAGAAAAGAGAGACTAATAGTTGCTAGAAAGAAAAACAATGATAATTTCCTGGAAAGAAATAGCTGCATATATGAAAGCAAATGTAATTATAACTTACTACTGGTATTTTCTAGTGAATATTGTTTACATAATCATATTTTCAACTTTTAAAATCAATGTACAGACAATGCAAAAGACTTCATTATGATAGCAGAATGTAATGTAAATATCACCAACACTGGTAAAAGTTGTAGCATCAAGAAAAACCGAGGGGAAGGGTGAGAATGCTAATACTGTCTGTGACAGTCAAGAGTCAAAATCTTTCCATAGATGTGGGAACTAAAACATAAGGATGATAAATGTATTTATATGCATAATTGAGAACAAAGCAATACATTCTCAGTTGAATTTTCATGAAGTACATAATTTTTGAAAATGGGTTTTAAAAATTTTTTAATTTGTTCTAATTAGTTATACATGACACTAGGAAAACAGGTTTTTTAAAAAATGAGTAGGATGATTATTTTATTTGATAAAAAATGTATGAAGTAGCTAGGCACTGTGGCACGTATCTGCAATACCAGTGGCTTGGGAGGCTGAGACAGGAGGATCCTGAGTTCAAAGTTAGCCTCAGCAAGGTGCTAAGCAATTCAGTGAGAACCTGTTTCTAAATAAAGCACAAAATGGGGCTGGGGATGTGGCTCAATGGTTGAGTGCCCCTGAGTTCAATCCCAGTACCCTCCCCACCCCAAAATATGAAGTAGATTCACAAAATTTTAGCCACATAAAAATTTAAAACATGATCTAGTCCAACCTTCTTATTTTATAGCTATAGCATCCAAACTCAAGAGTAGAAATAACCTGTCCAAGTTTGCACAACTGACTAGTTAGCAGGAAAGATAAGACTGGAATTCAGTTCCCTTTGTTTATTCTTTTCAATATACATGACAGTAGAGTGTATTTTGACATATTATACATACATGGAGTATAACTCATTCTAATTAGGATCACATTCTTGTGGTTGCACATGATGTGGAGTTACACTGCTGATATAGTCATATATGAATATAAGAAATTTATGTCCAGTTAATCCTACTGTCTTTCCCGTTCCTATCCCCCTCTCTTCCCTTCGTTCCCCATTGTCTAATCCACTGAACTTCTAATCTTTCCCTCTACCCGCCTGTTGTGTGTTAGAATCCGCATATCAGAGAGAACTTTCAACCTTTAGCATTTTGGGATTGGCTTATTTCACTTTGCATGAGGGTCTCCAGATCCATTCATTTACCAACAAAAGTCATAAAGTCATTCTTTTTTATAGTGGAGTAATATTCCATTGTTGTACATATACCACAATTTCTTTATCCATTCATCTGTTGAAGGCCACCTAGGTTGGTTCCATAACTTAGCTATTGTGAATTGAGTTGCTATAAACATTAATGTGGCTGCATCACTGTAGTATACTGGTTTTAAGTCCTTTGGATATGAACTGAGGAGTGGGATAACTAAGTCAAATGTGGTTCTATTCCAAGTTTTTTGAGGAATCTCCATACTGCTTTCCTGAGTGATGCACCAATTTGCAGTCCCACCAACAACATATGAGTGTACCTTTTTCTTCTTCTCTCCTTTTTTTTTTTTTTTTTTTTTTTTTTAACCTTTTTGCAGAGTTAGAGCCTTGGATAAAGAGGTAGATATTTGGCAATAAGAAATGGCAAAAGCCATAGGGGGAGACTTTACTATAACTCACCAATATCTTATTCTTTTATGAAAACAAGGAAGATGACATGCCCTAGCCCTTTACTTAATTCTTATAAAACTAGTCACTGTAAGACGTGACTAGCTTTTCCACTGGGATGAAACATTTCATTGCTAGTGAGCTACTCTCTCTCTTTTCTCCACTTTCCAACCAATGACCAAGGAAGAGTTATTTTCCACCTGATGTGATTAAGCTATTGTCAGTTTAAGTGACCGGGTATCAGATCCTGCTGTTGAAATGGAATGGACAGGTACTATGAACAGAAATAAACCCTGCAATGTGAAGTAACTGATACTTGGGGGTTTCTTGTTGGCATAGACTTTCCTATCTTAATGCTGACATTGATACTACTTTCACTGGAATTAATTTTGTATTATCCATAAAGCTGAATCCCTATTGAAATAATTCTGCATCCTAGTGGTTTTAGGCCATGTATTAAAAAAAGAAAGTTTATGACTATTTTACTTTAATATTTTAATCTATTCACATTCCAAAGTGAAAAGGTACATATATGCCCATTTGCCTTAAAATAGATTATTATATAATTTCTACAGTGAAATTTTTGCCCTAAGTCTTCATTGATAACTTAAAATTTTAAGATGTGTTTAATTTGAAAGAACTTTTTTTTAATATGTGTATCGCCATTATTACTTTCTTATTCAATAATGTTTATTATTTCCAATTTATTGTAATGTTGATAACTAAGAAATAAAAATAATTTAAAAACAATCAATATTAATAAGAAGATAGGAAGCAATGTGTTTATTCTTAGTACTTTAAAATTTCATGGAAAACAAGTAATCAAGGTAACTTTCTTAGTTTTACAACCTAAATTTGTGTGAACCATATCTTTTGTATGTGTTATTAGATATGTGTTATTTTATAATTTTCTATTTTCTTCCATGATGTTTATATTAAGGTTGAACTCCTTAATACAAATTTTAAATTTTTAAAAATAAAAATAATATATATTTAAGGTTTACAATGTGATGTTTTGGTATATTACACAAAGTGAACAGAATATTATAGTCAAACTCATTAATACATCCATCTCATCACATAGTTATCAATTTTTTTGTGGTGATAACACTTAAGATTATTTTATTAACAAATTTCAAATATATAGTATAGTACTATTAACTATTGTCCCTAGTCTGTAAATCACTATCTAGAACATATTAATCCTGTATAACTGAACTTTGTGCCTTTTGGGCAACACCTCTCTAAGCACTGGTAGTAATGTTTCTATATGTCAGGAAAACGAGACATGGAATGGCATGGAATATGTGATGGTTTGGATGTGGTGTCCCCCAAAAGCTCATTTGTGACACAATGCAAGAAGGTTTACAAGAGAAATGATTGGGTTGTAAGAGCCTTAATCCAATCAGCGAATTAAACCCTTGGTAGGGATTATCTGAACGGTAACTGAAGGTGGGTAAGGGTGTGGCTGAAGGAGGTGGGATTTGGGACGGAGCTTTGGGGTATGTTTTGTATCTGGTGAGTGGAGACCTCTCTCTCTCTCTCTCTCTCTCTCTCTTTGCTTCCTGATCATCCTGTGAGCTGCTTCCTTCTGCCACATTCTTCTGCCAGGATGTCCTGCCTTACCTCTAGCCCCAGGAATGGAGTTGGCCTTCTATGCCTCTGAAACTGTGAGCCTTCAAATAAACTCTTCCTCTTCCAAGCTTGTTCTGGTCAGGTCTTTTAGTTGCAGAAGTGAAAAAACTGACTAAAACAGAGTCTGTTTGTGGAGGGTGTGTGTGTTTCCATCCTCCACTCCTCACCTTGCACTGTATCTTCCTGAAAAGCCAACATCACATAATTTTTTCACTTTTTTTCTCAGCTCTGAGCATAACTTTGGGGACAACAGGTGTCAAAATACCACTCTAAATATGTATTTCCTTAGCCTTTAAATCATCATTTATTTCACTCTATTAACTCAATACATTCTCTTTTGTCTGCTTTATTGATAAACAAAGTCCTTCTTACTTTCTAGCATACTGTCCCATTTTGTTTCTCCCTGTCCCAGGCATAATTTCTCATCCCTGTGGCCAGTGTGGCACGTACACTTCCCACGTTTATTCTCACCTCTGTTTCTAGCCCTTCTCTTGCTTCCTGCCCATCTTCTTTGCTTGTTTCAGATTGCATAAGTGCTCACTTATCCTGGATGCTGTGGTTGGTGTTAGTGGCTTTGATCTTTAGGGCCATTTTATTTGACATTGTTTCTGCATTTCTCTTCATTTGAAATTTACAACCTCTCACTCTGTGACTGCTGTGGACCACTCTTTGCTACTTTGTCACCCTGAGGTGCTTACTCCAATCATGAATTTCTACACCTTCTCCCCTTCCCTGCTTCAGGTATTTTTCTGCCATTGTCCTTATCTCCAGCTTTAGCTTTTTCCCTAGTTATGTTACCACTCTTGTTTATCACTGTTGGGACTCTTCAGACTCCTGGTTTCTCTCTGTCCATGATGTGGCACTGTTTTTCACCACTTGGCTTCAGCTACTTAGTGGTATTTCTAACCTGAATCTCCAGATCCGAAGGCAGTGTTCCTCCTCTCCCAAGGATAACTTCAGGGTGGGGGGGCTGAACTGAAGCCAGGAAATTCAGGAATATAAGGAATATTTAACAGGTGTTTCCTGTTTCCCTGGCCCTGTAGGATGCTCTATGCGTCTGTCTTAGCCCCTCTCTGCTTTAACACAATCCACAGTCTGTTAATCCCCATGATCTTCTATTTGCTCAGGTTTTACCATGAAAGGTGCCCCTCCTCTCAGATTTCCCAAACTCATATATGGGTTCTCTCATTTTCCACCAATCTCTCTATTGCCTTCCTCTTTTAGTCTCATTATCCAGCCTAGGTGTAGAATAGCTTCATTCTTTCTTTTCAGGTCTTCTAATTTTTTATATCTCACCTGAGTCCCATCAGAATCTAAGATTTTGAAAATGCAAAGCCAGTTTTTTTTCCTCTTCTCATTTTGTTTATTCTTCTGATTCCATCCAAATTTTCATCAAATAAATGTTTAATTTTTTATTTATTCTTTTTGGTTATGCAAAGCATTTTTCATTGTGTTTTACAGTAACATTCTTTTTTCCTGATCTCATGAATGCAATAAGATTGTCTGTGCATATGTGTGTGTGTGTGTGTGTGTGTGTGTGTGCGCACGCGTTCGCGTGCACATGTTTTGCTGAGGGAAACATAGGGACAGGGAAAAAAATTCCAGAAAGTTCCATAAATGAAAAAATTAATGTAGTAAACACTCTGCTCACCACCCTAGCTTCTTTGATCACAACTGCCTTCCTACCATGGTTCCCCCTCACTTCCCCCAGTTACCAGCTTACCCTTGCTGCTTGTTCTTAGGCTTCAGAGGACACTAGAGCCACTCACCCTTCCCACTGCACTGAGAGCCTCAGTTCCCCCAAAGCACCAATGGACTCTTGAGCCCACTAATCCTCATTGAGTCAACTTTCTTATTTCTAGGGCAAAAGATTTAGGATTTGGAAAGACCTGTTCTAATCCTGTCTCCAAATCTCACTAGCCTAGTGATTCTGTGGTACTGGGCTTGTCCCACATTTTCTCCTAGATTTTAATTTATTTATCTGTAGAACAGCAATAGGAATATATCTCTCATGGTATTGTTGTGGAAAAAAAACATTAAATTGTATGCAAAAGTGCTTTACAAATGGCAGAATGGAGCTGGGGATGTAGACCAGTGGTAGAGTGCTTGCCTAGCATGTATTATGCTCTGGGTTTGATTCCTAGAACCCCCCCCCCCCCAAATAAAATAAATGACAGATATCTATAAATACATGAGTTTTTTTCCTTTCCTATCTCTTTGACTTATTTCAACTCCCAGACACCTTCCCCCATTCTTGGGATATAATCAACTGTAAGCAAAAAAAAAAGTCAATCAATGAAAAATGTTTGATCTTTCCCTGAAATAGATGTAAGAATTGGAGTTCTGACTCACCCTAGCCTCTGTTCTACACTCTCAATCCTGAGCTAGCAAAGATTTAATTAAGCAAGATTCAGAATTGTAGTGACTCTGTCTGTTAGTACACATTTGTTATGGCTTGGATGTGAGGTTTCCCCCAAAAGCTCATTTGTGAGACAATGCAGGAAGGTTTTGAGAAGTGATTGGGTTAGGAGAAAATATTTTGTGATTGGTTAATCACCTGATGGGATTAATTGAGTGGTAATTGAAGGCAAGTAGGGTGTGGCTGGAGGAGGTGGGGCATTGAGGGCCTGACTTTGGGGTAAATATTTGTATTTGGCAAGTGGAGAGCTCTCTCTCAGCTTCCTGATCATCATGTGAGCTGCTTTCTTCTAGCACAGTCTTCCACCTTGATGGTCAGCCTCACCTGGAGCCCTCAGGAATGGAGCTGACTGTATAAGGACTGAGAACTCTGAAACCATGAGCCCTCAAATAAACTTTTCCTCTTCTAAAATTGTTCTGGTTGGGTATTTTAGTCACAGCAGTGAAAAAACTGTCTAAAACAACCTTATTATTTTTTGCTTTCCACCTCCATTTCCCAGCTTACCTCCTCTGTTGTTTAACCAGATAGTCATCTGTTTATAATCCTTGGCTTCCTTTCAAACCCAACTGGTGATAATGCCTGGCACATGGTAGATGTATAAGTCTTGCTGGTGAGTAAACATGTGATGTCATATATTTTCTTGATTATTCTCTTCCTTTCTGAACCACATTGTTCCCTCTCATTCCAATTACTAACTTTTGATGTTGTCCGGGGCTCTTGTTTGCTCTTTGATCTTATTCCTATTCTTACTTTAGGAGCAGACAACTCCTGAATTTATATCTGTCAGGTTAGTCTTTCTCTTGAGTCCCTGGTCTATTTTCTAATTCTCTGTTGGGTGGCCTGCCAACACTTCATATTCTGTGTATGCCAAATGGCAGTCACATCATTTCCCAGATCAACTTCCAACCTGATCAACTCTTTCCTTTGAGCAGGATCACCATAGTACCCATATCATAGACTTGTTTGGTTGTTAGAAATGAGGCAAGGTCTTTAAACCACTAAGCACAGTGACCAACACATTGAAAGTGCTCTGTAAATGTTCGCTTTTAATATCATCATGGAAAACAAGTTGAGGAGTGTGTTACTCAGCTTTTTGTCACTGTGATTGACATGCCTGACAAGAGCAACTGAAAGGAGGAAATGTATATTTTGACTAAGAGTTTCAGATATCTCAGTCCCTGATCTGATGACTATTATAGAAATATCATGGTAGAAGGGCATGGCCAAAGAAAGATGCTCAGTTCATGGCAACTGGGAAGCAGAGAAGAGAGGGGCCAAAGAAAGAAAAATTCTTTCAAGGCATGACCCCATTAACCTACTTCTTCAAACTAAGTCCAACCTCCCATTAACCCATTCAGCTTTCAATGGATTAATGCATTTGGTGAATTAATCCAATGATAAGCTCAGAATCCTCCTGAACCAATCATTGCCTTAAAGCCCTAATTGGAAACTTGCTATATTTTGGGGACCATGGTTTCAACACATGAACTTTTTGGGGGACATTTCACATCCAAACTATAATAGGGGCCTCCTAAACACCCATGTTTGTGAAGTAAAACATTTTTCTTTATAATTTATCTTTATAATGGCTCTTCAAAAACAATTGTTAATAATTACCAATTATTATTAAAAATTTGAGTTGCTATTTTAAAAAAGAAAAAAAAAGGAAAAAGTTTGATCAGAATCACAATCTATAAGTTCACTAAAAATTTTCAGATCTCTGCATTCAGCATGGCAGAACCTATTGACTGAGTCCTCTAGATGAAAGGTACAAAAATTAGGCAGCAAGGTATTTATGAACATCTGGCAGGGTAGTGAGGAAAATAGGTTATATTATGTGATATCTGTGATTCATGAACAATCGAGACAATTGATTTCATGGAGTTAAATAAATGCAAGGTATAAATAGGGAAGTACTGAAAAAAGTCTGTTGTAAAGATTTTTGAGAATAAAACAAAGACCTCAAATTTTCAGATAATTATTGGTTCGCAGAAGACTGATACCTATTTGGTTGTCTGTTCTAAATCTCAAGTATTGTTGTTATTTAAATTGGAAGTCTAGTGGCTGAATGGTGTTGAATTCAGTCAGCATAACCATATTTATTTATTTATTCTAGCCTTGGCAGCTCAATGTGTTTTGGTCAAACAAAAATCTAAAACTTCCCCTTTGGTCTCACACAGCAGCTTAAATCCAGGATAGGATACAATAACCAACTTTAATCTGAAATTTTAAAGTAAAAATTAGAAGGGAAAGTAGGAGCATTCTTCAAGTCTTTCACATGAGATTTGAATCTTGATCTTGAGTTCACAGAGTACAGAGAGCATCCTCCAATGCTGCTATCAGGGTCCTTCTTCTCAGTCAATTTTATTTATGTAGAATCTTTCATCAAAAGATCACAAAGAGCTGTCTAACCAGCTATAAAGAAACATAAATCAAAAAAGAAAATGAAATGCTCAAACAATAAAATTATACATTAGAGGCCCATTTAAAGCAGAGCATTTTAAGATGAGAGAAAAGTCTTGGCTGGAGTATACAGAACATAAGTTATAATGGGAAGCTATTTCATAATTTGGTGAAAAATGAAAAAGGCCCACTTCTAATAGTGGAGAGCCTATTATTAGGAATGATCACTTGCATACCAGTGCTTTAATGAAGGGGTGAAGAGCATAATGACGTGGAGTGGAATTGACGAAGTACAGAGGCACTCTTGCTGCTCCAGGGAAGGAAACAAAAAAGAATATTCTATTCCAAAAAATAGGCATTGTGCCCAAAGTATCATGCTCTTTAGCATACCTATTGCCTATTACTATTGTGCCTTTCTCAGAAAGCTCTATGCTAAAGTCCCACAGTACATATATAATATACATATCATATTTATGATATATCTACCACACAGGGGTCTCAAGGAAGCCAAGGGGATCTTTCAATCTCTGCTGTCATCTTTACTTGCTTCTTCAGCACAGATTAATTCAGTGTCCCCCAAGTCTAAGGATTTCCAATTTATAGTCTGAAAAATATTCATTTTAATGTCCCCAAGCATAGGGGAAAATGTAAGAATCTTGTAACAGTGTTGCTTTAACAAAAACAGCAGACATTCTTTAAAGCTTACTTTTATAGAGAAGCTAAAGATTTTTGAGATATCCATCTTTTGTTTTATTGGCATTAAAATAAATATCAAGAAAATATTCTTTGGCACAAAGTTGATAACATTTAGATTAAAGCATATATTCTGAATTCTAGAATTTCAAATATCTCTAAAGTTTCCCGTTCCCTTTTGTTCAAGTGTTCAAGTCAGACTTTTCAGACAATTTATCTTGTGGTCTGAAAATTATACCTGCCAACTTGTGGTAAGAAAAGCTATATGAAATGTGATATTCATACCTTTGTTACAGTTAAATTTTGTGTTCAACATGATGTGCACTCTCTGCATGCAATATATGTTAAGTTTAAATGATAATGATAGTAGATACAACATTTTAGCCTTTTCTTCATTTTGAGAATATGTGGCTTATTGTTTGTGTGCTCCCAGCAATTAAAAATTGCCAAGTAATGGACTGATATGAATGCTAAGGATGAAAGGAGAAAAGGAAAGAGGGGAGCAATAGGGACACAGGATCATCTCTAACCACTGGGATGGTCTCTCCGAACTAGTGATATTTGAACTAAGATCCAAAAGAAGAAAAAGTGTTAGCCACAGATGCAAGGAAAGACCTCTCAGCAGAGGGAACTGAGTGTGCAGAGAAAGGGAAAAAAATCAAGTTTGAGGTACTGAAAGAAGCCAAGTTGACCTGAATACTATCAACATGATGGGGAATTTGGACAAATAGGGATTCACTCATCAGTCGGGTTCTTGGTTACAAACTATAAAAAGGGTCCCTGTCGTCTGAATGTGCCCTCCAACATTCATATGCTAGAAACTTAATCCCAAAAGCAACAGTTAGTGGAAATGGGGTCTTTTGGGAGGTGTTTGTGTCATAACTGCTTAGCCCTCAGGAGAAGATAAGTGCTGCTATAAAAAGGGCTCTGGAGGGGGTTCTTTCTTTCTTGCCCTTCTGCCTCCTGTCATGTGAGAACACAACCAGAAAAGCCTATACCAGATGCCCACATCGATTTTGAACTTCTCAGCCTTCACAACTGTGGAATAAATTTCTGTTCTTTATAAATTACCCCATGTGTGGTATTTTGTTATTGCAGCACAAAATGGACTAAAACATCAGTGATGGCTATTGTAAGCAGAAGGGAATTTATTATAAGGCCATATATAGTATCCATAACTGACAGGAAACATGGAGAATGTTTCCTTGGAAAGTGAGCAGGAAACAAAGATTGGTAAGGAGAAGCAATGTCTTCAGGATATTGCTGGTGTTCGTGCCTGCACTGGATAGTTAATGCTACCAGTTGGGTTGGGCCAGGTGGTGCATGCCTAAAAACCCAGCTACTTGGGAGGCTGAGGCAGGAGAATTGCAAGCTCAGGGACCAGTCTGGACAACTTAGCGAGACCCTGTCTCAAAATGAAAAATAAAAAACAGACTGGGGTTGTAGCTCAGTGGTAAAATGCCCCAGGTTTAATCCCCAATACAAAACCAAAACAAAAACTTCCTAATGCTGCCAATTGATATGTGCAGGAAAGAATTTGCCAACAGTTCCTATCTGTAGTTCTATGGTCTTCTCTCAGGACTAAGAATCCTACCTGGAGGATTCTAACTAGCCAAACATAGGTTATGGGTATGTGTGCTGCTGCCAAGGGATGGAGAAAGGATGCTTGGATCCTTGGATTCAGGAAGACTTATGCAATGGGAATCTCCCTTTCTCCACATAGGACAAGAATTTAGTACAGGGCATCTAAGTGACCACCAATTCATAGAAAGTAATGTAGGTTTTATTTAGATAGCAATGGGAGGTCAATGACAGTTTTGATGGGGAGATGGATAGTTCTATGTTTTAAATAAAGATCAACTTAGCAGCTCTTATTGAATGTCTTGGGATAAATGAAGTAACATTCTGATTTTTGTCACAAAGAAAAAAAAAATATCAACCCCAGACTGCAGAACTATGGTATCTTTAATAGTGCAATGACTTTTTTTATATGGTAACTAGAATTTAAAACTTGATCAACTAAGGAATGAGTGCTTTGAATATTATTTTTCTCTTAAACTTAACTGCCTCTAGCTTCCCATCCTTTCAAAGGCAGGATTGAGGAGGTTTTAGTTACGACCTCCACTTTGACTCTGGAGAACTAAAGCAGGAGATCAAAGAACAAAACAGGACTATATAAAGCACAGAAGCCCACACCTAAAACTTGGTAAGGTTTCAGTAAAACTCAGAAATGAAACTGGACAGAATTAAAAAAAAAAAAAAAAAAAAAGAAAGAAAGAAAGAAAGAAAAGAACACAAAGCTACAAACAAAGCGTTTGGCCCTGTGAACACGGGTATGTTAAAAATTGCTACTCTTTTCATTGTGCCTTCTTTGAAAGCAATTTTGGAAAAGTAGAAATAATTTAAAATACCGTTTTTTTCTAGAATCAAATCACTGCAGACGTGATATGAATTTTTAGTGGCTGTCTTAAAGGAAAATTCCAGTTGAAGAAAGACTGAAACTAACTGTCCATTAGTTTCCCAAAGTGCACAATAAGAAAATCATTTAGAAGGGAAAAAATCTCCAATTTTCTTTGATAGTCACTGGCATAGTAGTAAAATTCAGGTGGCTAATATATTTTAAAAGCACTAGGTTAGTGACCCTGACATGATCTAATGAATTTGCTAAATGATTAATAATTCATAAATAGTCTTTTTGTAACAAAAATGAAAATTTCCCTGAATATATGCTTGAGATAAAAATAAATGGGAGGCATTTAATAAGGGCAGCTTCTGCCAGAAAGGCAAATCAAGTTAAAGTGTGATAAGTAGTTCATCTCAACACACACACACACACACACACACACACACACACCCTTGATTCATTCATTAAATTAGTGATGCTTATTTGATCAATTTGTCAATTGCCCTTCAGACTACTGTTTTTAGAGCCAATTAAATTTCTATTTAGGAAGAAAGAAAAAAGAAGACATTCAAATTTTTTTTAATGTCTTCTCAGTGCCAGACTGGTATTGTGATTGGTGTTTTATGTATGTTTTCTTATTTAATTCTCATTATAACCTTCCAAGTAGTAAATGCTATTTGGCATGTGAGGAAATTAAAGGCTCAGAGAGGGTAACAATTTTTACAAGGCAACTAAGCACAGATAGTTAGGCAGAGCTGAGATTCAAAATCATGTTTGACAGTTAACTTAAAACAATATCAACAACAAAAAAACCCTAATGTTCAATTAACTCTCTAATTTATACTTTCTGCTATACCATGCAGCCTTCCAGGAAACACATTTATTAAACTTAAAAATTTACCTGCCATAATTTAAGCAGATAGTGTATGCTTATATTAGCTAAAACCATATGAAAATTCTGATATTAGGTTGATTTTGACCTACAAAAATGGCAATATAAATATTTTCACTGAAATCATAAACATCTACAGATGATGGTAAATACTCCATTGCAATAATGATGAATTTGATTTTGTTTTTGAGTGTTGTCTGAATATAACATTATATTCATGTGAACAAAAGTAGTGTGCAAATTCTAAAAATATTAGAATGGTTTTGTGAAAATTAGTGTGTAAAAAGTGACTCCAAAAGTTACTTTCAAAAGAAAAAAAAAGAATTTAAAACACAAAAGGGATAAATTAAAGCAGATAAATTAAATATCTCTGATTTGCCCATGGTAACAGAGCATTATTAAGCACTCAGTGTGCTTGTGTGAAATTGGCAACTAAATTTCACTCAGACATAAAATACTAAACCCATTAAGTTATTAAAATGATTATTTAAAACACATTTCCCTAGAACTACAAAGGTTGAAAAAAAGTATTAGACAAAAATTTAAGGTGGAACTGATTGAAAATTCTAATATAAATTTAATATAAAACCACTAGATCATAAACTGGTGAAGTACATTTACTTTTCTAATCATGTGCATTGACTACAGAAGCTTTAAGTAAATCACTCTTCAAAACAAGAATGCAAAAATCTTGTATTCTATATAAAATTGATGGACAACACAAAATTTAAACTGCATATTTTAATACATCTTAAAATCTTTGAACTAACGAACTCCATGAGGTTACTTGTATGAGCTGGAATTAACATAGTGGAGAAAAATGGCTTGATTTGGGAATCAAGTAACACCCCCACTGATTTGAATGTACATGTACATGTTTTGGTTATCAATTTCATCAACTTTAAATAGGAAGTATCCATGCAGTTTACTGCGACATCAATTTTGGAAGAGCTCAGAGCAGATATTTATATTAATTATTTAAAGAATTATTCAAATAATTAATTAATCAAAAACTTGATCAGTACCTAGTATACATCATCAGGGATTCAGAGGTTAGTAAGGCATCTGCTATGGTTTGACTATTTGTATCCTCCAAAATTTATGCTGAATTTTAATTCCCATTATAATGCTGTTCAGAGGTTGTGGGACTTTTAGGAACTGCTTGGGTCATGAGAATGGAGGCTTAATAAGGGAAATAATGCCACTCCTGTGGGACTGGGTGAATTTTCTTGGGAGTAACTCTCCCTCTTAGGTGATTGGACCAGTTACTGGGAGAACCAGTTGTTATTAAACTAGTTTGTCCCTCATGCTTTCTTTCTTCCATATCCACCTGTGTGTTCTGCTTGTCTGCCATGTTATAATGCAGCACCAGCTCCTCTCCTACCTGGTCTTAGACCTCTAACCTCCAGAAATATGAATTAAATAAAAAATGTTCCTTTGTAAATTATCCAGTCTCAGTGATTCTATAATAGCAGCAGAAAATGAACTAAGACATCAACTCAAGGAAATTTCAGAGAGCTTGATTATGAAAAAGAAAATCTCCTTATCATTTAAAGAATATCTGTTTTTCCCCCTAGGAAGTGATAAGGCCCATGGAGGCATTTTCTTGGTTCACAGTAGAAACACAGGAAATACTGACTCTTATTATATTGGTTTTTCTATATGAAAAAAAAAAATTCCCTTTGGTATTTGGACTCCAGAAAAGAATCCCCTCCCAATTAAATCCTATTGTGACCAGGAGGAACTGTCATTGGGAGGATTGTTAAAATGGGAAAAAATAAATGGAATGGATTTTTATTTCGCCAATGGTCAAAACAGATATAAGAACCACTGAATTATATTTGAGTGTTATACAAAACAAAGCATATTTTCCAAAACATGATTGAGTGATATACAAGTACCATGTCAATTGCCCATTTTGTTGAGGGATTACTTGATGGAGAGCTAATTTGAGGAAACAAAGCATTCTGGTAAAATTCCTGAATTTGTTATATAAAACCCAGTCTTATTGTTTTCCAAAGTTTGACTACATACTTTTTTTTTTTTTTTTTTTTTTTTTTGATTTTTGACATATGGGTTTGAGTTGATCTCTTCCAGAAAAAAAAGAAGGGGGAATCAGGGTTCTCCAAGGTGATATACAAGTACCATGTCAATTGCCCATTTTGTTGAGGGATTACTTGATGGAGAGCTAATTTGAGGAAACCTGAAAGAAGTAAAAATTTGTTTTCAAGCAGTACAGGAATAATACTTGAGGGTCTGGTAAAATTCCTGAATTTGTTATATAAAACCCAGTCTTACCATTACTGTTTTCAAATCCACAGGTGTGGACACAGTTTGACTACATACTTTTTTTTTTTTTTTTTTTTTTTTTTTTGATTTTTGACATATGGGTGTCAGAGAGCCACTACCTGAGTTGATCTCTTCCTTGAATGACTGGGAGAAGACAGGGCAGGGGATTTAGAGGACATGGTTCTCAGTGTGAGCACAGAAGTGCCATTCAGCCTGCAGATTCCAAGGGTGGGGGAATCAGAGTTCTCCAGTATAGTGGAGCGAGCACTGGGGATTCCCATGGGAATCCAACTAACCTTAGGGTGAATTCTGGTACCTTGGGAAGGGAAAAGTCTCCTTTTATCAGACATCTTAATTTCTGATCTAGAAACCACTTGTAGAAAATTTAAGGTTAGACCAAGGCCAGAGTTGGGCTCTGGAAAAGATAAATTCTTGAAGAATGAAGTCATTATTGAATTTGAGCAAATTCTATCCTTTGATTTTTTTTTTTTCATACAAAAGCATATACCTTTAAGAAGAAGTGGAGATTTAAAATGGGACCTTTTTCTTTTTCTTGTGGTGCTTGGGAGTAAACCCGGGGCCTTGTGCATTCAAGGCAAGTGCTCTACCACTGATGAGCTACCCCAGTCCTGAGAACTTGTTTATACTGTGGTTTTTATCTCAAGGTATAAAGAGAGTCCTCAGGTATCTGAAGCTCTACACCCAGAGGTATATAGGAGAAGGGAATCCTTGACCACAGAGAGGTGATTCCATTCCTGGCCTGGCAGAATAGAGACCATCTAAATTCCACTGGACTCTCCAGCACAGGGTGGAAGAAAGATAATATGTGGTAGGAAGCTTCTGTGGGATTGGGGGGATTGGAGTAATTATGCTGAGTGTTGGGCATACTTTGCTGTGCTTCTTGCAACTACCACTTAACTCAGAGAGCCAGGTTAGACTTGATTTAGTGATTTCTTCTTCTATAGTTCCTTCTAACAAAGAAACAATGAAGCTGGAAATATAAGACTCTCTCCTGGCTCCCTAAACCCTGCAACCATCCAGCTGGAAGACCTCATTGCCTCATGTTGACAGGGGAGAATGGGTTGTGGTTGATAAGAGATGATGTCCACAGTTGATAACTCAAAATGAGTTAATTAGTGTCTAATTGCTCTTAAAGTAGAGCTGATATTCAGGAACAATTTATTCAAAAATTTCTTTTTCTTTTATTTTTTACCCCAGGCATTGGGGATTGAAACTGGGGTGCTCTATCACTGAGCTATACCCCCAGCTCTTTTTATTTTTTATTTTGAGACAGGTTCTCACTAAGTTGCTGAGGCTGGAATTAAACTTGTGATCCTTCTGCCTTAGCCTTCCAAGTCACTGGGATTACACAAATGTGCCACCACACCTGGCACCCCTGGTTAGTTTTCTGATGGCCATCGGTGTCAACTGAGGCATGAACACAGATAAGAAAAGAGAGGGACTATTTCAGGGAATGGGAGAGGAGGGTCCTGGGGTGATTAAAATAAAAATGAATTAGAGTCTAAGCTCCTGAGGCTTGGGGGCAGGAGGGACAAATGGGCTGAGTGAGCACTGCCCAGTGCCCCAATGAGAACCCCTGGAAATGAAGGGAAAGGAAGTTCTATTTCTGCCCGACTGATCCCTCAGTGACCCTCCCCATCAAATGAAAGCAAGATGCAGGGACTGGGACATTTCATCCTGTGGCCCAGAGTTCCTGTCAACTCCTGATCTTAAAAATGCTTCAAGTTCATCAGTGCTGGTACAAGGTGATCCAAGACCACAGTGTCCTAAGACCACTTCTGACAAAACCAAGGAGAGAAGAAAAATTTCTCCTTCTCCTTCCCTTCCTGGAAACTGTCAAGCCGATAGGGAACATCAAGAATCCTGGCAGCGCTGGTCCCTTGTTCTAAGAGGACCTGAGCAGCTGTCAATGCTAACTAACACTTTGGTGGAGCTCCCTAGGGCAATGAACCAGGATTTGGAGTTCTACTTTTCACATTGTTCCATCAGAAGCAGCTTGCTGTGGACCCAAAGGAACTCAGAAATTTTAATGAGGAGTATCTGAATATTACTGACTGCTTGGGTTGTTGGAGTCTTGTTTTCTCATACTAACATTTGAAAAAACAACCCCCCCTAAATAAAACTATCCCTCATTTTAGTGCTTTAGATACACGTTCTGAAACACTAAAGATATAAAATAAAACCTTCTTCCCTTTAATGTGTATGATCTGGAATAACGTTATTGTATTTGTTTAGTCAGATCCATTAGGGTGCTAATAACTTAGTGGAATTTGGGTGGATGCTGTTGGTCAAGGGTAGCAGTGCGAAGCAGTGGCTATAAAGATATGACCTGATTTCTTATGACACTGTTAATTTGGTGAGGAAAACATGTACAGGATTCACAAAATGAAATGAATCATGAGAAAATGAGGGCAGGAAAATGCTGTGAGCTAAGTATGAAAGAACTTGTTCTTTGGTTGTTCAAAACTGATATTTAAGGGTACAGGGGAATAGTGACCTTGGGGATGGGGTAGGTGTGATAAGTCATATTTAAACCCTACCTAGCAGCAACCAGTAATTAATGGGCCTGGTGACCTGGCACCAAGTAAATCAATTTAACTTTGGCACATCATGTTTCCCCCTGGGACGTTCCTCTGCAAGTTATAGTATCAATGCTTGAAATAAGGAATTTTCACTTCCCTCATATTAAGTATGAGTGGAGTTCTGTGACTGACAGCAAGCTTCATAGTCAGGCACTCTGCTTTGGGAAGGAACACTGGGGAAGAGATACACTTTTTGACATTTCAAGGAGGCCTCTCTGTGTGAGTTATTGCCAAGCACTCAATGGCAGCCACATTTGTTTACGCCCTCCCTGCGCTACCAGTGCTGCATTCATTGTTGGCAAAGCTCTTTGGGATAATTTGTATATGAAGGATTCCATATAAAAATCAGCGTTTATTTCTTTTTGTATCATGCTTTTGGAGCCTGACACATAAGGGTGCTTTTATATGCAGCATGCAGGAAATTAAGCACTCAACTCCTATTAACACCACTAGAACTATGCTCCTGGTGTTCTAGCTGGGGCCACGGAAAGAGGTTCACAGGTATGCAAGTAAATTGAAACAAAGACAGGGTACAACTCAGATATTTATTCAGCTGTTGAAAGTTTTATGGGCAACCAGGCTACAAATAATGTGAATTATTTTACTGAATGTTTGCTGGAGAAATGGAACTTAAACTATCCTTTTCATTTTATTTGTGGATTGTGTGTGTGTGTGTAGCATGTGTGTATAATGTGTGTGTAAACAATAAAATGTCCACTATCAGTATCTCATTATCTAGAAACTTCCACTAATTGGCGTAATTGTGATTCATTGAGGAAATGATGCTATTAATTTACATCATAAGCTTGAAACACTGCAAAATCCTGTAGCTCCTTCAGAATCTTGAAAGACAATAAATTGAGCCTTATTGGGTTTTGATGTTTATTGCTTTTGAATTCTTTAAGCAAAGATAATTCCTGTGACATACGAAGTATATTTTACATTTAGATCATGTTTAATAAGAATTTGCACTAAAAGGGATGCAAACACGTTTTATGATCACAGCAAATAACTAACTCACGTTCTCTACAAATATACAAACTACTAAATTATTCTAGTCTTACATGATATCTATAATGTATAATATGATATATAAATATGTACATGTATACAGATACATAATATATATGAGATAATTTTGTGG
The DNA here is from genome assembly GCA_025594165.1 of Tamias sibiricus. Taxonomy (NCBI): domain Eukaryota; kingdom Metazoa; phylum Chordata; class Mammalia; order Rodentia; family Sciuridae; genus Tamias; species Tamias sibiricus. The sequence goes on along the minus strand of CM046666.1, from coordinate 84,900,571 downwards.
CTCTTTTATGACATAGCAAATCAAAATTGTTCTTATTTGAAGCTTGTTAAATTATGGTCAGTCTTTCTTACTTGCAATCTAATTAATAGAAAATCCTTTGGTTAAAATAAAAAATGATAGTACAGCAGCCAGGTGGTGTCAATGGACTGTAGACAGAGACCAAAAACGATTTAAAGTTCTCATCTATCATGTCCATGGTGTGATCCCACAAAAACCCTTCCGGGCACATTGGATCTCTGTGTTGGATCCTGAAGTATGCCCACAATGTGAGTTTCTCATGTCTGAGTGATTTTAAGGTAATAGATTATGATTTTCCCATGATGACCCTTTGAAATGCTATTTAACTTACATAACCCAAAAGTTCACAGACCTCATCAGTCTGTGGGTTCAAATGAGGTCACTTATTATTGATGCTATAATCACAATGGTTGTGTGACTTTGGGAAGTCATTTAACCTTTTAAAAAACCTGTTAGCTCATCTGTAAAATGAGGATAATAATAAGACCAACATCATTTTGTCTGCAGATTAAAGGAGATGATCCATGTAAAGCTTATAGCAGAATGTCCAGCACTTAAGAGCTTAAAAATAAATATTGTTAATAATGACATTACTCTATTTATTTGCTGATTTATACTTTATTTTCAAAAAAGAGGATTTGAGGTGATAAAAATAAAAGGTAAAGTAGGGATTATGTATTAATTTTATCTATTTAGATAAAGTTTTTTTTCACAGCAAAATATCTGAAAAGAAAAGAGAAATCATTAGAATAGCTGTCAAAAATTTCAAAAACCAAATTCCAATACATGTTAAGAAGTTGAATCTTAAAAGGTGAACCATATAATACATCTTTAAAAAGTCACCAATTTGTATTTTTTGAAGATAAATTCGGTTTCACAGTTCTTTCTTGTCTGCAACATGACTAAAATACAGTTTCATTTTTCTATCAGACTGAATTGCTATCAGATTTTTGTAAACCGTTTACTCTCTAAAAATGCTTTGTTCCAGAAAAGACAAGTGCTGGGAAAAACTCAGCAAGACTGCATAGCTTGTTCTTTGAAAACTAGCACTTGATAAGGGTGTTAGAGTGAGATGTAATTCCACTAAGTAAAAGGATCATTGAACAGAATGGAAGCAATGATTAAACCATAATTACACACTGTAGCTATAATTATTTTGCAGAAGGAAGGTACATATAACAAATAAAGGAAATATTTAAACATAGGCATACAGAGGAAGAAATATTCATTACTTAGAATGAATAAAAGGAAAGATGATCAAAATGTGTAAAAATCAATGGAAATAATAAGCATTTTGGAAATGTTTACAGTGAAATAATTGGATGAATGGAAAACATCAGTTATGACTCAACAACGCCGTAGAACTCTCTTGGACAGGATATTTTGCAATACAGAAAGTTAAAAAAAATGGAAGGAATAAATGTTTGTTGAATGAATGAATCAACAAAAGAAAACTGAATTGAAAAGGTCAGTGTACTACCACAAGAAAACAACCAAATTAAGACATGAGTTTTAGAATGAGGATCACTTTTTCTGTTTACTATCTTTAAGGTCTTAGGTTGATTGCTTTTGTATTCTCTTTAAGAACAAAAATGTACATATATAAATAAATAAATAGAATGGAATGGTAAGCAATTTGGAAAATTATTAGTAATGAAGACTTTATATTGAACATAACGGTAGAAAAGGGGAAACAGTAATCATTTGCTTTTCTAGAGATAATATATTGCTCTGTCATCATGAGGCATGGAAGACTTTCTTGCAGAGGAAGGGGGCAGCCTTGGAGAACCATGGCAAGGCTGAAGATAGGGGTTGGGTGTGGAGGAGAGAGAAAGTTGGCAGCTATGGGAATGCGGTCAAGACGCTATATCAGAAACCAGGAAGATACAATATGAAGTAGTGGGGGGGGGGCGGGTCTGTGGGGCTTGACATAGCACTTGCAGCAGAGCAGGGAAGAGTGGACTGCCTAACCAGCTGACTGGTGAAAGGATAATGTGATCTGAACAAAAACATCATGGATTTTAGAACCTCCAAAGTCCATTTTTTTTTTTAAATGACAATGACCAAGAATCTCAAATACCTAACAAAATTTTGGGAGTGGGTCTCAAAATACATATGCCATTAGGGTACTTCCTTGTTCAGTTATTAGCAGTGTACGTATATATGTGTGTATTGCTGGAGATGGAACCTAGGACCTTGTGCATGACAGGCAGGCACCCTATCACGGAACTATACCCTCAGTCCTTAGTTATTACAGTTTTATTTGCACTTAGTTTTATTTAAAAGCAGTAGAAGATTTTAACCTGGGATAGGATTGTAGTCTTTAGATGTCAAGGAGTTAGTTTCCAATAGATGACATTAGCTTCCAGGGGGCCCCCTAATTTTATCCGCTTATGAAGTTCCCTTTCTTTAAACTGGTATCACTGTCAGATCCCCAGAAGTTGTAACCTTGTTCCAAAGGGAGCCATCTAGTCAATGGCGGAAGTCACTTCCACAGACCCTGTTAGTGTTCATAACAAGCCAGCAGTCACCGCATTCAATAAAGCCAACAGGATTTGTATCCCTAAAGCAATGACAGAAATGAGTTTACAGATATCTCAACTGCCCTGTGCCCTGTGGCCATTATCCTTTAACTTTCTCAGATGAAGAGCACACAGCTAACCTCCTGTATCTCATGATTTAGAAGGTCTGGCGGCCCCTAAAGAAGAAGAAGAAGGAAAAAAAAAGCCTTCCTGCTGCCTGTATCACCTCAGTTTGCTGAGGCTGGACAGCCTGCGAAATTAGAGCTTTGCTACTGCTCCTTTTGGTGTGCGGTCCTTTTACAATTTGCCAATTTCTTGCAGTGTGTCAGATTGCTACAATCTTATCATTTTCAAAAACTCATCATTACTTGTTCTCTCTGTGTAGATCATTTGTAGTTATGAGGAAAATCTCCCTCTGCTTTTAATCTCACACTGGGGTAGAGTTTCACGTCTGACTTTTCAAGTGCACTTCCACAAAAGAGAAATAAATAGGCATTCTGAGTCTCTCAAAACCAGAATGCTATCATAACTTTTTATCTTTTGCCACTCAAAACTCAAGGGTGGGTAGAGAGGTGTTTTCTTTCTCTCACACTGAATTACTATTAAATATAAGTGTTGAATTTGAATTGACCAAGCGAAGAGGCTAAAAAGAGCTCCTGGATAGTCTTGTTTCACTAAACAGAGAAATAGTTGTGAAAGTGTACAGCTCCACTTTCAAAAATCACACACATATGTGTGCATATACATGTATATATGTATGTGCATATTTAGGTATGTGCTTGTATTTAGCTATCTATATCTATTTATCCATCAATACCTAATATTCTTATTAAGCTCAAGTTTGCTGGAACAGCTGAAGGGTATGGAATAGACTATTACTATCCAGATAACAATGACAGAGTCCAGGTAACTTAGACACGAGGGACTTCACATAAAGTATTTGATCCTCTGCTGGATATAGCAAAACCTAGCAACTAATCTGACATTGCAAAAATCAGACTCCACCTGTGATGTTATATTGAGATGCTGGAGTAGTCCTTTCCTTTCACAATGGTGACTCCAAATGTTTAGCCCCAGTCAAGAAGATTTGTTTTAGGGGAAGTCTAGGGATATCATAGAACACAGAGAAAGTGTGTATATGAGTGCACATGTGTGTACATGTGTTCATGTGTGTGTGCTTGTGTGTGTGTGTGTGCAGTGTATCAGGAGGCCTAATGAGTTTCGCAGACAGCTCTTAGGAGGAGCTATTTTGGTTTGTTATTTGATGAATAAGAAAAAATAGGAACATGAAAATTAAACCATAGGGAAAAATACTGTGTACTCTGGAGTTTTTTAAAAAAATATTTGTTTATTTGTTTTAGTTGTACACAATGCCTTTATTTTTACGTGGTGCTGAGGATCGAACCCAGGCCGCGCACGTGCTAGGCAAGCGCTCTACCGCTGAGCCACAACCTCAGCCCCTCTCTGGAGTTTTAATATGACAAAAAGCTAGAAAATTAGACATTAATAGGTAAAATTTGGACTTTGTGAAGGTACATTTCTTAGAGCTCAGAGAAAATGTGGATATGATTCTCTGACCAAAGACTGTAATAAGGGTAGGCACTGATGTATGATGAGAGGTTCTGCTAAGAAAAGTCTCACACTGCTGGGCGCGGTGGTGCACGCCTATAATCCCAGCACTTGGGAGGCTGAGGCAGGAGGATCGTGAATTCAAAGCCAGCCTCAGCAATGATGAGGCACTTAGCAACTCAGACCCTGTGTCTAATAAAATACAAAAAAGGGCTGGGGATGTGGCCCAGTGGTTGAGTGCCCCTAAGTTCAATCGCTGGTTCCAAAACAAAAAGAGAGAAAAGTCTCACATGACTTTAAAATATTATTTCAGGTGACTAAAGGGTGGAGGCATTTTGATTCATCAGATGGATGTAGCTGCCCACATTCTTCCAATAAGTTCTAGACATGTGGTAAACATGGAAAGAGGGCATAACAGAACAGCGACATGGTCGTATTGACTGGAGCAGTCACTTGCAGAGAACACAAAAACTACATCACACACTTGAAAAACAACTGTTTTCCTTTTTGCAAATATTCAAAAGAAAAATGAACAAAAGCAAAATTCTCTTGCTTTAAGCAGATAATTATGATGTTAACTAGGAGAAAGCTGAACCATTTGCCTTCTCTTTACCTATACCCAGGAGAATAATTTTGGAAGTGGAAATGGTATAATAAACCTGTATTGTGATCGAATTGAGGTCACAAAAAGCCAATCCCTTAGTCTAAGTTGAGTGGCATAGAGAATATTGAAATAACTTGAAGATCCAAGTTTGACTCAATGCCCACTGTTTGACCACATCCTATACAAATCTTTGCTAGGCACAACACGATATTCAGATAGAAAAAAATAACCTGAATGCTCACTTTGGTGTGTTGGTGGGAGGTGGGAATTGGATTGGTAAATAGCAGTCCTTTGCCCTTGTGGATAATTGGTAATTTGGTATTTTAAGTCAGGGGATGGCTAATGTTACACACAACTCCTCTGTCTTGCTGGTAATAATTTAAATATATCCTTGTGTCTGCATTGTTTAGTAACTTCAATGGTTTTTAATTAACATTTTCTTCAAAGGGAGGATTTTGCACTTTTGTTATTAGTGCTATTATGTCAAGGCACATTCTCTAATAGACATTGTTTTGAGGACTATGATTTCCCTCTGTTTTTACTTGTTTGAACAGAAGTCTAAAGTTTTATCCCCCAAAATCTGAGATAATGGCCCAGAATTCTGGTTTAGGTATTCTGATGGCAGACTGTTTGTTGAATTGATTGCTTCATCCTAGATCAGCATTACTGAAGAAGCAAATGAAACTCAGGAAAGAACGACATTCTTCAGTTCTTCAGTTCAATAGTTAACCAGCTAGGAAGAGCTCTATGTTCACTTAGACTAAGAAGGTGTCACATGAGTGTACAAAGCAATGTACAAGACAGTGAAGAAAAGCAGAGGCCACTGAACTTTATATCTCTGCCCAGCTGCAGCATTACTCAGAATTTATGGTTGTGCCAGCCTGCCTTTGCACCTTCAAAACATTTCCCCTAGTATTATAGGATTCTCACATAAATACTGCTGCCATAAGTATCATCAACATTTAGTAGCTGTTTTTCAAGAATAGCCAAGTGACATTATTATGGTTTGTCATCAAACCAGGGGCGGTATGGGGGAGGCCAAAGTTGATCCTTGCAGATAAAGATGAGGTTTATACAGATATAGATAGCACTCTGCTATGCCAAAGAATATGTGTATGCTTCAACATATTAGTGTATTTGAGTATTCTGTCTGTTTTGGTGTAGCGCTTTTCACACAGTTCACTCAGATAGCCCTAATGAGGGAGGAGAGTGGATTGTATTTATTTCATAGATACATTTTTAAGTCTTGTATTTATTTTTAATAACTTGTGTGGATTTTGGATCTAATTTAAAATTATTAGAAATAAAATGATATTTCATTTTGTCTATTTCTCAGCTGCCTTGGAAAATGCTCTGCAGTTTTCATACTTTGGCATGTGTAGGATCATATAAAATATTTGTTAAAAATATTTGTCTCTATTATCTCTCTCTGCCTTGGATCTTGATTAGGTGAGTATAAAATAGAGACTGGAAATAAATGCACCAGGATATGTATTCTCTTTAGGTAGCTATAGCGTATGAGAAATTTGGCTCTAGGAAGTAGCCCTGGGGTGTCCTGTTATCTCCCTTCAGAAGCATCTCTTTACAGGCACTAAGACACTCAGTGAGTATTGGTTGAATGGATAACTCTGTGAGAAAGAGTTAGTATCTAGAGTTGAGAAGAATGCAAAACCAGAAGAAGCAACAGCTGTAGCTTAATTCTGATAAAGTGGTGATCAAAAGACACTTGTTCCTTTTCCTTAGTGGTATCTTTTTCATAATTAGGTGTGGAAAAACTCCCAAAATGATTATAGCAGTGATATGACAAAAAAATGGGTATTGGAGCCCACAGAATGCATGATATATAAAGAGTGAGCTGTAATGTAAACTATTGAATTTAGTTAATAATTATGAATTGATATTGTAACAACAGTACCACACTAATAGAAAATGTGATAACAGGAGAAACAAGGAAGGAGGAATTTAAGGGGATATATGAGAACTCTGTATTTTCTATAAATTGGAAACTGCCTCCAAATAGCTTATTAACTAAAAAATCATAAAAATAAAAGAAAAAAGAAAATTAATAAAGTAAAATGTTGAGAAATGAACAAAATCAATAGAATTCATCTAATGCTGATCATAAGTAGCATCCTGAGAATAGGAGAGTGAGCCTGGCTTGCTATGGTTGGGAACAACACTCTTTTATGATTGTTTATCCATAACACTTCTAAAGAATCCTTTGAACTCAGCTTTATCATTAGTGAAATAGAATTTTCCCATTTGGAAACATATGATAAAACACAACAATCAATAAACAAGCATGAACCTTACAATAAACATTACCCAAGAATTCACCTTGTTATAAATTAACAGATTCAGTAAAGTAAACATTCATGTGTGAATTTATAAGGGCAAAGGTGGAACACAGCTGTAGGGAGGATAAATTCTACCAAGGAGTTTAAAGAATACCTTTGCTGAAATGAAACTTACTATAGAACCAGCCAGTCATAATTTGACAAGAGTGATGAGAGAGGAAGAGAGGGAAGGAGAGAGAAAGCAAGCTTTGTGGAACTGGGCTCACACATATTCATCAGCTTGTTTTAGATGGAAAAAATAACAAATTTCAATTTAGGTACAGCATAAGTATCTAAATGACTTAATGTAGAATATTGTATTGCAGACTCCTTCAGAATTATGCAGTCAGCACAACCTGCAAATTTGAATTGTTTTGTTTTAAATTTTATCCATTTTCTCCATCCTCCATTCGATATGGTACAATCCAGGATATGCTTCTATTTTGTTTCTGTCATTTTTATGTACATTAATATAATTACACAAACACACACATTTCTCTATAAGTAGAAAAGAGATGTTTGCACCCAGTGAGTGTGTGTATATAGCTTTCTCTTCCCTTCTTCTATTGACATGGAGAATACCATTTTCAGTTTCATGAGGTTATTTTGTGTCCACACCTGAATGAGGTGAAGCGGTTTGTAGGTACTTTCAGGGCAAAAGTTCTGGATGTAATTGGCTCAGGCCAAATCTTTTCAGAAATCTGCTCAGCACATAGTACAGTGCAATGCTTCTCAAACTTTAATGCATGAACAAACCATCTGGGGATCTTGTTGAAATGCAGATTCTGCATTGGCAGTCTGGGGTGGGGCCTGAGATCATGCATTTCTAATAAATTCCACTGGGATGATGCATAGTAGGTCTGAGGAGCTGCCTCTTACCTACCGTATGACTGTTATCTGATCTGATCTTTTATTTTTTACACTTTGTAGTAAGCTGTGGAATCTTCAGTGGTGAGGAAAAAGTCCGATATTTTTTCATTGATCCTTTCAGATGCTTTAAGTATTTACAAATAGTTTGTTTTCTTTTTCTTTTTTAAAAAATATTTATTTATTTACTTTAGTTGTACACACAATGCATTTATGTTTACGTGGTGCTGAGGATCGAACCCGGGCCGCACACGTGCGAGGCGAGCGCTCTGCCGCTTAGCCACAACCCCAGCCCCAGTTTGTTTTCTTTCTACTTTCTGTCTATAAGGCAGGAGAGTATAAAAAGTTTGTATGAACACTTCTAAAGACTATACATGCTATAGCATGTGGCAGGTGCAGGAGATTTGTGTGGTCAGGTAGTAAATGAAACCATGAGGGAGAAGATTTTCCTTCCTCTAAAAGACAGATTAAGGGCAACAAAAGTGGCATTTGGTGATTTTTAAATAGCAAATGCGGAGCTCTTTATGCTCATTAAAAAAAAGTAAATGGCTAAGTTAACTGGTAATTAAAATAAATGTTTTTATGTGTGTAGAAATGATTTCTCAGTGATTCATTCCTAAGGATTCTTTTGTCCTTTGCAAATTTTCATAAGAGTTCATGACTAAGCTTTTTACAGACAATCTAGGATACCTCATGTTGTTATTTCTTCTGTAAATATATTTAGTACAAACACATTGATCAACGAATTCACTAAGATTGTCCACAATTCCAAATTTTTATGCCAGATGAATGCTCTAACCTGCAGAAAGGGTTTTGCAGAAGAGCTAGTCAGAGGAGGGGAGGAGTAGGGAGAGAGAATAATGGGAAAGAAATGACAGTTCAGCTGAGGGAATTCTCTCTGGAGGAGGAAAATGTGTCCTGCTCCCCAACCTTGCAGGTAGCATGTTTGGCTGCCACAGGAGCACATTATTTGTTCTTTTTCCCTGACACTGAACTAAAGAATGCATTGTGGGAAAACCCATCCTGACATATGACACAGTGCAAAGGAAGATCACAGCGTGAGGCAGCATCAAGGGGTTGACATGGCCTTGATGCACTCAGGCACAGCACGGGGTCTCCGGGATGAGTGGCTCTTCCAACGGAAGCCCTGGTGCAATTTGCACAATTCTCCTGAGAGCTCCCAGTGAAGCCCCAAGCCCCTGTAAACTGGGCCAAAGAGGAGAGCAAAGACCCTGCCCCCTGCTTGGAGACACACAAAAGGAGGCATTTCAAAAGGGGCTTAGTTAAAAGGAGGAAAAATTATACACAAATATTAGAGGAAAATTGGAATGGATTTTTAAAAAGAGTCTAACAGTATGAATGGGAGCAAAGGGGATGGGAAGAAAATTGAAAGCGGGGGAGGGGGCACTGGATAAAGCACAAATCAAAGTGATGTGTTAAACTTTTCCTTTAAACTCTTCTTTCTTTCTTTCTTTCTTTCTTTCTTTCTTTCTTTCTTTCTTTCTTTCTTTCTTTCTTCCTTTCTTCCTTTCTTTCTTTCTTAAGAGCAAGACTCTTGGGAATGCTACAAGTGAACCTGATTTGTTTTGGTTGAAGATTCTTCTTTCCTTAGACTTTCCCCTAACTTTTTGGCAGATGCCCATGTCCAAATAAAAGTTTGGGTTTGCTGGCTTTTTCCTTTTTGAAAAACACAATCAATGTTTCTTTCTATTCTGTCTCTGAGCACAAGACCCACCTCCACCCATCCTCCCTTGTTGCTTCTGCTTATCCTGATATGCCACTTTTTGTTCATCAAATTTACATTTCAAAATTTTTGTATTGCTGCCATACATTAATTATTAATTTTCCACCAGTCCCTTCTGTAGAAGCATTTTAAACTTTGATTTCACTATTCATCCTGAGGAAAATAAGCTTTAATCATAACCTCTTTCTGGTGGATATATTCCTTTTCTCATTCAATGAAGAATTCATCCTCCACGTGTGTTAGATAAGTATTTAGAAAAATTTCATGGACTGAATCATGCTTGATATTGAGAATGGCTGTTGTTATTCAGAGTCACTGAAAGCTCTTTAGGACAAGTATGGGTTCTGTTACAAATAAAGATTTTATGAAGATTTAATAAGGGGCTAAGGATAGGGTAGTAAAAAATTGATCAATTTTATTTGGACTCAACTAATGACCTGACTAGTGCTCAAACCAGCCCAAACTGTCAGTCCAATTGTTCATGTGTCCCCTGCCTTTGAGGAATCTTCCCTGGACTTAACCGTGAACATTGTTTAGTGTTGCTTACTGACTTCATTTCACATGTGATCAAGAGAAGTAGATCAAAATTACAATTTTAAGTTATCTTACATTAGGACTTCTTCATGGTTGTAGTTTTTCCCCATAGCTTATTTCTGTCTCTAAAATCAGCTTACCACCTACAACAGTTCTTCTTAATATTTGAGGGAGGTTACTTACCTGTTTAAGAATTTGATAAAAACTAGAAGGGGTAATGGATATTATATTTTTTCTTCATACAATTTCAGAATGTTCATAGGGACCTAGAAGGTTATATGTGAGCCCTTTAAGGTTCTTAGACTTTAAGTCAAGAACTGAAGATAGTGACAAAGAAGTCCCTGGATTTTACTGTCCCTTCTGGTTTCTATCTGCATGATTCCCAACTGATGCCTGTGCTGTGTTCAGTATCCCATGTAAATAGTCCTCACAAAGGCCTGTGAGTTCCTTTGTTTAGTGGCTTCGTAGAGTTTGGATGCCAACCCTATTACTCTTCAGTACTACAGCAGGATTTGTTTGGAACTATATTCTATTTGTGTTCCTCTTTATTTATTTCTCTTCTGCTGTTAAGCAATGATTGGTATCACAAAATACAGTTGAATCATCACAGCCAATGGAAGAAAAACCACAAACCTAGGAGGCCGATGAGATGGTCCTCTAGTGTCATTTATGCTATGACCTGACTGTATGACCTTAAGTAAGTCATTTCATCCCTTTGGGTTTCAGTTTCCTAATGATGGCTGTCAGTTTTTGAGTTCATGCTATGTACTGAACTCTATATGAAACTTCATATAAAATGTATCAGAATTTTATAGGGAGTCACTGGGAGCCATATTGACTAGCAAATATTCTAACTCTCAATAAAAATTAAGGAAAACTATATTGACTCGTAGTTGACATGCAATAAACTGCCCATAGTTAAAGTGTATCTTTCAGTGAGTCTTGTCATAGGTACAAGCCTGTGAAAAAATCATCACAACCGAGACAATGAACGTATCTGTTACTCTTGAAAATTTCTTTTTGCCTTTTTGTAATCCCTTCCTGCCTCCTCCCAAAGCAACCACTCATCTGCTTTCTGTCACTGTACATTAGTTTATACTTTCTTGAATTAAAAAAAAAATAAATGGCGGTCTCTTATTGTAATTTAATTTTTATTTCCCTAATGAGTAAGGAAGCTCAGTATATTTTTAAGTGTTTACTTGACATCCATTTATCTTCTTTGTGGATATGGTGCCTCAAATCTTTGGTACATTTTAAGTCAAATTGTTTATTGAAATTTGGGAGGTCTTTTTATATTCTGAATATATCATGTTTTAGATATATGATTTGAAAATATTTTTCTTCCACTTTTGGTTTGTAGAGTCTTTTGCACATTAGAAGTTCTAAATTTGGTAAAGTCAAATTTATCCTTTTATATATTGAGCTATAATTAGATCTAAGAATTCTTTGATTAACCCAAGGTTTTCTTCTAGAAGGTTTACATTTTTGGTTTTTACTTTTATGTTCTTGATCCATTTTGAGTGAAGTTCTGCATATTTTCAATGTTTTTTTTTATTTTTTTTATTTTTATTTATTTATTTTTTTTTTTTTGCATATGGATATCCAATTTTCCAACAATACTTCTTCTTCTTTTTTTTTTTTTTTTTTTGTGGTACCGGGGATTGAACTCAGGGGCACTCGACCACTGGGTCACATCCCCAGACCTTTTTTGTATTTTATTTAGAGACAGGGTCTCACTGAGTTGCTAAGTGCCTCGCCGTTGCTGAGGCTGGCTTTGAACTTGCGATCCTCCTGCCTCAGCCTCCCAAAGTGCTGGGATTACAGGCGTGCGCCACCGCGCCTGGCTCCAACAATGCTTCTTTAAAAGTCTGTCATTTCTTTGTAGAATTGTCATTGCACATTTGTCAAAAATTAGTTGTATATGTATATGTAGAGATCATTTCTGGACGTTATTTTGTTCCATTATCCTCTCTAGTTCATATTAACAATTACACTATTTTGATTTCTACAGCTAGAAAATAATTATTGAAATGAAGTAGTGTTAGTCTTCTAATTTTTCTTTTCCAAGTTGTTTTGAGTATTTTTAGGTCTATAGAATTTTTTCATTAATAACAAACTTGTCAAGTTTTATAATAATTCCTGCTAAAAGTTTTCTTTGACTGCTATTTATGTAGCAACTCATCTTAATTTTAATTAGGGTTAGCATGGTGTAGCTTTCCCATTCCTTTAATTTTAACTTGTTTATGACTTTACATGAAAAGTGTATTTATTATAGGTAGCATATAGTTGGGCTTGGTATTTGATCTGAGAATTTCTGCCTTTTATGCTGAGGTGCTTAGGCCATTTACATTTAATGTGGATATTTATATTTAACCTAGTCATCTTGCTATTTGTTTTCTATTTGTTCTGCCTATTCTTTCCCCCCATTTTTTTTTATACTTGTCTTCTTTTGGATTAGCTGAATATTTTAATGATTCTACTTTTTCTTTTACAGTTGCCTTATTTGATTAATTCTGTCATTATTATTATAGTGATTGATTTAGAGCTCATAGTATACCTTTAATTTGTACATTGTACATTGTCATCAAGCCATGCTGTATCACTTCATGTATAGTATAAAAATCTCATGATAATGTAATTCCACTTCTTTCCAGATATCTTTCTATTATTGTCATATGCTTTACTTCAACATACGTTATAAACTCTATACCCCCTTGTTATTATTTTGGCTTAAGCAATCGGTTATGTTTGGAAAGAGATTTAAATAATAAGAAAAAAAAAACCACATTTATCCTTGTAATCATGATTTCCTGTGCTCTTCATTCTCTTATGCAGATCCTTATTTTCATCTGGTGTATTTTCTCTTCTTTTTGAAGGATTTCCTTTAAATTTTCTTTTCAATGAAATATTGTTTCTTATATTTGTCTTTGTTCTTGTATATAACATGTCTTTTCTGACTGCTTTCAAGACTTTCTCTTTATCACTATTTGAGCAATTTGATTAGGATGGGACTTGTTATTGACTTCTTTGTGTTTCTTGTTCTTGGGTAGATAAGAGTTTTGGATCTATGGGTTTATTGTTTTCAATCAAATTTAGAAATGTTTTGATAATTTTTCTTTAAATATTTTTTGTCTCCCTTCCACTTATAGTCTAAAGTTGTTCCACAACTAGCTAGTGCTCTGTTCACTTTTGATCCTCTTTTCTCTCTGCATTTATTTGGGATAGTTTTTATTCTATTTCTTGAAGTTCAGCAATCTTTTCTTCTTCTTCTTTCTTCTCCTCTTCCTATTGGTTCTTTTTAGTTATATATCACAATAGAATCCACTTTGATAAAATTATACAAGCATGGAATATACCTTATTCTAATTAAGACCCCATTCTTTTGGGTGTGCATAATGGTGAGATTTACTTAGGTATTTTCATGTATGTACATAGAAAAATTACGTTAGAGTCATTCTATCTTTCCTATTCCTATCTCCCTCCCTTTTCTTCATTCTCCTTAGTCTAATCTACTGAACTTCTCTTCTCCTCCCCACCTTTATTGTGGTTTAGCTTCCATATATCAGTAAAACATTCGACCTTTGGCTTTTGGAGATTGACTTATTTCAGTTAGTATGATAGTCTCTATCCATCCATTTACTGGCAAATGTTATGAAGTCATTCTTTGTAATGGCTTAGTAATATTCCATTGTGTATATATATCATAATTTCTTTACCAATTCATCTGTTGAAGGGATCTAGATTTGTTCCACAACTTAGCTATTGTGAATTGGGCGGCTATGAATGTTCATGTGGCTGCATCACTGAAGTATGCTGATTTTATGCCCTTTTGATATATGTTGAGGAGTGGGATAACTGGGTCAAATGGTGGTTCCATTCCCAGTTTTTTTGAGGACTCTACACTGCTTTCCAGAGTGGTTGAACCAATTTGAAGTCTCACCAACAATGTATCATCTTATCTTTCACCCTCCCTGCCCCCTACATCTTCACCAACATTTTTGTTACTTGTATTCTTGCTATTCTGACTGGAGTGAGATGAAATCTCAGTGTAGTTTTTTTTTTTTTTTTTTTTTTTTTGTGGGGGGCTACTGGGGATTGAACCCAGGGCACTCAACACTGAGCCATATCCCCAGCATTTTTTTTTAAATTTGGAGACAGTGTCTCACTGAGTTGTTTAGGGCCTCACTAAGTTGCTGATGCTGACCTTGAAATCATGATCCTCCTGCCTCAGCCTCTTGAGCCACTGGGATTACAGGTGTGCACCACTGTGCCCTGCCTCAGTATAGTTTTAATTTGCATTTCTCTAATTGCTAGATAAATTGAACAGTTTTTCATATATTTATTGACCATTCATATTTCTTCTTCTGTGAAGTGCCTGTTCAGTTCCTTTGCCCATTTATTGATTGGGTTATTTATTTATTTGGTGTTAAGTATTTTGAGTTCTTTGTATATCCTGGAAATTAATGCCCTATCTGAGGTGTAAGTGGGAAAGATTTTCTCCGATTCTGTAGGATCTCTCTTCATGCTCTTGATTGTTTCCTTTGCTATGAAGAAGCTTTTTAGTTTGATGTCCTCCCCCCATTTTAAAAAATTTCATTTCTTGTGATTTAGGAGTAACTTGTAAAGAAAGTTAGCTACTGAACTAATATATTGAAGTGTTGGGTCTACATTTTCTTCTAGGATGTGCAGGGTTTCTGGTCTAATTCCTATGTCTTTGATCCACTTGGAGTAGATTTTTGTGCAGGGTGAGAGATAGGAGTAACTTTCATTCTGTTACATATCGATTTCCAGTTTTCCCTAGCACCATTTGTTGAAGAGGCTACCTTTTCTCTAGTGTATGTTTTTGATGCCTTTGTCTATATGAGATAACTTTATTTATGTGAGTTTGTTTCTGTATCTTCTCTTCTGTTCCATTGGTCTTCTTCCCTGTTTTGGTGCCAACACCATGCCGTTTTTGTTACTATAGCTCTGTAGTATGATTTAAGGTCGGTATTGTGATGCTTCTTGCTTTGTTTTTCTCACTAAGGTTTGTTTTGGCTATTCTGGGCCTCTTATGTTTTCAAATCAAATTCATGACAGATTTTTATATTTTTATTAAGAATGCTATTGGAATTTTGATGGGAATTACTTTGAATCTGTATAGTGCTATTAGTAGTATGGCCATTTTGACAGTATTTATTTTGCATACCCAAGAACATGGGAGGTAGTTCCATCTTCTAAGATTTTCCTCAATTTCTTTATTTAATATTCTGTAGTTTTCATTGTAGAGATACTCCACCTCTATTTCTAGACTTAGGCAAAAGAAAGAAATTAAAGGGATAAGAATAGGAAAAAAAGAGCTCAAACTATCTCTGTTTGCTGACAACATGATTCTATATTTAGAAAACCCCAAAAACTCTACCAGTAAACTTCTAGAACTTATAAATGAATTCAACAAAGTAGCTGGATGCAAAGTAATGCCCATAAATTCATTGCATTCCTATACTCCAATGATGAATCTGCTGAAAAATAATCAGGAAAGTCATTCCATTCACAATAACATCAAAAAATACTTAGGAAACAATCTAGCAATTTTTTCTTCTGTAATGTATAATCTACTATTATCCATCTAAATAATACTATTTCCAGTGTATTTTTCATTAACACATTGTAATATTTATTTCTACAAGATTATTTTAGGTCCCTTTATTTCTAGTGTTTTTGAATGCTAATTCTATGTTAGACTTACTGATTTTCCTTCTAATCATAGGTCATATTTTTCTGCTTCTTTGTATGCCTGACGAGTTTTGATCAGATGTCAGTCCTTATGAATTTTAACTTAACAGGTGCTAGATATTTTTCTATTGTAGAGTGAAGTTTTAAATATATTCTGGGATGTGGTTACATTATGTGGAACAGTTGAATACTGTTGAGTCTTCCTTTTTTTTCCATTGTATTCGCTAGGTGGGTCTGGAGCAGTGCTCAGTCTCATGCTACTTAGTTCCCACTACCCAAGCAAGACCTTTTGTGCATTCTACCAAGCTCACTGTGAGCTGCAAGGTTTTCTAGGCTGGTCGTGGAAACAGGACCATTCCTGTCCTGGATGAGCTTTGGGCAGTATTGAATGGGATCCTTCCATGTGATTCCTTCCTAGACAGCATGTAGTTCTCTCTCACACACTTTCATATATACATATTCACTGAATACTCAAGGGAACCTCCTGCCAATCTTGAGAGCTCTCTGTTTTAATTCAGAGACAGTGAATATGTAGAAAGTGGGGATTAAAATATGGCTTTGCTTTTTGTAGGTAAAAAGGAGACTCAAGGATATTTAGGCAGGAACATTCCCAGAAAACATGAGGTAGAGACATAAACAACTGTTTAAGTAATGGAAACCCTTCAGGAGATAGTGAGAAGACTCATTCAGTTTAATCTGAAATTTCTTATGGCGAAAGAATGTGGTTCTTTTGGAAAGACTAATGCCTCTTACAAGGGCATTTGACCCAAAGCAATGGAGGTTGGAGCCAAGTCCGTCTATTTAACAAATATGTCTCAAAGATCTGCCTGTGTTAAAGAGTACTAGGCAGTGGGTGGGCACAAATACAGTTTCTGTCTCAAGGAGTTCATTGTTAGTGTATGTGCTATAGGTGGTGCAAAGTACAAATTCAAAAGTTTTTTCTAAGCTTTACCTTATAGACTAGGTATCCAATGACTACTCTTGCAAAGATACCTGATGAGATGAAAGTCATGGCTTGGAAAGAATTCAGAAGTTGTGCATTACATGTATGGGACAAGGAAGAGCCTAGAGAACTCAGCAAGAACACTGTACGATTGGACATGAAAGGCTTGAATGGAGGCAGTGTGGGTGGGCAAGAAAGGGGCAAGTACTAAGAATAAAAAATGGTCTGGATTTGGAAAAAGTCTTCATTTGCAAGGTGAAGACAGGAAGCAGTAAAAGAAAACTTTGAAGGCTTTGAGGAGGCTTGATTGATAGAATTCTGGTACCAGGAATAGAAATAGAAATGACAGAAGAGGATCTTGTTTCAGAGTGAAGATGACAAATTTATTTTTAGGTGTTTGAGTTTTGAAGTGACAATGGTATACCAAAGTAGATACGTACATCTGTTGGTTGAAAATTTAGGATTGTAAGGAGAGTTCAGGGCTAAGGATACAGATGGTGGGGTCATCTAATAAAATTATAGTTTAATTCATTCAATAATTTATTTATTTACCAAGTGATTGGTATCAACAGCTTGCCAGATGCTGACCTTGGCGTTGGAGTACAATGACAGAGGTATGGTCTCTATCTTCAAGGAGCAGGTGAACACATGAGATAATGCAGAGCCTGGTCAGGGCTACATAGTTATGCCTGTGGGAGAATGATAGCATAATAATATCCAACTCAGAGTAGGGGATCATGGGAAAGCTCCCTGGAGGAAGTGTCACCTAAAATAAGGGTTAATCAGGTAAAAAAAACAGAGGCAGAATGAGGAGCATGTGAAAAGGCACAGAGGCAAGAGTAAGGATGGCCTGTTGAGGATTTGGTTCGAGTAAATACATGTGGGAAAGAAAAAAAGGTAAAATTGGAGGTGGCTGAAGTCAAACTATGGAGGACCTTGTAGGGTGGTTGGTGACTTTGTAGGACATTCAAAACCAGATGCTCAAAGGCAGTGGACTCCTTCCTGTGGGTAATGAGGCTCTATTACTGTAAAATTCGAGATCTGAATCACTATGATCAGATCAGCAGGGCAGTGGTATAAGGAACTGTTTGGAAGGGCTAATACTGAAGTCAAAGGAACTAATTACACTATTACTTTAGTCATGAAGGAGAAATGTCAATGGATTATGAAGATAGGGTCAATGGGAATGGAAAAAAAAAGGGATAGTTGGAAAGATCAAAGAATTGTAATAGTCTGAATTTCAAAGCAGATAGACATAAGAAATTTGAATTTGGGATTTACCAGTATGCAAGTAATATTTGTCACTTGAAGGGAAAAGCTGTTCTAAGGAATGTGATAATTAAAAGCAGAATATCTCTAGGTTGACACCTCAGATCTCCCCAATTCTGGACTGCCTGTGACTTGAGTTTTTGAGAAAGAAGGTATGAAGAAAGATCTGAAGGTGGAGGAGTGAAGCCATATTATGATTATCATTATTTAAGAGGGCAGAAAGAGGATAGGAATTAGCAGGGGAAATAATAGAAAATAAGGATGGTATAATGTCACAGGAATTCAGAATCTTGTCAGTAGTGCTGTCAAAGAGGATAAAGATGAAGAAGATGATAACTTTGGGATTTTAGGAGGTTCCAGGGGACCCTAGACAAAGCTGTTTTAGTAGAATGGTGAGAAAATAAGCCAAATAACCCAGATGGAACTGAGAAGATGTTGACCAAGTGGATTTGGTAAGTTTAGATGAAACCAATTACATAAGGCTAATCCTTTGGCATTCCCAGTTATTGAAATTATAGCATTTTACATCTTGATGCTTATATCTTATAAGAAATAGGCAAAATTGGAAAAAGAACCAGCTATCAGTACTATGGTAGAACATGAGCATAATGGTATTTCTTGAAAGTGTCTTCTGTAATATTAGGCATATATGCAAAATATATTTTAAGTAAAATCATTAAAAAAGAATAAACTCCCTCAAGGATCTGAACACAGTTTAAATCAGACCTTGAAGCATCAGCCTTATTTTCTGAACTGTGGTGGTCTATAGCTCCTGTCTCTTTCTTTCTTTCTTTCCTTTTTTTTTTTTTTTTTTTTTTTTTTTTTTGGTATTGGGGATTGAATTCAGGGGCACTAGACCATTGAGCCACATCCCCAGCCCTATTTTGTATTTTATTTAGAGACAGTGTCTCACTGAATTGCTTAGTGCCTCACTGTTGCTGAGGCTGGCTTTGACTTTGTGATCCTCCTATTTCAGCCTCCCAAGCTGCTGGAATTACAGGTGTGTGGTACAGTGCCTGGCACTCCTGTTTCTTTTGATGCTACATTTTATCATGTCTCATGACAGAGATTTTCCTAAACTGAAAAAATTCTTCTGGGCTCTTGACCACGTTAGCTAATTTTCCAACTTATTGTAAAGCCTATTTCTTCTATGTGAAGAAAGCAGATGGCAGAGTTGAGGCTGGTAAAGTGCAGGTGGAGTGGGCAGCCAAGAATGTGCCCTCATGTCATAGGAGGAGATACCTGGCAGAAACGCAAATTCTGCCAGCCCAAACACTTGAAGGTGTTGTTCCTGCCCACTTCTAGTTCCAAGGGCTTCTAGCTCTGTAATCTACCTTTATGTAGAATATGTAGAAGAGTTTTTTTTTTTTTTTTTTTTTGGCCCTGTAATTTCTTTCTTTTAGCTTCATACCCTGAGATTATAGTAATGTGAATTAGTTGATAATATTGATGTTAGAAAAAATATGTTTATAGGTTATTTTTCATTTTAAAGTAGTCTTTACCTACTTGATCTCATTTGCTCCTCAAAAATAATCCTATAAAAATAAAAATACTTTGTTGCATATTAGGTGGAAAATACCATAAGATTAAAAGAAAAACAAACAACTATTGGTTTTTGTTATGATTTATATATAAAGTGTCCCTGAAAAATTCATGTGTGAGGCAAGGCAAGAATTTTCAAAGGTGAAATGATTAGGTAACTGATATGGATTAACTGAGTGATGACTGTAGAGTGTGGCTGAAGGAGGTAGGTCACTGGGGTGTGACTTTGGGGTTTATATTTTGTCTTGATGATCAGAGCTCTTTCTCTGTTTCCTGATTGCCATGTCCTGAGCTGCCTTCCTCTGCCACACTCTTCTACCATGATGCTCTGTCTCACCATGGCCCGAAACTGTGAACCAAAATAAACTTTTTCTCCTCTAATTTTTCTTGTCAGGTCTTTTGGTCACAACAAAGCAAAGCTGACTAACAGTTTTTATTAAGACTATTTGGTCATAAATATCTGGCCAAAGTTCATTGCCCAAATCTAATGCTTGGTTTACAATGGAGATTAGGAAAGAATACATAAAAATTCTTGTACTACATTATTTGGAGAAATATTTTTTTGAGGATATCAAAGCTATGTAGCATGATGTAAACATAGCATCCATTGAGTTTAAGACATTTTTACATTGTAAAAATATTTAGGGATTTAAGAAATTAAAGAAAAAACAAAGCAAATATTGCAAAATTTAATTCCTCTCCCTCTGGTTTTTAGTTCAGAATTTAATTTTCTAGTAGTGGTGGCAAGTTTAGATACATACTCTTTCTCAGTCCTTCTTATAATCAGGACCAAATTTTCAGACCAAAAATAAATCAGGATATATGTCTGGCAAATCCAGACATGTACGGGGGTTTTGAAGGCACATTTAGAACATGACTAGAGTTAAGTGCAATCTCTAACTGAGGAACCAAGTTTTTCTCTTTGGAGAAAATGATCATAATGGAAACTGGGGTCCCAGTTGTTATTTAAAAGGAGTTCTGCTGAAGGGGTAGAGTGGCTTAGAGAATGATGCTAAACCAGAGAGAAAAGAAACAATATTTTATAAACAACTAGATCATTGGGGCTGGGGTTGTGGCTCAGTGGTAAAGTGCTTGCCTGGCACATGTAAGGTGCTGGGTTAGATCCTCAGCACCACATAAAAATAAATAAATAAAATAAAGGTATTATATCCAACTACAACTAAAAAAATATTAAAAAAAACAAAAAACAACTAGATCATTAACTATCAGAAAACAAGCGAAACCAAAAGTTACAATTCACAGCCATGTAACTTTTTTTGTTCCATCTTCAAAATATCATCTATCTTGCCAAAGACATAATTGAATCATTAGTTTATTATTAATAATTTTAAACTTCAACTAATTGAGGTGAATCTAGGTTAAATAAATGGATATCTTTGGGGAATTCCAGTTGTAACCACAATGTCCTAATAATTTAAGAAGAATCTCAAATTCCAAACATCCCTTTTTTCTCCTTTCTTTCAGGCCTCAGGGTGCTTGTGCTTCTATAGAATGCTGCACATTTGTATGGGCCCATTCTGGTAGGAAAGGTAAAAAATGGACATTTTACTGAACACTTGATATGTGCTATGCTTTTTTACCTACATTTGTTTTCTGTTTGTAAACGGTGAAGAAAGTTTTCCCAAACCCTAATATTTGTATTATTTTTTATATAAACTCTACTTTTTCTAGATTTTTGTAATTTGCAGTTAGTTTTATCTTCTATAACCCTTCTTTCTGAAAACCTGTACGTGCACTTTGTACTTGAGTTGGTCTCATTTCGTTTATTATTCTGGAGGAACAGCCCCAGAGAAACAGGTGCTTGTGTATGGAAGCAGAGTGAAAATTTAAATCTGGGTCTGTTTGACACTCCCGCCTAAGTTTTTCCTGAACACACATTATGTGATAATCACGTCCCCTCTATAAGCTGTTCTAGCTGCACAATTAATGTTCTCTCCTCCTTCCATGCCCCTGAGCCTTCCTCTACCAGTAATAGAGGGTAAAAGGAGATTTGTAGGGAGTAAAGTGGTACAGGAGGTCTGATTATAGATACTATTTCCAAATTATGAAAGCCTTGTAGACCTAATTTCCCATAAGGGTATTGTCTACATTTTAAAAGAGGAAATTTGCTAGCTATAAATGTCTGGGGGATGCTCTAGTCCCTTAAAACATAATGTTTTGTCAAAAAGGTCATCAGGCTGCAGTGGGATGGAGGTGAGTATCTTGGTCGTGAATGTTGCATCTACAGTAGGAAAACCCAGAAATACCCATGTAACACTGGTACTGATATATATAACATCAGTGTTTGTTAGATTATTTGTTTTTGCTGATGGGTTGGTATATGAATTTGTTAAACTTGAGACCCAGCTTACTTTCAAAAGTACTCGAGATTACAGTAGTCACCCCTTATCCATGTTGAATATTTTGTAAGACTTTCTAGGATAGTACTAAAACCGGTACATAGCTATGTATTCTCCCATGCATACATGCCTATAATAAAGTTTAATTTATAAATTAGGCACAGTAAGAGCTTTACAACAATTATAATAAAATAGAGCAGTATACCTTAAGAAAAGTTATGTGAATGTGATTTTTCTCTCTCAAACTATCTTCTTGGACTATATTCACTTTTTTTTGTGTATAGTTTTTAAGGAAAACACTTCATAGCTGTGTTTATATATTCATATTTCCAGCATCACTTCTCTTGCACTTTGGGCTATTCTTAAGTAAAATAAGGGTTAAGGCAGCAATCTGATGACTGAGATGGCTACTATGTGACTAATGGGTGGATATTGTATACAACATGGATATGCCAGACAAAGGAATGAGTCACATCCTGGGAAAATGAAGTGGGTTGGAGAGAGATTTAATTATGATATTAAAATAGCACAGAATTTAAAAATTATGAATTGCTTATTTTCAGAATTTTCTATTTAATACTTTTGACTCTGGTTGACTGCTAGTACCTGAAGCCATAGAAAGTAAAACTATGGATAAGGGGAGACTACTGTATAGACTAAATCTGATATAAAGTAAAAAGCTTCAAGAGAAAATAAACTCTATTATAAGAAGAACTCAAGTGTCTCAGGCATCATATGGGCTTTGTTTACTAGAAGCAAAGGCAAAGACTTAGGTTATAGGTCTTTCTTTCTACAAATCATAATATACACATTTATGGAGATAATTAGTATACAAAAACTAGTTTCTTTTCAGCAACAAAACTCAAGTAGGTATTTGTCTTGAGTCCTGTGTGTAAGCACACAATACAGCAGAATACTGAGACTGTGGAGAAATATTATCTTTGATCCGTCCTTCTGGATTATTTTACTTCCTGCAGATATCCTTTTACCCGCTACCCAATGTGGGACTAGAGGATATATTTAACTTGTTTTATAAAAGATACCTAAACCAGTTCATTTGGAGGGGTCATACCCTGACCCTCTACAAGGGCAGAAGGTACAACATAAAGAGCTTTAAATTATCAGATGTCTCAAATGAACTTTGGGCAGAAATGGCTGTCATTTCATTTCTGCAGTTGATGATTGAGAAATAAGCAATTAAATATTCTAAAATATAGATGTAAGCAAGAGTCCTCAATCCTGGATTGAGAAGACCTTGGGTATAATGAACTCTATTGTTTTTTTCTTTTTCTCAAAATCTTTGATTTACTTTTCAATATTTTAATATCTTTCTTAGGCTACTGGTTTAGATATTGGCTTAAGAAAAAGGGACAGACCAATGAGACTCCTTCTGTGTGTTGTGATTACCCTGCTTTGGGCCTTTATGCTCCTTGCTGCAGAGGAGTTCCATGGTCTTCTCTCTGCACCCACAGAGGAATTTGAGATGTTACTAATCTTTAGGGGACTGAAAGAAGCCTGAGGGAACAAGTCATTTCTGAGTACAAGTTGGGTCTAGGGCTTGGCTCTGATGAAAGACATATGTTTTATTTAACTACCACTATGTAACAAATCAGTGCAAAACTTAGTATAAAACAAGGCTTTATTATTATCTCTCATGGTTCTTTAGAATGACTGGGCTCAGTGTCTTCTGCATTTGTAGTCAGATGTAGGCTGCGACTGAGTTATCTGAAGGCATTAGATGTCCAAGATGGCAAGTTCTCTTCTGAATCTGGCACTTCCTCTGAGAACAGCAGGGACATGCCAGGCAAGTCCGGCATATCTCTTGCCGTGCAGTCCCTCTATCTAGCTAGCTGGACTTGTTCAAACCAGTTGAACTCAAGAGTAGTTAGCTCATAGTGACAGCTGGCTTTCTTCAGAGTGAGGATTCTGAGGTACCCAAATGGGAGCTGCATGTCCTTTTATGACCCTGTCTCCAGAGTCATGCAGCACCTCTTCTGTCACATTTTACTGGCCATATGTGAGTCACAGGGACCAGCCCAGATTCAAGGAAAGGAATCTAGGCAGTATGCTCACGGAGGAGCCAACTTGGGAGATTAGCAATCATAGAAAAATAAAGACTATTTTTTAAAAAGTATTTTTTAGTTGTGAATGAATCTTTTCATTTTATTTATTTATTTATTTATTTATTTATTTATTTATTTATATGCAAGGCTGAAGATCAAACCCAGGGCCTCACACATGCCAGGCAAGTGCTCTACCATTGAGCCATGACTCCATCCCAAGAATAAAAGACTTTTTGAGAATTTCAGACCAAACTAGGTTTTTGGCCTTTGGTAAATATCTGCGAAGGTATGAATGGATCTCTAGATTGAATATAGGTGTCGTGAGCTCATTCTACAGTCACAAACAACAAACTCCCTGTGAAGTGTCCACAAACAAAAAATCCAGAACAACAGCAACAAAAATGTATAGGAGGCTGCTTCCATGGTGAGGGAAGGTTTGACCCCTTGTTGGAATTGATTATTTAAGAACTAGGCCTGGCAACCATCTAAGGGGAATGACCTGACAGATGATTAAGGAGAAGTTGGCACCCATAGATAAGTGAAGGGTGCTTCCACAGTCCTAATCCTGGGTAAACCCTTGTAGTGAGTCATTATTGATGGTATTCATGCAATTAATGGTAATAAGGCCCGACAGGATACAGAGAACTGAGGGATATTTTTACGACCTGTGGTTCATTTGTAACATTATTCATATTATCTCAATGTAGAGGAGTTTATTTACAAAATCAGCTTGCTGATGTCTTCTGTCACCCTGAGTGCTCTGAGCGACTGGGGTGCCAGAGAGATGGATTATATGTGGAGCCAGGGTAACGAGGCATGTCAGAAATTTGGGGCTGCCTAAGAGACAGCCTTTCCAAACCCCCAGCATCCATTCTATTTCTTTTCTTCATAGACCTTCTCCTAACTTTCCCTCTCCATCTCAAATCTGAAAAATAATAATCATAAGAATACAAACAATAAATATAACAACAACAGTAGACAAAGAGGGAACAGAGTCACTGAGGAAGAATTCCAGGTGATGAGGAAATGTACTTACAGAAAGGAAAAAAACCCATACATTTACAGTTCTGGATACCTTAATCGTGATGAAATTCATGCCAAGAATGTAATTTTAAAATCAAAGAAACAAACAACCTGGGATGGTCACAGGAGAGTGGGTAGAATAAAGATCAGCTTAATGAATGCACTGCATATGCAGTCTCTTGGGGCCCTGATTTCAGGAGTGAAAAATAAAGGGAAGAGCAAGGAACAGAGTGTGGCAGAGAAGATAATAAAGGGAGAAGAGGGGGAGGGCACAACAGGGAGAAGGTGAGAGAATCCGGATAGAGGCTGCTCTTAGGGAGGAAATAGAATTGCTAACAAACATGTTCTTTTACATTTAGTGGTGAACATAGAATTAAACGTAAGTTTTACAATAATACTTTTTTTCTGAGAGATGGAAATAGAAGTTGAGCGTGTCAGAAGTGGGGATCATGAGATAAGTATAATAGTCACTGTAATATAGGCAGAAGGTAAAGGGCAACTTGTTCTATGGTAGCTTGAATGCACAGTACTTAGGAATCAGGCTCACCCTCACTTTTTTTCTATGCCAATAATTTTACCAATAGGGTTGTAATAAATGTTCCAACCTGAAGAAGAGAAAATTTTTCACTATAAGAGCTTGGTGTTTGAAAATTCCTATTGAATTAAGATATAATCAAGAAATTAAGCAGTAGTGATTCATTGTATGGCATTAGTCAATTCCTGGTTCTGCCACTTAGCAGTGTTGTGACCTGATCAAGTTATTTATACTCGTTCAGCTTCAGTTTCTTCATCTATAAAATGGGAATAGCAACAGAACATGCCTTGTTTACATGGAACACACGTGTACAAAGTTTAAGCACATTACGCATGACCTCAGCACACAGTAGCTGGTATTAATATGACTCCATTGTCATTAGTAACAATAACACAGTTCAATTTGATCATTTTTATCATATTTTAAGCCTCCCTGCAGAGATGTACTCTCTGATCATAAAATCAAATGCATTTCTTTGCCCAGCACACTGATGTTGATGACGAACATCAGAGAGGCCACAGATGAAAATGTTTGGGTAGAGATGCAGTGTTTACACAGATATACTGGTTAAGCCCCACACAACTTTTTCATTTTTCTGCCTCTCAATTAACTCTAATTCTTGACTCCACTGCTTCTGATTTTGGAGTGAAAGGGTTTTCAATGGTCCACTGGGCAGCTGGATTAAGCTGTACTTAAGTTACTTATATGCAGAAATAAACTTGTCTTCTTCCCTCTTATCCTTCCTGTACGATGGCACATTTCTACTAATTACATTATTCTCAGTGATTCTCCAGGGTCCTCTGGATAACAAGTAGAAGCAATGTTACAGGACATATGCTTTTACGCTTTATTGGCCGCAGTTATCCACAGCCTGACACTGAAACTGAGCAAACAGTCCAGCCCCAAATGTGAAAACCTACCCAGAGTCAATTGCGTGAAGTCTGAATTTGATTAGAGTGCCATTTCCCTGCCCTTTCCCCTGTGCACATAAAGAAAGGAACAGCTCTGAAACCCCTAAGAGAGGCTGCTTGATTTAAGCCCTGTGAAATTCTAACCAAAAAGTAATAGAAAGGAGAAACCAAGCTTATCAAATTTTCCTTAGGAGCATTGGTCTGTTTCACCTGTGGTAATTGGCCGAGTTGAGGCCTGCATTCGACAAGCTGTGGGAAGTTGCCAGAAAGAACCACCAATAAATAACCCAGTGCTTTGAAAAACAACCTTTTATGCTCTCTGATACTGATTTAGATGAGATCTAAGAAGAGTGGGAAGTACTCAGGGTGAATAAGTGAATTGGGGTGACTTTTGGGGGAAGTAATAGCTATTGGCTAATTACAAGATAAATTTTGATGCTGTGAGGTTGTTAATTAGATGAAGGACACTGAAATGAAAGTTGGTTTCTATTAAAGCTGTTTAATAGAGGAAGAAACCAATGAGAGTATTACCTTCTCTCTCAGACACAGATAATTTAACCTATTTATTGGAGCATTTCGTAAGAAACAAAGGAGAAAAAAAATCTCACAGGTGTTCTTTTAATTTAATCAGTGCAGTTGAGTATTGTGACCAAAACTGCTTAGGCTGCAGGGCTTTCTGTTAAAAGGGCACCTCATAGAAGCATCCTCTGGAAAGGTGTCAGGAATGAAACTACTTATGGCGTAAATAGGGAGATGAATCTTAAATAGCTTACCCTGAAAATCTGATATTTAAAATAAGAAAAGTCATCAGAGCATTTCAGGTGCATTTGACAGACACATACCAGTCCACGTCAGCTTTGCCAACCCTGATGTTCACACACTCAGAACAGCCTACTATGGCTCAATGGGTTTTGATGAAATTGAAAATTGGAGACAGAGTTGAGGATAACTTGATTCATACAAAGGACCAAGAGATCAAAGCCCTTCTTTTTTAAGTGGCCAGGAGCAAGCTGGCTGCCCTTGAGGATGGAGCAGAGAGTGAGTGTGGGGAAGGGAAGAGCAAGCATGTGTCCTGGCAGCTTTGCTCACCAAGAATTGGGAGCAAAACAGAAAATTGTACTGGTTCTTGGACCTGATCTATCAAAGGGTAAATGTTTCTTGTGGATCACCAACTCATGTTTTTGTTCTTTTAATTTTGTATGAAGTACAAGATATACTTCACATCAAACCAAAAAAAAAAAAAAAAAAAATCCAGAGATAAGTTTCAATTCAACACTGCAAATATTTATAGAGTACCTGGGTAACAGATACTGCTTCTGTATCCTGGCATGCTGGTGGATAAGAGATGAAAAGTGAAGATCAAGAACAAACTACCCCTTTTCCTTTAGAAGGGAAAAAATCCAAGTTTCAAATAACTTATTCCAAATTATTCTGTATCTGTGATACCTTTTGTTATACTCGTCATTTGAGAATGTCTACAAATGAAGCTGTTTCTCTGGCTTCGTGTTGATTTAGGCAGAGCTGAAATGCCCCTCTGACAGCTTTTAGTGCACCGTTGTGTCATTTTCAATCTTAAGGAATATTAGTTGAAAATGATTTCCCTTTATTGCAGAAAACAGTATTGAGAGGAAGTAGGGGAACTAGAAAAGCAGCAGGCACGTTTTTAGGAGTGCCAGATTCTCCTGCCGCCCCAGGCTACATCCTGGCAAGGTCTGGACTCCACAACCAGGAGCTCTCCCTGTTGTCAGCTGCTGTGACACTATAGTCCCTTTGAGGACTGGGAGAACGTGCCCAGGATAACAAAGAAACACATGTAAATAAGAAACCTCCGGGGTTTGTAGGCTTTTGACAGCTCACCAGTGTCCATTTGTTGAATTCTGCATTAGCAAAGCAATAAGAATAATCTCTGACCTTTTGGTATGAACAAGAGGACCAACTTGGGGCCTAAAAAGTACATAATGACAAAATGGCAATAATATTAACAATAAAACTTTTAAGAATGGGCCTTTTTTTTGGTTTATTCCTGGCCTACTTCCCATTCCTACCCTTGGCTCCCTGGATTGGAAAAACATGCATCCCAGTTTTCTTCCTTTGGCGAGTCACATGGTGTATGAGGTGCTATCTTTGAGTAGGTTGGCCCATCTCTTTTCTGGTTCTCCATGCATCTTTCTGGGGGAGTTGCAATAAATCCTGGGAAGGCATTGGGCCAAGATCTTTGCTTCTAAGCCCTTTTCAACTGAATGAGGATAATAGTCCTGAACTGGGAGAGTGCATAAACATGTTCGCAAATTTAACATGGCAATCCAGAGAGCACAGAGGCCAATGCTTACACTTATGAACAATATCATTCATTTGATACTTTATTCTAAATACTTTGTACTATACTACTTGCCTGTCTGGAAATGGCTTTTTTTTTCTGATTAAAAAAGAATACAGGTTTACTGAGAAATATTAGACCACAATGAAAAAAATAATATGCAGTACATATAAAAGGAATAAAAAATGCACTAGGAATCATTTATAATTTCATTACCTAGGGGAAGCCAATGTTAATATTTTAGTATTTATTATTTTAGGTTTAACTTTATGTTGATATACACAATTCATTTGTCAAAAACTCAACTATACTATGCAAACTGTTTGACAGACTCTTTGATGTGTTCTGTATCAACAAATATAATCTTAATTTCTTTTTGATGGCCTTAGCATATTCCATAATGTAGATGAACCATATCTGACTCAAGCTATTCATCACTGGTGAGTATTGTGTTGTTTCTAGTTTTTAAAAATCTTTGCTAATGCATAAACACACAGTCCTGATGGACATTCTTGTCTTGTACATATTATATCAAATGCCCTGGTATTATTTTTCCTTTTGATAAACTCATGGAATATAATTTTGTGTCAAAGTATACTAGCATTTTAAGGCTTATAAAGTGTAGTATAGTCTCCAGAGTGGTTGTACCAGTTTATTCTGCCAGCAACAGTATATAAATGCCCACTTACTCATTCTTCACTACAGATCACAGTGACTTTTACCTATTCTGATGAAAATTTAGGTATTGACAACATTGTGCTTTCTGCCAATGGATTTGTTGTTTTATTTCACTTTTTTTTTTAATTACAAGTGACATTGAAGGTATTATCATTTATTTGCTCATTCCATTCACCTAATAAATATATAATATGTGCCAGACATGTGCTATGACCTGGGGAAATAATAATGAGGGAAAAAAAAAAAAGAATTCTCACTTTCCTGGAATTCAGAGTTTGAAGGGTGATGATTAGCATCCCACGGCTACCATAAAAAGAGTGCCCATAACTGGGTAGCTCAAAATCACAGGAATTTATTATCTCAGTTCTGGAGGCTAGAAGTCTGAAGTCAAGGTTTTGGTAGGGCTATGCTTTCTCTGAAACCTGTAGGGGAATCTCTCCTTGCCTATTTTAGCTTCTGTTGATGCATCTCTCCAATCCTGTTTTCACAGGAGTTCTCCCTGTTTTCACATGAAGGTTTTCTTGTAAGGACACAAATCTTGTTGTACCAGGGGCCTATCTACCCCATCTGAATGAATTACCTCTGCAGTGGCCCTATTTCCAAGTAAGGTCAAATTCTGAGGTGCTAGGGTTAGGACTTCAATATGCAACCCTTCCCTTTTTGTGGACATAATTTAACCCACAAAAGAGAATGAGACATTAATTAATCAATTAGTCAAATAAATTTTAAAGATTACATCTAGGGCTGGGCGTGGTGGTGCATGCCTGAAATCCCAGCAGCTGGGGAGGCTGAGACAGGAGGATCACAAGTTCAAAGCCAGCCTCAGCAACTTAGCGAGGCACTAAGCAACTCAGTGAGACCCTGTCTCTAAATAAAATACAAAATAGGGCTGGGAATGTGGCTCAGTGGTTGAGTGCCCTGAGTTCAATCCCTGGTTTTAAAAAAAATTATATCTGTGGTTGTTGTCATGGGGGTTAGGAGAGAAAAGGGTTGAAGGAGAGGTGAAGGCATGAAAGAAGAGCTACCAACAGGGATCCCAGCACAGTGAGTGTGTTTAGAGGGCAGGGAGGGGTCAGTTGGGGACTGAGGACCAGTGTGACCAGCATGCAGAGAGCAAGGTCAGGTATGTGAGGTGAGACTGGAAAGATAAAGGCCAGGCATGTGGGCCAGAAACAGCTGGATCCTGAGAGCAGTGGGAACTCACTGAGGTGATTTGTCTATGATGGGAGAAAGATGACAGGTTGGATTTGTGCTTCTAGAAGGATGTGGTGGGGCATACACTGCAAGGCTGACTGGATGTAACAGCCAGGTATAAGTTCTTCCATTGTCTGGGTGAGTCAAAGACAGTAAGTGGAGAAGAGGCAAGAGCACAAGCTTGAGGGAGGAGAGAGAGAGGGAAGAGTCAGGATTTGTTGATTGTAGTGTGTGAGGGGAATGATATCAAGAGTAAGCCTAAGGCTTTCAGTGTGCATAGTAAGATGGATGGTAGAACCCTCAGAGGAAATTAGCAACACTTGAAAGAGATTCAGGTGTTGGACATCTTTTTTGAGGTATCTTGGGATGTATGAGTGGAAATGTTGAATAGGCTTCTGGGTAGCTGGGTCTGGCCTGGAGGGAGCATGAGATTGGAGACAAAACTCTGAGAGTCATCTGTACATAACTGGTTTTTGGTGTATGGATGGCAATGATATCATTTAGGGAGAATGTAGAGTTACAAGGATCTTCTTATGTGTATGTTTGTAAATTTTCTCTTAATTGCTTTGGGGATTGCCAGTCATCATTTTTGCCTACATATAGGGATATTAGCATTTTCTTCTTCATTGATTTCATTGATAAAATATCTTTATATATTAACACATTTCTTGAAATATGTATTGCACTCTTTTCCTCCACTAACAAACTGTATTTTAAATTCATTCATGGAGTTATTGTTATTATTTTTGGCCTTTAGGAAATTTTGGATTTTATTTACTTTCACTTATCAGTATTTTTCTTTATGTACAACACAGTGTTTAAAAACTTGAAAATAATTCCAGGTGCAGTAAATATATAAGTCAATGAAAAGCAACAATGGTTGTTATTAATTGCTGGGGATTAAATATGACAAAGAAAATTGCAAATAAAATATATTTATGATTCAAGTTCAAAAATAATTTTAGAAAAAATTAGAGTTAACTATCAGGGGAAACAAATGCTGTGCAAAATACCAGGACTAAAAAAGTACAAGGAGAGTGGAAAACAGACAGGTCAGTTTAATGCCATCTGTAAGCTGTAATAGAAAATAAGCTTCTGATACTTTGAACATTTTAATCACAGAAGCAAAATTTGGAGTATACACACTTGAAAGAAAAACAGCTAGCACTGTCTCCCAGGAAGACCTGTCTAGTCTTCATAAAAGAAAATCTGGGCCATCAGAACATGCCCCACATTAGAGGGGTTGGAACAGCAACTCAAGGCAAGGCACAGGGCTTGAGGCTCCTAGGGATGGTAGAGGTTGCTTCAAGGTCAAAGTGGAGTGGAGTCAAAAGTGAGAACAGAGGAGGTGGGACTGGTTTTGAATAAATATGTAAATCAAGCAGGCAGGTTGAGGATTTCTGGACTCCTATATACTCATTATTCTTGACATGAATACATCAGAAACTTGGGGGTTAGACAATGCAGAGGAATTACCCATATACATAAGAACATTGGCTCAGGATTAAGATGATTTAGTCAGAATGGCAGCTATTAAGAACACAAACAACAATAAATGTTGGAGAGGATGTGGAGAAAAAGGCACACTCATACATTGTTGGTGGGACTGCAAAATGGTGCAGCCAATATGGAAAGCAGTATGGAGATACCTTGGAAGACTTGGAATGGAATCACCTTATGACCCAGCTATCCCACTCCTTGGTCTTTACCCAAAAGACCTGAAAACAGCATACTACAGGGACACAGCCACATCAATGTTTATAGCAGCACAATTCACAATAGCTAAACTGTGGAACCAACCTAGATGCCCTTCAGTAGATGACTGGATAAAGAAAATGTGGTATATACACACGATGGAATATTACTCAGTAATAAGAGCGAATAAAATCATGGCATTTGCAGGAAAATGGATGGAGTTAGAGAATATAATGCTAAGTGAAGTTAGCCAATCCCAAAAAGCCAAATGCCAAATGTTTTCTCTGATATAAGGAGGCTGATTTGTAGTCAGGTTGGGATGGGGAGCATAGGAGGATTAGAGGAACACTAGAATGGCCAATGGAGAGGGAGGGGAAGGGAGGGGGCAAAAGGGTGAAGGAAAAAAGAAAGATGGTAGAATGAGATGGATATCATTACCCTAAGTGCATGTATGAAGTCACGAATGGTGTGAATATACTTTGCATACAACCAGAAAAAAAAAAAAAAAAAGATGATTTAGACTCCTTTGTGCTTAGATTGTACTCCTTAATTTTGCCATTACTTGAAGGGCTATGCCTTCCCAGGATGGAAGTAGAACTGATAGTCTACAATTGCTATCATTGCTATTTTTAATATATAATTTGATTATATATATTATTACATAATATTAGTATAATAATAAAGACCATAAACATATTAAAACATGTATTATAAATGTTATATATTATACATATTATTAGTAATCGTTTCTGTCTTCGGTGGCATCCTCAGAAAGACCTTCATGATCCTGAGATTGAAAAATATTCATCTATTATTTTCTTTCTTGTACTTTTTTAGTTGTGTTACTTTCAAACTACCACTTTAATAATTTTTTACATATGTGCCTGTCTCCCTAACTTTCCAACGATCAGGAAATGTGTCCTTGTTTCCCTGCTATCCATCTGAGTCAATGCTGGTGGACCTTCAGAAAAGTGTCTCTTGATAATGTGTGTTGTGTGGCATTGATTATAAAAGAGCACTCTTACTTTGTGCTTTTGTATTTGGTGAGGTTTTCATTTTAATTTCCCAATAGTGCTCACTGTGACTGAGGTAGCTGGATTAGGCTTTCTCAGTAAGTGGTCAGTGCTTTCCACTGTTGGCAGTAGGCTCCAGAGGACTCCCTGAGGACAGGCCTGTCAGATAATAAACACACATCACAACTCCAGCCCATATGACAGCAGGAGTCCTAATCATTACTTCCTCACAAGCATATGGAATTTTTGCCCTGTGGGGAGATGGCCCATCACTTTCATCACTTTCTCAGAGAGGTCAGGGACTAACACATGATAAGGAACCATTGCTCTTTGCTCCTACCCTTGATAATTGGCTGGGTTGAGCTGTGAGGACTCCATTGCCTCTGCTGGCTTCCCTCCTGAGCTTGGCTGCTCTGGGGGGAGTGGAGAAAACTCAGGCATAAGGTAAGGAGCTCTTTGCCCTGTGGCCCTGAGCTGGCTCCAGGGGCCTACTATGGACCCATGGTTGTTATGGATTCAACCTGTCCTTGGTCTTATCCCACAGCCTCATTTAGTGTGAGGGGAGAGAGAGAGAAGAAAAAAACAAAACAATTCAGAGGCAACCTAGGATGGAGTTTCCAGACCCCTTTCTCCCTTGTCTTTATTCTTCTTTTTACTGCCTGATGTAATATGATTTATTTCTCTGCTTACATGTCTGAAATGTTTCTTCTTGTGAATTTTATGAAAACAGTTGGCCTCATCTTCCTTTTTCGCCACTTTATCTCCCTCAGGAAAAAAATATTTGCTACATAGTACATATTTAATAAAGATATGTTTTAACCAATAAATGAGCAAATTCATGTTGAATTATTTTTCGACACACTAAACATCTTCACTAGGATGAAATCTTAAAAAAAAATCCCAGAAAACATCAAGTTAGTGTTGATATATGTCCCCTCACACCCACACTGCATCTGGATACACCCATGGAACATGTTGGGTACCTGAGATTTAGAAGTAGCAGAGCTCATAATTTC
Source organism: Tamias sibiricus (assembly GCA_025594165.1). Classification (NCBI taxonomy): domain Eukaryota; kingdom Metazoa; phylum Chordata; class Mammalia; order Rodentia; family Sciuridae; genus Tamias; species Tamias sibiricus. The sequence continues at coordinate 84,866,103 of CM046666.1, read as the reverse complement.
TGTACACCTATCAAAACATCTGCTTCCAGAAGTGCAGTTCATTGTATGCACATGTAATAAATATTTGTAGGTAATTAATTAAGGTTAGAAGCACACTGTTTATCCTAACTTAATTATTACTCAAGTGAGGATCATCTTTCATGATTCTGAATGTCATGTGGTAGCAATTACAGTAACTATTTTCCAACTTTCAAAGCCCTTGTGAATTCAGAAGTTTCTCCTTCACTGGTAGATTGGATACTTCTGGTGCCATGCGGAAGGGAATACTCCTTACCTTTCTTCTTCTCCTGATGAAAGCTTCCCAACTATTTGTTTTAGCAGATTCCACTAAGTTCTGGAGCTTGATTAGAGCGTCTACTCCTAGAAGTGAGGGGAAGAGAGGAGGAAAGGAGAGAAAATATTGAACTTTAATTACATAAGAAATATTCCTTCAATGCTTCTCAATGCTAAACACTATTCAGGCTCAATATGGAAGCCCAGGTGATCTGAAATCATATAGCCAGAGAAGAAAGGTGGAAGGAGGAAGTTATCACTAGCTTGTAAATAGCATGAAATAGATGAGATGCCTGTTAGGTGGCTTTCTTCAGATTCACTAAAGATAAGACAACAAACAAGGAAACAATCACCCCCAAAACCCAAACCAACAATATTTGGGCTAGAAGACATTGTAAATAGGGCTGACGTAAGTGCAGGGGCCATATTTTCTGAAGTAGAAATTGAAACACATGGTCTGACACATGATCTGACAGATGGATGGAATATTTTGGATCATGACTGTCCTAGAAAAACCTTTTGCAGATGGTATAGGTGTAGCATACAGCCATGGACATGTGACTTGAGGGGCATGGAGGAAATGTCATGCCCTTCTTCAAAATATCTTTTCCTGTGTCGTATCTTCCACTATTAGAAATTTATTTCTGTGTCCTATGGAGGCTTTCAGATATTCCAGCTTGCCTTATGCAAATGGAAATATTTCTGGTATGTAAAATCTTGAGCAATTTTCAAGTTCTAGCTTTGGGGTATTCGGGTTTGAAAGTATAAAGGATTGGGAGACTTGTGGGGAAGAGGGGTGATAGGATGTAAAGGGAAACATTCTCATCTTTCGCCTAAAGCTAGATTCTTCTACACGAATTGCCAGATGGTGTCACAAATACCCAGGGAAGTTGTGAATCTCTTCCTTGGAGATTCGAAAGAAGAGATGGCTGGCCGGGGGGCAGCCCTGCCTGGCAAGACTGAGCTCAGAGCTAGTACTGCTCAGCTCACAGTTGAACAATGAATATGATGCATAGAGATACATTAGACCTTTGCCATCCTGGGCATATCCAGTGCTGTGAATCACATAAGAAAATTCATGGCAGTACCATCTCAATAAAGCAAAATCTTCCTTTAACCTAGCAGGATTTCATGGGACAAAATTTCATGTGAGCTCATGACAGAATTCACATTCTAGTGTATTTCTCTTGTCTGTGACATTTTAATGTAAAAACTATTATCTCACAGAAAAAAAATGACCTTGAAATATGTTGAATTTATAAATAATTCCTTCATGAGTGCATTGGGTGAAGTGTAGCTGAACACTCAGACGGTTCCAGTCCTCCCCATTCATACCTGGGCCACAGGTTGCTTATGCATGTGCAGGCATTTCTTAATGGAGCTTTGAATCATTATCTTTCTTGACTATATGCCAACCACCATAGTACTATAACAAAGTGAAAAGTGAACAAATGAAAGAGGTGAAGTGGTGCATTGCATAAAGACACTGGTGTAAATTCCTTTACTAGAAAACAGGCTTTTGAAAGAAGGGTTCAGGTCTGCTTTCTTTTGTGTTCTATCCCTTCTTCCAACTGCAGTATATTTTTAAAAAAATCATTCTTTAGCTTTATTTTTCTCCATTTAATTACTCATTGCAGTGATGAGACAAAGACATTGTATAGTTGAACTAACTACATAGGCCCTATGAAATGATGGAATTAGAAAAAGAGATTGGAAACTTTGGATTCACTGACTGAGTTCAGTCCAAGAAGCAGTTGTCAGAAATGCACCTGGGTCTCCTAGAAATGAAGTGAGGATATGAGAGCTGGAGCAGCCATTGTTCTTCGCAAAGTGATTTTAACATGATGGGTCCTTGTGTAATTTATGAATGAATGGAGTTAAAATTTAGTTATTGTTAAATGTAAATTTTTAAAAAGTTCTTTTGGGACTATTATTGACTACCCATATAAACTTCCCTGTAACTATGAAGGACTGGTGCCTATAACCTATGCCATGTGATCCAAAGTACTCCTCCCTTGTCCCTTTGTCTTATTCCTATAGGTAGGAACTAGCCTGTGGATTTCCTTATTTTGCCTTGTCCTTACCTTTTACCTCTTTCAACTCTCACCAACCTAAATTTTTGTTCTTATCACCTCAGATAGAATTATCTCTATGACATTTACCTCTATTCTTGCATGGCAGAAAGAGAAAAAGGTTGATATTTGTCTATTTTTACAAAAATGAATACAAGGACTTCCGTAATTGTTAATCCAGTTTTTAAAAATACAGAACACTTTGCTTTCCACTTTAGGGACCAAATGGACTTCTGGTACCAGGCACCACACTCTAGAGCAGCTCTTGTTGGTTACTGGTTTATAAGGAGATGATATAGATATTGAGAGTAAATAAACCTTCCAAACCTGCCAGAACAAAACAAAAACAAACCCAAAACAACCTTCTAGAACAGTTCAGCATGCAACATTCACTTTAATTGTGTTGCACAGAAGAGTTAGCCCACTTTGTATTAAAATTTTTGAATAAAAAAGGGAGTCTTCCTTCCTTTTTTCCTCCCTCCTTCACTCCCTATCTTTCCTTCTGTCTTCCTGTTTCCATTATTTCCTCCCTTTCTCCTCCTGCCTCTTTCTTTCTTTTATCTGGCCATGCATATTGTGAGAAACTCTGCTATAATGGATAATTGTCAGGTAGTATAAAAAGTCACTATGGAGTTTATGATTATTTTCAAGATCAACCCTTTTAAATGACAGTACGCCAATGAGAAACAACCTACTAAGCTTTTAGATAAGAGAAAATCTGTCAGTTTTTATTTAGTTCATGTACATATATGCATATACACCCTTATATGGTTAAGAACCAAAATGAATACTCACTAGAACAATAGCTTCTTATTTTGGTAACTAAATATGATTGCTCCTTTTCTTATATAAATTAATACTTCAGTACACAAAAAGTAATGAATTATTCTCAGAAGTAGGACATAATAGTTATCTATAACACATCAAGTGAAATTTAGAAATAAGACTATCTAAGATAATGAGAGGCAAGTGGGAATTTGGGGGAGAAGAGAATTTGACATATGGAAGTAATTATTATGAATTTTAAATTATTTACTAAGTATAAACAACATTGAGATGCTTTTGTTAGTCGACTTAGAAATTTTTCTTAAAAGAGAATATCAAAATGTAGAACAACTGCAGGTATTATGTATTCTAAACAAAACAAAACAAAAAAAAAACCCTTCAAGCCTGCAAAGCTCTTGAGCAAATCTAGGACTGATCCTGGATGGATGCACTGGAGGTTGTTTTGCTGTTAGTTGATGCAATCATTGTTCAAGGAAAAACCAAACCATGTCAGCTGGATGATACAGGGCGTTTTGGTTTGTAACTCTTTGCCAGACACTTTCTTATTTTCCTTAGAAAGAAAAATCGTTGTTTGCTGTTTACAAAGACTTCAGGGTGCTGCTTACCATTTTAGCTACTAACACAAACAACCTTGACAATCATAATCTATTTTTTTATCCCTTTTCACCCAGACAAGTAAGCAGTCATCAATTATAGGCCCTCACATGAAATACAAATTTAGCACCATAGAAATGAAAACTAAAGCAATTTGTACCTTTACTATTCCAAGGGGAATCATTCTTGGTCTATTTACAATGAAATATTCCCTCTATCTTATATTCTTCTAAGTTATATCAATGTCATCAACCATAACTTGAATCATAATGAGTAGATGATACCCTGGCATGACTGGAATCATGTCATCATTATTAGATGACCTAGTTAGCATATGTGGTTAAAAATGCCATTGCCTTTTTATTTATTGACTTATTCAGAATGGCATAGGTTATATCAGGCCCTCCTGATGTGTTCTTATGGAATGGAGTGTTTTGTTTGTTTGCTTTTTTTTTTTTTTTTTAACCCATATCCACTAACCACATACACTGAACCACCCACACTATTTTAAAATATTTCTTTACAAATCACATTTTTTTCCTCCTATGACTTTTATTATCAATGCTCTTGGAAAAAAATGTAAAACATGGGCAAAAAAATGTGATACCTTGTTTCAAAAGTATTGGTAGACTTTAGGAAGAACCTCAAATCAGGAAAGGCATCAGTGAGAGAAGTAAACCCTCTTCCTTGACCCCTTTGGGGTTCAATGTGTTCAAAGTGTGCTTGTTTTTACTGCTATCTGTGTACATTTACCAGGGAAGGAGTGGGTGAATTAGCATGCCCTGAGGAGGTTTCCTGATAACTCTGCATCCAAAGTCAGCAAGCATGGCGTTGTTTCTCACCTTTGCTTATAAATAAGAGTATATAAAGGAAGAGAGAACCATTTGCCTTAGAAATGATGCCAGAATTTGTCTTTGCTTTGACTCTTTGTCTACTCTAATCTTTACTTGATCTTTAATCAATGCTTCCTGCTGTTATGGTTTCCCCACACCTAATTTTCCTAGACCATTATTCTCTCCTCTTCAGGGGGAACCAAATGCCCTAGAGAAGTTATTCTTTCAATTTTGGAAGAATTCACTATCTTATGTCCTCTGAGTTCCTTTCTGGCTTTTCATTTCTTTTCAAATCCTATTAAGTTTCTCCTGTTCTCACAGCATTCTTTGGAACTCATTATTGGTATTTGTGAGTCTGACCACTTACTTGCTAAATTTTTCTGGATTATTTTGCAGGATTTAAAAGAAACTAAAGTAAATTTTTGAAAGTTAAGCAACATGACTAATGAACAACAAAAGATATTTTCTTTTTAAGCTTTGCTTTCTTATAGATTAAGGAGTTTTTTTTTTTTTTTGTATCAGGAATTGATCTCAGGGGCACTCAACCACTGAGCCACATCCCTAGCCCTATTTTGTATTTTATTTAGAGACAGGTCTCACTGAGTTGTTTAGCGCCTCGCCATTGCTGAGGATGGCTTTGAACTTGCAGTTCAAAGTTATATATTCAGCCTCCCATGCAGCTGGGATTGCAGGCGTCCCCCATTGCACCTGGCTAAGGAGTTTTGATTTGTAAGAAAACTTTGAGGTTTTTTAGATATAAGAGCAGTGATTCTACAAGCTTTTTTTTTTTCCCTAAACTACTTGGTGATCATACTAGATTAGTCACATAATCCTTAATGATATAATAGTTCAAGTCTTATCAGATATCATGAGGATAACTTAACTGATCAGATTGGCTGGGCAATCTTCATATGGTCTGAATTTTCTTTATAGACACTAATTATGGGTATCAGTAAAAAGTGAGGGTATTTGAATGATTTGCATTTCTGAAGATAAGGAGACAATGCATATACTGGAGAAGTTAAGTTAAATGAATCCACTCTTTATTTCAACTACACGATTGAAAGAAAGCAACTACCTTCCTTCTTTTTCCAGTTTTCCTTGTAGTTCCATCTTTTTTTTTTTTTTTTTTTAAAGCAACAGTATTTAGTAGTGTGGATTTGATGTTAATTCAAAATAAATTTCATATCTATTATGAAGGAAATCATAAACATTGATTCCCAATTGCATGCTCTTCTGACTACTGTATTTTATTGCTAAGTTTCTCATGTATGTTAGTTGTTGTACCCGACTTGTTGTCCCTGCTCTTGATCATGTGACTCAGTGAGTTGTGAAGATCTCCATGAAATTCTCACTGCCCTGTGCAGAAGTACTTGCATTTCTGAATAGACTATACGCCAGAAAAAAAGGACTGGAATGCAGTTTTAATATCAAAGCAATATGTTTCAATTGACTAAGCAGGCCACTAACAATTTAGATAAAAGGATGCAATATAACAATTAACGGGCTATAAAAACCCTCATTGAACATTAACCCTTCAGAGTACATAGGTATGTATGTGCATTGTAAACATTTATTTAGTTGGCATATGAAAGCTTTTAGGGCTGCATTCTGCTATTTAAATTTATGATTCACTGTTTATATTTATGCAGGTGGAAATTAAATAGTCTAATTCTAAACTTCATTGCTCTCATCATGAAGAGTATTTGAGGAGAAATTGGAATTGAAATAGAAACTGGGATAAAGGATAAGAGTAACTCTATCAACTAATAAATGTTTAATAAATGCTTCTTTGGCTATGAGGTTGTGTTAAGTATGGTGACATATGAGAAGAGTCCAAGTCCTGGCCCCATGCCTTAGAAATTATAATAATAAAAAGATAAAACTAGCGTTTCATGAAGCAATGTAAGAGTTAATAGTATAATTCCAATTAAAAACACTGAATGAATGAGCTAGGAGTAGGGAGGAGCATGTTAGTCCAGGGTAATCAGGAAAGGCTTTGTGGGACAGATGGTCCTTGATCTGGAGTTTGAATAAAAGGTTGTATTTGGATCAAGAGAGGCAAAACTATGAGCAAAGCCTGGGGAAATGGAATGAATGTGGTGTGTTTGGGGTATGGGGGAAGCCAATGAGGCTGGGGTTGAATCAAAGAACATGAGCACAGGAAAAACTGACTTATTGCCCTGACATGTGGAGCCAGCTAGAAGAGTCATAGATTGAATAACTTTGAATCCTGGATTCAGGCTCTGAATCCTGTTACTGCTGGTCAGGAGGGGGTTAATGGGCTGTATAGGGAAAAGCAAATTGGGAGCCCTTAGGGTCATGGAGATGGACCTCAGTCTCTAGATCCTGAGTGTTAGAGAAGATGTCAAGTTTGCAGAAGGAAAGATGCATTCTTTGGGCACCGGAGCTGGTTCTAGACTTAATGAAATAAGGAAGTTAATTTTTGACATCTTTCTGTTATCACTTTCTGGACCTCTCCTGGAAATTGGCTGTCTTACTTTGGCTCTGACTATGTAAGACTTCTCTTTGTTTGGCCTTGTTTCAATCTAGCTATAGTTCCTCTTTACTTGTTTTTGCATCCTGAAGGATAGAACCTGGAGTTTTGACAACTATTGTATGCATGAAAAAAGGATAACATTGGGGGCACTTAGTGACCTTGGGATAATATCTCTTCTCCTTTCTTGGTGAATATTTTGATGATTTTTGGTTAAATAAGCCTTTTAAAGTTTCTTAAAGTTTTTTTTTTTAAATAGAAGTTTTAGGTTTATAGCAAAATTAAGAGGACGGTGCCCATATACCTCCTGTCCTCCTACATGCAAAGCTTCTGTACTGATCAGTAGCCCTAACCAGAGTGATGCATTTAGCTACAGCATTTTGCATCCCCACTTCTAAAGAGGTGAGAGTTCTTGTTGCTTCACATCCTTGCCAACGTTTGGTGGTATCAGTGTTCTGGATTTTGGCTATTCCAATGGTACATTGGTACACTTGCTATTACATTGGTACATTGGCTATTACAATGGTACACTGTTGTTTTCACTCGTACTTCTCTGATTACATGATGTGGAGCACCTTTTCATATCCTGATTGTCCATCTGTATATGTTCTTTGGTGAGGTGTCTGAGAAGGTCTTTCACCCATTTAATAAGTAAGATTGTTTCTTATTGTTGAATTTTTGGATTTTTGTGTATTTTAAATAGTGGTAAATAATGATAATTTGTCAGATGTGTTTTATGTAAATATTTTCGCCCAGTCTATGGCTTGTAGTTTTTCTTTCTTTTTGTTGGTACTGGGAATTTAACCCAGGGGCATCTTACCACTGTGCTACACTCCCAGCCCTTTTTATTTTGAGACAGGTCCTCGCTAAGTTGTTGAGGTTGACCTTAAACTTGAGATTCTCCTGTCTTAGCCTTCTGAGTTGTTGGGATTACAGGCATAGGCCTTTGTGCCTGACTGTGGCTTGTATTCTTATTCCCGTGACAGTGTCTTTTGCAGAGCAGAAGTTTTTAAATGTAATGAAGTCCAGTTTATCAATTATTTCTTTAATAGAGCATGCCTTTGTTGTTGTATTAAGTCATTACCATCTCTAAGGTCATCTAGATTTTATTCCTATGTTATCTTCTAGGCATTTTATAGTTTGGTGTTTTACATTTAGGTCTGTGGTCCATTTTGAGTACATTTTTATGGCTAGATTCATTGTTTTACATGTGGATGTCCAATTGTTTTGTCACCATTTGGTGAAAAGACTATTTTTGCTCCGTTGTGTTACCTTAGCTCCTTTGCCAAAGTCAGTTGATTATATTTATATGGGTCTGTTTCTGGGCTCTCTATGTTGTTCCACTGATTGATTTGCCTATTTTATTGCTGATACCCCACTGTCTTGATTGTTTTTACTTACAGTAAGTCTTGAAGTTGGACAGTATTAGTTTTCCAACTTTAATTTTCTCTTTCAATTTTGTATTGGCTATTCTGGGTCTTTTGCCTCTCCATATAACCTTAGAACCAGATTGCTGACACCCACAAAATCTCTTCCTGGGTTTTTGATTGAAATAACATTGTATCTATAGGTCAAATTGTGAAGAACTGACATCTTAGCAATATTGAGTTTTCTTTTATGTGAATGCAGAATATTGCTCAATTTATTTAGTTCCTAATTTTATTCATCAGAATTTTGTTTTCCTCATGTGATTCTTTTATATATTTTGTTAGATTTATGTCAGTTTGACATTTTTAGGTGTGGAAATAAATGACATTATGTTTTAAATTTCAAATTCCATTTGTTCATTGCTGGTGGAGAGGAAAGCAAATGACTTTTATGTGATAACCTTGTATCCTGCAATCTTGTTATAATCTCTTATTAGCTCCAGGAGTTTTTTTTTTTTCCTGATTCTTTCATACTTTCTACATGGATCATTATGTCATTTGTGAACAAAGACAGTTTTCTGTTTTCCATCCCATTCTGTTCACCTTTTACTTCCCTTTTGTGTCTTACTAGTATTTCTAGTACAGTGTTGTAAAGGATGTGTGACAGGGGACCTCCCTTTTCCTTGTTCCTGATCATAGTGGGAAAGCTTTGAGTTTCTCATCAATAAGTATGATGCCAGCTGTAGGGTCTTCATAGATATTCTTTATCAGTTGGGGAAATTACCTTCTATTTTTAGTTTATCGAGAGAGTTAATTTTTTTTTGTAATTATGAATAGGCATTATATTTTTCAAATGTTTTTCTGCATCTATTGATATGATAATCTGATTTTTATTTTATTAGCTTGTTGATATGATGGATTCATTGATTTTCAAATGTTATAGCATGCCTTCATAAATTCTATTTGGTTGTATTACATTATTCTCTTTATATATTACATTATTGGATTCTATTTGCTAATAATATGAGTTTTTTAGTATCCCCCTAAAAAATCATATACCTACTCCCTTAGAGTTTATACAGCATTCATGCTTTATAAATGGCTTTATTTAATTTTAAAAAAATTACCAAGTACTTGTTAAATTATATAATTTTTCTTTTGGTTTTGACTGGTTAATTCAGTTATTAAAATCATATTATTAAGGCAAAATGTTCCTATGTAGGCCATTTAACTTTATAAAAAAGTCTGGTTTTGTGTATAAACAGATTTTATTCCTAGCCACATATATAATCTTACAAGGGCCTTTTAAAGGAATCCTGGATGTTCTACTGCCACAACCCTCACTACTGCTCTAAGTGGGTAACTTTGTGATACCTCATGAGTGACAGAAGAGAGTGGTGGCCACAAATGTCAGGTGTGTATATATAAAGCTGCTTCTCTTTTTGGAAACTATAATCTTTTAGTCCCAGAAAATGATTTGAAATCCCCAAAGTTGCTTCATGAGTTCTGCATCAGTTATTTTTTAAGATGGCACAGTGAGTTGCTAATTTGATTGATTCTTACCAGATTTCATGTCTGAACTTAAGATCTGGCTTTAGGGAAAAAAAAAATCTAGGGCAAAAAGTATAGGAAATAAATCTTTGTAAATTTAGGATTAGAAAAGTAAAATAGTGACTGAATTCAACTGAGTTGAATTTCTTAATTGAGCTTTATTATTAATAATTGAACAATGTTAGTGAGCAATTTCAGACATAATATCTATAAATGACCCTGCACCAAACTATGGCATGATGGTGTTGATCATCATATTGTCCTATTTTCTTTCTTTCTTTCTTTCTGTTTTTTTTTTTTTTTTTTTTTTTTTTTTAACCTAGGGGACTCCTACCACTAAGCTAATTTTTTATTTTGTGACAGGTTTTATTTTGTGGGGATTTCAAATCATTTTCTGGGACTAAAAGATTATAGTTTCCAAAAAGAGAAGCAGCTTTATATATACACACCTGACATTTGTGGCCACCACTCTCTTCTGTCACTCATGAGGTATCACAAAGTTACCCACTTAGAGCAGTAGTGAGGGTTGTGGCAGTAGAACATCCAGGATTCCTTTAAAAGGCCCTTGTAAGATTATATATGTGGCTAGGAATAAAATTCTAAGTTGCTAGAATTGGCCTCAAACTTGTGATCTTCCTGTCTTAGCCTCTTGAGTCACTGGCATTGCAGACATGTGCCACTGTGACTGGCACATAGGTCTACTTTCTAAATGCAGTGTTTTGTCTATGTGGTACCTAGTTAAAATTGGTTTTAAATAACTGAATGATTGAGAAGTGATATTTTAATTCTAGCTGGCAGTTAGGCATTCATAATTATTTGACATAAAAATTAAAAATAAGGCAAATCAAATATGATCTGAATGTTAGCCATCAGCAACAACCTGTTTCCTTTTAAGTCACAGAAGTGGAGAGATCTAAATTTCCCATGATTAGCTAGATTTTTTTTTTTTAAAGTTTGTGTTATGGTGACCAAAATACCTGACAAGAATAACTTTGAGGAGGGAACTTTTATTTTGGTTCATGGTTCCAGAGGTTTAGTCCATGATCAGCCAACTCCATTTATCTGGGCCTAAATGAAGCAGCACATCATGGAGGAAGGACTTGGTGGAGGGAAGCTGCTCCCCTCATGTTAGACAGGAAGCAGAGAGAGAGAGGGGGAGGAAGGACCATAGGGAAGATGAATCCTTTCAGGGCATGCCCTCCCTCAGTGACTCATCTCCTCTAGCCCACACCTCACCTGCCTACAGTTATCAGCCAGTTAGTCCATTCAAATTAGGGTTGACTAAGTAGGTTACAGTTCTCATAATCTAATCATTTACCTCTGAATATTCCTGCATTAACAAAGGAGCTTTTGGGGGACACCCCATATCCAAACCAAAACAAAGTTGAAGAGTCTCTATAAAACTATATTTGATGGTTTAAGGGAAGACATGAACATTTTAGTCTATTTTTAAAGACTTTATAATTAGTATACAATGCTAAATATTGTAAATTAATAAAACCATGTAATTTAGAAGACTGTAGATATAATTTTATCTTACTTAAGCAAACTTCCTTAAGACGTGGTCTCTATGTGGTTTGTATGGAAGTCAGACCAGTTATTTTTCACTTAGATAAAGCTTGGTCCTTTATGGAAGATATTTATTGCAGATATTTGGTTAGTTCATACTGTTATTTGCTTGCCATTGTTGACATTACAGGAAACGGGCACAAAAATTGCAACCCTTATCCATCATTTTAAGGTTCCTCCCTGGACTCTCTAACACAATTTCGTAAAAAATCCATTCTCTTAAAGTTATATGTATATGGGGAGAAATCATTAAAACTTTGAATTTTGAAAGTTTGCCTCCTCCACTTTCAGTTGATTCTTAATGTTAATCTCCTGGGGCTGGGGTTGTGGCTCAGTGGTAGAGTGCTTGCCTAGCATATGTGAGGCACTGGTTTTGGTCCCTGCCACTACATAAAAATAGAAACAAATAAAATAAAGGCATTGTGTCCATCTGAAACTTATATATATATGAATATATATATATATAAGTTTATATATACATGTATACACACATGTCATATATATATATATATATATATGACTCCTGATCAGGTATTCTGTCATCATCCAAGGTTGATGTCATCTGAGTGTTCTTGTCCAGTGTTTTAGTTAGCTTTTTCATTGCAGTGACTAAAAAACCCAACAAGAACAACTTTAGAGGAGGAAAAGTTTATTTTGGGGCTCATAGTTTCAGAGGTTTCAGCCCATAGATATCAGGCTCCATTCCTGGGGCTCAAGGTGAGGCAGAACATCATGGCAGAAGAGTGTGGTAGAGGGAAGCAGTTCACATGAGGATCAGGAAGTACAGAAGAGACTCCACTTGCCAGATAACAAATATATACCCTAAAAGGCATGCTTTCAATGACTCACCTCCTCCATCTACACCCTGCCTGTCTTCTATACCACTCAGTTAATCCCATCAGGGGATTAATTCACTGATTGGGTGAAGGCTCTTATAACCCAATCATTTGTGCTCTAAACCTTCTTGCATTGTCTTGCAAATGAGCTTTTGGGGCACACTTCACGTCCAAACCATAACATCCAGTGATACAGATTTCTGTAGCTCATATGCTAAAGGATCATTCACTATATAATCTTATGTTCACCTCAGTGTAGGTGGTATTGATACCACCACCTGTTACCAGTGATGAGTCTTGCTCCCTTACAGGTTGAAGTATAGTATTAGAGAAGCACGCTGAGGCAAGCATATAAAGCAGGATTTATTTAAGATGGGATAGCATAGATTTCTCCCAGGAGGAAGAAGGGAGCCATAGTTCATATCCTGGTATCCCAAGCTAGTATCCTGGTATCCCAAGAAGTGAGAGCGCTCTGCCTTTTTTAATATGTCCTAGGCTTCCTTTGTTCTCTTGCTCTCTTCCAGTTATCTCTCTCCTTCCTAAGTGACTAGGCTCAGGAGATGCTGGGTGGGATGGCAAAAAGGTGAGAAACAGATGGGCTGAAAGAGCCAAGGTGGAATGATCTGGGCAGGAAGGAGGCATAATTAACAACTCCCCATAGGGAGGGACAATCCCTGGGACAGGTTACCTTAGCAACAGGTTGGAGCAGGGGCAGGTTATCTTGATAAGGATGGAAGAAGGGCTCTGACGGAATTAACATTTCAATCCCTCCATTCTATGGATTTGACCCTTGCTTATCTGCCTATCTAATTCTGGCTTCAGTATTATTCTAGTCCCTTGGGAACAATTGTAAGTAATATGGTATAAAATGAATATCGAAAAACAGCAGGCGAAAATATGCACATAAAATTTAGCGTCTTTTTACATACACATTGGTTCTTTTTGAAATAATGCTAACATTCTTCTTTGGAGGGTAGGTACAATTCTTACCAAACATAATAAAGATTGATTCCCTTTATAACATTACCTATTGTAGTAGATTACTGTAATAATGGCCTTTGATGTGTCAGGTCATTCTAGGTATATACCCCTTTGTAATGTGATGCTGCTGCTCCTTCCATCAAAAGGTAGAGTTTATCTCGCCACTCTATTGAATCTGGGCTGGTCTTGTGATTTGCTTTGACCAACAGAATTTAGCAAAAGTTACAGATGGGCTCTGGAGGCTGAGGCAGGAGGATCAGAAGTTCAAAGCAGCCTCAGCAAGAGTGAGGTGCTAAGCAACTCAGTGAGACCCTATCTCTAGAATAAAATACAAAATAAAGCTGTGGATGTGGCTCAGTGGTTGAGTGCCCAAGAATTTAATACCAAGTACTCACTCTCAAAAAGTTACACATGGATGAGTTCTAGAGGCTCCACATACTTTGAAGTTCTGCCCTCACGTTTATAGGACCTTGAGACATCACGCTGTGTAGAACCATGGAAAGAAAGATCACATGGTGATAGAGAGTTAAGTCTTCCTAGCCAATAGCCAGCACTAATTGCAGATATGAGATTGAGGCCACTTTGAAATTTCCTGCTTTGGCTAGCTGCTATCTGGTTGTAACTGCACAAATGAGCTCAGCCAATATTAGCACAAGAGCCATCCTGTCAACTCACAGAATGATGTTTTGGGGTTAAGATACTAAATGTTGGGTTTGGAAAGATACCTGAAATACGAGTGAAATACTAGATCTTGTTACATCACAAACACCCTACATATGAAGTGTTTTCTCAAGATTGCTGTGAACTTTTATTTTTCCAATCATTTTGGACTAATCTGAGCCAACTGCATAACTGACTGGAGACCTTCAACATTTCATGAAGGTCCTTGCTATAAAGACTATCCCAGGACTTTATTTCTTTGTGGGGTCTTGGCTGCACAGTGGAATGTGCTTTGATTGAACTGCTTTTCATATCCAAGGTAACCCAAATTACATCACAAAGGAATGTACCAGAGGGTAGTGTCTCTGTGGGCCATAAAAGAACAATTATGTAATAGCTCATACAGCACTTAGGATTTTAGAACTTGTCTTACTGAGAGGAATTGTGAAGAAAAGAGAAAGTAATGGATGAGTATCAGACCTCAAATATATAGGGAAAGCAATATATTAATTACAAGGGCACCCAAACTTTCCATGTAATCCTTATACTTTTGCAATTCATTTTAAAGTAGACATCAATGAAATGCTGGTTAAGTGAGTCATAATTCAGTTCTGGAAGTGTCCTGCACAATTACATACATTCCTTATTTCCAAGTAGCAGGCAAATAACATTACATGTAATTTGTTTTAAATTAATTCATGCTACACATTATTTAATTTATTTCATAGTGAAATTCACCTACATTTGAAGTACTTGCTGATAGATATACTGTAAATTTATTGGTAACTCATAGAAAATAGTCATCTTCAGTCATGCATACATATAATTCATGTTGCAATAAAATCACAAAAACATGATTAGTGAATTATATTTTCTCCCTGATACCACCTTTTAAAATAAATTCCATCAAAAATGTAGAAAATCAATAGCTTATATAAAGTCTTATGGAAAACTTAAGTGGAGAGGGATCCTAGTAAAAAGGGCTCTAGGTTCCTACTGCTGTCCCAAGAACTGAGGAAGGAGAGAAACTGTTTGACCTGATCTAGCAAGTTGTCATCTCTAGAACAGACAGATAGGCCCACAGTAGACTAATTAAGGGTCCTTGTTTCATTTTTTTTTCTTTTTTAGGGTCAAGTTCATGTTTTCTCCTTGTTTTACTTAAATAACATTCCTCAAAACAGGCATGGATTGATTCCTTAATGTCACTTTCCAGTTTACTATGCCTGTGCATGGAGGATGTAGGTTGCTAGAGAGGATTATAATTTGCAAGCCCAGGAGTTCAGCATTCTGCAATAGTCATATCTGAGAACACTAATGTGCCAAATAGCCCAGCTTCTTTACTGTCCCTCAAAGAATTATGTTTCATAGTTCTTGCATAATCTTTTCATGCTAGGTCTCCTCTTCAAATATTTCCTCAAAGTTTATCATAGCCTGGTATCCTTTAAAGTGTTCACAGTGAAGTGGGGGACAGGGAATTAAATAGATATTCCATCAGATAGTAGAGATATGGACAAAATGCTAATGGAGTAGAAATGGGCATCAATACAATTTACTTGTATCGGGGCAGAATATTCCAAGCCGTAGGGACAGCACATTGTAAACCACAGTTAGACACCAGCATGGATTGTTTAAAACTATAAGAAACTTCTTGTGACTAGCCTTTAAGACTTTTGAGGGGGTTGATGAGATACAGGACTTGGAGGTAGGTTGGGGCCAGATTGTGAAGACACTTTTATGCTATAATGAGAGAGAGAAAGAAGAAACTGTTTCGAACCTGACTTGTTGATGGTTGTGCAACAATAACTTGACCCCTGAGTATTATGTTGGTTGCAGTTTTTTCTAGGAGATTCTGTTTCATTATACATAAGACTCAGGTAATGCACATGCAATTAATTGGCATAAAATTATTTATTGTTCAATTATTTTATATCGTGATGGTAAGTATTCAAGAATTCAACTTTTTAAAAACTGGAGCCTGAAGAGATAGAACAATATATAACATATGGAAACAAATTTAAAAGGTTGTAACTAGTTGATCTAGCACTACTATTAATTAATAATAATTAAAACACAGGGTCTCCCTATTGAAATGAAGAACTTAAATAAGAGCCTGAATAATTGACATCCAGCATCCTCATTGACCTGAATACCTGAAGTTTTTGGCTTTAATGATGTAATTCATCGCCTCTAGGTCCCCATTTTGCTTTGCTTGTATACCTCTGTATAACATCATGACTAAATTGGCCACCAAGAAGGGAATGAAGTTTTCAGCAAAGATGATCAGAAAAAATTTCAAAGGACACCTGATAAGCAGGAGAGTGGTAGTTATGGGGTGAATTCCAACAGCAACAACAACAACAACAGCAAAACCACCGCACTTTATCTTTAATGCTGTCAGCTTATAAAATTACTTCTTATTTTAAGAAAAATTGTTTATTTTAATTATGCTTCAATTGCTGTAAATTTTTAAATTACCCCACACCAAATAAGAACAACCTTCTTTTCCCAAATTCTGTTTCCTAATATAATTTTATTCATGGGTACATCTAACTATGAAAGTTTTCTTTACTTAGATATTTGATTTCTGCTGAAGCCTCTGAAGGGGACTCATGTTTTTGTGAAGTCTCTGTTGAGGATACTGGTTACATGAATCTTATTCAGGTGCTTGTACACAAACAGAACAATTGAAAGTAACTATCAGATGTTGATAATTTATAGCACAGACAGATTTAAAAAATATGTGTATCTCTGTCCCTAAATATATCTATATGTGTATATATATAGATATATGTAACATATCTCTATCTATCTATCTATCTATCTATCTATCTATCTATCTATCTATCTAGAGATACACATATATTTATCTATCTACCCATACTTTAAAAAGTTGGGTCTTAAGTTTAGACCAAAAACAAAAAAAGGGGAGTAAGAAATTAATAATAATAATGATAAATACTCCTCATTTTTTTCTCTTTGGTACATTAAAGTTAAAAACTGAATCAATGTCATTTTAGTATGAGACAGGGGTGACAGCAGGTGGGTATCAGCAGAGTGATTAAAAAGTCAATGTGTTTACTTGGTAAGATGGAATTTAGTCATAGTGGCCAATTCTAAGAAATCTATTTACACCCAAGTATTTTCAGGCATGTGTGGGAGTATGAAGTGATTAAGTGTTAGTTATCCTTGTATAGTAAATTTCAAGTACAATTTCTACTGTAAATTGTTAAAGAGTTATTATTGTACTAACATTCTCCAAGTTTATAAGCACCAGAGATTTAAGAGAAAGAACATTTCTGTTTTGCTGATTCTAAAAAACTCACTTAATAGATTTTTCTCCCCCATTGGTTGGAAATTGCTTAATTGAACTCAAAGAGTTCCCACTGTTTCTGGAGCTCAGATGGAGTGCCTGCTTAAGAAACAATTTGTAGAAAACAACAATAAACTATGCTTTTAAACTTTTTGATAAGGTGTTCCCAGCTTCTCTAGGGAGCTTTTCACCAACAGTTTAATATCTAATGAGACCTTGGTACCTGCTCACCACTTTTATGATGCACATCAGAAAGACCAAGGCATGCACAGAAGCACAGGAGTTGGAAAATAGGTTTCAGCTCAAGTGCCAATCCCAAAATACTGTTTGTGAAGTCCTGGTTGAGATGATCAACAGGAAGAAGTGGCACAATTCATTAGCACTGTCTTCTATGCATGCAGGAGCTGAGGAGGCTGTAGCTATCCTTGTCTGGCTCATTAGAACAGGCTTTAGGAAAACATTTCAAAACAAGAGTAGAGATTCACATCATTTTGTCTTTCTTCCTGTCTTTAAGAGCCAACTTCTTTTACTTTACCTACAACGCCTAGAACAATTCTTTGAACATGAATACATGTAGCACACATTCCTTTGATTACTTCAGAGTCCCCAAGTAGGAAGCAATATCTTTGCTATTGATTTGCCATAAATGCCCCAGGCTCTAGGTATGTATTATCTGTAGTGTTATATTAAATCCTTTTATTTCCAAATGTCTATATTTTTATGACAGGAATGTTCCTATAGTTGGTCTTTGAAGAAAATGTTTTCCCAAGAGTAAAATGGTTATAATAACATTTCACATTCTCATTTTCTTACTGTGTTTTATACATAAAGAATGGCTTTATATTTATCTATCAAAACCTATAAAGCTATTGGTACCTCTTGAAAATTTTTTAATTAACTTATTTGCTTTACCATTTTATACCTAAAAAGTGCAGAATTAGCACTTGTCATTCTGCTTTAGAGAAATAGGAACATTCATGAAGAGGCTATTCGATGAGGCAAGTTTGAGACGGTTCTCTAAGGA
The DNA here is from genome assembly GCA_025594165.1 of Tamias sibiricus. Classification (NCBI taxonomy): domain Eukaryota; kingdom Metazoa; phylum Chordata; class Mammalia; order Rodentia; family Sciuridae; genus Tamias; species Tamias sibiricus. Next base: position 84,847,750 of record CM046666.1, on the reverse strand, counting down.
GAAATTCTATAGTAGTGTCCTTCTCACAGGCTGGGAAAAGGTACTTCTGACTTCTCAGCACTAGAGCAGCATACAAGTTCTGCAGCTTCACTGTTCACCACAGTAACCAACAGTCAAAAGTTAAGTTTAATTACAATTAAATTAAGTTAAATTAAAAATCCAGTCCCTTGGTTACAATAGCCACATTTCAAGTGTTCAGTAGCTACAACTCAGGAGTGGCTACCCTTGTGGGGCAGTGCATAGAAGATATAGAACATTTCCATCACCAGAGGAGGTTCTGTTGGGAGTCTAGTTCTGAAGACTCCCCTCCTGGTGAAAGATGGCCCACACTACTGCCCTCACACGTGTAAACATCCACTCAGCAGAGAAGTAGCCAGAAGGCAGGCTTTTCTGATATATAGATCCACCTTTCTCCATTTATTCTACAGATTAAAATATGTACTTACAGATTTTCACAAAAGCCCTCCTATTTTAAGTCTGATTTTTATTATCCTTTGTCTCTCATAGTTATCTATGCTTTGTCAATGAGGCTGCGAGTTAATGAAGGCAAGAGATCTGACCTAAACTTCTTTAGTATTCCATATACTTTCCCCTTCTCAGCATTGGTGCCAAACAGACATTTGTTGAATTAAACTATTTTTTGCTTAACATTCTAAGTTGTGGAGTAATATGTGTCTATGATAAAGTTCAATTTTAAATTAGGCACAGTAAAAGATTAACAGCAACAACTAATAATAAAATAGAACAATTATAACAAGTTATGTGAATATGATGTCTCTATGTCAAAATATCTTACTGTACTGTACTTCCTCTTCTTGTGATGATGTGAAATGATCCCATATGTGCCATACGTGGTGAGATGAAGTGAGGTGAATGACATAGGCATTGTGATGTTGTGTTGGGCTACTTCATGAGAGTTTCTCAAACACAAGCCCTGTAGTACATTGATAGTGAAAAACTACATGATTTTTAGAATGTATACAATGTGGTAGGTAGTGTATACACCACGGACATGGTGGACAAAGGGGCAATTCACATCCTGTACAGAAGAGAGTACAAAAATGTAAAATTTCATATATTATTCAGAATGGTGTATAATTTAGGGTAACTACAGATAATAATTATGTACTGTATATTTTTAGAAATCTAGAAGAATTTTAAATGTTTTCATTACTAAGAAATGAAATGCTTGAGGTGCTAGAGATGCTTATTTACCTTGATTTAAACTTTACATGTATAGAAACATCACAATGTACCTGACAATTTTAATATGTCAATCAAAAATGAATGACATATAATTTTAAACATGAATTATTTATTTCTGGAATTTTTCTAGTTAATATGTTTGGACTGAGGTTGACCATGACGTATTAGTCAGTTTTCCCTCACTGTGACAAAATACCTGAGATAATCAACATATAAATAGGAAAGGTTTATTTTGGCTTGTGGTTTCTAAGGTTTCACTCCATGGTCACTTGGTCCTATTGCTTTGGGCCTGTAGTGGCACAGTACATTGTGGTGGGAGCAGGTGGCAATAGAGTTGCTCATGTTATGGCAGCTGGGAAGCAAAAAGAGAGAGAGAGAGGAGATAGAGCTGGGGTCCCAATATCCCTTTCAAGGACATGATAATAGTTATCTAACTTCCTTTTAAGTTCCACCACTTCAAAATAGTGGCACAGGCTGACAATCAAGCCTCCAACACAAGGGCTTTTGGGAGACTCCAAACTGTAGCACCTGGGTAACGAACTGCAGAAAGTGATATTCAGATAAGGGGAGACTACTACATAGGAAATAGAGTAACTTAAATATATTTTTGAAGGGTAATAATTTTCTAGGACATATTGTTAAAAATCCTCATTAAGGACAGAGAATAAAGAGAGTCATGATTATTTTTGGATTTCTCTATATTTCTAAAGGATAATGAATGCATACATATTTTTACATGCCTTTTGGACAATAAATAAATCTGGGGAAAATAGTGCAATAAGGTCATCCTGTACACTGTAATTGTTGCTTAAATTGAACAACTTAACACTCTGAAGCCAGTAAAAAACAAACAAACAAACAAACAAAACAAAACAAAAAAAAAAAAATCAGAAGCAATTCTTTGAAGTGGTTGTATGTGCATAAGCTTCTTGTCCCCTTGAGCAAAAAGCAAGAAAAAGGTTACATTTATTAGGGACTGGAAAATATTTGTACCATGGGACAATTGCTTGTTTGCAACATTAGGGAAAAGTTATAAAAATGTTTTATTTGCAGTTTTTAATGGAATTGTGATTATTTCTGACTTTTATAGTCAGCTCTGCCTTTGGATTGTCTTATACCCATGAAGCACACGCTATGTAAGTGAGAAGTCTGGTCCCTTGCCTCACTGCATGCACAGCCAGCCTCTGCTGATGCAGGAGCACATGTTCAATACCTCCCATGTCTGCAGATCCTCTGTGAAGTCCACAGATTAGCAGCGGGTAGGCAGTAAAAGGCTCAAAGGATGGTTGACTGACTCAGTGAATAAAGCTTTGGACATTACATTACCTCTGGCTTGGAGCATAAGGAATCAGTCCTGCAGCTCTCAAAGGGGCGGGGAAAGAAACTTCCACAAGCTTGGCATGGCTAGTCTGTGTGTGCTGAACCAAAAAGCCAACTGAACAAAGACATCTAAATTTACAGCTCTCGTTAAAGAGCTGAGAGGTTAATCCAGTATACAGAAAGCACCATTCAAATTACATTTGTTTGCACATTTTAATGTGTGCTTATTCCAGGTTATAAAAAACATTTTATATATGTCTATTTATAATTTTACATTTATATCTTTATGTCTATCAATCTATATCTCTCTATCTAAAGCTATTTCTATACCTATATTCATTCTTTTTTCAACTGTAGCCACTTTCTGAAATACATTGATTTCTGTAAAGAGTGACATATATAAGTAATGTAATACCACTTTTTAAAAATAGACTTCTGTAATTTATACAATAAAAGTCCACATTTATTTTATGATAGCCCTTTACTATTACAAGGACATTGAATTTTCGGCATCTAACTTAACTCCATAGTCAAGCACATCATATAAATTACAGATTTCTTCCACACCTATATTTTTAGTCCTTTCTTTTGCACAATGTTACTCAGAAACAAAACGACTATTCAGAGGTTGTTTATTAACTTAGATAATTATGAAAGGCAGACATTTGAGTTTTGAAATTAAAGTTCAACAAATTAAGATAATTTAGTAAAAGAGGAAAAATTATAGTGACAAGCAGGGACTCTGGATCCACACTGCCCACATCCAAAAGCTGGTCTTACCATTTACTAGTTTGGTAATGCTGATTAAATTACTTAACCTTTTTGCACCTCAGTTTCCTCATGAGGGTAAAGATATTACCTGATAGAGTTGTCAAGAGTGTTAAATGAGTTTATATATGAAAGATTTAAAATAGTGCTTGACAAGTAGTGAACACAGTTTAAGTAATGGCTATTATGATTGGCATTGTAGGTTAAAAAGTTTAAATAAATATTTTTTATGATAATATTGGTGTTATAGTTTGAATATGAAATGTAACCCAAAGGCTCATATGTTAAAGTCTTCATTCCTAGCTTGGGCACTCTTAGGAAGTGATAGAAACTTTAGGAGGTGGGCCCTACTTGGTAGGTCGCTGGAGATGTGTCTCTGAAGGGTATATTTTGTCCCTCACCATCTCCCTCCCTCTCTCTATTTCCCATAAGCCACGAGGTGAGCAGTTTGTTCTACCACAACTTCTCACAATCATGTACTGCCTCACTACAAGTCCACAGGAACAGGGTCAAGTGACTGTGGATTGAAACCTCTGAAACTTTGAGCCAAATCAAACCTTTCTTCCTTTAAATTGATTTTCTCAGGTATTTTGTCACAGAAACAGAAAGCTGAATGAAACAACAGGAATATTCAAGTGATGAATATTATGCCCCATAACTTGCCAAAATTAAGTTTGTTTTCTTAGAAGTAAGTTTTTCCAAAGATTCTTCACCAAGATAAAGCAAGCTCACAAAAGTTATGATTTAACAATATGTATTTGGATTTGGCATATGGAAATTGATAATGTATTTTCCTACCTTTTTTGATTTCTACATATGATGTAATTATTCAAGTTTTTAAACAAATTTTAGACAATTTTAATTTCAACTGAATTATATATTTTGCTTAATATTTGTAGAAGCCTATCATTTTTACTGTCATAAAAGTTTAACTTAATTTAAAATGCCTTTGGTTTAGATATGAACTTTTCATTAACACTTAGATGTTTTTCATGTAATCTTTAGTCAGACATTTGCTATATAATATTATGCTTATTTATTTTAGAACATTTGGAAAATTATTTTTTAAAAAACTCCAAGAATTAAATGAAAATCACTCATAACATGGATAGCCAGAGATAATCATTTTTCAAATTTCTGTATGTCATACTTATAAAATCCAAGTCAACTGGGGTCATACCACATCTCCCTGTAAAGGCATAGAGTATAATGACAGACAGGGTGCCCAGAGATTATGCTCAGTGGGGAGTCAGGTTAAACTACCAGAGTTCAAATCTTGGCTTTACCTTTTACTGTTCCTCTGAATCAAACAAGTTACTTATCCTCTGTCAATCTCATTTTCCTCACCTACACATACAAAGGGTTGTAAATGTTACATAACATTCTTTGGTAATAACTTTTTATTATTTTTAACAATATATCATAAAGTTGTATTTTTAGATACTAATCATGTAACTGGTAAAATCATAAAAGTTAATATTAACAATAAATGTGATTACTAAATATTTTTTGAAATAGGGGCTTTAAGAGAAGCATAATTTCTAAGTATTACACTATAAATACTGTAACAATTTGTTGAGTTAGTTTTCTTTCTTTCTTTCTTTTTTTTTAATTATAGGTGATAGAAAAGCCAATTCAAAATGGCCTTAATTATAAGGATTCTTTCTGCTCATGAGGGGGACAGTGGCACCCTTCCAGGCATTGCATCAAGGAAACCGAGGGACCCTGACCAATGTTCTTTATGAGAGCAAGAGAAACTTTGCCAAAAGCTGACTTGCTTTCATATTTCATTGGCCACAAAGATGTCACATGCTCATTTGAAACCACACAATGGAGATGGAAGAATTCTGATAGGCTTAAATTTTTCTGTCTTGAGAAAGCTCATGCTCATATAAGCCCATACTTGCCTAATACATGAGTTAAATTGAGGTTCTGTTGGCACACAGGAGAGAAAGCCTTACAAGCAAGTATCCAGTAGTGATTACTACATCATTATCCTATTTTTGGTCATTTTGTTATTTAGACTTTTGTTAATTAAAAATATTGCCATAATATCATCCCTGAGAAAACTCATTTATGCACATCTTTACTTGGTTCCTAAGTCATCTTTCTAGGAATGGAATTCCTATGTAAAATCTATTTGGTTTAAGTCTCTTAATGTATATTGTTAAGTTACCCACAAAAAAATTATAGCAATAGTGTTCTAACTAACTATTCATAAAGTTTACCATTTTCTTACATCCTAGCTTACACATGGCTTACCATCTTATGGGTCTTTACAAGTGGAAATTGGTATTATTTGTTTTTATTGATATTTTTCTTGTGACTTGCCCCTTGCTAACTCTTTTTTTTTTTTTCTAATATAAAGGTTATGGATTTTTTTCAAGTTTTCTGTGTGAATAACCATATGATACAGGAATGGTAAAAACGACAATTTTCCCTTTCTATTTTTACACCTTCACCTGACTTTCTTGTCTGCACCATGGTGTCCAAGACAACAACCTCCAGGATAATGTTGATAAATGTGGAAATCCTGGACAGTTTTGCCTAGTTCTCACCTTTTAGGAGAATGCTTCCAATATTCAGTGTTTATAAATATTTTTTCCCTTCTTTTTATAAATATCTACCATGAGATAATTTTTTCTTATTATAGTAAAGATCTTTCAATGTTAAGAAGTGTTGAACTTTGTCAAAAGACTTTTCTGTATTTATTGAGATGATTTATAATGTTTCCCCCATAATTTGTTGCTTTTGTGAATAACATTCACCAATTTTCTAATGCTAAATCACCTTGAAATTCCTGGGGATAACTCCATTTTGAAAATGGTAAATTATCCTGGATATATGTAAGAGCCCTCTGTGGGCCTTTGAAAGTATTTAAAAGACCAAACAAAAGCAGCTGGAAATTTCACTGTAGAGGTAAGACTTTGGTTACATGGTATGTTGCTGGAGTTGTGACTTTACATTTATTCTCTTTGTGGTTTGTGGCATCAGCTGAGGAGCTAAGATAAAATGAAGGCTGTGTTGATTGCTTTAGTAAAGTAGTCCAAAGATATGCTACCTGAAGTAAAAGTGGCCAAGAAAAAAAAATTCAGTTGTTGTCTCAATATTGGCAAAAATGTAAATCTTTTGGGCTTGATGGGAGCTCTAATTAAGGCATGATGATCACCTGTGTTTAGAGTTGAGGGGTCATTCCCTCTGTCATGTGAGGAAATTAGCATCTTAAATCAATACCATAAAATAATGTAATATGAATAACATAAAGTTGACATAAAATGTCAATATAATGATCCCACAGAATAGCTAATTTGCTAATTATTTCCTGAATAGATGACAGGTAAATGCTTCTTTCTAATGAAAGATACAGAAAAGAGAAATTAGTCTTTAAAAAAGAGATATTGAGATATTGATAACAGTTTGAAATAGAGATAAGTTATGATCAAGAAGGAAAAACTCAGGGGACACAATTAATATTCACTGAGCACCTATTACGTTCCAGGAAATTTTTTCATATTATGTCTTTTCACTCAGAAATTATCCTATGGCTACTATTTCATAAATGAAAGTGCTGAAACCTAGAGAATTTAAGTATCTCGCAGAAATTGTGTAGGTAATAAGTGACTGAGTTGAAATCAAATGAAGTCAAGTCACCTGGAAAGTCTGGGACACTTTTCCCTTTATCAACCTGGGAAATATGAAGGAGTTAAAAAATTATGATCACCTTTGACATAAGGAGGTTATGTTAATGAAAAAGGTCTAAGATAGTTTCCTTGTGATGGAATTTATCTTGTCTTGAATATGTGTGTTAATTTTGGCTTTCACATTTATGTACCTTCTCACAATATAGCCACTTGCTTCTTTTCCACTTTGTTATGCTAATGTTTAAAAATCAAAAAGGATGATTCCAGTGTCATTCAGCTTTCCTTTTTGAAAAAAGGTGGGATAGAAATATAAGGATAGACAATTACTTGGAGTAACTATTTGGGAGGAATCTGGTTATGGCTCATGTTGTGTGTTTGTTAATATTTTTCTAGTAGGAAAAAAAGGGAAAACGAGTTAAATATGAAAAACTTTGAAAAAAATAAAGTACATTCAATCTGACTCATAAACAAAAATTGAGGAAAATAAACATGTAATTTCCAACATATGGATTGAAAAATTTTATTTAAAATTATAATTATATTTAGTTATAAAATTAAGTAAGCCTGAGAAAGTAGGAATTCCCATATTCAGATGGCTGGTGGAAAAGTTGATTTCACAGACAACTTTCTGGATGGCAATTTGGCAATATGTACCCAAACTATCCAAACTATGTGCACTTTATTTTTTAATTTATTTTTTATTAATTTTAAAATTTGTTTTAATTAATTATACATTACAGTAGAATTTATTTATGCACTTTGATATACATAGATGGGATGTAATTTCTCACTTTTCTGAGTGTACATGTTGTAGAATCACATTGGTCATGTAGTCACATATATACATAAAGTAATAATGTCTGTTTTGCTCTACTATCCTTCCTATCCCCACATCCCCTCCCTTCATTTCCCTCTACCTAATCTAAGGTAACGCTATTCTTCCCTAGTGCCCCCTTTATTGTGAATTGGCATCTACACATTAGAGAAAATATTTGGCCTTTGGTTTTTTAAGATTGGCTTATTTTGCTTAGCATGATATTCTCCAACTCCATCCATTTATTGGCAAATGCCATAATTTCATTCTTATTTAAAGCTGAGTAATATTCCACTCAATATATATACCACGTTTTCTTTATCCATTCATCTATTGAAGGACACCTAGGTTGGTTGCATAGTTTAGCTGTTGTGAATCGAGCTGCTATAAACGTTGGCATGGCTGCATTACCGTAGTATGCTGATTGTAAGTCCTTTGGGTATAAACCAAGGAGTGGGATAGCTGGGTCAATGGTGGTTCCATTCCAAGTTTTCCTAGGAATCTCCATATTGCTTTCCAGATTGACATCACCAATTTGCAATTCCATCAGCAATGTAAGAGTGTGCCTTTTTCCCCACATCCTTGCTAGCATTTATTGTTGGTTTTTTTTTTTTTTTTTTTGATAGCTGCCATTCTGACTGGAATAAGATTAAATCTTAGAGTAGTTTTGATTTGCATTTCTCTAATTGCCAGAGATGTTGAACACTTCTTCATATATTTGGTGATTGATTGTATATCTTCTTCTGTGAAGTGTCTGTTCAGTTCCTTAGTCCATTTATTGATTGGGTCATTTGTTTTTTTGGGGTTAAGTTTTTTGAGTTCTTTATATATCCTATAGATTAATGCTTTATCAGAGGTGAATGTGGTAAAGATTTTCTCCCAATCTGTAGGCTCTCTCCTCATGTTATTGATTGTTTCCTTTGCTGAGAAGAAGCTTTTTAATTTGAATTCATCCCATTTATTGATCCTTGATTTTACTTCTTGTGTTTAGGGGTCTTATTAAGGAAGTCAGAGCCTAGGTTGACATGGTGAAGATTTGGGTCTACTTTTTATTCTATAGGTGTTCTAGTGCCTAAGCCTTTGATCCACTTTGAGTTGATTTTTTGCAGGGTGAGAGATAGAGGTTTAATTTCATTTTGCTACATATGAATTTTCAGTTTTGCCAGCACCATTTGTTGAATAGGCTATCTTTTTTCCAGTGAATGTTTATGGCACCTTTGTCTCATATGAGATAATAGTATTTATGTGGGTTTGTCTCTGTGTCCTCTATTCTGTACCATTAGTCTATAAGTCTATTTTGGTGCCAATACCTTGCCGTTTTTTAGTTAGTATAGCTTTGTAGTATAGTTTAAGGTCTGCTAAGGATTGCTTTGGCTATTCTGGGTCTCTTATTTTTCCAAATAAATTTCATGATGGCTTTTTCTATTTCTATGAAGAATGTCACTGGGATTTTATTTATTAAGTTTTTTTTTTTAATTTATAGTAGTAGTATGTATTACAATTCATACTGCATATATAGAGCATCTTTTTACACAAAACAGTTTTTATACAAAGTATATTCGTAGCATTCAAGTCTTCAATCATGCATTTAGAATAATGATATCCATCTTATTTAACCACTTTTTCTTTTTTCCCCCTCTATCCCCCCTTGCTCCCTCCTTTCCCCTTTCTTCCCTTTGACCATTATAGTGTTCCTCTAATCCTCCTATGTACCCCGACCCAACAATACTGTGAACCAGCCTCCTTATATCAGAGGAAATATTTGGCATTTAGATTTTTTTAAAATTTTTATTTATAGTAGTATGTATTACAGTTCATACTATACATATAGAGCATCTTTTTACATAAAACAGTTTGTATTCAAAGTATATTCACAGCATTCAAGTCTTCAATGGTGCATTTAGAATAATGATATCCATCTTATTCAACCACTTTTTCCCCCTTCCCCCTTGCACCCTCCCTTCCCCTCCCTTCCCTTTGACCATTATAGTGTTCCTCTAGTCCTCCTATGTACCCCGACCCATCAATACATTGAACCGGCTTCCTTATATCAGAGGAAACATTCGGTATTTGGATTTTTGAGATTGACTGATTTCACTTAGCATTATATTCTCCAACTTCATCCATTTACCTGCAAATGCCATTATTTTATTCTCTTTAATTGCTGAGTAAAATTCCATTGTGTATATTTAATTAGGAAGGGCTGTTGCAGCTAGCTGGAAGCCATAGGTTCCACCTGATATGTATGTGATGCACCTGTAGGCACCCGCAAACCTGAAGGTATATAACCGGGTGAAAGCGGTCCGAGTTAGGAGAACGGAAATTCAGTCAGCCGGGCAGTCACTCGGTCGGTCAGAAGAATCAGAGCGGCCAGAACGTAGGCAGAGCGGTTACAGAAGAGAAACCAGATAGAAGACAGAAGAGAAACCAGATAGAAGAAGTAATGACTGGTCAGAGTTAGGCCGAGACTCCTGAGGAAGACAGAAAAAGAAGAAGGAAGAAAGAAGAGAGAAGAAAAAAGCTCTCTCTATCTTTCTTTCTCTCTATCTTTCTTTCTCTCTAAGACTCTAAGCTAAGAAGACAAGAAGAAAAGCTCGCTTTAATCTTTCTCTCTAAAGCTTAACTCTGCCTCTGAGAGTTTTTCCTCCCGGTTTTCGGTACCAGGTAGCTTACATATATATATACCACATTTTCTTTATCCACTCATCTACTGAGGGGCATCTAGGTTGGTTCCACAACCTAGCTATTGTGAATTGTGCTGCTACAAACATTGAGATAGCTGTGTCACTGTAATATGCTGTTTTTAAGTCCTTTGGGAATAGACCCAGGAGTGGGATGGCTGGGTCATAGGGTGGTTCCATTCCCATTTTCCCAAGAAATCTCCATACTGCTTTCCATAACGGTTGCACCATTTTGCAGTCCCACCAGCAATGTATGAGTGTGCTTTTTCTCCACACCCTCTCCAACATTTATTGTTGTTTGTGTTCTTGATAGCTGCCATTCTGACTGGAGTGAAATGAAATCTTAGAGTAGTTTTGATTTGCATTTCTCTAATTGCCAGTGATGTTGAACATTTTTTCATGTATTTGTTGATTAATTGTGTATCTTCTTCATAGAAGTGTCTTTTCAATTCCTTAGCCCATTTATTGATTGGGTTATTTGTATTTTTGGTGTTAAGTTTTTTGAATTCTTTATATATTCTAGAAATTAGTGCTCTATTCAATGTGCATGTATTAAATATTTGTTCCCAATTAGTTGGCTCTCTATTTACCTCACTAATTGTTTCTTTTGCTGAGAAGAAGCTTTTTAGCTTAAATCTATCCCATTCATTAATTCTTGCTATTAATTCTTGTGCTACAGGATTCTTATTAAGGAACTTGGGGCCCAATCCAACATGTTGGAAATTGGAGCTTACTTTTTCTTCTATTAGGTGTATTGTCTCTGGTCTAATTCCTAAGTCCTTGATGCACTTTGAATTGAATTTCGTGCATGGTGAGAGATAAGGGTTTAATTTCGTTTTGTTGCATATGGATTTCCAGTTTTCCCAGAACCATTTGCTGAAGAGGCTATCCTTTCTCCACTGTATGTTTTTGGCACCTTTGTTTAATATAAGATAGCTGAAATTATATGTATTAGTCTCTGTGTCCTCAATTCTGTACCATTGGTGTACCAGTCTGTTTTGGTGCCAATACCATGCTGTTTTTGTTACTATTGTTCTATAGTATAATTTAAAGTCTGGTATGGTGATGTGACCTGCTTTACTTTTCTTGTTCACGATTTCTGCCTTAGCTATTCTGGTTCTCTTATTTTTCCAGATGAATTTTTCATGACTGCTTTTTCTATTTTTTTGAGAAATGTCATTGGGGTTTTGATTGGAATTGCATTAAATCTGTATAATGCTTTTGGTAGTATGGACATTTTGACAATATTAATTCTACCTATCCAAGAACAAGGTAGGTCTTTCCATCTTCTGAGGTCTTCTGTAATTTCTTTCTTTAGTGTTTTATAGTTTTCATTATAGAGGTCCTTCACCTCTTTCATTAAGTTGATTCCCAGGAGTGAAGTGAAATCTTAGAGTAGTTTTGATTTGCATTTCTCTAATTGCCAGCGATGTTGAACATTTTTTTCATGTATTTGTTAATTAATTGTATCTTCTTCTGAGGATTCTTATTAAGGAACTTGTGGCCTAATCCGACATGTTGGAAATTGGAGCTTACTTTTTCTTCTATTAGGCGTATTGTCTCTCTGTTCTAATTCCTAGGTCCTTGATCCATTTTGAATTGAGTTTTGTGCATGGTGAGAGATAAGGATTTAATTTCAATTTGGTGCATATGGATTTCCAGTTTTCCCAGCACCATTTGTTGAAGAGGCTATCCTTTCTCCACTGTACATTTTTGGCACCTTTGTCTAATATAAGATAGCTGAAATTATATGTATTAGTTTCTGTGTCCTCAATTCTGTACCATTGGTCCACCAGTCTGTTTTGATGCCAATACCATGCTGTTTTTGTTACTATTGCTCTATAGTATAATTTAAGGTCGGTATGGTGATGCCCCCTGCATCACTTTTCTTGCTTCAGGATTGCTTTGGCTATTCTGGGTCTCTTATTTTTCCAGATGAATTTCATGACTGCTATTTCTATTTCTTTGAAGAATGACATTGGGATTTTGATTGGAATTGCATTAAATCTGTATAGTGCTTTTGGTAGTATGGACATTTTGACAATATTAATTCTACCTATCCAAGAGCAAGGTAGGTCTTTCCATTTTCTGAGTTCATCTATAATTTCTTTCTTTAGTGTTCTATAATTTTCGTTTTATACAGGTCTTTCACCTCTTTCGTTAGGTTGATTCCCAGGTATTTTATTTTTTTTTGATGCTATTGTAAATGGGGTAGTTTTCATCATTTCCCTTTCAGAGTCTTTTTTGCTGATGTACAAAAATGCCTTTGACTTATGTGTGTTGATTTTGTATCCTGCAACTTTGCCAAATTCATTTACTAGTTGTAAAAGTTTTCTGGTAGAGTTTTTTGGGTCTTCTAGGAAGATTATCATGTCATCAGCAAATAGTGCTAATTTGAGCTCTTCTTTTCCTATCTGGATCCCTTTAATTTCTTTCGTCTGTCTAATTGCTCTGGCCAGAGTTTCCAGTACTATGTTAATGTGCTGCTGAGAAAAAAGTGTTTTTTACTGAGGGATGAAATATTCTATATATGTCCGTTAGATCTAAATTATTAATTGTTTTAATGAGGCTTAAAGTTTCTTTGTTTAGCCTTTGTTTGGATGATGATTAAGAGGTCCATTGTTGAGAGAGGTGTGTTGAAGTCCCCTAGAATAACTGTGTTGTGGTCTATTTTACTCTTGAACTTGAGAAGCGTTTGTTTGATGAATGTAGGTGCTCCATTATTTGGGGCATATAGATTTATGATTGTTATATCCTGTTGATGAATGGTTCCCTTAAGTAATAAGAAATATCCATCTTTGTCCCTCTTGATTAGTTTTGGTTTGAAGTCTACCTTATTTGATACGAGAATGGAAACCCCTGCTTGCTTCCGCCGGCCATGTGAGTGATAAGACTTTTCCCAGCCTTTCACTTTCAGTCTGTTGATGTCTTTTTCTATGAGGTGTGTTTCTTGGAGACAGCAAATTGTTGGGTCGTTTTTTTAATCCATTTGATAATCTGTGTCTTTTGATTGGCGAGTTTAGGCCATTAACATTCAGGGTTATTATTGAGATATGATTTTTATTCCCATCCATTTTTATTTAAATTATGGTCTTTAGCTTGATTAGTTTTCTCTTCTGGTTGGTATTTCCTTTAGTTTAATATCTCCCTTTGTTCATTTTCATTATCATCTTTCTCTTCTTCTTCATGAAAAATGTTGCCCAGGATGTTCAGAAGTGCTGGCTTTCGAGATGTGAAATCTTTTAAACTTTTGCTTGTCGTGGAAGGTTTTTATTTCATCTTCGAATCTAAAGCTCAATTTTGCTGGATATAAGATTCTTGGTTGACATCCCTTTTCTTTCAGAGCTTGAAATATGCTATTCCAGGATCTTCTTGCTTTTAAGGTCTGGGTTGAAAAATCTGAACATAGTCTGATTGGTTTCCCCCTATATGTGATCTGCTTCCTTTCTCTTGTGGCTTTTAGTATTCTCTCCTTGCTCAGTATATTAGGCATTTTCATTATAATGTGTCTTGGTGTGGATCTGTTGAGATTTTGTTTGTTTGGTGTTCGGTATGCCTCTTGAACTTGGTTTTCCACATTCATTCCTCAAGTTTGGAAAATTTTCTGTAATTATTTCGTTAAATAGATTACTCATTCCTTTGGCTTGAAAACTCTGCCCCTTCCTCTACGCCAATCACTCTTAAGTTTGGTCTTTTTATGCTGTCCCATAATTCTTGGATGTTATGTTCTTGATTTCCAACGAGTTTTGCTGTACGATCTAAATTCTTCTCTAGGACAAATATTTTGTCTTCATTGTCTGAGGTTCTTTCCTCCAAGTGGTCTACTCTGTTGGAGATGGTTTCAATTGAACTTTTATTTTGGTTTATTGCTTCTTTCATTTCTGGAATTTCTATTTGGTTTCTCTTTAGAGCCTCTATTTCCCTATTGAAGTAATCTTTTACTTCCTGTATTTGTTTTTGGAGTTCTTTGTCAAAATGATCTTTTGCCTCCTGTACTTGCTCCCTCATCTCATTTTTGAGTTCATTCTTAAGTTCCCTAAACATTTGGCATATGTAATTTCTAAATTCCATCTCTGGCATTTGACCAACTGTGTTTGCCATGAAATCTACTGATGATGAATCTTGATTTGATTGTGTCACTTTCTTCCCTTGTTTTTTCATGCTGCTTGTGTGTCTTTTCTTCTTGCTCTGTGGGACCTTGACTGTTTCGATTTTACCTTAATTCCTTATGTTGTTCCTGTAGTACGAAGCTATCAGCTCCCCTTATAATTCCTTTACACTTTAAAACCTAACACTTTCTATTCAGAAAATTCAATTTTGATCACAATGTACAGATTTTGTTAACCGAGATTATTATTTCCAGTTTACTCTGTATGCTTCTGATGGGGTTTTTATAGCTTCAAGTATTGGATACAGAGGTATTATGTTTAAGAAGAAGGAAGCGTCTTGAATTGTTCTTTCTTGGAAAGTATGAGAGGAGAGTTCTATTGACGTGGTTTACTGGAAGTGGTTTGGTATCAGTAGAAGAGAGAAGATAGAGAATGGAGTAGACACTTAGGTGAAGAGACCAATTTATATATAAAGTAAGATGGAAAAAGAAGAAAAAAAAAATGATAAAAGAGTAGAAATTGGTGTAAGAGAGAGGAGATAGAGAATCAAGAAAATGGAGAGTAAACTTTATATAGCACCTCTTTTCTATCCAGTTCAATTGCGCTGTTTCTAGAAATCCCAAATTCTGCGTACAGCTATGCACTGGCAGGGTGCAAATATGAAAGATGAAGGAGAAAGAAGAGATGCCAAAGTGAGAAGGAAGAAAAGAAGGAACGAGAAAAGGAGCAGAGGCAAACAATCAAAACACTCTGACAATCAATGCAAAAAAAGTAAAGCCCCCTTCTCTTTTCCCTTTCCAGTTTAAGCCAACTGCATTGGATCACGTCCAGAAAGTCTGCGAGTCAGGTCTGCACCCTATGTCAGCGGCCGCTCAGGGGGAAGATTGGCTCAGGGCTCCGGGAAGAGGACCCTCCAGAGGCACCCTTTCCCCACGCCCACCCACAGTTGTAGCTTCTTGTGGCCGCTGGGCTGGCCTCAGAGTTTTTATCATTTCTCAAAGATGGCGGAGTTCTCCTCCCATTCAGCAGCTGCTCCGCAGACCCTTTGTCGGTCCAGATCGTGAGGCCTCTTTTTATCCCTCCTTGCCTTTGGGTTCACCACTGGGACTGGTTGTTGTGGCCCTGAGAACTTTGTATTTCGCTGTGAGGTGCAGGAATGTCTCGGCTCCCTTTCAGTCGCAAAAGAACCGCCAGCAAAGCGCTCACAAGCACCTCCCTCCTGTCGGCCATCTTCCCCTATCCAGGAGCTTTGATCCTTTGGTTAAAAGGGAATGGTGTGGGCGCGGTGGCGCATGTGATTTGAGGCAGGAGGATTGTGATCAAAGCCAGCCTGCTATACTTTGTAAATAGGGTAGTTTTTATCCCCTTTTTGAGGCTTTTTCAAAAAATTGCATTATTGATTTTGTATCTGCTACTTTGTTGTAAAAAGTTTTCTGGTAGAGTTTTTTGGGTCTTCTAGGTATATTATGATGTCATCAGCAAATAGTGCTAATTTGAGCTCTTCTTTTCGTATCTGGATCCCTTTAATTTCTTTCGTCTAATCGCTCTGGCCAGAGTTTCAAGTACTATGTTAAATAGCAGTGGTGAAAGGGGGCATCCCTGTCTTGTTCCAGTTTTTAGAGGGAATGCTTTCAATTTTTCTCCATTTAAGATAATGTTAGCTTGAGGTTTTGCATAGATAGCTTTTATAATGTTGAGATATGTTCCTGTTATTCCTAATTTTTCTAGGGCTTTGAACATAAAATGTGTTGTATTTTGTCAAATGCTTTTTCTGCATCTCTTGAGATGATCATATGGTTTTTATCTTTAAGTCTATTGATATGATGTATTATGTTTATCGATTTCCGAATGTTGAACCAACCTTGCATCCCTGGGATAAACCCCACTTGATTGTGGTGCACTATCTTTTTGATATGTTTTTGTATCCGATTTGCCAGAATTTTGTTGAAGATTTCTGCATCTATGTTCATTAAAGATATTGGCCTGAAGTTTTCTTTTTTGGCTGTGTCTTTGTCTGGCTTTGGAATTAATGTGATATTGGCCTCATAGAAAGAGTCTGGAAGATCCCCCTCTTTTTCTATTTCTTGAAATAATTTGAAAAGCATTGGTATTAGTTCTTTTTTGAAGGTCTTGTAGAACTCAGCTGTAAACCCATCAGGACATGGACTTTTTCTTTTTGGTAGTTTTTTGATGGCATCTTCTATTTCTTCTCTTGAAATTGATTTGTTTAAATTGTGTATAGCCTCCAGTTCCAGTTTGGGCAATTCATACAACTCTAGAAATCTCTCAATGCTTTCAATATTTTTTATTTTATTAGAGTACAAGTTTTTGAAGTAATTTCTAATTATCTCCTGTATATCTGAGGTGTTTGTTATGATATTTCCTTTCACATCATAGATGTTAGTAATTTGAGTTTTTTCCTCTTCTTCTTTTTGTTAGCATCGCTAGGGGTCTGTCAATTTTATTTAGTTTTTCAAAGAACCAACTTTTAGATTTGTCAATTCTTTGAATTATTTCTTTAGTCTCAATTTCATTAATTTCAGCTCTGATTTTAGTTATTTCCTGTCTTCTACTGCTCTTAGTGTTGATTCGTTCCTCTTTTTCTAGTGCTTTGAGGTGTGATGTTAAGTCAATTATTTGTTGTTTTTTTATTTTTTTTTCTTTCAATGAAGGAACTCAGTGCAATGAATTTTCCTTCATAGTGTCCCAGAGATTTCTATATGATGTATCTGTGTTCTCATTTACCTCTAGGAATTTTTTAATCTCCTCCTTAATGTCTTCTTCAACCCCTTGTTCATTCAGTAGCATGTTGTTTAGCTTCCAGTTGTTGGAATAGTTTTTTTTTTTTTAATTTCTTGTTTTATCATTGATTTCCAATTTCATCCCATTATGGTCTGATAGAATGTAGGGTAGTATTTCTATTTTTTTTTTTTTTATATTTGCTGAGTGTTGCCTTGTGACATAATACATGGTCAATTTTGGAGAAGGAGCCATGTACTGCTGAGAAGAAAGTGTATTTGCTTACTGAGGGATGAAATATTCTATATATGTCCATTAGGTCTAAGTTATTAATTGTTTTAATGAGGCCTAAAGTTTCTTTATTTAGCTTTTGTTTGAATGATCTATCCATTGGTGAGAGAGGTGTGTTGAAGTCCCCTAGAATAACTGTGTTGTGGTCTATTTTACTCTTGAACTTGATAAGGGTTTGTTTGATGAATGTAGGTGCTCCATTATTTGGGGCATATAGATTTATAATTGTTATATCTTGTTGCTGGATGGTTCCCTTATGTAGTAAGAAATACCCATCTTTGTCCCTTTTGATTAGCTTTGGCTTGAAGTCTACCTTATTTGATATGAGAATGGAAACCCCTGCCTGCTTCCGCAGCCCATATGAGTGATAAGACTTTTCCCAGCCTTTCACCTTCAATTGCTTGATGTCTTTTTCTATGAGGTGTGTTTCTTGTATACAGCAAATTGTTGGGTCGTTTCTTTTAATCCAGTCTGACAATCTGCGTCTTTTGAATGGTGAGTTTAGGCCATTAACATTCAAGGTTATTATTGAGATGTGATTCTTATTTCCATCCTTTTTTAATTTGTATTATGGTATTTAGCTTGATTTGGTTTCTCCTCTGGTTGGTAATTCCTTTAGTTTAATATCTCCCTTTGTTGATTTTCATTGTTATTTTTCTCTTTTTCTTCGTGGAAAACTTTGCCCAAGATGTTCAGAAGTGCTGGCTTTCGAATTGTGAAATCTTTTAACTTGTTTGTCGTGGAAGGTTTTTATTTCATCTTTGAATCTAAAGCTCAATTTTGCTGGATATAAGATTCTTGGTTGACATCCCTTTTCTTTCAGAGCTTGAAATATGCTATTCCAGGATCTTCTAGGTTTTAAGGTCTGGGTTGAAAAATCTGAGCATAGTCTGATTGGTTTCCCCCTATATGTAATCTGCTTCCTTTCTCTCATGGCTTTTAATAGTCTTTCCTTGCCCAGTATATTAGGCATTTTCATTATAATGTGCCTTGGTGTGGATCTGTTGTGATTTTGTACGTTTGGTGTTTGGTAAGCCTCTTGAACTTGGTTATGCCATTCATTCCCCAAGTTTGGAAAATTTTCTGCTATTATTTTATTGAATAAATTACTCATTCCTTTGGCTTGATACTCTGCACCTTCTTCTACCTCAATCACCTTAAGTTTGGTCTTTTTATGTTGTTCCATAATTCTGGAATGCTCTGTTCTTATTTCTTACCACTTTTGCCATGTGATCTAGATTTTTCTCCAGGATATATATTTTGTTTTCCTTATCTGAGGTCCTTTCTTCCAAGTGGTCTAATCTGTTGGTGATGCTTTCAATTGAGCATTTAGCTTGGTTTATTGCTTCTTTCTTTTCCAGAATTTCTGTTTGGCTTCTCTTTAGAATCTCTATCCCCCTGTTGAAGTAATCTTTTGCTTCCTGTATTTGTTTTTGGAGTTCTTTGTCAAAGTGCTCTTTTACCGCCTGTATTTGCTCTCTCATCTCATTTTTGAGTTTATTCTTAAGATCCATAACATTTGGAATATGTAATTTCTAAATTCCATCTCTGGCATTTGACCAACTGTGCTTGCCATGGAATCTACTGAGGGGGTATGTTGATATGTTTCAGTCACTTTCTTTCCTTGTTTCTTCATAATGCTGTGTGTCTATTCTTCTAGCACTGTGGGACCTTGACTATTTCAATTTCACCTTATAGCCTTATGTTGCTCCTGTGGTACAATGCTGTCAGATCCCCTTATAAATACTTTAAATTTTAAGATCTAACACTTTCCATTCAGCAAATCACAGTTTGATTACAATGTACAGATTTAGTTAACTCAGATATTGTTTCCAATTTACTCTGTATGCTTGTGTTGGGGTTTACAGTTTCAGTATTGGACACAGAGATGATATATTTAGGAAGAAGGAAGTGAGGTTATTGAGATGTTCTTTCTTAGGAAGTATGAAAATAGAATTCTATGGAAGTCGTTTAATATCAGCAGACGGGAGAGGAAAGAGAGTGGAGTGAGCAATTTAGAAGGAAGACCGATTTATATATAAACCAAACTTATGTAGCCTTTGAGAGAAGAAAAGAAAAAGAAAGATGGAAAAGTAAAAATAAAAAGGAACAATAAAATATAACAAAGAAGTAAGAATTAGTGTTAGAGAGAGGAGAGAGAAAGTGTGTTAAGAAAATAGAGAGTAAACTATATATAACACTGCTTTGCTGTATAGTTCATTTGCCCCAGATCTAGAAATCCCAGTTTCTGCATATAACTTGTTTTCGCCTCTGATGAGTATGCAATGACAGGGTGTAAATAGAAAAGATGAGGGAAGAAGAAAAGAGACAGAAGTGAGAAGGGAAGAAAAGAAAGAAAGAGGAACAAAAACAAATAAGCACACTATCAAACAGAACAAAAACAAAGCAAAACAAAACAAAACAATACAACAACAACAACAAAAACAGAGTCGAACCCAGGAACAAGTCTCAAACAAACAGGACCCTGGGAAGCCCTTGTTTTCACCCTTCCAGTTTAAGCCAGTTGTCCTGGACCATGCCCCGACAGTCACAGAGCACCAGTTAGTGGAGTCAAGTCTGCACCTTTGGCCAGCAGCAGAATGGCGCAGAGGAAGAGTGGCTCTGGGGTGTGTGTCAGCATGTGAATGGCACCAGGAAAGGGTTCATCCAAAAGGCGCACATTCCCCACGCCTGCCCCCAGTTATAGCTCTCCGGGTTGCTGCGCTGGCCTCAGACAGGCCCTCCCCTGCTGGCTGCCCGCATCTCACTCAGGTGTGTGCTGTTCTCAGAGCACTGGCCAGATCCTTGGATGCCTGTAGCTGCTTTTCTTCCTTGTTTCTTTGTCCCAGTCAGCCGCTGCTTTCCTTCAAGATGGCGGTGCTTTTCCCAGTCTCAACAGCAGTACCCCAGACCTGTGTGTCACTCCAAAGCATGCAGGTCCAGTTCGGCAATTTGCATGAAAGAAGTCTATGAGGACGCTGCTTGCATCTAGCTTCCCTTTTATTCTTCTGTGCTGTTCGATTTTGAAGCCATCGTTCCTACTTCTCTTACTACAATGTTACTGCAGCTGCTGCACCGCTAATGCTGGTTCCATTTGTGAGCTGCTCGCACTGGGCTCCCCTGCGTCAGCGGTCTGGAGTTCATTGTATTTTACCATCCAGAGGTGCCCGGATGTCTCAGCTTCCTCTCAGTTGCAAGAGTATTGCTAGGAATGCGTTCAAACTTCCCCCTAAGCCTCTTTTAGTGACAATCTCTCAAGAGCACCTCTCTGCTGTCCGCAATCTTTCCTCCTCCCCTGTCACTGGGATTTTTAATAGGAATTGCATTAAATCTGTATAATGCTTTTGGTAGTATGGAGATTTTGACCATATTAATTCTGCCTATCCAGGAGAATGGGAGATCTTTCCATCTTCTGAGGTTTTCTTTAGTGTTCTGCAGTTTTCTTTGTAAAGGCATTTCATCTCTTTTGTTAGATTGATTCCCAGGTATTTTATTTTATTTGAGACTATTGTGAATGGGGAAGTTTTACTAATTTCTCTTTCAGTGGATTCATTGCTGATATACAGGATAGTGTTTGATTTATGGGTATTGATTTTATATCCTGCTACTTTGCTGAATCCATTTATTCTAGAAGTTTTCTGGTGGAATTTTTTTTTTGGATCTTCTAGATATAGAATCATGTCATCAAGCAAATAGTGATAGTTTGAGTTCTTCTTTATCTATTTGTATTCCTTTAATTTCTTTCTTCTCTCTAATTGCTCTGGCTAGAGTTTCAAGGATAATGTTGAATAGAAGTGGTAAAAGAGGACATCCTTGCCCTGTTCCAATTTTTAGAGGGAATGCTTTCAATTTTTCTCCATTTAGAATGATGCTGGCCTTGAGTTTAGCATTTATAGCTTTTACAATGTTGAGGTGTGTTCCTATTATCCCTAGTTTTTCTAGTGTTTTGAACATGAAGATGTGTTATATTTTGTCAAATGCTTTTTCTGCATTTGTTGAGATGATCATATGATTCTTTTTTTTAAAAAAATATTTATTTATTTTCTTTAGTTGTACACAATGTGTTTATTTTTATGTGGTGCTGAGGATCGAACCCAGGCCGCACACATGCTAGGCGAGTTCTCTACCGCTGAGCCACAATCCCAGCCCAAGATGATCATATGATTCTTATTTTTAAGTCTGTTAGTATGATGAATTATATTTATTGATTTCTGAATATTGAACCAACCCTGCATCCCTGGGATGAACCCCACTTGATCGTGGTGCACTATCTTTTTAATGTTTTTGTATGCGATTTACCAGAATTTTATTGAGAATTTTTGCATCTATGTTCATCAGGTATATTGGTCTGAAGTTTTCTCTCCTTGATGTGTCTTTTACTGGTTTTGGTATCAGGCTGATATTAGCCTCATAGAATGAGTTTGAAAGGGTTCCCTTCTTTTCTATTTCATGGAAGACTTTGAGGAGTATTGGTGTTAATTCTTCTTTGAAAGTCTTGTAGAACTCAGCTGAGAATCCGTTTGGTCCTGGGCTTTTCTTGGTTGGTAAGTTTTTGTTGGTGTTTTCTATTTCATTACTTGCAATTGATCTGTTTAAATTGTGTATGAGTTCCTCATTCAGTTTGGGTAGGTCATATGTCTCTAGAAATTTGTCAATGTCTTCTATATTTTTTTAATTTTATTGGAGTATAAATTTTCAAAATAGTTTCTAATTTTCTTCTGTATTTCAGATATGTCTGTTGTGATATTTCCTTCTTCATCTTGTATTTTAGTAATTTGAGTTTTCTTCCTTTTTCTCTTCGTTAGCATGACAGGAGTTTATCTATTTTATTTATTTTT
The DNA here is from genome assembly GCA_025594165.1 of Tamias sibiricus. NCBI lineage: Eukaryota > Metazoa > Chordata > Mammalia > Rodentia > Sciuridae > Tamias > Tamias sibiricus. The sequence goes on along the minus strand of CM046666.1, from coordinate 84,825,343 downwards.
TTCAAAGAACCAAATTTCTGTTTTGTCAATTGTTTCTTTTGTTTTGATTGCATTGATTTCAGCTCTGATTTTAATTATTTCCTATCTTCTACTGCTTTTGGTGTTGATTTGTCCTTCATTTTCTAGGGCTTTGAGATGTAGTGTTAGGTCATTTATTTATTGACTTTTTATTCTTTTAATGAATGCTCTCAGTGCAATAAACTTTCCTCTTAGTACTGCCTTCATAGTGTCCCAGAGATTTTAATATGTTGTATCAGTGTTCTCATTTACCTCTAAGAATTTTTTAATTTTATCCTTGATTTCTTCCATTATCCATTCATCATTCAATAGTGCATTGTTTAGTCTCCATTTGTTAGAGTAGCTTCTATTTTTTACTTTATTGTTGATTTCTAATTTCATTCCATTATAATCTGATAGAATGCAGGGTATTATCTCTGTTTTTTCATATTTACTAAGAGTTGCTTTGTGGTGTAAGATATGGTCTATTTTAGAGAAGTAATCATGTGCTGCTGAGAAGAAAGTATATTCACTTGTTGATGGATGAAATATTCTATATATGTCTGTTAAGTTTAAATTTCTTTTTCTTTTTTTTAATTCAAAGTTGTTGTATTTATAACAGTAGCATGCATTACAATTCATAATATACACATAGAGCATCTTTTTACATAACACTGTTTGTATACAAAGTATATTCATACTGTTCAAGTCTTCACTCATGCATTTAGGATAATGATATCCATCTTATTCTACCACCTTCTTTTTTTTTTCCCCCTCCAAACCTTCTTGCTCCCTCTCTTCCCCTCCCTCCCCTTTGACCTTTCTAGTATTCCTGTAATCCTCCTATGTACCCCAACCCAACACCACTGTGAATCAGACTCCTTATATCAGAGAAAACATTCGGCATTTGGATTTTTGAGATTGACTAACTTCACTTAGCATTATATTCTCCAACTTTATCCATTTACCTGTGAATGCCATTATTTTATTCTCTTTAATTGCTGAGTAAAATTCCATTCTATATATATACCACATTTTCTTTATCCACTCATCTACTGAGGGGCATCTAGGTTGGTTCCACAACCTAGCTATTGTGAATTGTGCTGCTATAAACATTGAAGTGGCTGTGTTACTGTAATATGCTGCTTTTAAGTCCTTTGGGAATAGACCCAGGAGTGGGATGGCTGGGTCATAAGGTGGTTCCATTCCCAGTTTTTCCAAGGAATCTGCATACTGCTTTCCATAATGGCTGTACCATTTTGCAGACCCACCAGTAATGTATGAGTGTGCCTTTTTCTCCACATCCTCTCTAACATTTATTGTTGTTTGTGTCCTTAATGGCTGCCATTCTGACTAGAGTGAAATGAAGTCTTAGAGTAGTTTTGATTTGCATTTCTCTAATTGCCAGCGATGTTGAACATTTTTTCATGTATTTCTTTTTAAAAATTTTATCAGTTTTATTATAACTGGACAATGTAAACTAAATTCATTCTATAATAAAAAATATTCACAATCCTAAAACTACAAAATTCCCTTCAAAAAGATATGATTCAACTCATTTAAATGCTAATTGCATTGAATTCTTTTTTTTATGTAGTATATGTGATGTTTCAAGTTCTTTGTTTCTTTTGTATTTTTTAATAATAGTAGTATGTATTACAATTCATAGTGCACATATATAGCATCTTTTTACATACAACTGTTTGCATACAGAGTATAATCATACCATTCAGGTCTTCAATCATGCATTTAGGATAATGATATTCATCTAATTCAACCACCTTTTCTTTTTTTTTTTCTTCTTTTTTCCCCCCCCCTCCCTCCCCCCTTGCTCCCTCCCTTCCCTTCCCTTCCCGTTGACCATTCTAGTGTTTCATGTATTTGTTGATTGATTGTATATCTTCTTTTGAGAAGTGTCTTTTCAATTCCTCAGCCCATTTATTGATTGGGTTATTTTTTTTTTGGTGTTAAGATTTTTAAGTTCTTTATATATTCTAGAGATTAGTGCTCTATCTGATGTGCATGTGTTAAAAATTTGTTCCCGATTGTATTACTTAGTTATTGAATGAAGGAGCCCTAATTAGGAAGGGCTGTTGTAGCTAGCTGGAAGCCATAAGTTCCACCTGATATGTATGTGACGCACCTGTAGGCACCCGCAAAGCTGAAGGTATATAACCGGGTGAAAGCGGTCCGAGTTAGGAGAACAAATTCATTCGGTCAGTCGGGCAGTCACTCGGTCGGTCAGAAGAATCAGAGCGGCCAGAACGTAGGCAGAGTGGTTACAGAAGAGAAACCAGATAGAAGAAGTAATGACTGGTCAGAGTTAGGCCGAGGCTCCCAAGGAAGACAGAAGACAGAAGAAAGAAGAAGGAAGAAAGAAGAGAGAAGAAAGAAGCTCTAATCTTTCTCTAAGCTAAGCTCTATCTTTCTTTCTAAGAAGACTCTACTCTAAGACTCTAAGAAGCTCTATCATTCTTTCTCTCTAAGACTCTAAGCTAAGAAGACAAGAAGAAAAGCTCGCTTTAATCTTTCTCTCTAAAAATTTTTCTTTCCCTCTCTAAGCTCTCTCTAAGAAAGTAGAAGTAAAAGTAGTAAAAGCTCTACTCTGCCTCCGAGAGATTTCCTCCTGGTTTTCGGTACCAGGTAGCTTACAATTGAAGGAGCCTATAATCAAGGAGATAGCTAAAGATTGCGGTTAGCTGAGAGCCATAAAAGATGTTCTAGTTTCCACCTGATAGTAATACATTATTCAAGGAATCTTTGTATGCCCGTGAACACTGTGTGACGCACCTGTAAGCTCGAGCTGTAAGCACGTGTCCTTGTTAAAGCTAAATGTATATAACTGGGTGAGTTTGGTTAGTGTGTATGGGAAGAAGAAGGTGGTGGTTGGAGTTAGAGCATTTGGAGTGATTGCTGGAGCCGGAGAGAGAAGAAGAATAAAAGACCTTTTTTAATTTTCATCCTGCCTCCGAATTTTCCTGCGGCGTTCGTTGCTCCAAGAGGTTTCCGCTTCAGGCAGCAACAAGTTATATAGTTTCTTTATTTAGTTTTTTGTTTGGAAGATCTTGTTAAAGTCACCCAGTGTTATTGTGTCATGGTCTATTTGATTCTTGAAATTGAGAAGGGTTTGTTTGATGCATGTAGATGCTCCATTGTTTGGGGCATAAATATTTACAATTGTTATGTCCTGCTGATATATATTTCCCTTAAGAAGTATGAAATATCCTTCTTTGTCTCTTCTGATTACCTTTGGCTTGAAGTCTACTTTATCTGAGATGAGGATGGATACCTCTGCTTGTTTACACAATCTGTATGTGTCATATGTTTTTTCCCATCATTTCACCTTCAGCCTGTGGATGTCTTTGCCCATGATGTGAGTCTCTTGTAGACAGCATATTGTTGGGTCTTGCTTTTTAATCCAATATGCCAGTCTATGTCTTTTGATTGATGAGTTTAGGCATTAACCTTGCAGGTTATTATTGAGATATGATTTGTATTCCCTGTTATTTTGACTTATTTCTGGTTTTTAATTTGACTTAGTTTACCCTTTGGTTGAATATTTATTCCTTTTGTGTAGATCCTACCTTTGCTGGTTTTCACTTTTTTTTTTCTCATTTCATCCTCATGGAATATTTTGTTGAGAATGTTCTGTAGTGTAGACTTTCTAGTTGTGAGTTCTTCTAAATTTTGTTTATCATGGAAAGTTTTAATTTCATCTTCAAATCTAAAACTTAATTTTTCTGGATATAAAATTCTTGGTTGGCATCCATTTTCTTTTAGAACTTGAAATATATTATTCCAGGACTTCCTAGCTTTGAGGGTCTGGGTTGAGAAATCTGTTGAGATATGAATTGGTTTCCTCTTATATGTAATTTGATTTTTTTCTCTCATGGCCTTTAAGACTTTATCTTTATTCTCTGTGTTAGTAATTCTCATTATAATGTGTCTTGGTGTGGGTCTGCTGTAATTTTGTACATTTGGGGTCCTGTAAACCTTTTGTATTTGATTTTCCATTCTATTCTTTAGGTTTGGGCAATTTTCTGCTATTATATCATTGAAAAGATTGTGCATTGCTGTGGTTTGTATCTCCGCTCCTTCATCTATTCTGATAACTCTTAAATTTGATCTTTTCATGTTATTCTATAATTCTTGGATGTTCTATTCATGGTTTCTTATCATCTTCTCTGCATGGTCAACTCTACTTTCAGGATTATATATTTTGTCTTCATTGTCTGAAGTTCTGTCTTCTAAGTGGTCTAGTCTGTTGGTGATGCTTTCTACTGAATTTATCATTTGGTTTGTTGATTCCTTCATTTTGAAGATGTCTGGTTGTTTTTTATTTTCCACAATCGCTAACTCTATATTGAAGTGATCTTTCACTTCCTGTATTTTTTCTTTGATTTCACTCCTTATACTATCCTTTACTTCACAGATCAATTTAGCTATGTACATTTTGAACTCCTTCTTGGACATTTCTTCTACTATGTTAGCAGTGGCTTATGTCATTGGAGCATCTTGGTTTGTTTGAGGCTCTTTATTCCCTTGTTTTTTCATGTTGTTTGTGTGTTTTCCCATCTAGCAGTATGTATCTAAGGCAGCACAAATTCTACCCTATAGATCTATAGTGTCCCTGGAGGTTTCTAGCTTCTTGCCATTAATGGTGAGACCAATATCAATAGCACCCAGTATAAACAATATATAACCTTAAACCTAGTAGCTCCCACTAAGGTGTCTACTGCTTTATTGCATTAAACCAAAATGATGAGTTCAATAACTATCTATAGTATAAACAGAAAATGTGCTAAAATGATTTATAATATCAAATGGTGGATGAGAGAACAGAAGTAGCATAGTATGTGATGTTTGCAAGGGAGGAAGGGAGAAGCTAGAAACAAAAATTCACAGGAAGAGTGGAAGAGGAGCTAACAGAGATTGGCTGTTGGTTGGAGAAAAGGTCTAAAGAGAATCCAAGAAAATAGACAACTGATAGGAAGAATATGAACAAAGAGAAAAAATTAAAGATATAAAAATACAACAAAAATGCAAAATACCATTCATATATGATTGTCCTCCATACACTGATGCATAAAAAACACCCTGGTCCAAATATGGTAGAGATGTTAGTGAATAGAAAAATAAAATAAAATATGTCTTGATGGAAAGTTGAATTGTCTCCGTCAGTGTTCAAAAGTTTCTCAGCCCTGTCTCTGATATCTCATGGGATCACCAGGCCCAGATCTGCCCTCACAGACCCAGTCACTATCCCACTAATCTGGGCTTCAGATACCTCAGGCTTAGCCACCCTGTTGTCCCAAGATCTCAATGCTGCTCCTACTTGCAGAGAGACCACAAGGGATACACTCATGCAAAGCAGCAACCCTGAAATGCAGCAAAAGACAGGGGCCACCAGCACTCCCAGCAGCAAGACCCCATTGTCTCCAAACCTGCAGGCACCCCCATACTAGAACTGCAGGACCCAGCTGGAGTCCCCAGACAGATGCTGTTGTGGTGGTAAACCTGCTGGTACCCTGGCCCCAGGCCCTGGTAGGTGCCCCAAGATGGGTGAGGCCATGTGCAATCAAACCCAGAGTCTCCCCTGCAGCAGTCCTCTAGGCAGTAGTAGCATTGGTAGGCAGTGGTTGATGGCAGCAGGTGGTGGGTCAGCAGCAGTGGTACTGCAGCAGTGTCTGCAGCAGAGGCTGCAACTGCGGCTGTGGGGGCAGCATCACCTAGGTGATCTCCTGGGGCAGCAGTGGTATTCATTGGGGACAGTAATGTCTGTGGTGGCAACAGCAGGTGACTGCAGCTTCATGGGCAGCAGTACCCAGAAAGAAGAGCTCCAGGTGACTTTGGGGTAGCAGCAGTGGTAAAAGAGGCAGCAGAGTTGGCAGTAGCAGTGCAGATGGCAGCCAATTGGAAAAGAGACCTCTGCAGTGCCCAGAGAAAAATCCTCCAGGTGTAGGAATAACGTCTGCTAGCAGCCACATCTGTGACAGTGGTGTCTGCACTATGTGAACTTTATGATCCTACGTACAGAGTGCAGAATACAGAGCAAAGAGTGCAGAGTATGTTCTACCTGTTTATAGCAGAAACAGATTTAATACTAGGTACTAAGAAACTTATAGAATCACTAAAACAGATAAAAAGACCAAGGTTGAGCTTCCCAAAATGACTCTTGCTGTGGTTTGGATACGGTTTGAATATGTCCCCAAGGGTTCATGTATGGTGATGTTGGGAGACAGTGGAACCTTTCTTTAAAAGGCGTTTAATGCAAAGTGATTAAATCATTGGGGGACCCTATCCTTGGAAGTGATTAATATAGTTCCTGTGGCCCCTCAGTTAGTTCCCACGAGAATGAGATATTATAAAAAGAACAAGATTGTCCCCTCTCTGCTGTCTTGACTTTCTTTCTTTCTTCCTGTCTTCCTTTTGTGTATGCTTCCATCCACTATGAGGTCCTCACTAGAGCCAAACTGAACGTCCTTGGACCTTCAAAACTGTGTACTAATATACATTACTCAGCTTCAGACATTTTTCTGTAGCAATGGAAAATGGACTAATATGACTCAAAGACAGTTGCATAACTGCTCAGCAAGGGCAAGTCATTGACATGATCCGTCAAGCTGGGAAGCTGATGCTCCTAGTGACGGTTCTAGAACCTTGCCACGTCTGCTACAACTGGTGTTAAATGGAAACCCTGAGTCCATTTTCTTTCACCAGTTCTGAATTTGAGGTTCACAAAAGTGCTTGTCATCTCAGAATGTATATGTCATCTGGGAATTCAGCTGATGCAAGTTACAGCCTTTTAATTTTAGCAGAATAAGAAGGCATTGGAGGATATTAAACTAGATGTTGATGAGACAACCCTCAATTCCTGCCACACCCAGCAATCATACCTCTAAGAATTGATTCTAAAGAAATAATTATGGCTATTTCCAAATATATAGCTAAAAGAATATTCATAATACTGTTATTTGTAATAGATTTGTAATAGTGAAAAATTGGGAAACAATTTAAATGACCCAAAATAGATTGTTGATATTACTTATGGAATAGCATAAAATCATCAATCACGAGCCTATAGGTGAAAATCTGGGTGACCTTGGGTTTGGCAGAAAGTTTCTAGATACAACACCAAAAACACAGTTCATGAAGAAAAATTTGATAAGCTGGATCTCATTAAAATGACAAACTTCTGTGCTGTGAAAGAAAATGTTAAGAAAATGAAAAGATAAGCCACAGAGTGGAAGAAAATCTTTGCAGAAGACTTATCTGATAAAATATATGAGGAACTATTAAAACTCAACAATAAGAAAGCAAACAACTTGATTTAAAAAATGGGTTCAAGACATTAACAGACACCTCACCAAAGAAAATACAGATGGTGATTGTATGAAAAGGCACTCAACATCATATCTTATTAAGAAATAGGAAGTTGAAACAATAATGAGATATAACTACATACCCATTAGAATGGCTAAAATACCAAACACTGACAACAGAAGGTGCTGGTGGAGATGTGTAGCAATAAGAACTCTAATTCATTGCTGATGGGGATACAAAATGATACAGATATTTTGGAAGATAGTTGGGCAGTTTCTTACAAAGCTAAACTCTTCTACCATAGAATACAGCAAGATATTTACCTAAATGAGTTGTAAACTTATGTCCACATGAAAACCTGTACACAAGTGTTCATAGCAACTTTATTCATAATTTTCTCAAACTGGAATTAACCAAGTTGTCCTTCAACAGATGAATGGATTAGCAAACAGAGAAACATCCAGACCATGGAATGTTATTCAGTGATTAAAAAAAAAAAAGAGCTATCAAGCCATGATGGAACATGGTAGAAACTTAAATTCATATTGACAATAAAGAAATCAGTTTGAAAAGAGTGTCCGCATGACATTCTGGAAAAGGCAGAACAACAGCATGGTAAAATGATGGGTAGGGAAGAAAAGACAGATGAATAGAGGGGATTCAGATTTTTTTTTAGGACAGTGTAAATATTCTGCAAAATACTTTAATGGTAGATACATGACATTAGGCATTTGTCAAAATCCATAGAACTATAGAAAAAAGAGACCAAAAATGAATATTTTTATTTATTTATTATTTGTTCTTTCTAGATATACAGGAGAGTAGGATTACTTTGACACATTATACATACATAGAATAAGTATAACTTGTTCTAATTAGGTTCCTAATATTGTAGTTGTATATGATGTGGAGTTACATTAGTCATGTATTCATATGTAAGGATAGAAAAGATATGTCTGATTCATTCTACTATACAGATATTTTTTATTTTTATTCCCATCTCCCTCCCTTCCTTTCATATCCCTTTGTCTAGTCCAATATACTTCTGTCTTCCCCTCCCCTGTTGTGGATTAGCATCCACATATCAAAGAGAACATTCTGCCTTTGTTTTTTTGGGACTGGCTTATTTTACTTGTCATGATATGCTTCAGTTCCATCCATTTACTGGCAAATGCCATAATTTCATGCCATAATTTCAATGGAATGGAGTAATATTTCATTGTATATATATACCACATTTTCTTTATCCATTAATTTGTTGTAGGGCACCTAGGTTGGTTCCATTGCTTGGCTATTGTGAATTGAGATGCTATAAACATTGATGTTGCTGCATCACTGTAGTATGGGGATTTTAAGTCCTTTGTGTATAAACCAAGGAGTGGGATAACTGGGTCAAATAGTGGTTCCATTTCAAAATTTCTAAGGAATCTTTATACAGATTTCCAGAATGGTTGCACCAATTTGAAATCCCACCAGCAATAAGTGACCCTTTCCCCTGACATCCTCACAAACATTTATTGTTACTTGTATTCTTGATAATTGCCATTCTGACTGAATTGAGATGGAAACTCAGTGTAGTTTTGATTTTCACTTCTCTAACTGGTAGAGATGTTGAAATGTTTTCACATATTTTTTGACCATTTGCATTTCTTCTTCTGTGAAGTACTTGTTCATTTCCTTAGCCCACTTATTGATTGGGTTATTTTTTTTTGTGTGTGCTAAGTTTCCAAAAGTGAGTCTTAATGGACCTTAGTTAGTAAGTTAATACTAATGTATCGATATTATTTCATTAATTGTAATCAATGTACCATAGTAATGCAAGATATAATAGGGGGAACTGTGTGTAGGGAACACTTTGTATTTTCTGCTTTTCCGTAATTCTCAAACTGCTTTAAAATGTAAGTTTAAGAACTGAGGTCATAGAAGACTACTTATTGTTGTGAAAAAATGCTCAAGATACATTAAGTGAATAAAGCATATGAAATTGTATTTATTATTGTATTATTTATTGTGATATGTGTGCATGCTATCATGTAAACGTACATTTGTGCACACACATGCATGTATTAACTCATGAGTAAAGACTAGAACATCTAAACTAAACTATCAACACCACTGTCTCTTAACTATAGAATAAAGTGAAATTTTTCTTATCTTTTATATTCGAATTTCCCAAAAATTTTACAGTTGACTCTGTATCATTTTTTAAAAGAAAATAAGCAGGTTTTTTTTTTTTTTTGGTAAAGTTTCTATCAAAATATCAATTTGAAATAATAATTTAAATTGATAAATTCTATCGATAGAATTGATAGTCATGTTTCTACCTACCTGTGTTCCCTACTCGAGATGATTTTCATTTCTTCTACATTGTTGTACATGTGTCTGAACCTTCATTCCATACCTCACACTTGGAATCTTTCTTGAAACTCATTTCCTGACCCTCAATGTATGCAGCCCATTGATACACTATTTTCCTTCAAGACCTTAATCAGTTCCTTGAGACATTTCCCCTTTTGTTTGATTTCTGCAAGAATCCATCCATCTCTTTTGTGGTCCACTAGAACTGCACTGAGACTCCATTACAACATTTAAAAATAATCTCCTTTGTGCCATGTGAGCTATGCCCACATCTGTTTTCCTCCATAGACCAAAAATATCCTTTAGAATAGGGACTATGCTTTTGTATCACCTAAAACACACAAAGTGCAGATCTTTGCACAGTGAATGGCTGTTAAATTGAATTGATTTAAATTACATTAGAAGTCATTTGAAAGTGCTAGCAAAATACCATTAATGGTGTCTGTGTAAGATGCTTTGAATTAAATGTGAGGACAAATACATTAATGCTAACATGCTCTCAAGCAAACACCACCAGCTCTGTGGTGAAGATTATCAAACATCGGCTTCCCTGTCCGAGACTTGTGATTAGAATGCCTGATTCTCCAAGTTCAGATCAAGTCCACTCTTCTCACTGGACCAAGATCAGAAGACTGAATCATAAGAGCAGTGTAAGAAAAAGTGAAATGAACACATGGTTTTAGAAGAAGTGATCTGAGATCATTTTATGTGTAAGAACATGTCTGTGTTATTGCAATGATGATGGCAAAGGAAATGGAGGAAATGATGTGTGACCCTCTTCTCTTTCCCCCTCCCCAAAGCCAAACTAACAAATGATGGAGGAGCCAGAGTTTCCTTTTCTGAAAATCAAATAATCTTCCTCTAAAAATAGTTATTTGATCATCATTATACAGGGGGCCATGTAAAATGTGGTTTGACATCCCTTCAGGAAAGTAACTGATATGTTAGTACTCCAAGGTCCTCTGTGAATTGGTGAAGGCTCTTAATAATAACTTTTAATTTATTAGTAATGGAATAAACATCAAATGATATTGCCTGTAATGCATTTTTAAGAATCCACTATTATTTCCTATTATAGAAACATGTATTCATATATAAACCCAAGATGCTGTCCATGGTCCTTAGGCTCACAGAATACCAAAGCAGCAAAAGCCTAGATATAAAAGAACCAGAGAAGAAGTCTTCACTGAGCAGAATCATTTAATTTTCCACTTGGTTCAAGAAGAAATATTTTTCTTAATTTCTTATTTGTTCATTTTTCACATAAAGTTGTGGCCCATATGGGCTATAAATCACTGACCCCTTTTACACTAACTATTTAATGTCTATATATTTCAGTCTAGTTTAATATAGCTGAAAAAATAGGCTTTGTGTAATAGTAAAACAATGAAACAAATCATTAATTCCTCAGAAGATCATGGTAGCCTGGCAAGACCTGGTGCGCGCGCGCGCGCGTGTGTGTGTGTGTGTGTGTGTGTGTGTGTGTTAGAGAGAGAGAGAGAGAGAGAGAGAGAGAGAGAGAGAGAGAGAGAGAGAGGGAGAGAGAAAACATTTTTTTTTTTTTTCTAGCATATGCATTCAGATGGATTCTGTTACTCTATTATATACAGGGAGACACTGAAGGAAGTCTCAATAAAAAGCCTTTACATGATATACATACAAAGTTTACTGGCTTCTTTAGTTGAAAAACTAACTTCTTTTAAGATACTTAAAAATAGCAAAGTATTCAAGCCTAAAGTATTGGGCCTCTTGAGAGTAGTTTTGCTTAGATAAATTGTTTTCACTGTCATTGTATCATGCATCTTGATGACATTCCCCAATACAATGAAAACAACATGCCAAGTAAACAAAATAATTTTAAAATCTAGAGACAAAACTTAGGACTTAATTTTTTCCTCTATGCTCAGATATTCAGGCTGGGATTGGACTGGACAGATGATACAGTGCAATAAGCACTAAAATTTAGAAGCATGATAAGATCAGCTATAAGTGCTACTTTGAGTTTGAATTCTTTCCATTTATCATCTTGTGTCACACCTGAAATACTATCCAAATTCAGCATATATTTGTATGTGTGGTAATCTAACTTTATAGGGAATAGTCTAGTGATCCTCGTTTACTATCAAGATGTAATGCTGGTGATTAAATTACAGATGACACACCACATCAATTCTTATTAGAGATGTGCAGGCAGTAAAATGTTTACATTTCAGTGGATGATTTGAGTCACTCTCTCACCCATTTCTCATTATATTAAACTTGGTGATTATCAGTTGGTACTTCAGATTCCACTTGCCCAAGTTACACATTTGGCATCTTATTAAGGGAGGTTTTGATATATTCAAATCTACTCCTTCTGTAGCTGGTTGTAAATATTAAATGAGAAAATGTATATCAGAATAGTTTGTACACTTTAAAGTCCTATAAAAATATTATGTGGCATTATATTTATGCAACAAATATAAGCATCCTTTATGTATTGGGCATTTCTTTAGGTACTGGGGATAAATATTAGAAAAAAAGTCCTTGCCCTCACAAAGCTTATATTCTAGTGAGAGGAGACAGATAATAAAGAATTGAAATGTACAGTGATCCAAATTGTATTTTTTCTCTGTAGGACAAGGTAGGTAGATAGATATGAAGAGCTGACATTTAAAATATGTTGATAAGAAAAGTCCTAGTGAGAAGGTGACTTGTGAATAAAGACCCAAGTCAGGGAAATGTACTAGAGAAGGAATTTCCAGGCATAGGATGCAGCCATTTCTGTCAGGAGTTCGGGTGTTTTGTTGGAGGAACTACTCAAAGACACTAGTGTGAGTAAGGAGGCCTAAGGAGGTAAGACAGGTAAGAATACACAAAGAAGAAATAGTGTAGAGGCTTGGAGATGAATAAGCACGTGGGATTGCCATGTCACTACCTTAGGCCAGTGGAATTTGAGCAGCAGTGACACTGTTCTGAAGAGCCCATGTGCCTCACCTTGTCCTTCTTTTCCTCTGAACTGTGATTGACATACTACAGTTGGTGGTTCCCACAATAACCCGTATCCCAGGGTGTTTGAGGTAAAATGACATGGAATACAGAATGCTCGTCTGACCTATAATGTGAAAAAGAAATGTGCATGAGGCCTGGTGCAGTGCCCTGTAATCCCAGCTAGTAGGGAGCCAGAGGTAGGAGGATCTCAAGTTTGAGGCCATCCTGGCAACTTGCCAAAACCCTTTCTCAAAAAAGAAAAGAAAAAAGAAAGAAAAGAAATGTGCATGAGGTTCCCACAAGTCTGTCAACGCTCTACTAGTTTCCTAGAAATGGTGCCTTATCTCTACAAAAGCTGAATTGTAAGCCTTCTGCTTGCCCAGAATTGATAAATTGTCCAAAATAAAATATCTGAAGAAGTTTGGTCAGTTTTGGAAATTCTTATCTTTTCCAAGTTTTAGCACCTTGGGGTTCTTTTTTGCCCCACCAGCTGTCTGCTGACTTTGAATCAATGATTTCTGAACTTTATTTGGATTTCATAGTTGTTCTTGGTGGATATTCTGGTGGTCTTCTGCAAATCACCCCATACCATCCAGAAGTAGGAATGTTCAGATGACATTAAAGGTAATAAGATTTATTGAGATATTAAAGGGAGTGAATAAAATGAAGGATTATGTACTGAAATCTGAAGCGTTCCAAAAGTGAGAGATATCCGTCGATATAAGAAATAAATAATACTCTTTATAATACTGAATTGTATTTAAGATGATCATATCTTATAATTTAACTACTTATTATTACTTTCCATATTTTCAATATGTATACTTCCTCTTTCCAAACAACTATCTGATTTATTGTTTTGCTTGACTATGGAACTTGAGTTGACCAGTTTCTCCATTGACCATTTCTTTTTATCTTTTTCTAACAATTTTCTTTCCTTTCACATATACAATTATTGATAGTTTCATTCATGGATTAAGGCAAAAATATTATCAGTTGAGTGAAATTTAAATATGAATAGAGTAGTAGAAACTCCTGAAACCAGCATGTTCAATATGTACTAACTATTGTATCAGTTAATATCCTAGTGCATATGAGAGGATAGTCCAACTGAGAAAATTCAAGGAGAATATGAGGAGAAGACACTTATTAAGAGGAAAGCAGGAAAACACAAAGGATAACAATGAACTATAGAGCTAGAAACTTGAGACATCTTTGTCCTGAAGGGGCAAAGGAAGGGATCAGTTACTAGAATCTGGAGACACCAAAGCCAGGTACTATAAGCAGCCTGCAGTGGGCCCCTAGGGAGATTATCTCAACCTTCCCTTCTGTCTTTTGCTTCTTCTTTCCAATGGGAAGCCAGAAAGCAAAGTAACCTACTGAATTTATTTTTATGAGTCACTGTCTGGAACAATACAGCTCTGAGTCTCTTTGTTTTCCTCTACCTCTATTCCCCAAATTGAAAAATGGCTCCCAGGTGAACATAGCTGTCATACTTCCTGGACCATGAAAAATAGAGCATGCCTTTAGAATTACTTATACAACTCTGTAAGTTCATTTAATAGAACTCTTATACCAAAGCTGAAAAAACTCTGAAGATACAAATTGAACTTAACAACATATATAAATTTCAAGTATTTCCTCTTTTAAGCATTTTTCATATTATAAAAATCTATCTTGACATGTAACATATATATACAAAAAGAATTTGGGAATAGTTAACTTCAATATAAATATCAGAAAGCTAGGTGATGTAGAAGATAGGTAATCAACTTATATTAATCTGGTTGCTGTTCATAAGAGCTCAATCTAGAAGCACAGAGGCTGAATGCTTCCTCTTTTGTTTTGAAAAGTAAATTTTTAGAAGCTTAAATACAAGTTTAATCTTAATTCACCTTTCACATATAATTGATATTGTAATGTAATTTCACTGTAAATATCAATAAAGAAGTTATAATGCCAATGGACATGGAGATTGAGTTAGACATCTCAGAGTAATGGGCTACTAAAATATCATCATTACATAATTGATTTTGTAAATAATCCAAAATCCTGACTCAGAAAGCTGCCTGGAAGGCTCATAATGACTGTTTGTAGGGACCTGACCTGAGTGGAGAGGTCTATAACTGAACTCATTGCCCTTCAAAAATTTTCTCCTTTCCTGTTTTTTTTTCCTTATCAAAGCTGTCATAATTCTCCAGTGACCCAGAGACAAAAGATTGAAATGATGTATTCGTTCATTCATTAAATCAATAACCATTTATCAAATGTACTGTCCGGGAGATAAAGACAAATGAGGTTGAGCAGGTCTCATGAAGGAGCTCAATCTGCTTGGAATGTGGAAAAGTTATTGTTGTAAGTCTTGCAATAGATTTTTGTTCAGTGATTGCTTTAAGTATTGAAAGACACCAAAAGACCAGGTATGTGTACATGTGTGTGAAAGACTCTACTGCAGAAAGAATTTATTCCCCTGATCTAAACAAGGACCACATTCACTTGATCTCTCAAACAGCTCTTGGAAATAATTCTTTCTTCTTTATTAGTGGCTGCAATGACCCTACCTTCTATTTGGCTTAGAATGGTAGTGCCTCATCTCTCCTGATTTCTAAGTTCTCTTGCCAACAACCCCCACTACCAAGTATTGCCAAATCATTTTTCTGGAACACAGAGTCTGTACCCCATCCAATACTTGATCTACTCACCTACTCTCTGCTCTAAGCTGTACCCTTGAGTACTCATTTACCTTGTACGGTCCTAGAGTGACCTTCCTTACTCATTCCCCATTACTGTTTGGGAAGCTTGCCAATTCTTCAAGGGCCAGCTGTAGGTAAAATATTCTTGCTTTTAAGCTCATGATTTTTTGTATTTGTTCATATACTTATGATATTATGTTTTGTTTTGTATTTATGCTTTATCTCCCTTGCTAGATTGTAAGCTTTTTGAGGGCTCCTGTTCACATTATTTTCCTGTGTCTATTGTAGCAAATGTGATGTTTTTACAGATGAGGAGAAGGGGAATTCAAATGTTTTTAAATTAAATCATGCAAGCATTCCATAAATATCAGAGCAGACTAGAGTTAAGCTCTAATTTGATCTGGTACTAACAGATTTTGATGCTAGATGGAGTGACACCAGAAAGGCAATACATTTGTCTTCTATTAGATAAGTGCAGTGATTAAAGGCACATTCCAGTGAAAATAACAAAAGTTATAAACTTATACACATTAAATTCATATAGCAAAATCTCATTAAAAACATTTAGCAACCTTATATGTTTCTAGATGTCTGGTGAATTCTAAAGTAAATGTGATTTTTTTTTTTTTTTTTTTTTGTAGCCTAGATGTTACATGTTGAAACTAAAGTTTTAAAACCAAAGACTTTACTTTTTCAAAATAATTTGAAATTTAGTCATTGTTTTCATGTAAAAAAAATCATGCGGATATATTTTGAAACACAAACTCCTTAACTTAAAAGCAACCCATTTCTCCCCCCATGTTAGAGCTGTCAAAAAGAAGGAGAGATTTGGTAAACTGCATGTCACTATCAGCCATTGATAGCCAGTGATTTGTTCCGAATCCAAAGGCTAAACCAAACCTCATGCTGTTGTATGTCAGATACAATTGGTCCACAGTCAAAGTTTTACAGCTCAGACAGGGCACACTTTATCCTTCAGGCTGCTACTTAAGATAGCCATGACCCTGAGGAGAACCAGTCAACAAAACAGACAGACAAGAGGATGTGATTTGTATGCATCCCTGAGCCAGCTCACATCACCCCTGACCTACAGGTCAGGCTGCAAATGACAGCAGGGTGCATGCACCTGATCAGACAGAATATTCTCATTATAAAGACTGGGAAGAGGGAGCAACTCCTCTGTGTTTACCCACAGACCAGATGCAATCTACCTAGGAAATGAGTAAAAAAAAAAAAAAAAAAAAAATACTGATTTAGCTCAACAAGAAGATGTGACCGACATGTAAGTGCCTTATAAAAATTTTAAAGCAATCATTTATCCTGATAAAGTTGGATGAACACAAGATGATTATACAAAGGAAGTTTATCAAAGGAAAGAAGCAGTTTGTTTAATCACAGACCATCTAAAGAAAACTAACCTGGAATGAGTAACCCTGATTGAACGATAATAGGGCAACCCTTTCAGATACACATGGCCATGAGTATTTGTTTTAGAATTGGTTTTGATTAAGCATGAGCCTGAAATAGTGGTGAAAGCCTACAAATGTACTGTTTTTTTAAATTTTTGGAGATGGTAAAAACTTTCATATTTTAAAAAGAAATCTGGATTTCCAAATGACCTGTATTGACAAGAGAGTTGCTGTAGAGGAGATACACTAAATCATGAGTGCTTATTTTTAAAAGCAGGAGAGAGAACCTGTGTCTTAAATAAGTAGAAGTAGGTTTGTCTGGGGCCAGCAGAGTAGAAGAGGTGACCTCTGGACATTCCCATGAGAGCTCTGATTCCTGACAATAGTATCTTAAAACAGTAGAGATTCATCATACAACTGCTCTGACATAGATAGTTAAAATGGTATTGTCCAGACTTTAATAATCATACACACAAAAAGCCCATCATTACACAGATGGTCTATAAAGTGGGCGTTAATCCTATTTCTGAAATACTTGAGTAAAGAAAAGTGTGTGTGGGTATACTGTATATATGCACACATACACATATGTTATATGTGTATATATTTAATTATAATGTGTTTATACTCACGAGAGTATTGAGATGATAAGTGAAATCATGCAGACAGTGCTTCTTAGGGAGCTTAAATGCAACACTAGTCAACAATGCCTAGTTTATGTCTTTTTAGCAATCTGGAGTGGAAGGGTTGAGTAATTCAACTTTCTACCTATAAGCATTATTGTCCCCATGGACTGTACAATCACAATTCCACAGACAATGTCTTACTTATCTCTGCTTACTCAACATGTATTGCAATGCCTATTGACTCCAAAATGACTTAGGCTTGCAGATAGGCAAGTGATCAACTAATTCACGAAGGCAAAGCAAGTGCAACTCTTTCTTTTCCCTTTAACATTCGATTTGGCCTCTTAGGTTTCTTTCTGGGGTAAGCTTGCCCTTCATGTTTATATTAATCATATTTTAACTTTGGTGTTTAAGACATTGGGCTGCAGAAAGTTCATGGAGATAAGGGAAAAGATAGGTCTTTTTCATATATATATATATATATATATACATATATATATATATCAGTGTATATGCTAATCATGTGAACTTAGACAAATTACTTAAATGCTATGAGTCTCAATTTTATAAAATGTGAAATGTATTCGTAATTAGGCATATCTCATAAAAGATTGCAATATGTTTTAAAGGAGAACACATGAGAAATTATTTGTGAATATATGAGAAATTATTTGTAAATATAAAATGTTATTAAATGTGAATCACTGTGCTATTTTTTCTTCCTTTTTAGAGAGACCAAACTATCAAGGGCTTATATCCAAATGAGAAATTTAGTTATATAGAACTGTTCAATAATAATAACTTCTGCTACAGGTTCTGCATGACATACTGTGATGCTAAATAACAAAAAACAGAATGGAGAAAATAAAATTGTGTCCTCTGGCACCAGGTGGACAAATGTAGTGGGTAAAAATACAAGTACATAGTTTAATTTTAATTTTAGATAAATAATAAATATTTTAAAATATAAGGACACCCCATATAAGATTAAAACGTAAATGGGTGTGTCCACTATTTTATATGGCAATGGTGCTTTGGCATCAACAATGACAACAAAAAACTAGCTTAGTTCTAAAATGATCTTCTTAACTCTCTTCTTTTTTTTCTTTTATTTATTTATTTATTTATTTTTATTTTAACTTTTTTTTACATGTTTACAGAGTACATTTCATTTCATATTACATATAAAGAGCACAATTTCTCAAGTTGCTGGTTTTATATAAAGTATTTTATATAAAGTATTTTTACAACAATTGTTCATACATGTATTTAGGGTAGTCATGAATAACTCAGTCTGCCATAATTCCTATCCCATTGCCCCCCTCCCCCCCTTTGTTCTATTTAAAGTTTTTTCATTCCTCTCATCCTCACTCCCTTGCCTTTATAAGTTAGTATCTTCCTATCAAAGAGATCATTCGACCTTTGTTTTTTTGGGATTGGCTAACTTCACTTAGCATTATTTTCTCCAACTCCATCCATTTACTTGCAAATGCCATGTTTTTATTATTTTTTAGTGCTGAGTAATGTTCCATTGTGTATATATACCAAAGTTTCCCTATCCATTCATCCATTGATGGGCATTGGGGTCTAACTCTCTTCTTAAGTCTTTTTGTTTTATCTTCATTTAAATATTCTAATTGTACAAGTATCTTAATAAGCAATCCAAAACATTTTGGGGGAAATAGAATATAACTAGGAAATTAAAAAATAGAACATGTTCTATTAATGTCTAGTAATCACTTTTTTGTGTCAATCATTAAATTGATTAATACCCCTGAGGCACAAGCAAGGTGACAGGCATTGTGCTAGGCATTAGTACACTTAGAGACACATTCACCATTTTATACTGTCTTTTGTATTGCTGGGGTTAGAAGTCTGCAAACAGCTAGTTATCAGTTTTTCTCATTACCTTGCCATTAGGTGTTTGCCAATGTGATGTGCTGCAGTAGATTGGAAGGTGAGGGGGGAAAAAAAGCTATCTGGCTCTTCTAATAGTTCCTAGCAGTGACTGTCATGGGTGACTAGGAGTGATTGCAGAAGTCTATGGGCTTCAATAGTAACAGCACTAATTTCAAGTTCTCGTTACTTGCATTGTGGCCATAGTATGATTTGAATGCAGCAGTGGCTAGGGCCATACCTCCAGGTAACTCAACAATGAGTGTGCTAATGGACATCATACTTGAGATGGTAACAGCTTCCTAAACGTTGGAAAAAAATGTATTTTATGCCTTCTGTGTCTCGAGTTCCCTTTCTTATTCTTGATGTTCTGGTTCTTTCAATTAGTTTATGATCCACTCTGTGTATTAGGATGTTTGCAATACCTGGAGTGATCTTTATTTTCTTGACTTGACTGTTGGAAAACTCTGACAATACCACTGCCAGCTTAGGTCATCTTTGGAATCATGTGATACAAAAATAATGGAGGGATCAAATAGGACATGAATCATTTGAACTCCAGAGAACTTTTATCATGGGGATTTGGAGGAGAAATCTACAATTACTTATAGGCTAAATTAGATCCACTAGAAAGAGGTCTTCACTTACATGGCAAATAGAGGGCAAACATTTATGTTCAAATTGTATGTCCTTAGCCAATCATGAATAACAGCTTCACTAGACTTTCAGTAATAGTAACACATATGAGAGAAAACAAGGCCAATAGATAACATTTATATGAAATAAAAAATATTTTCTCTGAGATCATATCAGGAAGAAAACTTGTTGGCAGATAACTACATTTCACATAATTATTTTGCTGAATTGAGTGTGCTCCTAAGTGGATGAAAGCTGTAACTAATATAAGGTTTAAAAATATCTTTGTATTTAATCTGTTGCAGTAGTTGATTATCCTACAGTCAAGACATTGTATCTCATCTCTAAATTAAACTTTCTCTTCTTGAAATTCCAGCATATGTGCTTTTTATCTTACCCTAATCTGAGAAGAATACGTCTGTATTCTTCCTTAACATTCTGCATGTTCCTGAAGATAATAAATCAGTAGCTCCTTCCACAGTAGTTTCCTTTTTTCAGGTGAAGAAATCTCAATTCCATTGACCTTTAAGCATGATGGTTGTTTCCATCCCTTTGTGTAGGTTCTCTGAACTGAGCACAACTGATGTAAACTTGCCCATCTTTTAACTGTCACAGTTGGAGCTAAGTTTCTGTAATTTTGTTAAAGAGCACCACCTAAGATATTACTTAAAGGAAAAATATTTGTTTTGCTTCCACAAGAATACAAAAATTTGTGTGGAGACTATCTCACTAAAACTTGATTGGAGTTAGATCAGTCAGGGTAATTGGTGTGACTTTGCAAAATGCTTTCTAAAGGCAGTAGATTTTATGGACCAAGTGTTTCAAAATTACCTTAGTTCAAAGTGGTATGTTTTCTGTTGATGAAGAAAGGATGCTGAAGTAAGTCTATAAACCCAAGTAAGTCAAATGCATTCAGTAAGAAAATTTTGTAAAAAATCTGGCTTGAGATAAAGCCTGGACTGAAGCAAATGATAAAGGATTGGTCACTGGTATTTGCCACAAAATCCTTGAATTCCCATAAACTCAAAATATTTAAAACTTAAAGAACCACAAAATAACCCTTCAAGGAAAACAGAAGTCTAGCTTCATTCCTGTGAAAGCATTTGTTTGACTATCTAGTAGTACCTGGCTCAGGGTCATTGTTATGATTTAGATATTAGGTATCCCCCCCAAAGCTTCTTTACTAATGCAGGAATGTTCCAGAGGTAAAATGATTAGATTGTGATATCTATAACCTAATCAGTTCATCCTAGTTTGAATAAACAGGATGGTTGCTGTAAGCAGATGGGGTGTGGCTGGAGGAGGTAGATCACTGCACCCATACCCAGGAAGGATTTATCTTCTCAGCAGTCTTTCCCCCTCTCTTTTTCTGCTCTCTGGATGCCATGAATAGAGCAGGGCTCCTCCATCATTCCCTTCCACCATGATGTTCTGCCTTGCCATGGGCCCAGAGTAATGGAGTTGGCTCACCATGGACTAAACCTCTGAAACCATGACTCATGACTCAAAATAAACTTTTCCTTCTGTAAGTTGTTCTTGTTAGGTATTTTGGTCACAGCTATGTTAAGCTGACTAAAACAGTCATACATATAGTAGATACTTAATGCAAGGTGTAGAATTAAATATTAAATAATAGCATTAATAGTACATTTTAAACAATACATAATTTAAACATAATAGCAATGATAATGAATTTGAAAACTATTTGATGTCAAAACACATTATAAAGAATATCTGAGAGGAAGAAAATCCAATATTAATTATGATGAAGTGCTCATCTATATGTTACATTGCAATAACATTTTGTCTTAATGTGTAATTAGCTATACAGTTTGTATGATGAAAAATCATAGAGGAACCACATGTATTTTGTTTATTTTAGATGAATGATATACATATTTCCTATATGTATGATAGATTAAACATAAAGAAAATAAAATATTAACTTTAAAATATATTAAAAATACAAAATACATTGATGCATGCACAGAAGAAAGGTCTTAAATATCTAAGACAATGGGCTTTTCTTTAAATATCTTGAATTAATAAATTTATGTAAAATGCAGTGTTTACCCACTGTGGAAAAGATAATGTATTTGATTTCTAAACTATGTTCCGGTTATTGAATTTTAAAGTTTGTAATGTTGATATAAGTGCAGAGGTTTAATGCGATTTTTCCAGTGTTTAGTGAGGTAACAATGTTAATGCCTTTAGAGTGATATTAAGAATCTTTTTATATTAGAAAATAACTTTTATTCTATTGACCTGATTTTGTTTACTTAATCTTTGGAGCTTACTAATTAAAAGTCATTGAATAATATTCCAGTAGATTTTAAGAGAATTATAATATAGAACTGAAAGCAGAGTAGACAAATTAGAAATCAGGGAAGTCACAGTACTGAAGTTTCTTCCTTTTCTGCACCCTCATCTCCTCCTTCCTCATCCCTTCCCCTCTTCTCTCCTTGTTTATTGAGTCTATATTGATCAGAAAATTTTAATATTACTAACTCAGCATCATTTATTAGCATCTTCTGTAAAAATAAAAATCACAAAATCGCCATAATAATGGTTGGGAAAGGGAAATTAGGCTTCAGAGTCAGATTTTCATTGTGGTTCTACTTTTTATTAGCTATAGAACCTAAACATGTTACTTAACTTCTAAAAGTCTAAGTTTTTTTTTTTAAACTAGAAAAATGCAGAAATTAGCTCAGGAGTAGAGTGCTTGTCTAGCATGTGTGAGACCCTCAATCCTAAGTACTGCAAGTGGAGAAAGAGAAAGGAAGGAAGGAAGAAAGGGAGGAGAAAAGAAAAGAGAGGAAAGTAAAGCAAGCAAGCAAGCAAGCAGGAGGTAAAAGTACATCTCACTAAAGGTAAGTATGTGGACAATTATAAAGGTATTACTGTAAAAATGGTGTGTAGCTTTTTGTTTTTAATTTAAAATTAAAATCTTTTAATTTAAAAGATTAAAAAATATTTTTTTTTTCAAATTTATTTTTTATTCTAAGTTGTTAGAAATGACATCAGAATGTATTACATTTCATACTACTCCTGAGCTCCATCCCTTTTTAAAGTTTTGTTTAGAGACAGGGTCTTGTTAGTTGCCCAGGCTGACCTTGAACTTGCCATCATCCTGCCTTGGCCTTTTGAGTACCTGGGGTAGGTGTGTACCACTGCAAGCAGTCTGACAAGTCTATTTCTTCATAAGTCTTTCAGTTACTGTCTGGTGACCTTTCATTTCATCCTTCAGAACTCATATTACCATTTCTTGCAGGAAAGCTCTAGTGGGAACAAACTCTGATCTTTCTTCTGTTTTTTTGGGGGAGGAATGTAGTAATTTCTTCCTGACATTTGAAAGACATTTTATTTATTTATTTATTTGGTGCCATGGATTAAACCCAGGGGTGCTTAACCACTGAGCCACCTCCCAAACCCTTTTATATTTTTCTTAATTTTGAGACAGGATTTTGCTAAGTGTCTCAGGATCTTGCCTAGTTGCTAAGGCTAGCTTCGAATTTGCCATTCTCAGCCTCCTGAGTCCCTGGGTTTACAGGTGTCCCTCTGTAATAAGCTGCAGGAAATTTTTTTCATTTTAAAATCTGGTATAGGATTCTTTGTTGACAGGTTTTTTTGTGGGGGGTCAGTACCAGGCATTGAAGTCAGGGGGCACTTAACGACTGAGCCATATCCCCAACCCTATTTTGTATTTTATTTAGAGACAGGGTCTCACTGAGTTGTTTAGAGCCTCTCTGTCACTGAGGCAGGCTTTGAACTCAAGATCCTCCTGTCTCAGCCTCTGGAGTTCTGGAATTACAGGTGTGCACCACCACTCCTGGTTGACAGTTTTTTTTTCCCCCCACTTTGAATATATCAACCTACTTTCTTCTAACCTTTTAAATTTCTGATGACAAATCTGCAGATAATCTGATTGAAGCTCCCCTGTATGTGATGAATAAGTACTCTCTCTTACTGCTTTCAAAATTCTTTGCCTTCATGGGGGCAGGAATGATGGTGGAATGAGACGAACACCATTACTCTAGGTACATGTATGACTGCACGTGTGGTGTGACTCTACAGTGTATATAACCAGAGAAATGAAAAGTTGTGCTCTATTTGTTTACAATTAATTGAAATGCATTCTGCTATCATGTATAACTAATTAGAATAAATAATAAAATACTAAAAATAAAAAAATACAGAAATTAGCAACCATCTCAGATTTTAGAGTAAGAATGAGACAGTATGTACAAAATATTTAGCAATATACCAGGCATAAAATTTCCACCATTAGTGTTATTTTGCTATGCTTCAGGTACTGTAGATGAATAAGACAAAGTTCCTTCTCTCCTCTGACTTTTCTCTCATGAAGAATGAGATTGTTGGATGACCTCCAAGTTTCCTTCTAGCAGGAAAATCCATAGCTTTATAACCCCTTCTTTCTTAATTGATGCTTATGTCCTGAGGGTGCCTGAGTGGTCAGCTGGTCGTTCCTAACTAGCTTGCTAGTGAATGTGTTATATGAGAGATGCGGGAGCCAAAGACTGAACAGGTGACCTAGGTTCCAGAAACTTCACAGCCCAGAGTGAAATAACAAACATGCAGTTTAATGAACTGAAAGTAGTTTTATAATTTTAATTAATAGAACAATTTTGGGATAATCCATATAATCCATGAAAACATATTAAACAAGAAGAGTAACAATGACAGCAACCTTGCCTTCCAGGAATACTGTTATGAAAGAGTGAAATAAAATTTTTATAATGACAGGTTGAGTGATAATAACTAGAACTTAATAACAGTAACATTTGTAGAACTGCTGCTGTGTTTAATGCAAACTTAAACTACATCTTAAAGAAATTAAAGAAGAGGAGAAAAATGTGATGTGATTTGGATGCTACTGTCTAGAACGTTCTTCTACATCCTTCAGTATACACTGCCTGCCCCTAACGAGCATATCACAAATATCCTCTGGAAGGGGGGGCCTATGTTGGTTTCTTTCTTTATATTGCTCACGACCAGCCTAATTATCTGGTCAGAATAGAGGCTCTGATGAATATTTATTAATACAATTCTAAAAATGTGAGTAAAATTTTCTGGAAAATTCCAAAATTTTATAGATTAAATTCTGAGATGTCACCAATTTCAAACATGTGGGAAATCTCAAGGGATAACAAATTTCTCCTTATTTAGTACAGTGTTAAAAAAAAATGAAAATAGCTATTTCACATATTACCACGAAAACAACAGACCCCCCCCCTTTTTTTCAGATTAAGTGTTTTGTTTGAGAAATGACTAAAAATTCAATAAGACGGTACCCTCTTCCCACCTCCAGAAGTTATTACAATGAAAAAATATGGAGGTTCTAGTTTCTGCTATAAACTGGACAAGTTGAATTTTTGTTCTCTGTAGATTGAATAAATATTCTTAAAGGTAGAAGTTATTTAAATCATGAGTATGGTTGAAGCTTAATTTTTTTATAGTTTTCAAAGAATATCCTTTGCTTTTTACCAGTCACATCTTAAAATTCACATAAAAATTTGTTATGGTCACTTGCGTCATGGCTCAACATAGTTTCCTTGATGGTGCACTGTATTATCTGAACAGTTTCTCCCTTATCAGAGAGCCTGTTTTCAAATGGCATCCTTCTCTTCCTCCTCCTGGACATCCAACAAGGCTACATAATGTCAAACTTGTCCTTGGAAAGACATTGCAAAGTCTCTGAATTTGTACCCAATATATGAAGAGCAAGACAATTAAGACAATTGTCCACAATTAGAACAAATAAAAGCAAAATTAGAGTTACTTCTGGCACAGCGACAGCTTCAGAGATGGTTTGTACTCTTTGTAAAATTGTGCTTTTGGGTTTCAGGTTTCATCATTTCCTTTCATTCATCTGAAATGAGTGAATACATATGTAAATAAAACATCTACAAGAATTCTTATGTAAATAAAAAAAATATAGCATTCAGAGAAAGAAAAGAGCAGTTGATAAAGAAGAGCCAGTGCTGTGGGGCTTTGTGAACAAGGGAGGGAAGGATTTCTTTGTGCCACAACAAAACGTAACCCTGCTCTTGAAAGAAAGGAGACAGAAGGCTAGCTTTTGCTGAAAGCTGGGCTGCATGTAACTGACCCAGTGGAGGAAATCCTGGTTCTATCTCCAGAGCTCGTTAGCTGTGCAACATGGATCCTATGTGTGTGCAGGATACCTGCCGTCTGTTCTTCTGCTGACCTGGGGCTCCAGCGGTGGGGTAGGTTTTTTAAAATAAAAAGGAAATCAATACCAACCAGCAGAATTAATTTGAAGCTGTTTCTGCTGATTTCTATTATTATTTAAAAACAGAAACAACCAAATAAACAAATGATACCCTTAATAATTTATTGCATCTTTGTTCTAATTCTTCTGGTTACTAATCAGAGGAGAATGCACTTCCTTCTTTCCTACCTTCTCAAATTAGTGTCCTAAGTGTGCAATTCTAAACTCCCCATGGAGATGGGAATTTTAAAGAGTGAACAAAATTGGTAATATTTTAAGTAATATATTAATCAGCTTTTAAAGTTGACAGCCTCTCACCAAGATATTTCTATGGAATATCACCTTTATGACAACAGACATCCTGGCACAAATCATGACCAGTTACATAGACAAAGTTCTGTGAAATAATCACGAAAAGTGAAGCTGATAATCTACAAATGATGAATATTGATGTTTTTTCTTCAGGGTCAGAGTAATAAAGAGAGCTAATGACAGTCTTGTGTATTTTTATTTAAAAATCTCACACAGGATGAAAATTGTGAAGATACTATGTCCTTCTCACGTCACTGACCTGCCACTTGCTGCACAGTGGTTTAAAATACATGAGATGAGACATTTATTTCAGAATTATTAGGCACTTGGTTGAAAACATAGGCCAAATGTGTTATCCTAATTTTCCTTCTCTCTCCAGGAATATGTTAAAGATTTTCATGGCCTTAAAGGTTAGGCAAATTTGCATGAATTTTATAGGCTAAAAAAAAATAATTTTATATAGGAGATCTTCATAGTAACTATTCTTATGCTTCACTTGTTTGTAATTTTTTTTTTTTTTTTGAGGGGGGCATGGTTTGAAACAATGTCAACAAAGATACAAATCACCTTTTGCATGGCTTTAGATTTTAAAAAAATCAACACACCATTCAAACATGACAGGCAAAATCTGTTATTTGTCACAAATTAATTAAATAAAATGCTAATGAAAGCATTAATAGCTAGAGCTCTTTTAAACAAGGTAAAAACAATAGTCAGGATAAAAACATTCCCACAAAGTGCAAAACACACCCACAAACAAGCAAGAATCAGTTACTATTTAACTCACTCAAAAATGTGTAAGATGCTATTAAAAGTTACTTTATTGCCAATGTAATTATTGGTAATGCTTTTTTGGGGTGGGAGAAAAATCCTGCAGTAACTTTCAATATGAATCTCATTGACCCCTGCAACCGCTTTAATGTCTTCTCAGTGTAACTCTGTTAATAGAAAAGGCATCTTGCTTTCTAAATATCACACCTGCAATCGTCCACCCTTGGGAATCATTCAATTCCCTGGTAAACACTGCCCACATACATCAAAAGTTTCCACTTCTTCCAGCTCTTTTTAACACCAGGTCCCTCCCCTCTCCCCAGGCTCCTTGCAGCTATCTAGGGAATCTTTCACTTTTTGTCCTTTCCCGACCCTTCTGGACCACATTTTCTCTTCTTATTCAGGCCATCTGCTCTCAAGGAAGGTAAAACTTCTGCTAGGAAAACAATCAGCATCCCTAGCAATTAGTTGCTTTTGTGAAATATCCTTTCAGTGGTTGCCTATGAAGATAGACATTGTGCAAACCTTAACTCAAATGATGATAGTAGTTTAAAAATAGTTTGTAATTGATACATTTCTGGTTGCAGCCTCCCCCTTTACTCTGCTAGTGGTACAATCTTCTTGCTCTTGACAGAAGTCTTTCTAAAGACCTGCTCAAGCCTCACTAAGCAGCTGTGAGTTAGGTCATTTTCCCAGGAGTTTTACATGTGGAAAACTGGGCATTAGTAAGGCCTCAAAAAGGACACCATCTGGCCCTAGTGAAAAAAAGGATCATGACACTTCCTGTGGTACCAACAGACCCTGATGAACCAGAAAGGAATTCAGCCCTGGACTGTGATCCAATAGAGACCGGCCCCACAATCACCTCCGTGACAGCCAGCTCCATTCATCTTAGCAGTTATCTCATAGCACAATGGACTTTTGTGCCATGCTGTTTACTGAAGGCGGAGTAAAATCCATTTTGATTTTTGTGTTTAGTCTCAGTGCCTGTCCTCTTTCCTGGAACACATACCACATCAGGAGAGAGTGAGCTGCACAAAGAACGGTTCTTTCAGTTCCCATTCAAACTTCTCAGTTTCCCTCCCACTGTACACAGGGCATAAGAATAAAATGCTAGACTCTTCAGAGGAATCAGAAAAAATTTTCCTAGCAAGAAGAACTTGTCCCTTCCACTTTTAGTATAATTTTGAACTATTTAGATCAACAGTATTTTTTGTTTGCTTGTTTATTTGTTTTGGTCTTTTTTTTTTTTTTTTTTTTTTTTAAAGAGAAAATTGAAATTCACAGATAAGGAAATGCTCCCTAGAAGTGTTCTGGATCCATTGATTCCATTAGGCATGAGTGTGTTGAAAGATCCTGTTTAAACCACAAGACCAATGATAGCAAACCAGATCTTTTCTGAAAAGACAATTGCCTGATGGTTACAAAGCAATAGGAAAGTTTGTAACCATCCACTGGTTAAATCTTATATTGTTTCATAGTTTTTTGCAGTGTACAAAATCTTTTCATATTTCCTATTTTAGAATCTGAAATCTGGGAAAGTCTGATTAACAAAACTAAATCCCTAATTTATGTTTTTAACTTTTCTCTTTGACTGAATATATTACAAAAACAACCAAGAAATCTAACTCATTATCAACAATCATATGTATGTGTTTTTATACTCATGAAATATTGTTTGTTTGTAGTGGATGATTGGAAACTCTGAAACTAGCTATCCCAGAAATGAACTATTGCCATCCAGGGTCAACAGGGGCTTCTGCCTGAGGGCTTTTATACGTCTTACAGCACAGGAGGAGTTGGGGTGATGGGAAGGAGGTGCTTTCTTACAGCTGAGAGCACCCTTCTCAATTCTAACCAGATTCGTCTTCATTATCCGCCCTCCATTCTTCTTCTTTTTTTTTTTTTTTTTTAATTCCTGCAACCTTAAGATACTAACCCTCATTCTGTCTGCCACTGGGGTCATCATCTCTACACAGACCTGAATCCTCCCCAACTGCTGGAAACTTCTATAGAAAGCCATATTGCTGCACAAAGGGCTTTGGGGTTAAAGTACATGGTTAAGACACATTGTTTTTCCTATTCTCAGAATTTAGCTTGAGTGTAGGCAGCCTACGTTTCTTCCAATAAGTCTCCTGCCTAGATTTTGAAGGATTTAAAACAGCAACACAGAGTGAGTAGAATTTGGTGAAGGAAAACATTTCTCAAGACTCTGATTCTGTGATGGAGATGCTCGGTTCTCCTGTGGAAAGACATAAAACTATTCCTCATTTATTAACATGTGTCCAAGGCCTAATTACAGACATTCTCCTTTAATGTAGAATTGTCACCACTGGTGTTATTGAATAAGGTGGTTATTGAGAAAAAAAATCAAAACCACTATAAGTGATTTTTTTTCTAGATTCTGTAATGACCAGTAGTATAGTATGTTATAACAATAAAGCACAAGTTTTGTTTTTTTTTTTTTTTTTGTATTAGGCATCCCATATGATAATGAAAATGTATACAAGTAATAAGTAATAGCTTGATTAGGCATAAAGGAAGGAGGGGAGTGGGGAGAGGTGGGGGGGGAGGGAGATTTTGTTTTGAAAGTTCTAAAAACAGGATACAAAACAGTCAGTATCCCCTTCCTGAAGTGATTTTACAATTATGCACACAGTTTATCCTATTATGAGTTAGGGTCTTCATAGGCTGTTTCTAGTGGCTTAAATAAGAAAACTACCAGGGACAATTTGAGGCAAAGGCCAGCAGTTAGGACTATAGATGCCAGCACCTGAGGCTGGCTGCAGAGAGTGTGGGTCACTGTGTCAAGTAGCTTGGTGAGGGAATGGGGTGCAGATACCTAGAAAACTGCTTTTGAGGGATCAGAGGTCATTGTCCCAAAACAGAGGGAACAGGAGAAGAGGAAAGGAGCAACACTAGCAGGGGAAGGAAGAAGTCCAGGTTTCCTCAGTATTGCTGAACATAAAAGCCATTTTGCTACCAGAAAAGGGGATGAAAAATCTAGACTGTATCAGGCACATAAATGTTCAGTAATTTGGGACATAGATTCATTCTTTCCTTCAAGATCACTAATACTCTATGAGGATAATGGAAGTTTTTTTTTTTTTTTTTTTTTTTTTTTTTTAACAAAAGAACAATTGAAAACCTGGTAGATCATAAAATAATTAATTTTACCTATTATCTCTTCTGACACTTTTCTTAGCATTGAAATTTTGCAGCATTAACATATTTGCCTAGTATTAAATGATTTTAAAGGATTAAAATGTTAATTAAAAAATACAAGTGACGTCTCAGTTGCTGGGAATGCCCGCAAGAGCATTGTTTTAACTGAAGGTTTGTGTGGCTCCTCGCCCCCCACCTGCCAAAGAAGCTCTGTTTTTGAGGCAACGGTTCCCTAGGAAGAAAAAGACAGAACCAGAAACAATTTGCTACTTTAAGGATTTGAGAATGCTTATGTTGGAACGTAACAAAGGCAGCGTTATGTCCTTGGACGTTCTAAAAATCATTGTTAATAGGATCAATTTTTGTGTGTTATTCAACTGGATCCTTCCTAGACCCTAGGAACTGCGTTTTAGTGGAAGGACTTGGTGGTGATGGGGGTGGGGTGGGGGGGGGGTAAAGGAAGGCCTGGCGCATTCCATGTGATCAGTTCAGCTGCAATAATCTCTTTTCTCCTTCTTGACGAAGCCACACATGAGAGCACTCTGGTGTCTTTCATCATTATTTGTCACCCTTTTGTGTGGAGCAACTTATATCCACAGCCATTCCAGCAATTAAAATGAAAAAGAACCAAACAGTATTCTCATTGAATACTCTGAGGCCAGTGCCACCAAGTGCCATCCAACCTATTGAATGTCGGGTACCTAATGCCATTAGAGCTCTGCAAGTATTCTGTGAAAAAAAAAAAAAAACAAATAAATTGTTACATGCAGAATGCAGAGAATGATTTAAAAAGATAAAATCTTTTAATGAATTGGCAGCAGCTAGATCGCCTGTAACAGGCTCTCTCCATGATAATGTGAGGGAGAACTAAGCAACTGACAGAGATTCAGATTCACTTGAAAAGATTGAGAACACTGAATTTGGTAGACAAGTAGTCATGGAGTAAAATCAATCTGACAAGAATAAGTCAATCTTCTTTCTGCTGACATATCTTCTGAAAATAACAGTGAGCATTTTATTAGCCTGATTTTTATTACTTGAATATTTCTCCAAAACCTTAATGTGTCACCACATTTCCAGGAAAGGTACATTTTCATCCTTTTTACCCAAAAAGGGCAAAATGAAAAAAAAGTTACAAAAGCTAACTTTCTGAAGACCATAGAAAGAGGGATTCAGGGTTGAAGAATGATGAACACTTGATGTTGACAGCAACTTAGGATCACACACTCCAGAAGATGAGGACCCAGGAAGTAGCTTTTCTCATGTCATATGTTTTTGTACAATTTGTATCTGAGTATTTTAAGGTCACTACAAAACCATCAATTTTGAATCCATGTATTTGTTCTTCCATTCAAGGTATAGCTTTTAGAAAATACCATTAATAAAGTTCTCTGCAATTCCAAGAAAATGCACTTTGCCAAGAATAGTAATACAAAGTGCCTATAGATCTTTGTCCTACCTTATAATTTAGTTGGAAAAAAGATTTGTGTTTAAAGGGTAATTAGTATTTAAGGTAACATGCTGTTGAAATTCTGAGGAGAAGATATTGGGTAGATGAGAACTTTCTAGATAATATCCTTAGATCTGAAGAATGGGAAAGAGGGCCTGAGTGAGCAAAGTAATGAAAACATTGTAGATACTTTGTACAGAGATGTACACATGTCCACACATGGTATCTAGAGAGTGCTTCATATGCCTATTACAATTTTGATACAGAATAAATCTGTTTGGTTTATGCAGGGAAACTGGAGGCAATTCCTAAATAGTGAATTTGACTTTCATGCAAGGGGCAGAGGAACTACTAAAGAATTATCAGCAGTGGTGAGCTACTGAAGAATTATCAGCCGTGGTGGACTGTCTGGTTGATTTTGACATAGTCATAGACAATGGTAAGTGACTGAGGGCAGAGGTGGGGCATGTAATGCATTTGAGCGTTGCAGAGATGAGAATTGTCAGTTAACCTACCGCATGAGATAAATGTCAGAAAGAGCTGTACCCCACAGATCCTCATCAATGACCATGTGGGCCAATATGTGAGTCTACAACCTGGGGTGCTGAGGGCTGCCAGGTTTTGGTCCAGAAAAGCACTTCTGTGTAACACTGTTCGGATACATCATGACCATGAAGAAAATAGCAGAGAAATAATGTTTCTTCCCTTTTCTTAAGCTGGGATTTGGTGACAATCTCTTTATACCCCCTTTAGGAATGGAAAATTCTAGAACTGGAAGAGCAACCTCTAATATATAATGTTCTTCCCTATAACCTCATAAAGAAGGCTGTGTGGGGATTCACTGTGGCTTTTATAAATCTCTTTAAAATAAATATATAATGTTTTATAAATGACAAGGATTTTAGATGAAACCCTATTAAGGCTCCCCAGAATGTCTTTGCTTCTAAGAATATTAATAGCAACAACAACAAGAAATTTGAATAAATTAAACAGTCAGGCTGGGTTGATCCAGGTGGTTCTGCCTCTGAATAATGATTGAGATTGCTCCTTTAAAGTGACCATATTTCGTCAGTGCAATTTTTGGCAAAATATGTGACTTTGAGATTATCAGTTGGGAGTGGCTGGGAGTTTGGCTTTAAATTTTGCAAACTTTCTTGAATGCTTAATTGTTTGCTAAGATGTCAGCTGCAAGATTAGTGAAGCTGGGGGAAAAAAAAACATGCATTCACATTGGCCCTATGTCTATTTTTGGTGTGAAAGGGACTGGCTGGAGAGTGTTGCAAACACTTGAAGCTATGCATTCTGCATTACAATGAAATGGTGCTGTATTATACAATACCCAGGGTTTTTTTTTTTTTTTTTTTTTTAAGGGCATCATACCCAAACCCTTTGACTACAAAGCAAGAGTACCAGATGACAAATATTAGGATGTGCTAAACACCAGAACAATTACTTTAAAATGGACTTCTTCCAGTCTGAATCCCCTCCAATTTTTTACTAGGTAAGTAATTAGATTGAAAACTACACAAGGACTCTTTTAAAAAATATTGGAAGGACGCTATATCAGAATTACAACAAAAGAAAACAAAAGCCTTATTTTTACATCAAGAATGCAGTATCTGGTGATTTCTCCACAGGTCCAGTGTAATAAAGGTCTGGTGATATTCAAGAATGTGTCATTTAACTTAGTCTTCTATCTACAAAAAGAAAAATGCTATGACCTATGTTCCCAGTTTGAATTCCTTTTCTGGGTCTTCTAATTATTGTAAATATAAGGCCTTTAGTTTTGTTTTACTACAGAGACTTCTGAAAGTATTGCTAGTACCTCCTCTCTCAATAATTCTAGTCCTCAAAACCAATAAATATTATTTTTGAAAGACAAATAAATGAAATATAGCAAAATCACATAATTTTAGGAACAAGTAATAAATTTGTGATGCAATTTAAAATTTTCTATTATATTTAATCCTAGTCAAGTAAGTAGAGTTAGAACTTAAACACACAGGCCTTTGTTTCCAGTTCTTTATCCTCAACACCAAACCAACCACAAAAATATGTTGGCTGGCTGTCTCTCCTTCTAGAGAGAGCCTGCATTCTCCCATGAATATACGTATATTTTCGCCTTATCTCCAAAGGCAGCTCTTTTTTAAAAAATATTTATTTATTTGCTTTAGTTGTACATTGACGTGTTTATTTGTACGTGGTGCTGAGGATTGAACCTCAGCCACACACGTGCTAGGTGAGCGCTCTACTGTTGAGCCACAACCCCAGCCCCAGGCATCTCTCTCTCTCTCTCTTTTTTTTTTTTTTTTGAGATCGTCCAATTCTCTTTTGAATATGTATCTACTTTCCTAAATAAACCTCTATCAATGTAAAAAAAAGTGTCACACACATGTGTCTCTCACACACACACACACACACACACACACACATGCTATCTGGCATATAACAAAGAAGGAACATCACAGTTATTCAAATTTATGTAGAGCAGATTTCAGTATTTGCGGAGTTAGGACTCCATTTTCTCACATATATTTCTATTTAGCTTCCAAGATCCCTTCAGTTTGGAATCTCTTTTCATCTGGACTTTCACAGCATTCCTGATCTATGAGAACTTTTGGGGATGATTGCATTTTGCTGTGTTAGATGTGTTCCTTTATTGGGCTGTTGTTAGAGGGAACTCTGTCTTTTATATCACCTAATACAGAACTGATGTATAGTAAGTGCTCAATAAATACTTGCACAGTGAAAGAATGAGAGTGTGGAAGACATTGTGTGTATCAACTTGATGGAGCCGCTGGCTCCTGGAGGGTGAGAAGAAGACATGCTCTCCACTTGTTGCCTTGTTTGACAGATTACAGAGCCAGCATACACTTGATAGCCAGGATAACTACTTGGAGAGAAGACAAAGAGAGGAGAGGAAGCCAGGGAGGAAGCAAGAAGAGGGAGAAAGGAAGAAAAAAAAAAAAAAAGAAAGGAAAAGTTGGAACAGAGACCCAAACTCAATTCCAGATTCACCCTTATATTAACTCAAAATTTCCCCCTGTTTTTGTCAAAAGGAAGACAGAAGGCATGAAAGAAGAGGTATTCTTGAAGTAGGAGAATATAAATTATGGCCAGAACTGTGACCAGCATTTCAAATTTATCAAATTGTTTGCTAACCTATGAATATCCAACTTTTCTAAAGACTCACCATTTGGTGAATTTTAACTATTATTTGACATTCTAAAATTATTAGGGGATTGGAGTTTATTGGAAATGCAGTGAATTTCAAAGAAGTAATCCCTAAAACTGGAGAAATTATAATTATTTTTTCCTAATGAATATAGTTAACAGGCTACAAACTCTCAAATGTGATACATTTGGCAAAGAATAGGCCCTGTCATGAAATCTGAAAGGGGTCTGTGCCATTATTAATCTGCTACCCAGGCAACACTTTTTGGGTCTTAATGAATAGCCTCTAATTGGCCAAGCCTGGCCCACATACCCAGGAGCCATTCACCCAATGGAAGAAATACATTTCCCCCACAAGACTTCTCTCTCTTACATCTGTATTATAGAAGATTATCATGCCCACATGATAGCATCTTTTCAATCATGACTCGGGTGAATAATTACCCCATGAAGACTATTTTAAAAATTATATTTCTGTATATATATATATATATATATATATATATATGACCTAAACAGATGAATGAAAATAACTCTTGAATTAAAAATAGCTGATTAGAATACCTCTATTCAAATTGTAGATTACTGATTCTTTGTGTATTAATAACATAGGTATTCAGAAAAAAAATAGTACTTACTTTCTTGTTGTTAAAAGAAACCAGGATGCCAGATTTTATTTTTTATGTGTTTAATAATTGAGCCAGAGGTCAAGGAGGGGATTCTTTGATCCATCTATCAGTGATATCAGGAACACCCCAGGGGCAAGGACTGTGGCTTCCCAGTTCTCTGTCTCAGGACCTTGGTCAGTGTTGCCCTAAGGTGAGGTGGGTGAGTGAATGGGGCACAGCAGAGGGGCAAAGGGCTGTAGAGAAGGTGCTGACTGCTGGCTCACCACATTCCACAGGCATCCGCTAAGGTCTCCTCAGCTCAGCAGTTCCTCCTGTTTGCCTCTCCAACACTACTAAGAATCTCCTGAATAATTATATTATCATTTGCTTACTGCTTTGGGGATGACTTTATATAAAACATTTGAAAATTTTTAGACGAAGTAATCTATAGGTTTACATAGATGTTTGCAAATATTTTGGAGGGGACATTTTTGTAAAGGTGACATGACATCATACTGCAACCTTTTCTCATACCCCTGTCATGTAAATTAAATTAAAATCCACTGGTTTGGCCTTAGTGTCTTTCCCATGGACACAGCTCTCTCTGTGTGGGAAGGATTGCTCCCACACAACTTCAAGGCTTTGTTTTTCACCCAGAACCCCAAACCTGTTGAAGGAGCATCAATTCTGAGACAAAGATAGTGCTGTGCTGCTTCAGAAGGCATGGGAAGAAATAGAGACCTCCATGAGAGATTGCATCATGTGGGGAAACTGAAGGGATGAAGGAAAGGAGGGTAGAACAAAGGACTGGTGAGTGATGGTAAGGCAGAGTGTATCTGAATCAAGTCTGAGTCATGTGCCAATGATGTTGTAAAAGATTTTGCATACAGATGAATCATGTATGAGCATGCTGGCCTGAAAAGACTGAAGTGGTTTTATGGAATAGGGCAAGGTGACATTAATATATTAAAAGAGTAGATATTGCATAAGTGAAGGTTTCATTCAACTTGATTACGAGTAAATGTTCATTCCTCTGATTCAGTGCCTGTCTTAAATTAGTTGCAATCCTGAAAACACTGGTGGCTGGATTTATAGTGTTAGAATACCACTGAATCTCAGAACTCTAAGGGGGTAAAATTTTATAACTGTATTATGCCTCACATCATTGCTGAAAAATCTAGAAGAAATTTTTGATCTTTGTAAATGTTTGTAATTCAGGGAGGGAGGAAGTGAAATAGCTAGACACCTGTGCTCATGTGAAAGGGGGAAGCATGGGGCATTGAAAGGGTGGCGAGGAATACATCATACATCGTGGCGTAGAAGAAGGAGAAGCTTCACAGAGTCATATTTAGGAATCAGAAGGAAACAGAGAAAGAAGACTCGTAATTGCAGTGAAACCAGGTGTCATAGCTTGATGTCAAGACAAGACAGTAAAGGTGTGAAATAGTGGTGCACCTGCCAGCCCACTACAGCCTTGTCTGTTATTTTTCATGCTCCTAAAATGTCACATCACTTATACTACTTTTTAATTCTTTGTCAATGGACAGATAATTGGCAGAGAAAACCAAGAACAGAAATTTTCTTTAAACATTCTGGTTATGATTTACAGATTTCTGATTTTTCCTGTCATGGAGAAAAGTAGCTGAGCTAGGAAATGCTCGGTGGTACCAAAATTCCTTCCTTTGTATTGAAAGCAGCAGTATTCAGTCATCTCCAAGAATGTTCAAAATAAAAATTGGCATAAAATTTAAGGTTGCCCCCATAAGTGTGATATTTGGTATGTTACCAGTAGAGCAATCAAAATTCATATTTCTAAATCAGCCAAACTCTCATGTTTGGGGATTTTATAATAGATTCAAAGTATCAGACAATTATTTTCCTTTAAATTGCATTCACTTTGTTATTTTATAATTGAAAATAACACATATCAGTAGTAGCATGAGAAACAGTACTGAGGTACATAATGAAGCAGTTATCAGCCCTCCTCCTACTGCAGTTCAATGAGGTCAAGTATTTAAAAGCTTGGCATCTAACTTCCCAGACTTTTCTACAGGTGTATACCAGCATAGACAAAATTATCTATACATATTTTTGCTCTTTCTAAAACTGGTGCCATATTGTACAAATGACTCTGAAACTTGGTTTCATTTAACCTAAAAGTGACATGTTATGAATATCCCCTTGGTTAGTACAGACTCAACTCACACTTTTTTATGATAGCTACACACATAATATTTTATAGCATGGAGGTGCTATTTATTCAACCATTCTCCATCCTTGGGCATTTAAATTTTACAGATTTTTTTTCCTCAATGATTGTAGGAAACCTTTTGGAATATTTTATACTATTTGTTACTGCTTCATATTAGAAGATGGAAGTCAACCAGAACTAGCATAATTGTGAAACAAAGTTGGAATCAGGACAGACTCAATAATAGTTGCTCCCTGAGGTGCCTGTGGAATGAGAAGTTGGTTTTGAAGTTCCAACATAAAAAGATGTATAAACCTAAGATGTCTGGGGTTGCATTATTGAAATAGCATTTTCAGAGACACAGGAAACTAGTGAACAACTCTAACAGGTAATCAAGACATCGCATTTTTATGATGGTTTCTTCGAAGCAAGTGCTTTGCAGTCATATTAATTTTCATGTGTTCAAAATGAAGCTACTTTTATATCAAAGAGAGTGGTGAAGTAAAGAACAGGAAAACAAGTCTGACAGTCAAAAAGAAAGAGGTCTACACTGGGTAAAGAACACTCAAAATTCCAAATTCTGAATGGAGGCAAAGAATGAACTGAGAGGTGACAATGCACGTTCATGAAGGACTCTGTCTTACAAAAGGACCCACTACTGAGTGCTGGGGAGACCTATGCACAGGGAATGGTCCAGGGCAGGTTTTCCCAACACAGTGTCATGACAGACTCCAGAATAGCCTGCTCTACCTCTCAGCAGCCACTACCCACCATGTATATTTAAAACAAACAGCAACACAGTATCCCATTTCCTTGGCATATTCTAGAGTTCTTTTAAGTGGAAAGCTCAGAAAGTGCATTTAAAATCTAATTGATTTAGAGACAAACATATTTAGGGTCAAATGAGGTATATCTTTATTTTGCATTGTGGACCTGCTAAGCTAAAAGATGATTTCTCTGGAAAAGGGAAGTTCCAGATGTGGTAAATCACTCAAGAGTAATAAAATTAATGGTGAACAGTAATCAGTTGAACAGCATAGGATGGTCAACTCAAATTTTAATCTCCTCTTCAGGTTTGATTGATAATCTTATTTCCAACTCATTTCCCCCTTCTTTGTTTCAAATTTTTTTTGGCAGGGGGTGAGAGCTGGGGATTGAACTCAGGGGCACTGCTCTACGACTGAGTTCTATCCCCAGTCTGTTTTATTTTTTAATTTTTCAACAGGGTCTCCCTAAATTGCTGAGGTTGGCCTTGAACTTGCCATACTCCTGCCTCAGCCTCCAGAGCCACTGGAATTACAGGCCTGTACCTGGCTTGTTTTCAATTTCTTAGTAAGTGGGAGTAGGTAGCATCTAGTATAATCCTTCTTTCTGTGTAATGATGAAGAAATGTGAGAATCACTCTTGTATTTGGAAGTGACTCTGAGGATGATCCAGCAGTTTGAAGGAGGTGAAGCTGCCTTGGATGATTCTATATTCTGATACTGCAAGGCTTGGATTGGAGCAGGGATGGGAATAAGAGTCAATGATCACTGCAGGGATCTGCCCAGCTGGCTCTCCCTTTCTCTTGTTTTCTGTGCAATCCCACTGGAGGCTGAGGGTGGGCAGGAGTGGTTACATGTGTAGAGAACTGGAGTCATTCCTACTTGCTGTTTGTAGGTTTCCTTTTTCTCTCTGAAGTCATACACTTAAAGATGCTGTTTTTGGTCCCAGCTTCTCTGATGCTATTGAATCCAGGGCACTGCTATTTTAGGACATTTCACCCCTCCCCAATAATGCTGTGGAGGAAATGCAGCAGGTGTTTTTTCTACTCTCTCCCTACTCCTATCCCGTATATGGCACAACACAGGCACATAGGAGTCGCTGCACACATTCTTGACGAACAGCTGAGTGCTAATTATGCTTGGTTCTCTTCCTGTGAGAAACGCTGGTATTTCTACCTGTGAACCAAGCATAATTAGAGGAAGCATTTTCGTTAAACTGTCCAGGAATTTTGTTCCTAAAGTCCATTAGCATTTCCTTTCCTCCATGAAAGCTGCACTCTGGTTGTCAATTTATTGTGTCCTTAGTGTGCCCAGAACATTCCTGAGGACTTGGATCTGCCTCAGTCTGAGATTCCTTCTGTATATCCACCTCCCATCCAGGTCAGTGGTTACTAAGGACCATGGATTGGTGCCAATCCTTGATGAAATTTTCTGAAGGAAACTGAGGAAACACACACACACACACACACACACACATACACACATGCAAAATAACTTATTTCTCATAAGGTTAAATTCATCCAGTTTAAAGAATTATCCTTTATTTTGGGATTTATTTAACTGTTTTTAGTGTTAAAATGTATCCTTCTAAATATAAAATGATGGCCATTTTGGGTGGAATTATTTTTGGTTTTAATAGCATTGCTTAGAAATATAAGCACTGGCAATATTCCATAGGTCTCCGTGAAAACAAAAATACTGTTTCATAAAATCTTGATGTCTAGAAATGCACTCTTCTAAATCTTACCACATCTTTTGCAGTGCTGCTCAAAAGAGTGTAGCTCCTCTGGCAGGAGAGGGCTGACTTTCAAGGACCACTCTCTCTCCTGAGTTCCTCCTGCATTGGCCACCTTCGTTACTCACTCATTCCAAGTCTATATCAAAAGCTTACTACAAGACAGGTCCCAAGCCAAGTCCTGTGCACAGAGTGGTAAGGAGAGTAAGTGTCTTACTTCCCTCATGGAGTTTGCAGTTTCCTAAGAAGATACAATTACACAATTGTAATTGGGTAACTTAGAATTGGGAAATTGTTTTAGGAACTTCCAAACTAGGAAACATTCGTTTAAAGGAAAAATGTGTTGTTTGATGAAAAAAAAATGACAGGTGAGGCTGTTTTCATGTTGGCAACAGGTGGTTTCTGAGACCTGTTGATGTGTTGTCCGAGTAAAGCATGGTTGTGTTAGTGGTGGTGAGGGGAGAAGAATTCCCAGTGAGAGAAGGAACAGCCTTTGAACTTGAAATACACAGGGTGAACATGAAGTATGGTAGAGAACATGAAGTATGGTAAAGAGAGATGGAGCTCTATAGTTGGCAGGGGCCAGATATGCTCCACTTTGTGAGTAATGTTTGGGACTTGGTATTTTGTCCTAAGGCCTGTGAACAGTTAATGAAGGGCTTAAGCTGGTGAATGATAGAATGACACAATGTGCAATTTAAAATGTGAAGGTGGGCAGGATGATGGAAAGAGGGATGCTAATGAATAGGTTGCTTAGAGTCCATGTGTGAGGTGATAGGGACCGGTTATGATTTTGGAAATAGAAAAAAATGGATGGACTTGAAAACAGGTCCGTGGCATATCCTATTTTGTAAGGACTCTTAGTATGAAGCATAATTTTTAATAACATTGCATTCCCAAAGAAGCTAAAATATGCATTTCAGGTTTGCAGTTTTGGTGGGCAAGGGTCTAAGGTGCTGAAAATGTATGATTAGCTAAGACATGCTTAGTGTTTGTCTTATCAATTTACAGTCTTGCAAGGGATATAGAGAAACAAAGCAGCTGTTAAATTGTCTAGCGATAAGGGCTATGGCTAACACAACTAATTAATACAATGTTTAAGAGACAGAAAATCCTTTGAAGAAAGTCATGTCTGCATTAAGACTAAAGAATATAAAATTAAGTCAATTCACATGATTGAATAAATGTTGTATTATTTTAAAGCGATTCAAGAAATGAGTAGACAAGAATAAACACAAGGTGGGAGGAAGGATGGGGGTTTTGTGAGCATGTTCTAGACAGAAGAAACAGAATGTGCAAAGGCATGCAGATGAAAGAGCTTGGTATGGAATAAATGTTTTTGATTATGACAGTCTGCTGCTCGTTGGTACCTCCCAAATCAACCCACTGCATTACCTAACATAAAGATTTAGGGGTAAATGGGATAGATGCAATTGGCTTAATTACATGAAGTGAGGGAGGGCTAACTAGCTGTCAGGAAGAGTACATTCTGACCATCTTACCCTGGCAGATGATGTCCAATTGTCTTGCTGCTGAACTTTGTAGGAATTGTTCTGGTTGGCACCCAGGGAGTTGATGCATTATAACTTTTGATATTTCACACTGACTTGTATGTGGTTTTTACAGCATCAGGTGCTTTGTTTGTGCCCTGTGAACAGCAAGGTGTTAATTCTATGGTGTTGGCAGGAAAAGGTAATTGCTGAGGCTAGATAGCATCAAAAGTAGAAAAGTGGACTTTATTATTACTATTATTATTTTTTGCGGTGCTGGAGATTGAACCCAAGGCCTTGAGCATGCGAGGCAAGCACCCTACCAACTGAACTATATCCCCAGCCCAACTTGATTATTTTTAATGGATTCCCAAGGGCTTTTCCTTTAAAAGAAAGAAAGCTGCAGGGAAAAAAAGAAGGAAAGAAAGAAAGACAGACTGGAAGAGAGAGAGGGAATAGACTTGCAGAAGAGAGAACAAAGATCCCAAATACAAAATAAAGACATTCCACAAGAACAATAATCAGAATACCAAGCTGTTTTCTTTATGGTAGATTTTTTTTCTTTATGGTTTCAATAGCTGGTAAAATAGATTATATTACCTTCCCCCCACTCAAATTTCCTGTTTTTTCTTTTATGAAACCTTGGCAATTTGTAAAAACAGATGCTTTAATTTCTTGGGAGCAACCCTTTAAATCTTTCTATAGTTTCTTTTGTTTTTAATGTCCAAAGCTGTTTTCCATAAAGATTTATCCTTTATGTGTATATGCTTACTTACTATATAAAGACTATCTATTTGAACTCATAAAATGGATGGATTTAATATTCATTAAATATAAATTATACAAATAGGTTAGTGCATTTGGTGATAGCCTATACTGAAAAAGTTAAAGGAGAATTTTAAAAATTAATTTAATTTGCTGACCTCAAAACATTTGTGAAATTTTTAACTTTCTTACTTTTAAAGCACAGAAACACAGTTCTTGCTTAGAACAGGAACATGGAGGAGACCAAAAATGGCTATTAAGCAGTAAGAATCTGAGAAGTATTTTGACAGAAAGCGCACATGACCTGCAATTGTCACACTTCACACTATCTTTTTGTGGTAGGTAACTTCTATTAGATAGAATAATTCAAGTTTTGAACTAGTTTCTTTGAAATTGAGCTCATTTTTGGTGAGAATCAATGCCCCTTTCTGCACTTCTATGCAATTTACACACTCCCATCTTAGGGAAGAAGCCAATTTAAGCTGGCAACTTTGGAGTTATAATAAACTTTACAGATATGTTCCGTGACTTGGAACCTCAAATTTATCTTTAAATGTTTTTGGAGTGAATCACAGATTTTTTTCGTCTCCTTTTTTTTTTTTTTTTTTTTTTTTTTCAGATAATGCAGCAACATGATTCATTAGATAGACTTCATAAAATTATAAAACAATTTTAGCCTTATTTTATCTGTGTACAAGGATACATTTTTCAACA
This sequence comes from Tamias sibiricus, assembly GCA_025594165.1. Taxonomy (NCBI): domain Eukaryota; kingdom Metazoa; phylum Chordata; class Mammalia; order Rodentia; family Sciuridae; genus Tamias; species Tamias sibiricus. Next base: position 84,782,046 of record CM046666.1, on the reverse strand, counting down.
TTTATTATCACTAAGACTAAAAAAAGATGATGCTTTTATTAAAAAAAAAACTGCATAAACAGAGCTTCTTCTGGATCTGCCCTGTTCCCAATATTTTTTCATAGAGTATACTTTCTTGAGACTCTTAAGTCCTAGAGCAGAGATTTGGTGGTAGCTTTGTCTCTGAATAGTTCTGTCTCTCTCAGGCATTGAAAAATAGCAGCTGCATCAGCAGATGAAAGGAGGGTGTTTTCATCTGTACAGAACACTTGGCCTCTTGGTGGCCCTTTCACATGACATCTGTGCACACAAGAAGCAGTTAGTGAGCAAGGTCATCTTCACATCTGAAGAGTATGCTTATATGTCAGTATGTTTGTGTGTGTTCATATGTCCACACATGCACAGAACTTATCAAATTTAATGTTGAATTATTTCAAGGTTAGGGTATTGATTGAAACTGCATACGCATTCAGGAGAGCATATTTCCAGTAGGGTCAGATCATGATAGCTAAAGAAACATCTCTTTCTTTTACTTTCCCTTTTCTTTTTAGTTTGGTTGTTGCATAGTGCATTCATTCACTTTTTAATTGGCTCACTAGAGGGTTATTAACATTGCTCTACTTGAGGATATGGAAACTCAGTAGCCTAAAAAAGTCAAGTCTTTTGCTAAATTACCTAATTCATGATAACATTTCTCTCTCTTCCTATTGGGCATATGTGTATACATGTTCATGTGTGTATGTATGTGTGTGTATGTGTGGTTCTGCACTGGGAAAGTTTTTAAAAATTGCTAATTAGGATACTTGGACAGATATTTTACTTTCTCTACACCTCAATTTTTTCTAGAGCACTTGAATCTCTATATTCTTCAGAGACACTCTGTTGCTCTACTGAATCAGGCTTTACCCAAAAGGTGGTCTTGGTACAAAGTCTATGAAGAGTTAGGGTAAGAATTCTGGCTTATCATTAGGCAGAGCCACCGATTCCTAGCCCATCCATTTAACCAATCCCTTTTCTTTCATTGATAAAAATAAACAAATTATCTTTTAAATCAATAATAAAAGAAGATAAGGCCCATGTGTTTGCCTCCTCTTAAATACCTTATAATGCATCAGAGAAAAAAGAGTAGACCCAGCATGGCTACTCCTCTGCTTTATTTATTCCTTTACTCTTGGGCCCACCTTGGACCTCTGCTATCAGTGCAGCTGTTCACTTCTGGAATTTAAAGTCTATATCCTTTCTCAAATGATACTCCAGTTTGGCAGAGAGGTGAGATGGAGAAGGCCATAATTTATTTCCCTTCCTTTAGACTTCTTCACCCACCAACCAGAACAGGGGTAGTGTTATTAGTTGGAGAGAGAAAGGGAGAGAGAGAGAGTGTGTGTGTGTTATGTGTGTGTGTGTGTGTGAGGGGGGGGGGGGACGGGGGGAAAGGGGGAGAGAGAGAAAAGAAGAGGAGGAGGAAGAGATGGCAGATAAGGAGGAAGAGGAGAGAGTTAAGGAATATGAAAAATATATAAAGCACTCCAGTTCAGCAGAATTGGTCCAGTGTGAACTTTGGGGAGCCAAGTAAGTTAGATAAAGATAAAAAGGGAACTCCCTTTTTACTTGTGTGAAAGAAAAATATGTTCATTATTTTTCCTGTGGTTTAAAAGCCCTTTTAGGCTCAAGCTTATGCATAGATACAAACCAATATAAATATATATACACAAACATACATATGTGTTGTGTATGAACTTGAAAATTATGGCTAGTTCAAATTGAGATATGCCATGAGTATAAAGCATAGGTAAGAATTTGAATGCTTAGCATAGAAATGTAAAATTCCTCATTAATACATTTTTGAACTGCATGTTGAAATAATATATTGAATCTACTGAGTTAAATAAAATATACTAGGAAATTAAGTTCATATATTTCTTTTTAGTCTTTTAAATATGACTTCTAGAAAACCTAAGGTTATATACAAGGCTGGCATCATATTTCTGTTGGATAATGCTGATCTAGAGCTATATTATAAAAGAGGAAAGTTTTCCTAGTAGCTGTGCAGAATAATTACTTTTTTTTTTTTTTTTTTTTTTTTTTTTTTTGGTACCCGGGATTGAACTCAGGGGCACTCGACCACTGGGCCACAACCCCAGCCCTTTTTTGTATTCTATTAGAGACAGGGTCTCACTGAGTTGCTAAGTTCCTCGCCATTGCTGAGGCTGGCTTTGAACTCGCCATCCTCCTGCCTCAGCCTCCCAAGTGCTGGGATTACAGGCATGCGCCACCACGCCCGGCCCAGAATAATTACTTCTATGTAATTTTATATAAGGCAATTTTAGTCACCTTTTTCTCCTTCTTCTGCTTTTTAGACATTTTCACCAATGTATCTCACAATAAGCTTTGAATTTGCAGTTTTATCTTCAGATCAGATTAAGTTTTTAGGTATATATACTAACTCTCAACTAGTTCCTATAATCAGAGGGATAAATACATGGTTTTTTCAATGTTGGGTGGAATGGGAATAAGGTGACTTGTTGGAATTCTATCAAATGATCAATATTTACTATATACCAGCTCCTCCTCCTCCTCCTCACATATTTCAATTCATTACATTCACAACCTAAAAGATATTACCATCTCCATTTCAGAGATGAAAAAACTGAGGATGATAAAGGTTAAGGAACTGGTTCAAAGTCAGGGGTGAGGAAGTACTGGAATAGTAGCCTAAGTACCAGTTTCCCTTCTGCACTTTGATAAGGTCCTAGGAGACAGAAGAGATGCATTTCACAGTTAACCTTATATTCATAATATAAAGATCAATTAATTACTGTGATTTGCATGTATATTTTATGAATGATGCATTTGGCATATTGACTGATAGAGGGAAAACTGACTTCTCAAACCATCAAAATAAGGATGCAAAATGAAAAAAGACTCTTTGGGTTCAAAAACAATGAAGTATGAAAAAAATTCATACATAATTTGGATCAAGAATGATTTTATAAACAATGAAATTAATTAAAAATCTTCAAAGTAAAAAATACTGTTATGTTTATTAGTTTTCTTTTGAAGTCACCCTTTCTAATTTTTGAAATTGTGAACTTAGTTGTATCTTTCCTAAGACCCTAGATCAGGCTTTTATCCAAATTTGTGCTTGTTCTATTTTCTAATATGCAAAGAATCTAATTTATGTGTATGCATGGCACAAATACAAGGTAAACCCTTGGTGAAACTCTGAAACCTTATTCCAGGCTGTGAGTTATGTATTGAGAAAATAAATGTGAATATGGCATTGTCCCTGCCCTTCTAGGATTCAGTGTGTTATAAAAATCAGAAAGGTAGATAGGAGCAACATATTGTGGTAGGTACTGTGGAACACAGAGGTGCTTTGAGAATCATTGAAGGAGTGCTTGGTGGGCAGAATTCTAAGATGCCTCTAAGATTCCCACCTTCTGACATATCCACCTTGGATAAGCCCTTTTTTTGAGTGTGCATGGAACTAGTAAATTTGATAGGATAGTACTCTCATGAACAAGTCACTAATCAGTTAAGTTATAAATTAATCAAATGTGAAATTATTTGGGTGGGTCTGATTAAGTCAGATGAGCCCTTAAGGAGGTCTCGGCTTTTCCTGAAGTCAGAGCTATTGGAGGTATAAGGGGGCCTAGGGAGGAGTTCACCCAGCAAGCATCTGAAAGTAGCCACTAGAAGTGGATGGCAGTCCCTGCTCCCAGCTAGCAAGACAATAGGAACAATAGGAACCAGGGTAATACCTGCAAGGAAATGAATTCGGCCGCAGGTAAGGGAGCTTAGGAAAAGATCTCCCTGTAATTGAGATTCCAGATGAAGACATACCCATTTGACATTGTGACAGTCTTGTGAGACCCTGAGCACAAGACCACGATTAGATTTCTGACCTGCAGGACCATGAGCTATTGAACAGTGGGGTTTTAAGTTTTAAGTCTGTGGTAATTTTTTAAACAGCCATAGAAAACCATTACATGTTCCTAAGCCATTGTGGAAGTTTGGTTATGTCCTGGAAAGACTTCACAGGAAGAAAGCTGATTGGTGTCTTGCTGGATGAGTTGTAGTGAGGCAACTAAGAAGGGAGTAGCAAAGTGAAACTTAGGGGCAGAGTGAACCACCTTGACTACACATTGGAATTACCTGAGAGTTATGTGTAACTCATCCTTTGGTTCTTCTTTTGAGATTCTGAAATTATTTGTCTGGGTTGCAGCTTGGGCATTGGGAATTTAAAATCTACTTGGGTGATTCTAAAGGGCAACCAAAATAGAGAACCATATTTTAGAGTGAGAAAAAGTGGAACTTTAAGTAGCTTAGAGTGGCTGGGTCAAAGGCTGGGGCAGGATGGGAAGAGGTAAAAGAAAAATAGAGACTAGATAGTGAACTTTTATTGCTTTCTAAAATCAAATTCCAACTTAAAGGTATTGATGAAGCCTCTGAATAGAAACTTACTAGTTAAGAAAATACGAATGTGTTAATGTGCTAGCAAATGAAAGGGTAAGACTTCTTGGGAGTAAGGAGTGTTTGCAGTTGTTAAAAATTTCCAGTCTATTCCACAGTACTAACCACTCAAGGTGCTCAATAATTGTTTGTTGAATGAATGAAAATTATAGAGGGTACTTGCAAAAGAACCTGTGGAAATATCATATATAGACTGAAAAGTAGCTACCTTGCAATCTGGGTGAATGTATCCATCATGTTCTTTATTTAAGGTTTGATATTTTCCCACAGATGAATTTTATTCCCACTGCACCATTGCTATTCATCTAGCTTGGGAAATGATCCTTCACTTGCATTAGTATAAGCTTAGTATGGCTAATGGTGCCAACACACGCAAAAAAGCAGATCTTGGTTTGCTTTAATGGCCAGCTCAAAAGACCAGCCTATATTAAGATGGGTTCATGAGCTCAGGGTATATAAGGAATATTTGGAACATAAGAATATTTGAACAAATGATGCTCAGAGTCTTTGCATGGCCTCTGAGTTGAATGAACTGTATTCTCTTCCATTTATTAAATGCTAATTCTGTGCCCAGTCCTGGGTAATGTATTTTATATCCATTGTGATATAGTCCTTCATTTAATCTTCAGCAAACCCACTGAGGTAGAGGTCAATATCTCTATTTTACATATGGAGATTAAAAAAAAACTCAAATTAACCCAAGTCACATCAGTTCTAAGTAATACAGCCATCATTTGAATGAAGTCTTAAACTGGGCCTTTGACACAAGGTTAGGTGTAGTTCTATTTGAAAAGGGTGATACCAAAACCTAGGAAATTCTTTCAGTGTTGCAGAAAATGTGCAATCTTTAGATTTAATGTAGCAAAAAATTTTATTTCTAGGAACTGGACTAAGTAACCTACAGGTTTACATATCATGTAAAGTAATGATATAAAATCAGCTTTAGAATTACTGAGTTAATATTTGGAGATGTTTTTGAGTATTAAAATAGTTTAAGATTAAACAATTTTGCTTTATACATAATGAGAAATACTTTCTAGACATTATTTTTGATTTTTAGACTATTATTTTTTGATCTTTATTATGTAAATGGGAAAAATCTAGAAAATGCTTTGGTCTCTCTGATCACCTCTTCTCAATGTATACTCCTCAAAGTGCAAGAATTCTACCTTTTTAATGTGGTAGGCATTTAACTCCTTGGTCATTGCATGTGTTTATATGTTGAAAAAAAGTAAAATGATTGGATTCATTTCTCAAAAATTTATGTGTTTCTAATATTCTTGGCATAACCGTAATATATGTGGTATTTCTTAGAGTTGCAATCACATAATTATTATGATTATTTCCGTTTCATGGTTTCAATTTATTTACAGTCTAATTTTTAGTTTGTATTTTTGTCACAAACATTCTTCATTCAATTCACCACAAGCTGTAAAGTTTTGTCCTAAAAAGTCACATGTGAATTGTATAGAGGTGACTGGCAGAATATGATATTAATAGGTTATTGACTTGTTAGGTCTTAAAGAGCCAAAGGGAGCATCCCTTGCAGCCCCTGCAATGCACTGGAGGTTTGTTTCATTGATTGGTCTGTTTAACCCATCATCTCCAGGCATTTAAACAATGATATACGCTTGACAAACCTAATATTTCATTTTCTATCTGGGGACCATGGAGCAGAAATTAAAGGAAAGAAAGACAAATGGACAGATATACAAGCAGAAAATGATGATAAATGTGAGAGGGAAGGAACAGGCAAATATAACACAGACCAAAATTTGGATCAGTAAATTCTAGAATCAGTAAATGTACAACCTAACAGTGAATGAAATTCCCAGGAGGTGGGGAGGGAAAAGGTGTTAGTATTTCCATTGTGAGCAAAACTGAAGATTCAGATACAGAATAACCAGCAAACCAAATAAGATATCAAATATTATGTGGTTACTTTTACTTTTTTGAAGAGAGAGGGCAGGAAAGGGGAGAGAGAGAAGGAAGGGGTAGAGAGAGAGAGAAGCCTTTCTATAAAGGGTTTTGAGAATACTTTTGAAAAGAGAAAATTTAGGCTCTTTATTTTACCTAGTCTTTGCTTTTTCCAATTTTGAAGGAAGAGTGGTGATATGAGAAATGCTTCTTCCTCTTCTTCTCTTTTTTTAAATTTAGGATTTTCTTTTGTTACCAACCAGAATGGGATGCTTTATAACAACCTGCTTCGGGTTCCTTAAATCTTTTTTTAAATTTTTTTCCTGGTATGATAGAAGAGAGAGAACAAATAAAAGTAAATATATAGAACAAAATATTTCCTCATGATGTGTTATTCTGCAGGATTCGTTCTGATTAAAATTCTATCCTTACTGTGCGGTGTGCCTGGAAGCAGAGCAGTCACCCTGTGCCTTGTCTATGGATGAGGATGCTCTATTAGGATTACTGACTACACATTCAAATAACTTTATCTTCTGGGAAATAAAAATGTGTGAGAATCAAGTGAGTCACATCTCCATGCTCTTTGGTATCTTGAAGTTTCTATTATAAGTGGCTTTTTCTTAGCTTTTAAGGTATATGTCCTATAAAAAATATTTAGATTTAATCTGCTTCTGTTCACTATGACAGCTACAAAGTAACTATATTTAAATGCTGAAAGTATACCAGTTCTTTCTAAGGAATTTTAAGAACTCCATTTTAAGAACACTAAGCAATTTTAAGAACATCATTCTATCAAGAAATAGTTACTCCCTATTTCTGTGTGTTAGGTGTGGGGTAGAAGGTGGAGTGCGCACGAAAGGGTAGTAAAAGAATTATCAGAAAAATGTCCTTAAGGAAAGAACTGAACTGGGGTGGAATTACATTGCGTGTGCAATTTTTCAAACTATGAGATAGGAGGCAGAAAGATCAGAATCTTACAGGAATGGGAGAATCTGAACAGGGTCTTAAAGGTCATTGGTGAGGAAGAGAAAGCAATCCTATCTGTAGAGATGCCTGAAAAGGCAAAGAGTTTGGAACTGGCACGGTCTGGCAGTACCATTACCTGACAGGCATTGAAGTTCTGCACGTACCCTGCTCAGCTCTGAGTTCGAGTTTCTGCTTCACCAGCTGTCCAACCCTGGGAAAGGCACTTCCCAGTCCCTTCACTTTTTCCTCAGCAGATGTCATCTCCAAAGGGTGTTCTCACTCAATACCTATTAGCAACTATTGTTGTTGTTTTAAAGTTAATCATTTTTAAGTTAGAGAAGTAAAATACGGTACAGAGTGATTGTAACTGACTTCAGTTGTTCATTTCTAAAGCACAGAGGAAGCACACAGAAAACATATAACTTTCTAAGGCCATAAATTGTAACTGGAAAACTTGAAACCTTTCTGCATTCCATCGCACCTATTGTCTTAATTCTTAGTTTTTCTAGTGTACTTCCTGTTTCCCTTGATAGGTATTATACAAATATGTACAGCCTTGAAGTAATAAGAATAGGGGTTCTCTATTAAGATAAATAAAATTATAATGTTTTATCCACTTCAATATGCTGAGATTTCACAATGTAACACATCTAATATATGTGTTAGATATGTAGAAAAGTCCCCCAAATCTTTAATAACTCAATGAAAGAAACAAACACAGGCAAACATATTTGACTTCATTTACTCACAGGAAATAAATTGGGACTTATGAACAATTTAATTTTTCATTCATTCCAAGTATTTACTAAGTTATCACATCTACCTAAAATGTAATATGCTCATCTTAAAGTCACTATATCAAGTACTGATTATGTGAACATTCAAACACAGAAATTTAATTAAAAGATGTGCTTTTATGTTAAGGCCAAAAAAGCAACAACAGAAAATTTATGACTTTAGATGCATGCCTAGCAGAAAGCTGAGCTGATACAGTTATCTCCCAATGATGTCAGATGGAGAAATTAGTCACTTCTCTTTATTCAAACTCCATCAGGCAAATATATTCTATATTTTGCTTCAATTTCCAAATAAGATTTGTGCAGGCTTTGGTAGACTATCAGGTCAGTTCTCATTATGTAACAACAGTGTCAAATAATGAAAATAATATCGGAATACAAACTTTGACATCTGGAACTAAGTAGTGAAATCACTGATACTGAAGATAGAAATAAGGAGGGTATTAAGCCATAAGTTTCACCTGGCATCTTTCATTAGAGTCTGAATAAAATTCTTCATTGGAATTTGTAACACTACTTGTAGTTCATCTTATTACTTTTACGGGGGACAAACAGCCATGTAATTAGAGTGTATTTGCAGTATTACATGCTTATTTGTATCCTGAAGATTAGATACCAATTGGCTGATACCCTTTAATGGCCAGTATAATTACCACAAAGCTTGTTCTCTGCATCTAAGGGTGTACATTTCAGTGCTGCTACAACTGTACAGTTATTTTTCAGTTAGCTTATATCTGTACTGTTATTTAATAATTATATGTATGCATGATGTAATAAGATCATTTTGAAGTTACTGTTAAAAATAAATCAGCTATACATAAGAAGTACATAATAAATATTTTCCATTATGGCATTTCCTGGTTTTCTACTGATTATTGGTGAAAGTTATCACTACCCTTTATCTGGTTTCTTGGGAACACACATGGATATATCTTCAAGGATTTGGAACTTAATATAATAATAATAATAATAATAATAATAATAATAATAATAATCTGCTATATAGATAACAACACTTATTTTCAAAGAGACTTCATTAAAATTAAATTTCACACTATCCCAAGAGGATAGCCAAAAGGAGGGGATTAAGAGTCTCTTTTAGCCAGAAGGGAATTTGGGACATAGAAGAGTTGTGCTCAGAACCCCTGGAGCAACGTTGCTATCCTATGAGTCATAAATAGTCTCTTTTCCACCAGCTGTATGTTGTGGACATGATCATGATTGGAAAATAATTTCTGCAGCATTCATTTATTCATTCATTTACTCATACTGAAATGAGAAGGGGAAGGCCGTGGAGCTCATTTATAACAAAACTGGCCTTACTAGGGAGGGTGAAAACAGGACAAAGTCATCCAGTGGTTCACGAGTCAGAGAGAAGACAGAAGAACCAGAAGAGGAGGGGTTGGGAGGCAGTAGGAAGACATTTCTGGAGTCAATGAAAGAAAGCACATGCTGTATTAGATGAGCTGTCAGTCTTTCCAGACTAGTGGTGGGTTGGTAGATATTTAGCAACCAGCTTTCAAGGGGCATCAAAATCAAAATCTGTTGCATTTGCTTATTTTCATGGTGTAAATTATCCTACCAGCATTGATTTCAAGCTACCAATGTGATGTCTCTGATCATGGAGTTGGGAATAGACAGGCAGTAGCCTGTCATTATGTAGTATTTCCATCATACAGATGCTATAGGTGTAAATAGCCTCAAAAGCAACGTCATGGTAAAATTTAAAATTACTAGGTGGTGATGAGATTTTAACTGTTTTACATAACTTAACTTAATTATAGTGATATAATTTCATTTGCAATGATGGCTTTATCAACCAGCTTGCAAAATAACTGAAAATTTTAAAATTGTTTTTCTCAATTTGGTATTAATTAGTCCAGTGCACCATTACTCTGGAACCCCCACTTTAGAAATCATTTTAGAAATTCAAATGCTTATGCCCCAAGTTAGTTTTGGGGGCTGCCCTAACAAAGTACTATAGACTAGGTAGCTTCAATAGCAGAAATGTACTGACTCACAATTCTAGAAGCTAAAGATGAAGGTGTCAGCTGGGTTTTCTATTTTGAGGACTGTGAGGAAGAATCTCCCATGCTTCTCCCCTAGCTTCTGATGGTTTTCTGGGGATCTTCAGGGTTGTTCCTTGGCTTGTACATTCACCACCTTAATCTCTGCCTTCAAATTCACATGGTATTCTCCCTGTGCCCATGTCTACCTCTCTATTTAAACTTCCCATTTATAAGAATGCACTCATATTGGATCAGATGACATCCTAATGACCTTGACAGTATGAGATTGCATCTATAATGACCAACTTCCATGTAAAGTCACATTCCGAGGTACTGGGGTTTAAGACTTCAGTGAATGAATTTTGGTGGGGACATAATTTGACTCATGAAAGCCTTGACTTTAAGAGCTTTCCTTCTCTTCTTGGGACATTACCAGTTCCCTCATAAAAGAGATTGAGTAAGTTCCAGATTACTGACTTTTCTCGCACTCATTCTCAGACATGTGAGGCAAAATGAATAAATGGTGAAAAACTGCCCTGTTGTTCCTGAGTCTTAAAGCCACTACCAGGTCTGTTTTACCCTCTCCACCCTTCAGAGTTTAAAGTGCTTATTTTATATGTAATTCACAGAAGTTTTAAAAATTATGTTTAGCAAAAAGAATTTGGAAAGGTATGTTGACTCCCTTTTCCTGGAAGGAGTAGTCTAATCTCACACTTTTAAAGGTATTGTACATTTTCAAAGGTTCATAAACATTTGCTCAGTTTTTACAAACAGAGAATCTTTAATTCTTTGATGTGTGATTTTCACCCAAGTTTCAGATTTTTAAATTTTAATTGAAAGGGAAACATACACCTACTAAGATTACCAATGACAAAATAGTTAAGAAATACTTCTAAGGCTTTTTGAAAAAACTATTTTCAGTTGTAAAAATGTGATGTATTTAAATAGGTAAAGGCTTAGATGATAGCATATGGCATCATATCAACTAAAATATACTATTAAATGCATAATAAAATCCACTTGTTGTGGGAGTACTGTGTATGAAATTCATTGTGAGAGTGATAGTCTGGCCTTCATCCATACATTTCAAATATAACCTCGTTAGAGATATAAAAGACATTGGGATAAGACCTCTGGGTTTGCATCCTGCAATATGCCAATTATTAGCTTTGCAACCTCAAGGTAGGTTTGTGATGCTTTCTCATCTGTAAATTGGGATGGGGTTTGGTTGTGAGGATTAATTGAGATAATATAATTCAGTTCCTAACAATTTCCAGCACATACCAGCTACCTACAAATGGTAGATCTTGGGTTAACAGGATTAAGCATTCATGGTAATTCAGAATGAATACATCTTGCAATCCATGTGTCATGTTATCATCATCATTTTAAAATAAGCTGTGTATTGAGGAAATACCAAAGAGAATTGCTTTAAAAAACCTAGAAATAGAAGTTTAGCTTACACATAAAAATAACAAGCCTAGCCCCGCCATTCAAAAATAATTTTGTCAAATTTATATGCCAAGAAACAAAGTTCTCTTGTTAGGTGTCTACTGAGTAGGCCACATAACAAACTTTGAAACAAACAGCAGTAATTTTATTCCAACTCCCTTTTAAAAACACTAGTAAAAATTCTTTACATTTGTATACTACTTTACAGTTGACAAAGAGCTTTCACATACATTATCTCCTTTAAAAGAGACTGGAAGGCGCCTTTCCTGCCCTGATTGATGTTTATGAATGTACTTCTTTCCCCTAGGCTGTAGTCATCAATAGTCAATGAGAAGAAAGGCTGGCCTTTTTGGAAATGCTTTGCTGCCAGGTAACTGCATTAACTCTGCTATTGTTGAGTAGAGCGATGTATTAACTGTGCCACAGGACATCATCCATATCAACTAATGAATATTTGAATTCTTGTTCCTTGTGGAGCAGTGTCTGAGACCCGTTCCTCTCTGCTTATCCAGTGCTCTCCCTCAGGATCTATATCCTCAATGAGGTTCTGTCAGAAGGCTCTAGACATTTCAGCAAAACCTACACTGAGCAGACTTAAGCTTTAAAGAAAAAAAATGTGGAAGTTACAGAAACAGATAAACTGCTGCATAGAACAAGAGTTATAATGTTCTGAGGGTGGAAATTGATCCTATTTGTTGATGTCATGGAGGCACATTTTGTTTTTGTATAAAGAACTTCCTATAGTCGGAGAGATGACATACTAATGAAGTCTCTGTCTGTGGAAATATTTGACACTCTCCTGGGATGGGCAGAAATCTCTTCTGTGGGCTTCCTGTGCTGTTTGGGAATGTAGGACAGAGGATTTCTAAGGTCTATTCTGATTCTAGATTCTCTGCTTCTGAGATCCTACTTGTTCTTAGATTCTCTATGTGTCTCATGATGACAAGTAGTATCCACCATCCATTGACTTAAAATGGAAGCAAAACCAAACAATACAAACATCACATTATGTTCTCTGGAAAATTTGTAGGAGCAGAGGTAGAATTGAATTTTGGGACTCAACATCTCTGAACCAGCACATTTCAGTTATGCTTTGCTTTCTGGTTATATAGGATTTCTTCATCTTACCCACCATTTCTTATCTCTACAAATAATGATGTTCTTGATGTCTTTCCACCAATAACTCCTTAAACTTCAACCTGAGTTCCCAGATTCAACAAGCCAGTTTCAACTGCTGCCTTAACACTGCATGGGAGGTGAGGCAACACCCCATCTGAGCACCAGGGATCCTCTTAGCAACTGAACTGAGTCCACTCTTCAGAGTCTATTACTTGTGAAGGCCCACTTCTAGGAATTAGTTTCAGAATTAGTCATAGCTGTTTGGTTGCAAGTGGCAGCAACTCAACTCAAATAGCTAATGGCTAAAATGGAATGGATTAATTCGCTATTGAAAACTGCTGTGGTGGAGTTGACCTCAGTTACAACTAGTTACTTAACACATCTTGATTATAACCTAATTGTCCTAAAACAAAGACAGCACAGGGTTTGCAGATAAATGCATTATCTTTAATATTTGTAAGGTGAATCATGTAAAACATTTGTTTTTCAGGGACAGTTATCATAATACTTCTGAAAGTTTACATAAAATAACATTCAACAAGGTTTAATAAACAGGTTCTAGTTTATATCACTTATAAATGGTTTTTAGTGTTTGCTTTTTTCACTAGACTGGCATCTCCTTGAAGTCAAGTCATTAATACTAATTATAACAACACATAGCCTAGTGCTGTACACACATATTATAAATGAATGAATGAATGAATGAATGAATGAATGAATGAATGAGAAAAGTAAAACCTAGCATGGCATGGTTGAAAGAATACATGTTTTAGAGTCAGAGTGCATTTAAATCTGAACCCTGCCATCTTTCAACATGGTGTGGTTTCATGTAGATTACTTAAATTTCAAGGTTCAGTTTTTCAGTTGTAAAAATCAGATAGCATGGTTCGTCTGTGAGCACTGTTGTAAAAATTAAATATGATGTATTGAAATTATCTGGTACTAGTGAAGCTCGATAAATGATAGTTACCCTTACTGTTATAATAAAAGGCTCTTTGCTAATTGCAAAGGAAAGAAGAGGAAACTATTGAGAAGGAAAGAAAGATGTGTGAGCAGATCACTTCTTACCAAATGATAAGATGAATTTTAGAGGAGGGTAAGGAGTGTGCTACAGAGGACACAGGAAGGCCATGTAGAAAGTCGTCATCGTGTTGCACAACTTTAAAGTCACATGCACATTGCAGTCTCTAAGAATGGAGGGCGCTGCATAGCTGCCATTCATCTAGCTTATTGGTTGAACTATGGAAATTACTGATAATTAACTATTTTTGACATACAAAAATAAAATGTGAGTGTGCCCCTGAAACTGAGCAATTTGGAATCACTGAATGGGGAAGAGGGAAGAATCAGCGATGTCCTAAAAGCAATTATGTCTGAGGTGAGTTATTGAAGGTGAGGTGGCATCACCATAGTGAAGAAGCAGAGGCATGGCACATGCAAAGGAATAGAGGCTTGATACAGCATTTGAGGGACAACTACAAAAAATTCAGTGTTTCTGAGAACAGAGATGGAAGCAAAATGAGACATGATGTAAATCCAGACAAGGGTGGATTGTTTAAAAACTACAGAGAATATACAGCCTTGAAGGATAGTTACAGAGTGGATGTTGGGGAAGACACTGATTCTAGAATCCCAAACACAACTGCTGGTAACTAAATTAAATATTGTCCCCATCTTTAACTTTTCACTTTAAATCAAGTCTGCCCCCAATCTCTTTTATGACAGCCTATTCTCCTTTTTAATAGTTTATTTATTCTCTTTTCCCCTCGTGTTTTGAGATCAGTGTGTATTTATTCACTCATTTATTTAATATTTCTCTCCTTTAGTAGATTATAATTACAGAAGGGCAAGGACCTTGCCCAATTTGTTTTAAATTACCTACTTAGTGCTTAGGAAAATACGTGAAACTAAGTAGGGGCTCAGTAAATATTGGGTGAAGCAATGAGTGAATAGCAAATGTGAATTTTTCAAAGTCTGATCTTCTTATACCAGTTTCTCCCACCTAGAAATACTTGCAGGAGGTCCATTGCTGGAGTCTATAAGAGAATTACCTCTAGCACTTGTCTCAATTACTTAATTCACATGAAAGGGGCCCTTTAGCACAAGAACCAGATGCATGAAGAAGATGGTCTCCTTTTCTCCTGGGTGCTTGAAACTCAACCCTGAGTGATGCCAGGTGATAAGGAGAGTTGGCTGCATGCCAAAACAGAGAGATGTAGAGAAATGTTGCTTATTTTTCTTAACTCACAAATTCGAAGCCTCTTAGCTGGAGATGAAGAGGCTGGAATATTGGGGGTAACAGATAAAGACAGTATCTTCTTAAATTTTTTTACTAAACTCAAGGCCATTTGTCATGGAGTGTCATCTGAGAGCTGTTTCAGTTACAAGAATGCAGCATGCAATTCAATTTGGCAGGCATTTGGATATTGTAAGAATGTGAATTAGATCTTGTACTACATCATTAGTCACCAAAGGGAGTGGGGATATCCCTGTTTTGGGGCTCTGGCCTATCAGTGTTAAGTATCTCTTTGCTCTACCATAGTGACTAGTTTTTCACTTTAAAACTGTTAAAGGCAAATCCAGAATATTTTCTTCATGTACCCAGTGTTGTAAATTATGGTTCAATTGACTTCCGTAGAAGGGGAAAAGCTTAGATAGAAATACATGCCTATTTCTACTTCTCTTAAATGCCCACCCCTCTGTGAACAGAACCTGATTTCCTGAGTTCTTTCTCTATTTACATGAACTATCAACTTACACAACGTATCAACTGCATTTCCCTTCCCTTAAATGCAGAAATCCCGTTTGAATGAAAACATTTAATATCTGAAGTATTAACTATGAAATGAAGGGAGAGATACTCTTAATGGTGGAAAGATCTTCTTCACTCTAGTGAAGAGACTTCTGTAAGCCTTATATTAGTGCACAGAGTGTTTTAATAATAAAAATGTCATTGTTTTCTTGGGTATTTGAAACAAAACGTTCATTACTAACCTTAAAATGTATCAGTTTTCATATTGAGCAAAGAATTTAGAGAAGAATGTCATACTTGAAACCTTTGATAGTCCTTAAATATTGCTGTTTTTAAGAGACATCACATCAATGCACCATTTAAAGAGCTCTTCTTTAGAGTTTCAGTAAAATTGACTTTCAAAGTGTTGGGTTGGGCTTGATGCTATGTGGAACTGTAACAGTGAAAAAAATCAATTGGATTTGGGAATGCAAATTTCTGAAGTTATGAAAACGATGCTAATATGTGCCTGTAGAGGTCAGTGGGGAGAGTATCCTTGTCAATGCTCAGCCAAGCCAGAAATCCGGGTGGAAGGTTTGACCTATGTAAAACCTATCCAGGATCAGTAGCTATTGTGAGATTTAAGTATTGGGGAAAACTAATGGCTTTATCAGGAAGCCATGGGTATTAGATATTACTTTAGTCACCTGCTAGAATGAAAGTGACATTTTCAGGTGGTAAGCTGAACAACTGATAGTGATTTGGGCACCCAAAGAAGAAAGTCCACTAAGTGAACCTGTAAAAAATAGACACTGGGCTACGGGTGTAACTCAGGGGTAGAATGTTTGTCTAATATGCTTAAGGCCTTGGGTTCAATCCCCATCACTGTCCAAAACAAACCAAAACAAAAAACAAAAACAAAAAAACCACAGACTTTTACTAGGAATTCTCAGACCACATCCTCATCTGCAGAGCTGGAATAATCTATCACTGCCATGGAGACGGAATGAGAAAAGAGTAAAATAATGTGTACCAGGGCTTATGTGCAGAAGAATTAGAAATTCTGAGATATCAGATGCATCTTGTAGGAAATTAACCCTTGTCCACACTTGACTTGCATGGCAATTAATTGCAAAGCACTTTTCAAACAATGAGTGGAAAATTTTTCTTTACTTTTCTGAAGGGTGGCTGGTTTAAGAATCTAACTCTATGTGTTGAGAAGGAGAGAAGGTAACACTAAAGACTTAGGCTTCCTGCAGAAAGATATTAGGGAATCTGCAATTTTTGTTTGATAAAGAGTTTAAAAGTGTGGCTGGGAGGTTTTTCCTCTCACATTCTCTGAACTCAGCTGGGCAGTTGTACCCAGGTAGGCCCCTTCCTTCCCTCTGCAAGTGATAACCCTTGGAGAGAAGTGGAAGAAGCCAGTGCTCACATGAAGGCAGGCAGGATTGTGAGGGGCACTTGGGGAGGGGAGAGCAATTAACTCTCTCCCTCAACTGCAGAGAACTAGGCTTCTCTTGATCTCACAGGAGACTTCAGCCAGTGGCCAGGATTCTTTTCAGTGAGTGAAATGGAGAGCGATGCTGCATTACCAAAGAGGAGACCCGCCCTGGTCTGGCGTTCATAGCGAGAGAACTTTCATAATGAGGCCAGTGGATAAAGGACTGAGATCCTTTACAGCAGAGGGAAGTGCAAATAGGGTGCGTCTGAGCTGATCTCTTGGAGCCACTTCACCTCTGAGCAGGTTTGGAGCTTTCAAGCCCCTTGAAGTTTTAAAAAGGCACTGATTTCAGCATGAGATGTTTGCTGCACTGTGCTCAGCTGGAATGAAACGAAGGGGAGGAAAAGTAGCTTCTTTCTTGCATTCAGAAAGCAGAGGCCAATTGAATGGATTCTACTCAAACTGATTGCGTTTGTAGTTTTTGAAAAGGAAAAAAAAAAAAAAGCTAAGAAGTTTAAATCCTATTCACTAAGTTCACAAAAACAAAACCCAGTCACAGAAGGACTCTGAGAAGTGCATACATCCTTACAAGAGATGGACAATTTAAAACAAGCTTCATTAAATAAGTCCCTTTCAAACTGGATGCTTAGTATAATTCAGAAGTTCATACTTCTTTGCCTTATTTTAAGGGCTTTCTTTATGGCTTTCTTTAAATCAACTGTTCTACATGATTCTGTAAGTTTACAAGGGTTTATTTATTCATTGAGTTAAAAAACAAAAATCTTTTTCTATTCCTCTTTAAAGAATAGAATATGTTTCTGTACCTTCTCTCCACTTGCCAATTACTATTGTGCTAGGTAACATGAAACCCAATCCAAGTGCTGAAAAGTGAAATCTGGTAATGTTTGATGTGTTTGTTCATTCTCCTCATCTCGACTTGGTCAAAATGCACAGAATACTGACAGAGCTCTCACTCATCTCTCTTCCACTTATTCTTTGCTCCTGCAAAACATTTTACTTCTGTCTGTCCACTTAATTCATACAATGCCTTAAAGCTTATTCAGCTACCTGATTCTCTTTTATATCTGCCTGCTCTAGCATTTTTGGTCTTGATCTGAAGGCCTGCAAAGGTCAGGGAATTGGATATTATCTCATTTTGTAGAGGGCCCAAGACAGCACCTTATACAGATCTGTGTTCAAGAAAACCTTTTAGATAATGATGACAATGATGAGCAGGTACCATCCCACTATGTATGAGAAAACTTGTAAAGAGAGGGTCAAATGTATAAGATGTTGTCTGTTGGAATTTGCATTTAAGGTGATGGATTGGCTTGTTCAAGAAACCAAACTATCTGTTTGATGCTTAGAAACAGGACTACATTTAATTAAGTAGTTTGAACCTCACAATAGGCTATATAATTAACACATAGAGAAGAATTTCTAATTTTATATTTTTTTAATGCACATGAAATAAACTGGACACTGAATGGCATTAGTATTTGTCAATTAATTAGGAGTTTACATTTTAAAATTACATTTCAATACATTTCTGTAGTCAATAGTTTATGATGTATGAGCATGCAGAGGTGGTGGCTCCCAATTCCATTTTATGGATCAGGATCATTGATTACAAGAAATTGAGTAAAATTGGAAACATCTCAGACTAGAATCACCTAGTTAGCAAAGATTTGAGGTGAAATTAGAGGTCACATTCCAGGAACTCTATGCTACTAGTTAAACTATTGAATACCAACTGCAACATGTGGGTGCTCCTATTTTCTGTCCCCATCATTCTTAATATTCCATTTACATAATGCTAATATGCAAGTATTATATTAGGTACAAGCAGTGAACCAGCTTGAAGAAAATAGCATGGTTCTCCATAAAAGTGGCATATGTGCTGTCCCTTATATGATGCTTCAGGAAATATAAGCATAGTGAATGACGAATTGTTGCCACACTTATGGGTAATGTAGGGTTACAGTATGCACACACCAGTTCTGTTCATCAAGATGTCCTACACATAGAACTGGCTCCCTCCCTAACTTCCTAGGCCAGCCAAGAGAAATCCATGGTTCATGGGAAGACAAGGAGAAGCCTGCCAAACTCACCCTTCAGCATGAGCTGGAGCCAAACAGGCTTTCTTTATAAAACTTGTGGAAGTTGATTCCCAGTATAAGCTCTGCTGCTTCATCCCTCTTTCTTCTACTCCTTTCCCTTTGATCCTCATCTACATTAATGTTATTAAACTCACTGACAGGTATAAGGTTTAGAAGAATCCTTAGACATTAGCATCTCTAGGTCTACCTTACCAAAACACTCACCCTACAGCTTTTATCTGCTTCAAGTAAAAGCAGGTTAATTGTGTTTTCCTCAAGGAAAATGGTGCAGTTTGTCTTATGGGCTTTTGTTTTTCAGTCCTTCCTGTTTTCTAGTGATTATGCCAATCTGGAACACTTCAATTATCCCAGCTAGTTTGTACTTTGTGATTGATCTACTTAATAAGAATAAAATCTGGTGCTAAACATTTTATCCCAACTAGGTGCTTAATTTGTCATTTTTGCTCGAGTGGCAGAATAATTATTTTTTTTCCCATTCCTGTTCCTATTAAAGAAAGTTTAAGCATCAATAAGCAGCACTGAATTGTGTCTTTGGGTTGAGGTGGAAGAAGACAGTGAGAATGAAACTTCATCTTTGGTCTTGAAGGTAAGTTAGATAACTTTTTTAGATGTGCATTGGCTGAGTGGGGAACTACTGCCTGGAACCCTCTGAGATTTCTATGCTCTGGGGTCTTTCTCCTCCACAGAGGATGAATCCTTAGTTGGTTCCACGAGCTGCTGAAGGGTGAGAATTTGGCAGGCTCCTCCTTGTCTTCCTATCAACTGTGGGTTTCTTTTGGCTGGACAAGGAAGTTAGGGAGAGAGCCAGCTCTATGCATAGGACATCTTGATGAACGGAAGCCAAAAGAGGGTGGTTGTGGTCTCGGCAACGAAGACTGTAGGCAAGTTTCAGTGCCAAACTGTCAAATCAACCAGGTTAGAAATACTTGCTCAAATAATGGTAAATATACAGGAAGTTCTGTGCATAATGGTAAACTGGATGTAAGAAAATAGTGCCCAAGAAATCTGAATAAATTGAGAAGGACTTGAGTCTGGAAAAATGATAGCTGGCACTTGATTGGAAATGATAATAAAATCACATGGGAAGAGTCACATAATAATAAAACAAAATGAAAAGAAAAATTATTTTCAGTGATATTCTCTATCCCTTGTGAATTACTTTGTACTTTGCAGCATTAAATGTACCTTTATGTTCTCTTTGAGATTTTGGTGTAGGGCTTATTTAAATTATCTAATTGAGAGCTGGAGTTGTGGCTCAATGGTAGAGCACTTGCCTGGCATGTGTGAGGCCCTGGGTTCAATCCTTAGCACCACATATAAATAAATAAAATATAAAAAAAATTCATTGACAACTAAAAAAATATTTCAAAATTATCTAGTTTATTTCACTGGATGGTTTCCAACACTAAGACATCTTCATAGGAAGTCCTTTTTCCATCTTTTTCTTTAAAAACATTATTATTATTGTTATGGTTTGGATGTGAGGTGTTCCCCAAAAACTCACATGTGAGACCATGCAAGAAGGTTCAGAGGAGAAATGATTGGGTTGTAAAAGTCTTGACCCAATCAGTGATTTAATCCCCTGATAGGGATTAACTGAGTGGGAACTGAAGTGGTAGGGTGTGGCTGGAGGAGGTGGGAATTGAGGCATGGCTTTGGGGTATATATTTGTTTCTGGCAAGTAGAATCTTTCTCTGCTTCATGATCACCATGTAAGCCACTTCTTTCTGCCACACTTTCACCATGTTGTTCCTGTCTCACCCGGAGCCCTGAGGAATGGAGCCAGCGTCTATGGATTGATCCTTCTGAAACTGTGAGCCCTCAAATAAATTCTTCTTCTACAGTTGTACTGGTCAGGTCAGTTAGTTACAGCAGTGAGAAAGCTTACTAAAACAAGTATAGTTAGTTTTTATAAACAAAAAATTTTAAAGTATATTTAGGGACACAGTGAAATTGAGAGGAAGGTGTAGAGATTTCCAACATACCACCTGTTCCTACACATGAATACCCTTTCCCATTGTCAATATTGCCTAGTGGATTGGTATATTTGTTATCATAGATAAACCTGGATTGATATAGTATCACCTGAAGTCCATTAGGTGATATATATGGTTCATTCCTTGTGTTGAATGTTCTTTGGGTTTGGAAAAATATTGAATGATATGTGTCTACCAAAAGAATATATAACACCAAGAGTTTTGTCTTCTTTAGAAGGCTGTGAAGCTTGGATTATATAATATGTAGCATTTGCAGACTGACTTCTTTCATTTAGTAAGATGCATTTAAATTTGCTACATATCTTTCTATAGCTTAATAGCTTACTTTTTTAAAGTGATGAATAATATTCCATTATCTGATGTAGTAGAGTTTCTACATTCATTTACTGAAGGTAGTGAATGTACTTTGGTTGCTTCCAAGTTTGGCCATTAATGAATAAAGTTGCTATAAACATCTGTATTCAAGTTTTTGGGTGGACACCTTTTCAACTTCTTTGGGTAAACAAACACCAAGGGATGTGATTGCTGGATCATATAGTAAGACTGTTTAGAAAGAAACTGCCAATTTGTCTTCCAAAGTAATTGTATCATTTTACACTTAGTCCAGCAATGAGTAAGAGTTCTTGTTGCTTCTCATCTTTGTCAGCATTTGGTATTGTTTGTGTTCTGGATTTATGGAATTGTAATAGGTATGGAGTTGTATCTCACTATTGTTTTCATTTGCATTCCCCTGATGACTGATGATGTGAAGCATCATTCATACTCATTTCATACTCATTTGCTGTCTGTATATATTTTTTGGTGAAGTTCCTTTTGGGGTTTTTGACCCATTTTTAAATTGTGTTCTTTGTTTTCTTACTGTTGAGCTTTAAAAATTCTTTGTCTGTTTTGGATAGCAGCCCTTTTAAGATGTGTCATTTGCAAATATTTTCTCTCTGTCTGTGACTTATATTTGCATTCTCATGACAGTGTCCTTTGCAGAGCAGAAATTTATAAGTTTCATGTAGTCTAGTTCATCAGTTTTTTTTTCCTTCATAGATAATGCCTTTGGTGTATATCTAAAAAGTCGTTTTCAAACCCAAGGTCATCTAGGTTTTCTTCTATGTTACCTTTTTATAGTCTGTTTTACACTTACATCTGTGGTCCATTTTGAGTTAATTTTTGTGAAGGTTATAGGTCTGTGTCTAGATTTCTTTTTTTTTTTTTTCTCCTTTTTTTCATGTGAATGTCCAATTGTTCTAGCATAAGGCTTGCTCCTTTGTCAAAGATCAGTTGATAATATTCTGTGGTTCTATTTCTAAGCTTTGCATTCTGTCCCACTGATCTGCCTACCAATACCACCCTGTGTTGCTTTCTGTAGTTTTATAGTAACTCTTGTATTTGGGGATTATCAGTCTTTCGACTTTGTTTTTCTATTTCAATATGGTGTTGGCTATTCTAAGTCATTTATTATCTTTTATTATCATATTTTTATTTCTAGCAAAGTAACACATGTACTGACTATAAAAACATCATATATACTTGGGGCTTCAGATGGCTTTTTATGCAAGTTTTTCTCCAACACCTAAGAAAATATATAAAGATGTCATTAAAATCTCATATCTATATTATTGCAATGAACTTCTAGTAGTTCTTGCTTCTTGTACTGTTACCTATCTTCACTCTACTCCCAACAAAACAGCCAAAGAAATCCTTTAAGAACTGAGTCAAACCACCTCTATGACTAAAACCATAATACTCAGAGTTGAAGCCTTTCAATAGTCTGCAAGACCCTGAGTAGCTGGCCACTGTCTCCCACCTGATTTAACTTTATGCTTTCCTCCCTGGAGTCCAGCCACACTAACTTCCTTACTTTTGCCATTTCTCAAATACACCAAGTATGCACTTTGCAGCCTAGTGTTGGCTTCTCCTTCTTGTTATAACATTCTTGCCCTGGAGCTTTTCCTGGCTCCTTCCTTCCCTCCTTCAACTCAGTGCTCAAATATCACATTCTAGATGATGTCCTCCATGATCAACTTACTTAGAACTGAAATTTGATGTTTCCACACTCACACATGCCTGTCCCCAGTCTTTCCCTCTGGTGTTCTTTCCCTATTTCCCCAAGCCTTAGTCACCTTCTAGCATATTCCATTACTATCTTTACTTTTTATTAGGTTCTCTCCTACTCTTTCTCTTCCCCCATTCCTCCTTTAGCAACATACACTGGGTGTTCTTTCTTTGTTTTTTGTCTGTTTTGTTCATCTAGTACACAGATAAGTTTAATAAATATTTATTTATTGAATGTATAAAATACACAGTAATTTCTCTTTCATAAAGAAATAATGAACTTTTAGACTGAAAGAGGGTGCAGTATTCCTGGAATTTGGATATGGAGTATTCAACATGGACATATAGCATAGTTAAGATATTGAACCACAAGAATTAAAATTCAAAGTCTTTAAACTTAAAGGTAGGTAAAGCAAATCATCTACTATGGCTTAAAAAGCAGCCAGATATCAGATTTCTTCACAGGCAGCATTTAATATTAGATATGATAGAATTATTTCTACAAAGTTTTGAAGGGAAGAAAAAAAGCTAAGATGTCAAGAGAGAAAAGGACAGCATACAGATATTTCCAACATGAAAGAATTCATGGAATATGGCACTCTAGAGTCTGTCTTGAAAAAAGTGCTCAGCGATTAATTCTAGTTAATTAAGAGATAAATCAAAATAAAGAACTCGGGAATTGAGAAGCAGTGATAAAAAGGACTGATGGTGTTTGAATCCATTTAAATATAGAATTAAGACTAAACAACTGAGGGAATTATTGCTATAGAAGAAAGTGTGGATGTTATTAATCAGAACAATGTAAAATTAGTAGTATAAAGACAATTGGAAAGTATGGGGAAGGAAGATAGTCTCATATTTCTAAGTAGGAGTCTACTGATAGTGTCTCATGTGGAAATATGTAATAAAACAGTAATAACTCCAACTCTTACTTATTCACATCCCTGTAGCCCTGCCTGCACTCTCAAATCCTATAGTGAAGAACCTCTTATTTGAAAATCAACAATTTAGTTTTGCTTTGTTTTCTCCTTTTACCATTAAAGTAAAATTAAATTTAATACTTTTTAAATGAAAAATGTTATCTACATATGATCTCTTCTTAACCAAAAGCAATTTGATTAATCAAACTCTATTAATGTATCTAACCATCTCATTATTGTTTCCATCCTTATCTATTTAAACCTTATACAACAAGGTCTGAAATTATGTCCACCAAATATAATGGTGGAAATTTTTGGATGATGCAATTTGGAATTGACTTTTTATTTTCTTCTTTGTACATTTTTGCATTAATTACCTTGTAGTGACTATCATTATTTTAAAAAATAACAACTGAAGAAAAGTAGTATAAAGACAGTTGGAAAGTATGGGGAAGAAATTTAAGAATTAAATTTAATAATTAAAGTCTTTCTATCCCACCACCCCCACAAAAATTGGAAAAAATTAAGCCTACATATTAATTAATAGTACATATGGAAATATGGATAATCATTTCTTTTGTCTTTATGCTATTCTGTATTCTGCCCTGATCCTCTTTCTCTTATGATTTCCCTCCAGAGAGCCAACTACTTTTCATTCTTCCAGATATTTCTTCCTATGTTTATCTACATGTGTTTAAATTTGTATTACTTTTGTCATTTTAGACATCATTTATTTATTTCCTAGTTTTTTTTTTCCGTAGAGATTTTACCTTTATACCTTCTCTCTCCCATCCATACGACAATGTTTTCTTCTATTTCCTTCTAATATTGTATTGCAATTTATTTGTCAAATAAAAACATGTTTATGATGGCTACACACTTTTATTGTTTGGGTCAATAAAATATCATGTTATTTTCCTCTCTCACTTGATTTTTGTTATTCTTAGAGTTAAAAGTGTGCTTAATTTTTTTAATAATAAGGATTCAGACGCTTCACTGGGCCTGCAAATGTCCAGTGGGTAACTAAAAACAGCATTAAAAGCTTGACATCATTTTGCATTCTGTCTCCTTTGATCAGACTAATCTTAGATTCCTGGAATAATAATTATAAATATCTTGTGATGAGGAAAAACTACCCCCAGACAACAGTCGCTTTCCTATCACAAGGAGGTGCTGCCAGACCATACTTGAGCTAATGATGGAACAGATCAAAATTGACCAAGAGCACCTGCTCTGCCAACTATGTAAACCCTCCATCTATGCAACCCCCCAAGCTTTTCCCCCAATACCCTTGCTATAAAACCTTGTCAGCCCCTCAAAGACAGGGCCAAGGACATGGGCCCCCTTGTCTTCCTGGTGTAGCTGCACAGATAAAAGCTCCTTTCATTGTTACTTTTTCCATTTGATTTTTGGGGTGAATAGCCATACTTGATTTGTTGGATCCCTGGCCAGGCTCTGGTCTAGGGACTCTGTTAACATTTCCATATACCTATACCTGTTTTTCCCAGTGTCTTAATAGGTCAATCAAATGCCTAGCAATAATTCTTCCAAAAGGCCCATATTATCTATTAATCACACCTCTGTCTTCTTGTTCATTTTTTTTTTTTTTTTTAAACCTGGAGGTCTCTGTTCTTCTGTTATCCAACTTGCTCCAGGAATGAATGTCTGTTTCCCTAGAAATTCTTTTCACTGTTCTCCCATTTTACATTGTATATCCTTGTTTCCATTTCTTGGAGATATTCTTATTTTTGTGGAGTATTTACTCCAGCCACCCCCCCTTTTATTTTGGTACTGGGGATTGAACTCAGGGACACACGACCACTGGACTACATCCCTAGCCCTTTTTTGTATTTTATTAGAGACAGGGTCTCACTGAGTTGCTAAGTGCCTCACCATTGCTGAGGCTGGCTTTGAACTCACGATCCTCCTGCCTTAGCCTCCTAAGTGCTGGGATTACAGGTGTGTGCCACTGCACCCGGCTACTCCAGCCCCTTTTTGAGAATGAGTAAGACTTTTAGAGCTTGCATGATGCCTTTATTGTGCCATTGCCTTTGCTTAGTAGTTCAACTAAGCATAATATCCTATTTATTTTATTTATTTTTTCTTCTAATGGACACATGAGAATTGTACAACTTTAGGATTAGAGTGTGATATTCAGTATATGTGTACAATGTGTAATGATCAAATCAGGATAATTAGCATTTTCATCTATCATTTCTTTTGTGTTTGGAGACTTTATACTAGTTCTTCATAATATACACAGTAGGTTGTTGTAAACTAGTCCTACAGTGCTACGAGGACTTATCTTCCTATTTTGATACTAGTTACCCTTCCTCACCTCCCTCCCAGTCTCTAGTAATCTCTATTTTACTCTCATCTTAAAGATCAACATTTTTTAGCTTCCATGTGTGAGTGAGAACAAGGCATAAAATTCTAGAATGAAAATAACTTCAGAACTCTGAGGGCTGTGTTCTAAGGTCTCCTGTCCTTCAATTGTGATACCAAATTTCTGGTGTGAGTCAGAGAGGAATCCTCTGTAAATGACCTTCCAATCTCTCCAGAAGACTTTGAGATCTTCTTTTATTCCTGTGGTTCTGAATTTATGTGCTGATGTTCTCTGGTGTGGGTCCTTTGTGTTTCAAACAGCTGGGCAATAAGTGAGCCCTTTGAACCTTGATCTCCATGTCCTTGTGTTTGGAGAAACTTCCTTATATATATATGTATTTTTATTCCATTTCATTCTCCTTTCTTTCTTGTCTGAATGTTTTCTTTATTTTCCCTCTTCCACTGCACAGGTCTGTTTTTGTTGTGTTGTTTGTGTGTTTCTTCATTCTTTGTGGACTCTTCTCAACTTTATCTTTCATCCATTCAAGTGAGCATTTAATTCTTCCCCATATTTAATTTCATGATCAATTTCATATATTCTCATTTATCCTATAAAAATAGCATTATATTTTTATTTCATAAATGCATATTTCACCATTTTTATTTAAATATTTAAATTATAGGCTGCAAGATGCTCTTTATTCTTTCATTCTTCATTACCATTTTTACAACTTTCATTGCTCAAAGGAAGGAGGAACACCTTGTCACTGGGAGGTAAAATATTCCGGCCCTGAACTTTGAGAGTAATTTGTTTATATTCAATTCATTCATCATTTTACTGGTACAGTGATTTTTCATTCTTATAGATCTTACTATGCCATTCTTTTGCTTAAAATCCTTCTGTGGCTCCCAAGTCCTTCAACATGAAATCCAATCAGCATGTACTTCCTGTATATTCTCATGTCACCTCTGCAGCCTTTCTCCTGCTATTTCACAGAACAAACTCCACATACAGTCCCATCAGGCTCACGCTGTGTCTGAATGACCCATGCATTTCCTCCTCTTCCAAGCTTTGCAACATGCCTTTCCTTCCCTCTAATTAAGTCTTCATCCTTTAAGTCTTGGTCAAGTTTCTCTTCCTCTGAGTCTTCCCTGGTTTCTACTTCTCCCATCTTGGTCCGTGTGCTGTTCCTTGCTACTATACTGGCATCTCATGCTCTATCATGGTGCTTAGTTCATTATTGTTGGTTTACTTTTCTCTGTCTCCCTTTAGTTCATAGACTGATTAAGGACAGGAATTATTTATTGACCTTAGGATTCACGTTGTCTACTGCATTTCCTCCTGGCACCTAGTAGGCATTTAATGCATATGTTTGAATAAATGAATAAAAACTGGAATCTAATTGTGTAGCTTTCTCCAGTCTTGCTATCTGAATAATGCTTGAAAACTCTTTAGGGTTGAGTAGGTCACATGTTGCAGAGAAACATCATCTCAAATATCAACTGTCTTAGACAGACTTTGGAGAGCAACTAAATAGCAGAAAATCGCAGGCTGAGGTTACTAGTGGAAAGAAGGCATTCTGCTTTGTTGGCTGAAAACAGAGCCACATGCTGAAGATGCCAGCGATGTTTTACCTTGGGAATCTTAGCTTCTGTGCCTGCTTGAGGGCCATGCTGCTCACGTCTGCACAGTTGCTTCTTGCTATTTTTCCTCTGGAATCTCTGAGTTGCAAATCTCTCTGCTCCTTCCACAGCTACCACACACTCCCCTGCTTATGGCATCAGTGTCTGGCTGTCCTGTTTCCAGTTCTCAAGTTACTAACTCTCCCCTTTGAATGAACAGCTATGTGCATTTGTCGTGTTTGATTCAGATATTTTTATAACAAAATGAAAGTTTCAGATACAGCAAAAACTCCATTTGTAGCTGTCCCAGATCTCATCTCCCTTTTTTCCATCTCATACCCAGGAGTCTATTCAAAGCAACTATTATACATTTACAGATCAACAGGGGCAGGGAATCAGATTAAGGGGAAGTTTCTGCTCAGTAGTACAAGACAGAAGTAACTAGGTGACTATCACTAAACTACCACTAGTTAAGATAGAGCAGATTTATGAGTGTGAGTTTGTACCTTAGGCCTGTCATATTTTTTCACCTTTATGTTAGTTAATTGCAGAGTAACATAAATTAACTTTGGAACACAAGCAAAAATGGGAACTTTATTTATGAATTTCTTGGATTTCTTTACCTCAAGCCAAACAACTAAATTGCTACTTAGCATAAATTATTTATGGGCCCTGGCTCAATACCATCCAGCACCAGCCCCCGGAGGTATGGGAGATATAAAAGATTTAAAGCATCGCTGCGACAGTGTTCGGGCCGCCACGGAGCCGTGTTTCTTTCCAGAAGGGTCCACTTTATTTTGTTGTAAATAAATAGAGGCTGGATTTCCAGGGAGGGAAGTTAGCTTCCAGCAGGACTGTGCTGGTGTTTTGCATATGTTAATTACACAACCCTTTTATGACAGATAGACACAGTGTTTGCACAGCTATTTCTCAAAAGACTCATAGACCAAAATGGATCTTTTCATTTCCTGGCACAGAGTCATTTCTCTCATTTGATCTCACTTCAAAATCTAAAGTTATCAAAGCTTGCCATTCCAACTACTCAATAAAAAATAGCCCTATCCATACAATTCTAGCAGAAACAAATGCACATCTGCAATCCTTAAAATTCAGATTTAATAATGCCTCCCTGACACCTGTGACAAAACCATTGTCACTTCCTAGGTTGTCTTTCCATGGCTCTGACCTCGGCATGTCATCCTTTGCTCCCAAATACCTGAACATACCTTGTTTCTCAGACACAGTCTGGTTCTAAGACAAGGTCACCCCTTCTTTTTCTTTAGGTCAGACATATTTCACTTGGTTTACACATTGTTGGAAATCAGGAAACGTCACACAAAAGTGTAAATTACCAGCTTTTTCTTCAACTTGCAAAATTGAAACATTTAGCAACCCTGGACTTTTTTTTCATGAGGCAGCTGTTTGCCTCAGCTGAGCCGTTCTTGCCTCTTCTCTACTCTCCAGTTTGCTACAGTCCTTGGTACTCCCTAGCATCCTCACCCAGCCTACCTCATCTGGTTACGTTAGGTTACCTACTTCATTCATGAAGAGGAGGATGTGTTGAATCCCTCATTTGGGTCATGTCTTGCCTGATAATATTTATAGCTGTTATTTGTCTTGGGTAACTTTATTTATTAAAAGTTACTAAGTCTCCAATAAAAATTCTTGGCAAGCTGTAACAATGGACCCACAGGTTTAACTATTATTTTTTTTTTAGGAAGCAAATACACAAATTTTCATTTAAACACAGATTAGGCAGATTTGCTTATTTATCTTTTGGAAGCCATCATGTGTGTAACTACATTCATCAAACAATAGAAAAAGCCTTCATGTCGCTCATTCTCCTAAATCCTTTGTATAGTCTTCAAAGTACCACGTTGGCTTGTTCACTTGCCCACTTAACACCAGTCAGGCCATGCGTCCCTTCCAGATATTCAAGCAAGCACAAGTAAGCCTTGTGCTTGTGTTCTGCCCTATCTGTAAAACTGGTGAAACACTACCTATCTTGCAGCACTCTTATGAATATAATTGATAGTGTGTATTTTAAAGGCATTCACTGATTTACTCCTATGGTTTAGCATTGTGTGCTATAAATCCTCTTGCTCCATTCCTCTGTCACTGACCACCATGCTTGTCTTGTACTTATTTGCCAATGAAAACAGAGAAAGTCCTTACTTCTTTCTTATGATGCTGGATCATCATAAAAAAGTTGCCTCACCTTTGTATTGTCCCAGTTCCATTCCAGAATGTGTTGCTCATCCCAGAAAGTGTTGCGCATTCTTGGAAAACAGAAAGAGTTTCTGCAGGGAAAATAGAAAGAGTTTCTGCAGAGCTGGATTCCAGCAGAGCCTGGATCAGGTCAAAGCAGAGTTGATCTCCTTCAAGAGCAAAGAGGGGGCCCCCACGAAGGCTGGGAAAGCTTGTTCTTCCATCTTTCTTAGCATCCACTCCCAAGGAAAGGAGAAGAGATCCATATGAGTGATCATCCCCAAACTGCCCGCATCGCATATTTTTGTAAGAAAATCGTATGTGTGGGTATTATAATAGATAATCTGAATGTGCTATACACATTCTACATAAAACATAAAGTGTTGCTTGTCTTTGTCTCACATGCATTTAAAAAGCTCATTTTAATATTTAATGCTCCTAACAGTCATCTAAATCTCAAAAGGTAAGCGAGGTATACCATATAAAAGCCCAGACTCTAAAACAAATGTTACTGATATAATCTGGAATTTGCCTTCCTTCTCCCGCATCATTCTAGCTTCTAGAGAGCACCAACATGGCGTAAGCTGTTTCCTCCTTTATGGTTCTGCGAAGTGCTTTTGAAATGGACGTTATGAAAAGATACAGGGAATATCTACACTCTTATAATCCAATATCCATATATAACTTCTTAAACTGTTTTGCATTCTTTTTTTTGCATTCCTTTTCCATTTTCAATTTGCATTGTTAATTTTTAAATGTATAGTCTAAGCCATAGTATTTTAGGCAAGAACACTCATCGTTTAGCCAGCCTGTTTAATGACTTCTGGGACTAGGGTTTATCAATTCGTGGTGACACTGAGGGCTGCTATCTATAGCAGCTGGTGTGCTGGGCAGTTCTTTGCCAAACTTGTTAAATCCCTTGGCATGCTCTAGGCGAGGCTATTCACTCGAGTATTGGAGCATTCCTCAGCAAAAAGAATAGAATCTCTTTCAGAAGAGATTGTGTCACTCAGGTCCTTCATTTAAGACTTAAATGTCAGAAAATGCTGGAAGCATTTTTTTCCTGTATTAATTATGATGAGTATTTTAGAGTGTTTTGCATGTGTGTGCATGTGAGTGTGTATACATGTAGATTCTGGCCTGCTAAGCAATTGGATATTCTCTCTGGGTTACTTTTCTGTTGTGTGTGATACTGTGGATTCTGGAAGAAAAACGCTTCTCTTGCTGAGATGCAGGAGAGGGTAATAGAGTGGGGAACAAAGGAAAGGAGAGGTAACCGAATAGTGAATTAATAAAATGATCAGTGTTTTCCCTTGTGTTTAATGAAGAATTAACTCTTAGAGGTAACCATGAAGGCCAAAAGATTGGCCAAATACTTTAAGCTCACAGTGTGGAGTGGGCCTCAGTTTCTTTCAGCTTCTGCTAAAGCATCTTCTTCCCTTTGCCTTGAATCCTGTTGAGGCTGCTGTAATTGGCAAGAATTCAATTGTAGTGGGATACTGTGGCAGGCAGGTAAAAAAAAAGAGTGTGGTCAGGGGAAGTTTTAAAAAATTCACATTTTTCTGCTACAAAAGCAATTTCAAAAGCCCCACCCTCTTCCTTTCCCCTAAACCAGACTCAAAATATGTGAATTTTGCATTTAAACTTTGAATGTGCCTAGCATGCAGTACAGAAAGCTCTCCTGGGTAATTTGAGGAAATATATGTATTAAAAATGAAGTTATGAAAAATTGAAAATTGCTTTTGAATATCCATGGTAGTAAAGCCCATATATTGCAATTTTCCTTACTATTCTAATATGGAATTTTTGCACGAGAGTTAAGTGGCCATGCCTTCCAGCTTCTGTGAAGGGGTAAATCATGCCTTCTGTGTATAGTCACTTTATTTTTGTATATGGATGCCAGCTCCTTCTATAATGTGTGCTCTAACTTCTTTTTTATTTTTAATTTAAAGAGCACAAAAATCTTAAATGCATTTTAAAAGACGCCAGTATTTTAAAATATACTCATAAAGAAAAATAGATACGATTCTCAATTTCAGGTGGAATCAATCCTATTTAATAGTTATGAAATTTTGATTTTTGGTTGGAGGCTAGGAAACACACTTTTTGCCATAGTCCATTCTTGGATGTGGCAGGGCATATACTGACCTATTTTTTATTTTGAACAAAGTTACCCTTGCAAGTGACCTTTGTATTAAGAGGCAGTCCTTGAAATGGACCATTTTTCCCATCCCCAGACACTTCCATCTTTTTGCTCTCATAGGGACAGAAATATGCCTGGGGACCCCCATTAGAGGGCAAATATAGGTTAGAGAGGAGGTCTTGGGAGACCTGTCATCCTCATAGCCTAGGGAGCTTTCCTTTCAAGATTCCTTTTTCTCTACCAACATGTATTTATTCAAGTCTTTCTTTTTTCTTCCAGAGTTTATTAAAAAGAAAACAAAAACAGTGGGGCAAATCAGAAAAAAATAAATCAGTGTAAGTTACATTTTTAACTACCTTATACCCTTTCAACTTTAGACTTTTCTGAAGTTGTTATTGTGTGTAAGATCTCTAAGACAAGAGGACCAAATTGTAAGTGAATATGTATTTTCATAATCATTTCGATCCCCCTTTCCTGAAACAGGATGGGAAGCAGAAGTAACAAGATTCAGGAAACAGTAACACAGATCCTCAGGAGCCTAACCTCACCATCTGAGTGGAGAGGAGAAGGGAGAGCAGGGAAAGAGGGAGGGATGGGTGAAACCAGATGGGTTTTTCTACAGGAGGAAAAATCAAGGGTGGTTGACAGAAGTTGTGTTGTGAGAAAGATACAATGTAACATAGGAGGAAGAGCACTGGCTCTAGAGACTGCAAACAGGGCTCCCAGCCTTTTCTCTGTCACTTATTGATGGAACAATTGTAGGTCACATGGTCTTTCTATTGTCTTCTTTTCTAACAGGGACTTCTGTCTTTTCCAGAATATGGTGAGTTCTAATATACTAATTAACTCAACAGTTTTCCCAACTTAACTAGGATGCCCTGGGGAAAGCTGAATTATTTTCATAGAGGTCTGAATTCTCCTAAACATAAGGGCTGACTCAGCTCATTCATTGGAAACACCGGGGCCAGGTAATGCTACCCCACCTCACAGCCCTGTACTTGGTACTGTCCTTTGGTCATCTGCCTATTTGCACACAATGGCTTTCCCTAGAGCACAATGTTCCTTTTCTAGTAGATGCTCAGTTCAGTGTTGGTTTGGAAGAAAAGGTCTTACCCATTTTTCATTCTTCAGGATTGGGTCAAGGTTTTTACAACTCTGTCCTCGAGCAAAAACAACCCAATTCTTTGAGATTTCGTGCCCTTCTCTGCACTGCCTTTAATACTTCCTAGTTGATAACATCTACACAACTCCTGACCGAACCTCTCCATTCACTGATGATTTGTAACATGATTTACCCTTTTCTACTCTAGTTCTGACATGATTCTGGCATCTAGGTGCTGAGTGGATATGCTGGAAAGTTGGAGTCCGTGTTTCTTTATTTCCTTGGTTCTCATGTTCCTTACCTCCTTGTTATTTAGTTCAGCTACTCATATGTCCCCCTTGACTAACTTTCCCAGGAGTGAATCCAGTGCTGAGCACTTGGATTCAGCTTTTGATCTGTAACCACCTTGCATTCTAGTAATTTCAGTCTATTTCCTCATCATTCCTCATTGTCAC
Source organism: Tamias sibiricus (assembly GCA_025594165.1). Taxonomy (NCBI): domain Eukaryota; kingdom Metazoa; phylum Chordata; class Mammalia; order Rodentia; family Sciuridae; genus Tamias; species Tamias sibiricus. Next base: position 84,748,223 of record CM046666.1, on the reverse strand, counting down.
TTCCAAGTGCCATATTGAAAATGGTCAATGGGCCTGGTGAATAGGTACAAGAGGAATGGGGTTTCCACTTACTCCTAAAATGTCAAAGGTTGGCAGTTTTTTTAATGAAGGCAGAAGTATGAGTATTTGTTGGTAGGAGAGGCCACCAGGGGTCAGAGAGTAAAGTGGAACTGCATTTTATATACCAGACAACTTTGCAGTCAAAAAAGTTCAGACAACTCTGAGACAGGACTCAACATCTTATTCATTGCAGTTTTTTTAAAACTAAAAAGAAAAATTACAAAGTTTAGAAAGATCTATTAAATATAATACATTATGATCTCACTCAATATATAAGAAACTTGTTTCTGCTAAGTTAGAATGTATTGCTCTAATTTCTTCAGATTCATCCTTCATGAAGCTCCTTTTGTATACTTAGTTTACTAAGAGAAAGAGTGATAAAACTGAGGAAAGAATACACAATTGCTTACCCACTTACCTCCTTTTACTTATGTAGATATTTCTTAGGCACAATGTCTGTGGCACACTGGGCTTATCAATGCCAAGATGCAGATCCTCTTATAAATTCCTGACTTGCCTTGTTAACTATATCATTGCTCACAAAATAAAGGAAATGAGGGAAACTGCTATTCTGGATGGAATTCTTATGCATAAAGAGGGTTTATTTAGTGGAAAGAACTGTGGGATAAAATGATGTCATTGTAGGGTCTTTGAAAAGCAAATTTTAATACCCGTTCATAGAGAAGAGAGATATATGACCTTAGAGTTTCAAACTTTTGACAGATAAGAGCCTAACAAGGATAGTGGGGTAGGGTGGGCTCTAAGGACATTAAATAGTGGTTCTGATGGAAAAATTGCAAGTGGCCCTTATTAATATGGAAAAATAAAGGAGCAGTTTATGATTCATGAGGAACACAGTGAGATGTAGGTAGTAAAGGGAATTCATGCAAAGATGAACACACAAAAACAAAACCTCAGTAGAGAAAAACGCCTTGGATAAAATTTCTAATATATTTAGTAAGAAGAAGGAGAAAATTTTTAATGTACTATTTGGGAGTGGTGGTATCTGACTAAAACTAACAAAGTAAAAAATAAAAAGCTACTGTTACATATTTTTTTCCTTTTCATTCTGTTAGGAAACATGAGCTTTAAAGTGAAGAAGGTAGAGTGGTTTTGGAAGGAGTGCAGCCACAGTGACTATGAAGATGGGAGACCACCCTGCTGTTCCAAGTCAGGAGAAATGAAATTGCAGAATTCACTAAGAAGTTTTGAATGAGAAATGCTGGGGATAGGAAGGTGGCAGAACATTTAAGATAAGTAAATAAAATTCTGAATTTTAAAATTTGGAAGAAATCAGATCATAAAAACAATAGATCACTGAGGCTTTGAGGCAATCTTGGCAAAGTTCTAGTAAAAAATATTAAGCAAGGGGTTACTGAGATTCTGGGAAAAAAAGTAGCAGTTACACAGTATGAGGATTAGTTAATTAAGAGAAAGTCTCCACAAGTTTTATTAGGTTTTTGAGTATTGGGTTTGATTTCGGGGGCTTTGACTCGTAAATCAAGAATTCTACACATATAATTCAATTTCAGGTCATTTGTACATTTTAAAATTGGATTTTTAAAATCTTGAGTTGAATTTCTTTTATTCTGGATATTAATCTCTTGTTGGATGACTAGTGGTGCATTTTCTCCCATTCTGTAAATTGTCTCTTTACTCTCACTAACTGCTTTTTTACCTGTGCAGAAACTTCTTAGTTTGTTGTAATTCCATTTTTGAATTTTTGCTTTTGCTGCCTGTGCTTTTGGTGTCATATCCAAAACATCTTTGCCTACACTAATGTCCTGAAGCATTTCCCCTGTTTCCTTCTATTTCTTTGATAGTTTTAGATTTTACATTTAAATATTTGATCTATTTTGAGTTGATTTTTTAATATGGTAAGAAGTAGAAGTCTAGTTTTAGTCTTCTGTATATGTATAACCAACTTTCCCAGAATCATTTATTGAAGCAACTTTCTTCCTCCAATGTGTGTTCCTGTAGACTTTATTGAAAATCTGTTGGCTGTAAATACATAGGCTAACTTCAGAAATATTCTGTTGCATTGGTCTGTTTTTATTCAAATGCCATGTTGTTTTAGTTACTATAGCTTGGTAGTATGTTTTGAAACCAGGTATTGTAGTGCCTCTTCGTGATTCTATGTAAATTTTAAGAGCAATTTTTCTATTTCTGTGAAAAATGTCACTGATGTTTTGATAGAAATTATATTGAATCTGTAAGTTGTTTGGGGTAGCATGGTCATTTTAATAATATTAATTCTTCCAGTCCATGAATATGGGATAGCTTTTATTTTTTTCTTTTAATCAATGTTTTTAAAATTTTCATTGTAGATAACATTCAATTTCTTGTTTAAATTTATTCCTAGATTTCTTTTGTAGTTACTATGAATTGAATTTTTTCCCTTGATTTCTTTCTCAGAAGTTTCATTTTTGGTGTGTAAAAATGTTACTGAAATGGGCAACAAATATGTGAGAAAAAAACACAGAAGTAGAAATTATTAGGAAACTTCAGATCAAAACCATGAGATATCATCTCCCTTTGGTAGAATGACTATTATTAAAAGACAAAACAAATGTAATGAGAACGTGGAGAAAGGAGAACTCTCATATAATTATTAGTGGGAATGTAATTTCATATAGCATTATAGAGAACAATTTGGAGCTTTCTCAGAAAACAGGAAAAAGAACTGTCCATATCTACCAATCCCATTATGGGATATAATCCAAAAGAAATGAAAAGAGTATATTGAAGAATCATCTGCACTCACATGTTTGTTGTGGAACTATGCCAAGACATGGAATCAACTGAGCTATCCTCCAGTAGATAAATGGGTAAAGAAAATGTGGTATATATGCACAATGGAATATTATTCAGCCATAAAAATAATGAAATTACATCATTTGTAGCAACATGTATGGAACTGGAGGCCAATAAGTTACATGAAATAAGTCAGGCACAGAAAGACAAATACTATGTGCTCTCACTTATAGTGAAAGCTCAAAAATTGATCTTATAGAAATAGGAGAATAGTGATTATCAGAGCCTAGGAAGGGGGGGAAAAGGGAAAAGTTTTCATAAAGGATGGTTAAGGTGCAGTTGGATAGGAGGAATGACTATTTATTTATTTATTTATTTATTTATTTTTTATTATAAGTTGTTATAAATGACAACAGAATGCATTACATTTCATACTATACTTATAGAGCACACTTTTACATATCTTTGATTGTATACAAAGTATATTCACACCATTTGTGTCTTCATACATGCACTTAGGGTAATGATATCCATCTCATTCTACCATCTTTTTTTTTTCACCCTTTTGCCCCCTCTCTTTCCCTCCCTCCCCATTGGCCATTCTAGTGTTCCTCTAATCCTCCTCTGCTCCCCATCCCAACACCACTGTGAATGTGAATTGGCCTCCTTATATCAGAGAAAACATTCGGCATTTGGCTTTTTAGGATTGACTAACTTCACTTATCATTATATTCTCCAACTTCATCCATTTACCTGTGAATGCCATGATTTTATTCTCTTTTATTGCTGAGTAATACTCCATTGTGTATATATACCCCATTTTCTTTATTCATTCATCTATTGAAGGGCATCTAGGTTGGTTCCACAGTTTAGCTATTGTGAATTGTGCTGCTAGGTTGAGTATGGTTGAATTAATTAGATATTTCAAAGTAGCTAATAGAGACTATTTTGAGTATTACCAACACTAATTAATGATATGTGTCTCAGATAATAGATATGTTAATTACTCTGATCTGATCAATACACATTGTACACAAGTATTGAAATAAATTTTAAGATTTATTTAAGCATCTGAATCAGAAACTTGGTGGATTTGACAGAGGAGAGATGCGGCAGACTTTACTTCACCAAGCCTTTTAAGTGCTACTGATGCACACCAAAGTTTGAGAGCTGCCAGGCTCCGGAATTTAGCTGAAAAGTAGTCATCAAAAAGCAAAAGTGAGAACACAAACAGCTCTCTTGGCTTACATCCAGGGAACAGCACTCCCGAAGTATACTTGTTGAAGGAACTGGCAGTGTCTAAGCCTGTTCAAGGTGACTAACATAGTTTTCTTGTGTGAGGAATTAATTTATTCTGTCACCACAAAATTTAATAAAAGGCTGAATTTTGAGCAATGAAGAATTTCTAGGGATCCTCCTTATTGCTCCACATGTGGTTCATGGACCAGCAGCATCAGCTTCACATGAGAGTTGTTACAAATGCAGAATCTCAGACTCCATATCAGAGTGATTTATATTCTCATTGAAAGTTTGCACTCACTGCTCTGGCTGAAATACCTTATGCTATATGAGAGGAAACAGTAGTTTAGTAATTTACCAGCAGTCATAGAGCTGGGCAGATACAACCTGAAATTCACAAAGGAAGGATCTCTCCTTTTATTCCAGTTTGTTTGTATCCTCCTTATGTGGGGGAGTCATGAGTTCCCCATCCATAGTCACAAAAATTATGGAGTGGATGCCTTATTGTTGAGAACTGGTAGGGTGAGGATTCCTAAGTTGATTAGAGTCTCAGACTAGAATTTTTTCAACTTTTAAGTGTTTTGTCTTGCCAACATTGCACTTGGAATTTTGGGAGAAAGTGGTAGAGAATTAAAACAACTTTGAAATTTATTGTTATTCTTAAGTGCAGATGACTTAAAGGTATAGATTTCCTAGATAGCAGTTGAGAAGGACAGTTCTGCTCTTCCCAAGAGTCACCTTTCAGGTTTTCTCCAGAGAGACTTCCTGGGTGAATCCTGCAACTGTTTAGTTTCTCCATACACACTTCATTAGGAACCACTGGAGTTGGTAAATGCCTTGGTCTGGTAATTTTAAGTTTCTCAGCTTGACCTTTCTTTCCTCCAATCTGTTCCTAGAATCCTAAGTTCTTCATCGCTAGCTTATGCCCCCACCATGGACTTAAAATTTCTTCCTAAAGATCACACAACTAACTGACAGATTCTCCTTTTGTATGTATGGGTCCTCATCTTCCCTCCTTACCTCAGATCCACATTTTCTCTTTGGGACATACATGCTTCTAGCTGTTCTAGGAAACAGCCAGCAGGGACCGGCTAGATTCTTAAAGACACATCCTTAAGAAGATGTCCCCTCAAGGGATTCCTTCCTTAGCACAGAAGCACCATGGCTACTTCTTAAAATTTAAATTCTGCCCGAAGTAGCACATTCCAAATGCTAGGAATGAAATGTAGGGAAAATTTAAATTAGGAGGAACATAAAGATAACCAAAAATGAGAATGCCCAAGGTGAGAGTTGGTCATGGTTGATAAAGATCAGGTTATGTAGAAGGCCACACTTGAAGGAAGACTTCAGGATTAGTTAAATAAACAATTTTTGGGTATCCTAAGATAAGTTTCTTTGGCTTGTGACACGTGGACAGAAGGGATTTTAAGTTCCTCTTAAACACACTAGATGAGTCTCTGAGTTGGAAGATGAAAATGAGTAGGATTTTGTGGACTCATGTGCTTCCTTCATCTCTACTTTGGCTAAATCCATCAGGGGGCTGATGAAATTATTGCTGATGGTTGTTTGGGGAGTCTAAAGTTGTAAATGCATCCAAGAATCACATCTTTAGGGAACTTGGTTCATGATGACTTTGCTTCCTTATGTAGTTCTTGCAGAAGCCCTGATTAGAGAGTCGGCGGAGACCGTTTGTTTACATTGGAAATGCCTTCCGGATCTCGCTCGCCTTAAAATCTCACGGGACTTGATACGAGATAGAAAAAACTTTGTACCAGAGGAAATAACCAGCAGGCGCCATTCTCCTGCCGGACCACATGATAGTGGGATCTTGCCCAGGAGAATTAAATTAATCTTTTCTTTTCTATTTTGTCTTCGAGTTCTTTCCACAGCTTTGCCGTAACTTGCCCGCAGCCGGTTACAAGTTCTAAAATTCATAATTATATAGAATGGAGTTGGCAAACTAAAGCCCATAGGCTACATCTGGCCAAAGCAGCCTATTTTTGGCCTAAGAATGGTTTACATTTTTAAAGGTGGTATAAAGAAAAAGAAAAAGAAGGAGGAGAAGGAGGAGGAGGAGGAGAGACAGAGAGCACATGTGGTCCTTTACAGAAGGTCTTTTGATCCCTGATGTAGAATTTACTTACCACAAAGCTATTCTCAGCAAGCCAAGAGCCAAAAAGTGTTTTGGTTTAATTCACATTTGATAAAATCTATTGTAACTTTTTATTTTATTTCTTATTTTATCTATATTTCCCAGTACTACATTCATTTTGCACTTTTAACTGCATGAGGAAATTAGGAATGTTTCTGTTTATTTCTGAAATTAAATCAATTAAATAATGTATCAATACAGGTGCATTATTATTAACTTGCTAATGTAGCCATTTTAACTGGCTGAGAATTTTAACTATTCACATTTACCCATTCATATAGCATTCATTCTTTCATTCATTTTATTCAGCAATACTAAGTGGGTACCCAAAATGTACTTGACTTTGGAATAAAGAGGGAAAACAGAAAGTCTAGAGAAAGTCAAAGAGCAAAGCAGAGTAAGCCAGCATGGGGATAGAAATTTATATCAACAATTATAGTACGTGGTATTTTCATCTCTCCATGTTAGTTATAAATGTGAATGCTAAGGGAATGTGTGAGAAGAGGTGCTTAAGTCTTGCTGGAAGTTTGAAAGTTTGAATTGAATTGAAGTAAGTTTAAATTTAAAACCAAGGTCAAAGTCACACTGCCAAGTGGAACCATGATTTGTTGAGGAAAATCAAAGTAATTTCATATGGCAAAAAGATAGGGAGCCCATGTTAATAAGAGCCAAAGGATAAGATAAGAAGGGTCAGATAATGAGAACTTAAAATACTGTGCTAGAAATTAGAATTTATTATAGAGATAAGTAGCAACTGAAATATTTTATTTATGTATGTATTTTGGTACTGGGGGTTTAACTCAGGGAAGCTTTACCACTGAACTACATCCCCAGTCCTTTTTTATTTTTTATTTTTTGAGACACAATCTCACTAAATTGCTGAGGCTGGCCTCAAATTTGTGATCCTCCTGCCTTAGCCTCCAGAGTCACTGGGATTACTTACACATTCGTGCCACTATGCCCACTAGAATGAAAATATTTTAGTATCTGAGTGGCATTATCTATGATAAGCATTTTCATAAAGTCCCTCTGTCTTTCCCCATACAGGATGGAGAGAGTGGCAAACAAGGTGGTAGGGTTAAAGGAGACACTGGGGTGAGGACTGTAACTAAAGTTACAGTCAGGTGACAATGAAAAGAATCACTTGGATGATATTGCTATCATGACCAATTGGATATGAGTAATAGGGAGTGGGAAGAATCAAAGATGACTTGATGGTTTCTGTTGGAAAAACAATAGGGTGTCATTAATGAGATAGCAAATGCAGAAGAAACAAGGTGGGGGGAAAAGGGAAAAAAGGATGCATGATGATGAATTTAACTCTAGATATGTGAAGTTTGTTTTTTTAAATTAATTAATTAATTAATTAATTAATTAATTTTAATTAGGTATATGACAGCAGAATGCATTTTGATTCATTGTACACAATTGCAGCACAACTTTTCATTTCTCTGGTTGTACATGATGTAGCATTGTACCATATGCTCAGTCATACATGTACCTGGGGTAATGATGTCCATGTCATTCCACCATCTTTCCTGCTCTCAAGTTTGTTATTTCTATGGGGCTTTCAAAGGATAATTATTAGCAGGTGCTAAATATATGGATGTGGAATTCAAGAGAGAGAGGTCTGGGTTGTAGGTAAACATTTTGAAAGTTCTTTCTTTTAGAGATGATTCTTGTCTATTTACATATTGTGTGTGTATACTATATATATATATATATATATATATATATATATATATATATATATATATATATGCACACACACATACACACACACACACTAACTTTAACATTGGTTTAAACAAAGATTGCAACCTGCTTCTGGTTTCTAGCTTACCAGAGTATGTCTCAGTGTATTAGCAGCTCTGCAATATAGTATCTTTCCTCCTACATCAGTTAGCAAATTGTAAACTCCTCAAAGACAAGGGCTCTGCTCTTTTAATCTAAGGCCCTGGTGCCAATTGAGTGATTGGCACAGAATGGTAAATCGATAAATGTTTGTCAAACCAATAAATGAATGGGTCAGTCAGATGTGACAAAGCACAATTATTATATCCCATGGTGAATGTTTGTAATAGTATTAACATAGTACTCTGGGATGCCGAGGGGTTGGCCCTGTCTGGGTATGTCTGGGAAAGCATCGTGTATCATTTCTTTAGAGATTAATTACAAGTCACATAGAGAAGAGAGAGGAAAATCACTCCAGGAATTGGGATGTGCTTGCAAAAGCAAGGAGAATACAATGACATTCTGAAAATTTAATGTGTCTGGAAAATATGGTGCAAGAGGTTGTACATACATAGAGAAAGGAAGGAAACTGTGGGGCTGGTATAGGGCTTTTGGCACCTTTGGGATTTAAGAAAGCAGCTCAGAAGAAAATGGGAACAGAGCAGGGATAGGAGACAGGTCAGCCACTCTAATGAGGCCTTGTCCATAGAGGTCTGAAATAGGTCTGAAATGCCTCATGACACTGAGGCACAAAGTGGCATTTGTTGGAGGAGTACTGGCTGGTATTTTTAAAGTGTTAAAAGAACTTAAATAAATTCCTGTGATTTGAGGCAGGTGGAAAAGCTTTAATATAGAGGCGGTGAAAGCCAAGTGTCCTGAGCAGGAGCTCAGGAGATGAGGATTCTATTGATCTTATTTCCAGCTCTTAAGCCCCAAGCTGTAAAACCTTGGGCAGATGCTTCCTTGTCGTGGATCTGAACTCCTCTAGGGATCCCTGTTAATCAACTTTGTTTCCCCAGCTTCAGCAGAGAGCCTGGTTCATACTAAAGCTCAATAAAAGATTGTTAAATAGAATAGGACTTTGTCTCATTTATAAAATGAAGCAGTTAGATTAAAACAAGACAATCAACAAGAAATACTCAGGTCTTGACATTCATGGCCTTAATTTCTAATTTTTAATAACATTGACAAATCCATAAAAGATGAAGATATCATATTTGTGTATTGCTTAACTATTTACAAAATGCTTTCACGTATTTTATCTCAATAAAATCTAATAACCCCAAGAGCTAGATTTAATCGCCTGCATTTTAAAGAGGAAACTGAAGGTTGCCACAGGAGCTAAACAGTAACAGAGCATGGATTAAAACCCAAATCGCCTGATTGCAAATTGAATGCTTTTCCCAACCACCACATGCCTTCTCCCACCATTTGTAAGAACCAAAATGTTCTTGCCTGTGTCAGTCATCTCTTTAGAGCATTCACCCCCACCCCACCCCCTGGAATATGACATTGCAATGTAGCCTGTTGGCATTTTAGATGAGAGAATGTGGCTTATTTGATGACTCTGAAGCAGAGCCAATAGGTCTAGTAATAAAAATAATAATGGCATTTTGAAAACCTCTACTCTTTCAATTATCAGCTGTGACAGTGACTAAACATTTGCAAGGGTGCGACCTTCTACCTGAAATCATGAGGAGCCCATGCATAGAATCACTTGCAGAGATAACTAAGCACATGCATTGTGCCACTGTGCCTGCCTTGAGTTTCTTCAGGAAGTTTAATTTTAACACTGGAATCAGCTTTACTGATATGGCTTTACATGACTAGGTAAGTTGAATATAAATGAATCCAAATTCTAAGAGAGCACAGAAAAACCCAGTTTCAAACATTCTATCTGGAGTTCTTTGGGTAAAGGCTCAATTACAGTAAATTAAGCAGCCAGCTAGCAAGGGTAAAAGAGTTAGTAGGCAAATACAATGTGCTCTTTTACAATAGCTTCAGGAACTATAGGTCAGCTTCTACTTCTGTTGGGAAAATAACATTAGGGGGACATTTGTAAAGGGCCTATCATTGTCTTGATAAGTTGATACTGAAACTGGTAATCAGTGAAATTGGAGGCATCCTATTTCTTGTTTGAATAGAAGAGAGGCAGAGGCACAAAGAGAGAGTCCATCTCAATTTGTCCTAGTATTTCCTGATTCAGATCTCTCAAGCTAGTATCTCTTACTTAGTCATACCTTAGGTGTAGCTTCCAGGGAAAGTCGATGATATAGTACACGATAAGAAGTAATTATAGGAGATTGGATTAGCTGATTTTTTCCTTTATGAAAGCAGTCACACACAATAGAAGTTCTTATTGCATAAACAAATGGAAAAATCTGTAAGTGAATTCCTGAAATACATCTTGGAAAATATGAAATTTTGTTTGTAAGGCAGTGCAGTATCTTTCAATTACTAAACCCTCAGGTACTCTGCTGTGTAAGTTTCTAGAAGGGAAAACCAAAACCATTCAAAATCCTGTTAAACCCATGGTTTTTCACAGGGGGAAAAAAAGTGTTAGCCTGCTCTGTTTGAGACGTCTGGGTATACATATGCTTAGTTACAAAGGGGTTCTGGTCCACAGCTAACGGGCCTTGCTTTAGTTAGGAATAAGTTTTAGGTTCTTCTTCTTCTTTTTTTTTCCTCCTGTTTTTGATGACTCTGTCTAGTGAACAAGTATTTCTGTGCTTAGACCTGGGAATTGAAACACAGACACCAATGCTGCAATTGTCTCCTCCTTATACAAGCCACTATTGTCTACTGAGTAAAGACTACACCCTTGCTATTAATTCTTCCCTTAGATTTCCTACTTATTGCAAAGGGAGTACTATGACCAAATTAATGGCAGAGAATGTCCCCAGGTACTTGGAGGCTTGCAAGTTGTGGTTCTCAAAACCATGAATTAGGCAGTCACAATATATGGGCACAAGTGACATCCGAAAGCATTTTAACCCTTTATCTTCCAAAGTTATGGTCAGAGATGCCCCAGTGTGGTTATCATTTATTTTCTGCCTGAAATTTCTTCTTCCCTGTAACTTTGTGCTCTGAATTTAATATTGTGCTATTATGTTTCTCTGAGGATGTGCTGTATATACTGTTGAATAGCAATGAATATCATTGTGCAGCCTCTGATCAGACAATCATTTCTTTCTCGCCTGCAGGGCCTCACATACTACACAGCTAGTCAGGAAGCTGGGTGATTCTCTCTCTCCCTGCCCCAGTTTATCTGTAGTACATTTATTCTGTAGTTTATCTGTAGTATATTGTGAGCCCAAAGTACTTATGTAAGACCTCAGACTCTTTGGGTAAAAGTAGTTCTAAAACAAATGATGATCTCTCATACTTACAAAGTTATGGGGTCCCTTTTACATTATAAGTCTTTCTTTGATCTTCATAGCAAACATGAAGGCAGACTGGTTAAACATATTGTCCACAGATGGATATAATACATTCTCATGACTAACAGGACAGTGCTTCATCTGATGACTATTTTATTTCAATGTGTTTTAATTCTAGTTCTGCCACTCAATGGCAATGTAACCAGTATAACATTTTGGTTTACATAATTCTCCTTTATTTATCTTTAGATTATATTTAGGTTTAATTTCATCAAAGAATAATTTTCTAGTAAATAAAAATCCTTATAACTTGTAGCAAAACAATTGGTTTTACATAATTTTGAAAGTTAAGAAATCTTTTTATGTAATTAGCCATCATTTCATGTGTGTCTGTGTGTGAGTGTGTGTGTGTGTGTGTGTGTGTGAAGTCTTTGTTGAGGTCACTGTTTTATATTTTTAATAATATTTATGGTTTCCTTTTGATTCTTATTTGATGAGTACTGCTACCAAAATATTTCTGTATTAATTTTTTTAAAAATAGCAGTGATAAGCCCATATATGTTAACATAATTAGTATATTTAATGAAAAATAACTGTATTGTGAAAGACAAAAATTGGAGTGATAGTATTCTGATTTTTTCTTTTGTAAATCTCTTTAATGTCTAGATTAAAGGAAAATAACTGAATTTGTATACCCGATTCTTCATGTAATTTTCTGTGATTTTTTTCTCTGCTTGGTGTTCATTTGTGTAGGTAAACTGGAGTTACTCAACCATTATCCAATTCTTGGGCATTCATTTTGTTCCTAGTTTTCTGTTTTGTTTTTGCCACCATAAATAATTCTGCAATAAACATCCTTATGCATTAAAAAAAGAAAGCATCAGATAAAAACTTCTTCTGAGTCTGCTATTTATTAAGAGCCTATAATGTAAATAAGATCTTTCCACATGTATTAACTCATTTGACTCCTACATGTCCTGAACAAGCCAGACTCAGCTTGAGTTAATGACTGCTGATTTATATTGTAAGCTGTGGGCCAAGGAGGCAGAGGCAGGACTGTGGATTTCTATCTTTTGCTCTCTGTATCTGGTGTGCAGAATTCTACTCGGCAGTATCCAGGGTCCTGCCATTTAGGTGACACAGCTGGTCCTGGGACCATAGTGCTGTGCCTCTGGAGGTCATGAGCCGCTGGTTTAATGCCCACTCACGACCTGAACCAACGCTTTCCCTTTAGATCTCAGGAGCAGGTTGGATACGGCTGCAGTACCACGTTATGGACACTGATAAATTGTTTCTTCCTTTAATCTTAAATCCTTAGGGAGTCACATGGCGGGGGATGGGGAGTGCTCCTCTCCATGGATTTCTGTATATTTTTTCCTGGTCTCAGGCTCGGGAATATACTATTGTTAAGAAATTCAAAATAGTCTGTGTTTTATAAAAATCAAAATGACATTCCTGTGAGGTTGGCAAGGGAGCAAGCCTTTCTCTTTCATGGATGATGAAATCAGCTCATAGAAACATTAAGTAAAATGCTCAAGATCACACAAGTAGTACACACCATCCGTGTGAGCAAGTAGGGCTGTGGAATCAAAAGTGCCACTAACGTTCCTGGGGCCATTCCTTTCATCTGCCTTGGCTTTTGTGGAGTAGAGCATGTTACTGAAAACAGACTTTCATGTTCTGAGAGGTCTTAAAATGCAGATTTGATGAACACTCTACTTTCACACTGTTCAGAACTGTTCTTGAATTCTTCCAACTGAAACTCCTGTTTGCATCATTTTATATTGTTTGTACTCTTTGAATACGATGTAAGGCAGCTTAGGAGAGACATACATATAACACCACTATTAAAATAGGAACAAAAATGCACAATAAAATCCAAGTAAAAGAACAAGGAGAATTTTCTTTCCCACCTGTCTCCCTTCCTACTTTTCCTTCCTGAGTAATTCAGTCCAAAAGCTGCTCTGTGGGGTTGACCAAGGCAGGTATCTATGGGCAGGGGCAGTAGTAGCCTGGCATGAGTTGTTAGTGTTTTCATGGAATGAAAAGGATGTCCCCACAGGTGGATGATGGCAGTGCCCTGGATGGGGTGATGGAGACTTGGTGAGGAGATTTAGAGACACAAGAGAGACTGAATTATTAATAAATAGAGGACGGATGATACACTTGTTCTATCAGTTAATAAAATAAAAATAATATAAATCAGGGTTTTAATTGCTGGAAAAAGGAGTAAAATATATAAAAGATGAAAGCTGGAATAAATTTGTTGGATTGGACTCATTAAGTATATGTGCCTGGGAGCAATAACACCCCAACAATGAGGAATGTGTTTAGTTCCCAGGTCTTGGTTTCCTAACATCATTCTCCAATTTAAAAATAAAAAATTCTTGGAAAGAAGGTTTTACTGGGTCCAGGCAAGTAAAAGATAACCCTGGTACTTCTTGTGCTAGAAACTAAGGAAATGCTTAAAGAATGAGGACGTTGCAAACCACCCTAGATGCCAGCTTGAAAGAACTCTGACTTCCCAAATCTGGGATAGTTTGGGCCTTAAAATCACAACTATTCATACAAATATATAAAATGAATGGTAAAAGAGAAAGCTTTTCTTAACAAAAGTAGAAGGAATGATTGAATTAGACTATTAATACGTATTGAATTAGAAAGTCATCATTTGTCAAACACCAGTGGGTAGAAATTTGATCAGGAATGGTATATTTACCTAGTTTCAGAGTATGATCCCCTTAATAACTACCACAAAGAAGACAAAAGGAGGAAATTTACAATGGGAAACCTGGTTAACTTCACCTTAAATGATTAAAGTTAGCATCACAAAAAATGAAACATCTCAAAATCAGGGACTGTCTGATTAGATGTGAAAAGAAAAATATAGCATACTTTCTGTAATGTTTCTGCCAAAATAAAAAAAAGAACCCTGAATCTAATCATAAGGAAATATCAGACAAATCCAAATTGGCCGACATTACTGAAATGGGCCTGTATTATTCAAAAGTGGCAAGGTCATGAAAGTCAAGGGAAAAAATGAGGAACTGTTTGAGAATGAAGGAGACTGAAGAGACACAACAGCTAATGTAATGCATAATTTGGGGCATCTTTTTGTCACTAATGACATTATGGGAACAACTGGTGAAACTTGAGTGAAATCGGTGGATTTTATGATGATAATGTATCAATGTAATTTCCTGCTTTTGATGGCTTTATTGAGGTTATGTAGGAGAATGTCTTTGTAGGAATTACATACTAAAATATTCACAGGTTATGGGGAATCACATTGGTAAACTTACTTTCAAGTGACTCAGAGGAAAATATTTGTTTATTTTTTTGTATTGTACTTGCAATTTTTCTATGGTTTAAAAAATATCTCAAAGAAAAAAACGTAAAAGAAAAGGAAGGATTTTGTTAAAATGCCTTGTTAAAATTGTAGTCAGATTGAACATATAATTTAGCTTTGAGTTTTCAGCAGTCAATGAACAAGGTAAACAATGATGCCAGGAATAAAACAGTTTGTTAAGAGGATTCAACTTTCTTTTTACCAAAGTCCCTGAAAAATAGAGGTATGGAGTTTCTATTGCTGACACCTAGTTAGTTATAATTCTTCCACATGATGGCTTAACTTGCATAAGCAGTTACTTTTTATAATTTTACTTTCTTTATAGATGATTTTCCTGCTAATTTTAGTCATATTCTGAAATAGTTTAGTTTCTAGATAAAAATATTTTCTACATTAGGTTCAAGCCATCCTTCTATATACCCTGTCATGCATTTTGTTTCCATTTATTCTGAAAAGGAGTATTGGATGCTGGAGTATGTGGAGTGTATATTTAGAGAGAGAAAAAAAGAACCCCTCCTGACATTTCCACTTCAAGATAAATATTTTTGATCTAAATATTTCTGTGCCATGACTTATTTATTTGGGGAGCTGTTTTAGTCAACTTTTGTGTTGTTGTGACCAATATACCTGACAAGAACAATTGTAAAGGAAAAAAGTTACCTTATACTCATCGTTTCAGAGGTCTCAGTGCATGATTGGCAGACTCCACTGCTCAGGGCCCAAGGTGAGGCAGAACAGCATGGTGGAAGGTTGTGGGGGAAGAAGAGGGCTCAGGGCATGGCAACAAGGAAGAAGAGAGAGACCTCTGCTCACCAGAGATAAAAATATAAACCCAAAAGTAATGCCCCCAGTGACCCACCTCCTCTAGCCTCTTTACACCTGCCTGAAGTTACTGCCCAATTAATCCATATGGGTGGATGAACTGATTAGGTTAAAGCTCTCATAACCTAATCATTTCACCTCTAAACTTTCTTGCAATGTCTTACACATGAGCTTTTGTGGACACCTCATACCTGAACAATAACATTGTGCCTCTGCTCCCCAAAAGCACATGTCTATATCTCATAATGCAAAATACATTTAGTCTGTTTTCAAGAGTCTCCATAGTCTTACCAGTCTTACCCAAAAGTCCAAGTCCAAAGTCTCCTGAGACTCAAGGAAAACTCTCAGCATGAGCCCCTGTAAAAATCAAAAGCACGTGACATGTATCCAATATGTAATGGCATAGAGTAAACATTTCAATTCTACAGGGGAGAAATAGGGACATAATGATGTCCAGCTGGCAAAGAAGTCCTGTAGCTTCATATCCAGCTTTTGGGGCACATGGCATCATGATGTTCTCCCCAAAGAGCTTGTGAAGCTCTTCATCTGTGACCTTCATGGTTGTAGCTCACAAGATTTCTCTCTCTTGCTTGTTTTTACTCTATTCCTACAGCTTTCCTCATCAGACATCACCAAGGAACTGTCATCTCTTAATCTCAGGCGTCTCCACTGCAGCTTTAGGTTCCTTCTCACATCTTCATGCATCACTCTCTTGGGGGCTGTCCACAGAGACTCTGATCCTGCTGCCCTTTGCCCAGGTATTTCTGTGAAATCTCTGTGGAAACATCCATGAATTCCTAACTCCGGCATCCTGCATTCCCAGAGAACAAGAACCATGCGGTTGATGCCCAGTCCTGCCACAATCTTGAGCAGCAGCTAAGCTCAATGGGCCAATGGCTGCAGAAGCCTTTGAATGCCTGGGTGACTGAGTATGGTGAGCAAACTTCCTAGGCACCCCTGTACAAGCACAGTGTCCCCTTTGTCTCTTCTCAAAGGAATTTTTACTTTTACACCATTGAGTCTGAGATTGGTGTGGTCTTGCCAATACCTGAGCTGCCCTCAAGCCATCTTTCCTATTGTCTTTGTCTTTAGCCTTTCTTTAGTGACTATAATGTCTTTAACAACCACATCTCCTTTAGCTCCATATTACTTGTACTTTTCTGGTCCAGTTGCAAGTTTTTCAAATTTTTCTGCTGTGCTTACGATGATCACAGTTAACTTGACTAAAAACTGCCAGCAACATCTATGCTACTGACTGAATGCTAGACTGCCTAGAAATTTCTTCCACCAGACTAAATAGTTCATCGCCATTAAATTCAGCCTCACAGAAAGTCTCAGGACATTGGCCAAATGCAGGCAACTTCTTAGCTAGAACATAAATGAATGGCCTCTAGTTCAATTTCCAATAGAGCTTTGCTCCTCTGAAACCTCATAAGCCCAGTTTCTACTGTCCACAGTACTATTAGCATGGCAATGGTCTTTTTAAAAATTTGTTCTAATTAGTTATTCATGACAGAAGAATGTATTTCAATTCATTGTACACAAATGGAGCACAACTTTTCTTTTCTCTAGTTGTATACAATATAGAGGTGCACCATATGTGCAGTCGAAATGTACCTAGGGTAATGAGGTCCATCTCATTCCACCATCTTTCCTGCCCCCATGCCCTCTCCCCTCCCAACCTAGATGCCCTTCAATAGATGAATGGGTAAAGAAACTGTGGTACATATACACAATGGAATATTACTCAGAGAATAAAATTATGGCATTTGCAAGTAAATGGATGGAGTTGGAGAATATCATGCTAAGCCAATCCCCAAAAAACCAAAGGTCAAATGTTCTCTCTGATAAGTTGGTGGTGATTCATAATGTGCGCGGGGCAGGGGGGAACATGAGAAGAATTGAGAACTTTGATTGGGCAAGGGGCAGGCAAGGGTCTTTTGAGCACCCATCAGAATCACCCATTAAGCTCAATTTAACAACATTCTAAAGTTTTTCTAGCTTCATCTCTAAACTTTTCAAACCACTCCCACCCCCAACCTGCTCCAAAGGCTTCTGAACCAAATGGTCAGGTTAGTCTCAGCAATGACCCTACTTCTCAGTACCAAGTTTTGTTTTAGTCATCCTTTTCTTTGCCACTGAGACCAAAAGACCTAACAAGAACAATTTTAGAGGAGCAAAACTTTATTTGGCACCCAGGGTTTCGGTCCTTAGATACCCAACTCCATTGTCTTGGGTCCACGGTTAGGATTTTAGGCAATGATTATATCATTGGGGCTCTGACCTTATCAGATGGATTAATCCATTGATAGATGAATGGACTACTGGGAGGTGGGACCTAGTTGGAGGAAGTAGGTCATGGGAAGTACCCTGGAAGTGTAGCCCCTTCTTCTTCTTTTTCTTTATCTTTCTCCATCCCAGCTGCCAAGAGCAGAGCAGCTTTCCTCTACCACACCCTTCCTCCATGATGCTCGGCTACATCTCAGGCAAACAGCAGTGGAGTTGACTGACCATGAACTGAGACCTCTGACACTGTAAACCAAAGTAAATCTTTCTTCCTCTAAGTTATTTTTCTTAGATGTTTTGGTCATCACAGCAACAAAAGCTGACAAATGCAATATCTAAACTTTTTAAGACAAATATAAGGAATGAAGTATTGCTTTCAGTCTTCAGTACCTGACCACTAGAAAGTATTTGCTGCAAAGACCTAGCTACTTCCTGTTTTCAAATTAGGCACCCTTCCTGTTTTCCCATTAGATTCCAATCCACCAAGGCATTTTAAGGTAGTGTGTACATTCTAGGACCACTTGTCATGTGTAACCTCACAAATAACCTCAAGTTCTTTCTGAAAGTATTATTATTCTTCCTATAATTTAAAATTTCATGCGAGGTCCTTGACAGTTCCAGAGGCATATGATTCATAGTGGGTTGTGTTTCAGTCTTAACTGAGAATATGTCATTCTCCTGGCAATCATATAGAACCTGTGTAACAGAGGAATCTGTGTTCAAGTTATCCTGGGGTTTATACCATTATCCTTCTCCTGGCATTATGGGCATATCCAGAAACTTGGATTTGAACTCAGATGGATTTAAATTTTAGTGCTAGGGGCTGGGGTTGTAGCTCAGTGGTGGAGTACTTGCCTAGCATGTGTGAGGTACTGGGTTTGATTCTCAGCACTGCATATAAATAAATTAATTAAATAAAGGTTCATCAGCAACCAAAAAAGTTTGAAAAAAAAATTTAGTGCTAATCTGTTTCTAAATAATTATACATTCTTGCAGTTTGGATCCAGAATTTCCCCCAAGGTCTCATGTGTTGAAGACTTTTTGGACTCTAATGAAGCAATGTTAGGAAATGATGGGATCTTGAGGACTCTGGCCTCATCAATGTATTAATCCATTTGATGGTTAACAATTTGAATGTACTACTGGAAAGTGGTAGAAAACAGAAGGAGGTAGGACATGTTTGGAGGAAGGTGATCACTAGGGGTATGCTGTTGGGGACTATATTTTGTCTGTGGCCCCTCCTCTCTCTCTCTCTCTCTCTCTCTCTCTCTCTCTCTCTCTTTCTCTCCACTTCCTGGATGCCACAAACTCAGCAGCTTTCTTCTGTCATATCCTTTCACCATGATATTCCACCTCACTTCTGACCCAAAGCATGGAGCTAGCTGATCATGAACTGCAACCTCTAAAACCATGAGCCAAAATAAACTTTTCCTCCTTTAAGTTATTTTTATTGGGTATTTCAGTCATGGTTATAAAATGCTAACACATGTATGCATGCATGTATATGGTTCCTACTTCATTAAAACATAGTAAAGGAAAGAAAAGAAAATAGAAGGCTTTAAGTGACTGACTCTGGTCCTAGCTTTGCATGATTTAAATTCCCCAGTTCTTTATTTCCTCAGCTGTAAAAAATCAGTGATATTAAAATATACCTCATAGGACTGATTATAATGCTTAACACATATAACAGTTCTTAGACAGTAAAGAGTTATTACGTATAAAGTCATTTTAGCAATTCCTGGCTCAGAGGAAGGCCTTATAAATTGTTATTATTTTTATTGCTAATATATTTAAAGTATTGATACATAGTTAGTATTCAATAAATGATGTTTCCCTTCAATTTCTTAAAAATATAATAAATATATAGAAATTTTATTTACTTTTGCTCCAAAGGATCAATATAGCTATTTGTGATCAGAGATGTATCCTCCCACATTGCTGTAGAAGATTGGAAGCTACACTGGGCATTTTCCTTGGACTTTGGGATGTTGCCAATAGTGATGTAATGTACTGTTGATATACTGGTAAGTTGATCTGCAAGCTATATTCAACATATGGATAATATTCATCTTGTTATATTGTTTCTGTACAAGCAATATTTATCCCTCAGGATAAGAAATCATCCATGTGGAATAAATAATATTTTCTCTCTGTAGGTGTAAGGAATACTATATAAAATGTAAGGAATGACAAATGTTTGGTTGAAAGTTTTGCAGTAATTTGAGAGTTTTGAATATTTTTGAGAATAGTTTGGTGTTCTCTCCTTTTTGGTTATCAAGATTCACTGGTATTAATGCTTGAATATGTTCTATGGAAGAGCAATTCATGAAATTATGTCACTGTGAGAAGCTTGTTGTCTTCTATTCCGTGTATCAGAGACAATGGCCTATAGCCAGCCCCAAACCAGCCAGCCACTTACTTTTGTACATCCTATGAACTCAGAATAATTTCAAATACTTTTGAAAAAAAAATCTAAGAGTATGCAACAGAAATTGTAGTATGGTCTGCTAAGCCTGAAATATTTATTGTCTGACCCTTTGAAGAAAGTTTGCTGACCCTTGCTCTAATCCATCTTTCCCATTAAAACAAACAAACAAAAATAGAGAAAATTGAGGCCAAAGGAGGTTATGTAGTTTACTCAGGATAACAGCTCATGGGAGCAGACCTAGAGCTTGAGCCCACTTTCTTGACCCCTGGTTTTAGGCTTTGGCAGCAGTATCCTGCTGTTTCAGCAGTTTTCCTTCATAGGATCTGTCATGAAGCTGGTCATTGAAAAAGTGAACACCAATATTTTAAACATATGTGGCATCTCCTTCCTGAAGAGTTTAAGGTAACTTCACTATTTTTTGAACCAATTCTTCCACTGCAGGAGTTGCTTCTGGATGGAAACCTGGACCATTAGGGAGCAACAGGAATGTACGCCATTAGCTTATTACATAGTATCTGGATTAATAATGTCTTTAAAAGGCAATAAAAAGATATTTAACCAGTTTCTAAGAAGCAACAAGATATTTAATATAAGAATTATGTACCATCTTTAGACTCCTAATTGAATTGTCCAAAGTCCAAACTAATGGTTCTAGTTCTTCTGTGTTAATCTAAAGGTTCAAGCCTTGCTAGATAAATTTGGAGGGGTTGTGATGGTGGGGTCTACAAGTTTCTTTGGGACACACTCAAGACTCCTGCTCAATTTTCATGAAATTATCGTTCTGAACTTAAACAATGGATGTTTGAAGTATCAGGGAAACTGCATGCTCCTGAATGGATTCTCCAAGCTTGTCAATTCCAAAAAAATCTGTTTGTTGAGTAGAATATAAATTTTTGGTTCATTTTTTCCTTAAGATATTTAGAATAAAGCATCCTTCAGAAAAAAATTGTTCATTAATTTATATTTGTCTTTTTAATTTCAACCTCTTCTATTCCTAAAACAAAATATTAAAAATTAATATGATATGTGAAACAATTATGTCTATAAATTTACAAAGAAATTGCTAACTTATTTAGCTTATGTTGCCTAATATGCTTCCTACTCAACATATTCACTTTAAGTCTAGTTTTCTCATGAAATCAATTTTTTAATTTTAAAAAATACATCAAGAGCTTTAAATAAAAATTCCAAACTAGATCTATTATTGCTGTAGCTTTGATCAGAATTTATTCTTTGCATATGTTTAGAATGGAAATTTGGATGTAATTGGGGGCATGCATTTGCTTCTGATTCAGTGGAAATTCCTTTATTGATCTAATAATAGGCAGGTGGACTTCCTAGAATGTCTTTTCAGGCTTTTCTACCATAAACATTTTGCAGATCAGCTGAGTGATGGTAAGGAGCACTGTACCTAGGGGGATCATAAAATATTGCTCAAGGATCTGAAAAACATGTAAATTTGAGTGCATAAAAATACTCTTTAAGAATTGATACATATTTTTCAAATGAGTGATTTGAATTGAGACTTAAATATTCCATATGTTTATTTACAGGAATATCCTAATATACTGTAAATTATAGTATTGATAATATGTCTTGTGATTTAGAATATCTATAGTTTAGTACGTTAAAGCTGAACCTTTTAGTCATCCAATATATGTATTATTTTCTGAGTCCCCTAATTCAATGGGGAAAGAAAAGCAATAGGTATGACTTTTCAACTTATGAAAAAATCAGTGAGATGCATTGTACCAGACACAATATGCTTCAACCTGCACTGTTCAAAAATTAAGGTCGGTGTTATATAGACACACATGTTATGAAACTGCAAAGGGCATGATGAGTATCAGAGAAAATTACTATATGTGTAATTGAGCAAATTGTGGGATATATTCCATGTCTTGGTCATACCTAGGTTAGAAAGCTATTTAAAGCCTGCTGCTTCAGCCACAGACTGTTTATTCCTCACATGATGCTAATCACAGTGATTGTGCTTGTCTCTGTTATGTCTGGCAAAGCAACATGTAAGAAGTCAGCTCTGGCAGGACAGCCAGTTGAATACACATGGCAGAAACAAAGATCCATTAAGTTAGGTATCTTTTCCAGCCCCTTCATTAAGTTTCTCAAATTGTTGGAAATAAAATTAAATCTAAATGCCTGGGTATCTTTGATACTTGCCAAAATTTGTTTGATTTTTGGAAAAACCAAAGCAAATGATTGTTTTTATATTGTTTAAATACATCTAAATACACCTTTCTTTCTTATTGTGTCCTATACCTCCTTGCCATTACAATTTTGGCTAATTTCGATCCTGGAGAGATGGAAATCTTATCGAGGAGCTACAGGGTCAAGGCTCCTAATGGACCCACTAAGCTTAATAAAATGACTCCCTTGAAATTCTTCCACACAAGCTTTTTCCAGAGAAGGGCTGGATCTTCAGACAGCTACTAAGCTCATTCCAATAAAAACCATATGCCAAACTGGTGTTCTAGTCTCAGATACTTGTTTCAGAATTATCTTCCATCCATAACTATTTCTCGGACTACACATAGTCCTATCTAAGAATAATCTCTTATGAGTAAGGGACATGTTAACACTAAGATGGGAATTTGTTAGATCAAACCCCATTTTATAGGTACAAAGCCAAGGCAAAGCATGTTGCTTTTCTGAAGTCAATAAGTGAGAGCTTTGTGGGAAAAACTATAATTTATCAGCAAACACAGAGGCCTAAAATATTTTGGGGGGCTGTTGTTGGTACTTGAAGCCATTGCACTCTCTAGATAAGGACATAGTCCATACAGAATCAAATGTTTAATATTATTTTATTATTTATTAAAGGGTGTGATTTGTAGCTATTTTATAAATTAATTAGACCTAACTGAGGTTGGTCTTAAGTCTTTAAGAATAGTATCATGATTCTTATTTGATTCACAATACTTGTAATTATTACCCTAACATTGAGGAGCTATACAGTTGTAGTGTTACTTAGAACACTAGTGTTCCTAAAATGTTTCAATTAAGTATTTCTTTAATTCTAACCATGTGATAGGGATTTGTTTTTTGGTAACAAGTGACTAGGACATTTAAATTTTAATGTCTCTATGCACTTAATAGTTCCATGCATTTATTGCCACAATGTAAACAGTCTACTATTGAATGGTTACCTAGTTTTTCCCATTGATTTCCTATCCAGTATGATACTATGATTGTATATTTACTTGGTGTTGCTCTTTATTATTCCCCTGGATATTAACTGTACTATTTTAAAGCATTTAATTCTATGGTGTGAACCTTAAATCCCACTGCAGAGCACTTACCTATGTGTCACATTGTCACAATTTGTTCCCTAGTGTAAGACTAGGGGAGGTACTTACTTTTATTTAAGAAAATAACTGTGAGCTGAATTCATCATACATTGAAAAAATCAGGTCCTTATTCATTCAATGAGCAGAACTTATGCATATTTCCATAAGACATAGCGCCATGTTGGCCAAGGCTCTGTGCAAACAGCCATCTATTGTAAAGTGGTGGAAGAATAACTGTGAACTTCTTTTCAAACCAATAAAATTCAGAAGTGGCACATTGTAACTTGGTTTGCAATATTTTTTCCCAATATTTTCTTAAAGCTTCATGTATGGAAAGTGTCTTTGTTTTCACTTCATTTTGCTTTTTGCCAAGAAAAAGTGACAAAACAGTACTTATCATCTTCCTTCAAAACATATGGCATGTGCCCACGGAATATTAAATGATCTTTTACAATGACAACAAATGTTGTGATATTTCATCTGAAACTCCCAGAATGTAAGGTTTCTTGAAGCAGGCAGGAAAAGCAAAAAAATGGCTCAGGAGGATTGGTTTGCTGGTGGTGATGGTGATGAAAACATATGCTACTTCAAATCTGAAGGAGGACTGTGTGTGTGCATGTACAAGCAAGGGTGGTGGAAAATATTTTATTTAGACTTGGATAAGTTAAGATCTTATCACCAGCTTAATGTCCTCTGGTGTAAAAGAGACAAGAAATTGAGTATATATTATTAGGTTATCTTTAATTTCTTTTTTACTCTCTCATAGCAGGCAGAACAATTTTCCAATGTTCCTAGAAGAGAGCCTCCCACCTTTTTTTTTTTATGCTTATAGACTTCTAGGCAAGGAAAGAGGAGTCCTTTATTTGGTCTGTGGGCTTGGGAGAAAGACTGGGGCATATGTAACTTTGGCTCTCTTTCAAATGCCCCTGCTTCAGTGTGAGTAGGTGTTGCTCTGCTTCTGCCCCCAGGTGAACGGCACAGTTTGGGTAGGTCCAGTTCAGCTATCTAGAAGAAGCTCTGCAGGTTCATCCCACTTGTTCCTCAGAGTGGGAGCTCTGCAGTGTTTTGCCATTTGGTGGTCATAGGGTCCATACTGGAGATGGAGGCTGGGTTATGAGTAGAAAGACACCCATGTTAGCCATAGGTTAAGCTACATTCTTCTCTATATTTCATTTTAACCAACATTAAAACTGACATTTCACTCTGTGTCCATATTTGGGGTCCATCTCTTAGTTAACTTAGAACTCAGTGAGTAAATTCAGTTACTATTTACCACTCCTTAAACCCCAATATTTATTATAAGGATTAGAAGTTGTTAAATATTCATATTCATGGAAGCATTGAGCTCTCAACGAATAGTTTCTATTAATAACAGATCCCTGAGAACAACTTTTCTCATCACAGTATAACTTCCACATTATTATACTTTTAGATAACAAAGAAAAATCAAATAATATATTTCTTATAATTTTATTGGAACAATATAGTTAATACATAATAATGGTATATTTTGGCATATTTATAAATGCATAATTTGTAAATGGCATCTTTATAAATACATATTTATAAATGACATATTTATAAATACAACATAATTTGCTCCATTTCATTCCCTAGTACTTCTCCTTTCCCTCCCTTCTGATCCTCTTTCTCTACTCTTTTAGTCTCCTTTACATATTAGTGAGATTCTCTTTTTATATATTTTTTTCCTATCTTTCTATCTAGCTTCTACCTATGAGGAAAAAACATGACATTTGACTTTCTGAGTCTGACTTATTTCACATAGAATGTTATTCTACAGTTCCATCCATTTACCAGCTAATGACATAATTTCATTATTCTTCATGGCTGAGTAAAATTCCATTTTGTGTGTGTGTGTGTGTGTGTGTGTGTGTGTGTGTGTGCGCGCGCGCGCGCGCGCGCACCAGAGTTTCTTTATCCTTTTGTCTGTTGACAGGCCAAGGCTGGTTCCATAATTTGCCTCTTGTGTAACTATATACATTGCTTTGCACACATCACTATAGTAGGCTCATTTTAGTTCTTTTGAATAAATACCTAGGAGTGGGCTAGCTGGGTCATATGGTGGTTCTATTTCTAGTCTTTTGAGGAATCTCCATACTGCTTTTTCAGTCCCAACAATAATGCATGAGTGTACCTTTCCCCCCACATCTTTGCCAGCATTTATTGCTATTTGTATTCCTGATAATTGCCATTCTAACTGGAGTGAGATGAAATCGCAGTGTATTTTATTTGTGCTTCTATGATTGCTAAGGATGTTGAACATATTTTTCATATATTTGTTGGCCACTTGTATTTCCTCTTGTGAGACATGTCTGTTTAGTTCATTTGACCATTTATTGATTGTGTTTTTTTTTTTTTTTGGTATTAAGTTTTTGAGTTCTTTATATAGTCTGGATATTAATCTCCAGTTGGAAGAGTAACTTACAAAGATTTTCTCACATTCTGTAGGTTCTTTCATCATGCTCTTGTTTTCTTTGCTGTGCAGAAGCTTTTTAATTTGAAGCCATCCCCTTTATTGATTTTTGTTTTTATTTGAACTTCAGGAGTCTTCTTAAGGAAATCAGTGCATGTGCTAATGTTGGAGTGTTGACCATTGGCTTTCTTCTAGCAGTTGCAGTGTTTCTGGTATAACTCTTAGGTGTTTGATGCACTTTGAGTTACATTTTGTGGATGGTGAGAAGGATCTAGTTTCATTCTTCTATATATGAATATTCTATTTTCCCAGCACAATTTGTTTAAAAGGATATCTTTTATCCAACATATGTTTTTGAATTCTTTGTTACAGACCAGATGACTGTATGTATGTGGATTTTTCTGTGTCTTCTATTCTTTTCCATTGGTCTTCATGTCTATTTTTATGCTAATACCATACAGTTTTTTTTTTTTTTAAAAAAACCTCCATAGTATAATTTGAGATCAAGTATTGTGATTCTCCAGTATGACTCTTATTGCTCATTATTGTTTTGGCTATTTGGGTCTTTTATTTTTCCCCACAAATTTTAGGACTATTTTTTTCTAGTTCTGTAAAATATGTCATTGGTAGTCTGATGGATACTGCACTGAATCTGTAAATTGCTTTTGGTAGTATGACCATTTTGAGAATATTAATTCTGCCTATCTAAGGACATGCAAGGTCTTTCCATTTTCTAAATTCTTTCTTTTAAAACATAAATAACACTGATAAACCCTTAGCCAAATTAACCAAAAGAAAGAGAGAAAAGATTCAAATCAACAAAATTAGTGAGGGAAAAGGAGATATCACAAATATTTCTGAAATCCAAAGGATCATTAGTTACTATTTAGAAAGTTTATATAACAGTAATTTGGAAATTCTAGAAGATATTCACAAATTTCTAGACACATGACTTATTCAAATTTAACCAGGAGGCTATAGGAAATCTAAATAGACCAATATTAAGCAATGAGATTGAAGCAGGAATAAAAAGCCTTCCAACATAGAAAAGCCCAGAATCAGATGGATTCTTAGCTGAATTCTATCAGACCTTTAAAGAAGAACTAATGCCAGTCCTGGTATTATTCCATAAAATTGAAAGGGAAGTAACACTCCAAAGTTTATTCTATGAAGCCAGTTATCACCCTGATACCAATACCAAATAAAGACCCATTAAGGAAAGAAAACTACAGATCAATATTCCTGACAAACACACATACAAAACTTTTTAGTGAAATATTAGCAGTCCTTGTTCAAAAACACATTAAGAAGGTTATATACCAAGATCAAATTGGTTTCATTCTAAGGATACAAGTTTGGCTCATCATATGCAAATTGATAAATATAATTCACCACATAAATAGAATTATGATCATATAATAGATCCAGAAAAAGTCTTTGACAAAATCCATTCATATTAAGAACACTGAAGGAACTATTGATAGAAGGAACTTACCTCAATATCATAAAGGATATATATGACAAACCCAAAGCCAACATCATACTGAATAGAGAAAAACTGAAAGTATTTTAAAAGTATTTTCTTTAAAACAGGAATAAGACAAGACACTCCCATCCCTCCTATTTAATATATTTCTTTAATTTCTAACCAGAGAAATAAGGTAGGGAACGAAATTGATAAGGATACAAATAGAAAAGGAAGTCATTTCTGCTGATGACATGAACCTGTTCTTAGAAGACCCAAAAATCTCCACCAGAAGGCTTCTAAAACTGATAAACAAATTCAGCAAAGTAGCAGGATACAAGATCAACAAACAGAAATCAATATCTTTCCTATACTCCAGTAATGAATCTTCTGGGAAAGAAATCAGGAAAACAATTCCATTCACAATAGCCTCAAAAACAACAACAACAACAAAAAGCAAAAAACAACCAACCAAAATACAAACAACCTCTGGAATGTATCTAATCTAGCAGGTGAAAGGTCTCTACAAATATGTTAAATATATATTATATTTAAAGAAAATTCTAGCTGAAAGTATACTTTAAAATTGTTGTAATCTATCTTTTAACACTTATCTCTCTACTCCATTTAAAGGTATCAGCTGGGGGGTATACAAAGATTAATAAAAGCTGGAGAAAAAATTTAATGTCATTCATAATATTACCAATGAATATTAATATTTACTAATTTAATTAATTTCTGTGGAAATCATTTTTCTACAGAGAAAGCGGGCATCTGTGGAACAGACTTCTGACCACTTCTGACCATTTAGAATTAACAGACTCAATATTTTCATTGCTAAGCAAATTATTTTTATTGTTGTTGTTGTTATTATTATTGATACTGGCAATTGAACCTAGGGACACTCTGCTATTGAATTACATCCCCAGCCCTTTTTGGTTTTTATTTCAAGGCAAATTCTTGCTATGAAGACCTGAGTTGTTAAGGCTGGCATGAAATTTGTGATCCTCCTGCCTCAGCCTCCTGAGTAGCTGGTATTACAGGTGTGCACCATCACACCTGGCCAAAGCAAATTATTATTTTTTTAAAGATGTTCTTTTGTTCAACAACTACATATTGAGAAACTACCATTTTAGGTATTGTATAGACTAAAATCTCAGGAGTTTATGCCCAAAGAAACTCACATTACAGTGGTAGGGAAGAGATCGTGAATTATAATCATAATAAATAAGCATTTTTAGTATTTTAGAAAGTGAGAATCCAACCACAGTGGCACACGCCTGTAATACCAAACTCAAGAGGCTGAGGCAGGAGGATTGTTAGATTTGAGACTAGGCTCAGCAACTTAGTGAAGCCCTAAGAAACTTAGTGAGAACTGGTCTCAAATTATAAAAACTAAAAAGGGCTGTGGGTATAGCTGAGTGGTAAAGTAACCCTGGGTTCAATCCCCAGTACCAAAGGAGAAAAAAAAAAGAAAGAAGAAAGTAAGAAGTTTTAGTGAAAATAAATAGGGCTAGGCCAGGATCACTGGGTCAGAGCAGCAACTTAAGTGCATTAGACAGGGCAGGCCTCATAAAAAAGCTATTTGAGAAAAGACTCAAAGAGGCAAGGAAGCCTGCCTAGATAGGATTTGGATTTGAGAGGAAAAGCATTCAACAAGGAGGGTAAAGCCATGGCAAAGGCCCACTGAGGTGACCTTGTGTGTGGCTGTTAAGGAAGCACAATGAGAACATGTGGCAAGAGGAAGCGATGGATGGTGGTAGAGAAAGAAGAGAGGGAGAGAGCGGGATGGGAGATGTAACCACAAAGATACTAGAGTGCAAGTTCTTAGGCTTGCAGACATTGTGAGAATTTTGAATTTTTCTGAGAAAAAGCTATTGGAAGATCTGGGAGAGGAATAACATGTGACATTGCTTAATACTGTCATTTTGGTGTTGAGGACAGATTTGTGGAAGGCAAGAGTGGGAAGAAGAAAACTAGTTAGAAGGTCATTATTATTGAGGTGAGAAATATAACAATGGTGGCTGGATCAAAAACATTATACGGATTTAATGCAATTCCAATCAAAATCCCAATGTCATTCTTCAAAGAAATAGAAAAAGCAGTCATGAAATTCATCTGGAGAAATAAGAGACCCAGAATAGCCAAAGCAATCCTGAGCAAGAAAAGTGAAGCAGGGGGCATCACCATACCGGACTTTAAATTATACTATAGAGCAATAGTAACAAAAACAGCATGGTATTGGCACCAAAACAGACTGGTGGACCAGTGGTACAGAATTGAGGACACAGAGACTAATACATATAATTTCAGCTATCTTATATTAGACAAAGGTGCCAAAAATGTATAGTGGAGAAAGGATAGCCTCTTCAACAAATGGTGCTGGGAAAACTGGAAATCCATATGCAACAAAATGAAATTAAACCCTTGTCTCTCACCATGCACAAAATTCAATTCAAAGTGGATCAAGGACCTAGGAATTAGACCAGAGACAATACGCCTAATAGAAGAAAAAGTAAGCTCCAATTTCCAACATGTCGGATTAGGCCCCAAGTTCCTTAATAAGAATCCTGTAGCACAAGAACTATTACCAAGAATTAATGAATGGGATAGATTTAAACTGAAAAGCTTCTTCTCAGCAAAAGAAACAATCAGTGAGGTGAATAGAGAGCCAACTAATTGGGAACAAATATTTAATACATGCACATCAGATAGAGCACTAATTTCTAGAATGTATATAGAACTAAAAAAACTTAACACCAAAAAAGCAAATAACCCAATCAATAAATGGGCTAAGGAATTGAAAAGACACTTCTCAGAAGAAGATACACGATTAGTCAACAAATACATGAAAAAATGCTCAACATCACTGGCAATTAGAGAAATGCAAATCAAAACTACTGTAAGATTTCACTTCACTCCAGTCAGAATGGCAGCCATCAAGAACACAAGCAACAATAAATGTTGGAGAGGATGTGGGGAAAAAGGCACACTCATACATTGCTGGTGGGACTGCAAAATGGTGCAACCGCTATGGAAAGCAGTATGGAGATTTCTTGGGAAAATGGGAATGGAACCACCCTATGACCCAGCCATCTCACTCCTGGGTCTATTCCCAAAAGACTTAAAAACAGCATATTACAGTGACACAGCCACTTCAATGTTTATAGCAGCACAATTCACAATAGCTAGGTTATGGAACCAACCTAGATGCCCCTCAGTAGATGAGTGGATAAAGAAAATATGGTATATATACAAAATGGAATTTTACTCAGCAATAAGAGAGAATAAAATAATGGCATTTGCAGGTAAATGGATGAAGTTGGAGAATATAATGCTAAGTGAAATTAGTCAATCTCAAAAATCCAAGTACCGAATGTTTTCTCTGATATAAGGAGGCTGGTTCACAGAGTTGTTGGAAGGGGGTACATAGGATCAGAGGAACACTAGAATGGTCAACGGAAAGGGAGGGGAGGGAGGGAGTAAGGGGGGGTTGGAAAAAAAATTGGTGGTTGAATGAGATGGATATCATTATCCTAAATGCATGATTGAAGATCTGAATGGTACTTATATACTTTGTATACAAGCAGTTGTATGTAAAAAGATACTATACTTGTGCATGATGAATAAGTAAATAAATAATAAAAAAATTAAAAAAAAAAAGAAGTGGAGAAGTGATTGGTTCTTGATTTATATTGAAATTTGAGCCAAAAGGATGTGCTGGTAAATTGGATATAAAATATGAGATAAAGAGGTGAGTTAAGGATAGCCCAAGGGATTTGATCTAATTAGAAGGATGGATTTTCCATTTATTGAGATGGTCAAGTGGTGGGTAAAACAGGCTGGGAAGGGGCAGGATCAGGAATATAGTCTTGAATTTGAAATATTCATTAGAAATCCAAAAGAACATGTTGAATATGCTGTTGGATATGTGCATCTGAAGTTCAGGGAAGAAGTCTGGGCTGGAGGTAGAAATTTGAAGTTTATAACATAGAGGTGATATTTAAAGCCTGTGACTATTCTCACAGAAAACTCTCAATGTCTGTAAAGACAGAACTTTGAAAAGTCCTCTGGAAGGTGAGATTTTCTTCTAAGCCAAGTTTGAGATTCCATAAAGGTTAACATTTTAAAAGTGAATCATTGATTGAATGATGAACATTTTCTTGCTAAAAATGACATTAAGAGGAAAAAAATGCTCTCACCTCTGCAGGTACAGGGGAAAGGCCTCAGATAATCCACAGCTAATTTAGAGAAGTCAGAGTTGTGCCCACACCAGCCTCCACTGTCAGAAGCTCTTGTCATTCCTTTTCAATTCTTTGATACCTTTGTGTCTCTGTTGTTCGTGACCTTGCCCTAGACTGACTTGTAACCAAAATCAGAGGTCTCATAGGTTCCTCGGGCAGATGAAAACAATAGATATTCTGCTTAATAATCACATTGAATCAACTTTTATTACTCATTTATTTATTATACAAATGTAGGTGTTAGATGCTGCACTACAGGCTCGAAAGAGTTAGCTCATTCTTGCAAAGAGTCTAATGTAATCCTAAGGAGTTTCCACACTGGGAGAATCTGGCTCAAAATAACAATCTACACAAGACTTTCTGAGTCAGAAAACTATTTAAAGAAGAGGGTGTTAAGCAGTCATTCCAATAAATACTGGCAACTCTTTTGCATTTGAGCATACCACAATAGAAAGGGTGAAATAACTATCTTTAGATCACATGGCAAGATGAGGGTAGAGAAGGAAAAAGCACCAGGCTCCTGCCTTGTAGCTGTGTGGTCAGGTCTTCACGGCATGACTCAGAGGTTGACAATTGAATGACACTAGTTCTAACACTGTCAGACTGACTTTCCCTGTGATTTACTTCGCTGGCACAGAGTCATGTAACATCATCTCTCCTGAGAGTGGCCACTATCAGGAGCTTTAGGAATACTGTATGAGTTTTCAGTGCCCTTCAACAGAGAATGGTAATTTTTTTAAATGCATGAAATGAGATTTTGCCAAACCTAAAGTTAACATAATCTTTCTTGAAGAAATTGTCCCTAAAACAGTCGTGAAATATTTCCTGTTATGCTAACTACCATCGTTCACAGAGTTTTGAGAATGCCAGAGAGATGAAGATCAAATATCAAAATCTCATTTTAGCACCTGGCCTGGGTAGAAGGTCAAAGGTCAGTAACCTGAAAGGTGATGAGTTGGTACCAACACAAAAGATAAGGAGGGAGACCTGGTCCATGCAGATGCAGGTCCCTTAACCTGCTTTCCTTGCCCTATTCTGTTGAGCACCTCCTCCATAGACAGGGTTTGACCTGAGCTTGATGGGAGAACTGAGACCTCAGTCAATGGCCTTAACCAAAGGAGCAGTAGGCAGGAATCTTGGCAACAGATTGCCCCTTTCTCCTCAGTTTATCACCACAAACATGTGCCCGAGTTGACTGCATGTCACTGGTGAATGCGGACCTGTTCCTTCAGAAGCACAATCTGGTAACAACTTTTCTCATTTACATAGAGCAGAGTAGAGGGAATACTAATTAAATCTGGAAATCTGCTAGATATCCATCTATTTTAATAGTGTGTTTCACCAGGTAGTATAGGGAATGATGGCCAGCATCTCACTGGGGGGTTCTTTTTCCCACTGAGGAGGGTGTAAGCCATCTGAGAACTTAAAGTCTAAAATAATTAGTGAAGAACAAAAGATGAAGAGTCAGAAATGTATTTACAAAAAGTGGAGCCCCTGATATATCAAGTCCACACAAGAGCTGGAACTAGACAAAGGAAGGATGGCTCCAGTGGTTTATTTAAGGGGATACATCAAAGGCAGGGATAAGGTTTCAAAGGAGGAGTCTTGCTTCACAGTCAGCAGGTTGATTGGCATCTTGGCAGGTCACACCTATCTCAGGTGCTGTGGGGGATATGGTAGAGAAGGATAGAAATTCATAATGTGTCAGGACAGTTAACCAGAGGAAATGTTCACTGGTCATTCCCAGACACCAGATGTTCCTATCCACTAGGCTCCATGTGCCCACACACAGCCCATGGATAGCTTGTGACAAGGTAGAGAGGTGAAGGGAGGAAAGAAGGATGCCAAGTCAGGAGACTGAGGTTCCATCCTTAAACTCATGTACATATAGCTTTCAGAGGAGTTAGCTAGTGACTTGCATTTGACTCACTTTATCATTATTTAAAATGTTTTAGTTTGAAGATGGGTATCCTTGTATTTTGGAGTTTAAGGAAATAACTAATGCCCACAGAATTGTTTCGCAGATTGCCTGCTGAGTTGTGTGAGCAAAAAGGATACTACCTTTACTGCCCCATTTCTGGCATATTTACCAAAGCCTAGATATATTTGATTAAATGTGCCTTCATAGACCACACAAGTGTCCCTCAGCTCCTCCAGGATAACACTAGGAATAGAGTAGCCCTTTGCAAACTGCCACCAAATGAATGAAGGGTTGATCTTCCAAAAATGCACTCATTTGCTCTTTCAGACCTTGCATAAGCTTGCTAAATTGAGAAAGCTCAGCAGGTGGTGTGTCTGAAATGTTTTTTTCTTTTTCTTTGCACTTGATACTTGCTGCTCTTGCCAAGACCCCATGCTTTGAAACTGACACAAAGACAACTGAAGCTGCTTGGTCAAATCTCCAGTCTCAAAACAGTGAGCTGTTCAAGAGAGTGCATGGTTAGCCTGTGGGACACAGGGTAATTGCTCTCTAAGCAGTCCCACCCTCTCTGTAAAGATTTTAGTTAAATGGGCTTTAGGTCTGTGCCTTCAGCTACTAAAGAACTCTTATCTACTTGCAGTGCAAGTGGGACCTGCCCAAAGAAAAACATGAAGTTTTCTTCTAATTAAAGATTGAATGCATGTTATTTGCACTTGTCTTTGTAGAGAGAGAATGTGAGCCAGTCTTCCCACAGCAAGTATTTACTCACATTCCTCTCTCCATCTTCTTTTCTCTGTGGGAGACCAGCCCAAGGTCATCCTCAGTGCCTATCATGTGGATCAGCTGATGTCTTCCTGCCTGTCTCAGAGTGGACTGACTGGGGGTTCCTAAACCCCTAGTTTGGGCTATCTGGCTCTCCTAGGCTATAGCTTTTCATTCTTTCCATTGGGGGCTTTTGCCTTCTGCTTTTTTGCAACCTGCCTCCTCTTCCTCCTGCTATCTCTAAGCCATCGACAGTCCCCAGCTCACCTCAGCTCTTAGAGATGAAATGACCCACTTCCATGCTGCTGTGCCTTTTCCAACATTCAAATTAAAATGAAAGCCTTCAAGGAGGCTTCAAAGTATGGCAGAAACTTCTCTGACCACTTAACCCTGTCTCTCCAGCAGATCTTTGTATCTAAAGTCTATTACACCTGGAACTCCATGGCTTCCTATTATCTACTTGAATCCTTGAGGTTTCCCCTCAGTGTTCTTCTCACAACAGCTGCTCTGGGAGAACAGGAGAGATTTGATGATGGCAGTTATACTCTTGTTTTTCTCTGCAGGACCTTGTGCAGTGCAATGAAGCTTTCTTGAGAAGATGAAGACAGAGAATAGATTTAATAGGAAGAACTAGTCAGGCACTTTGGGGGGACAGAAGGAAGTGAGCCCAGGGGTCCTAATGAAAGACTGAGCACTAGGGATGAGAGAAGTGGCCCACAACCCTAGTTACTCCTGTCCTTTCTTCTTTTGTCTATCTTTGGCTCTGTTGCTACATAGGCCACCCTAGGTTGTCACTGGGGCTGGAGACAGGGATTAGAAAGGAAGAGGGAAGAAGGCAGGGAACTCTTAGGAGAGATGGAAGGGAAGGGAATTTTCTAAGGGAGCCTCTCAGGGTGTATGGAAGATGGGTTTAGATAAATCAGAAGCTACTTGCTTGTGGAAAGCTCCAGATGGGAGGCTCTAATTTCATCAGATGCATGCCTCGGTACATGGCTGGGGTCCTCCCCTCACTCCTTTCTCACAAAGCTCTGCTCTGTGTGAGATTATCTCCACCCTTCTGGTCCTATGTTCCCGTCAAACAAAGGCCCACAATTATCCTAAGCTAGGATAGATCTGGGATACACACAACCTTTGACAACTGTCTCCTTTGGGGAGATTTCAGTATTCTCCAAGTATTAACATTCTTAGCCTTTCTGAGCCTGGGAACTTTCCTAATCCAATGCAAGCAGATGGGTGGTCCTCAGTAGCCCCTCCCACTCAGGCATACTGCGTTTCAGCAACTCTTACTCCTAAGTGGGGCTAGAAGGGTGGAACTAGAAAAAAGGAAAATGCATTTTGACCATTACCTTCTCTAGTTTGCACTTTTCATAGGAAAGAGACAGAACAAGTTGATTACTAACCCTCGAAATCATTTGGATATTTTATTTTGAGTTCATACAGTGGAAGCATTTACTTTAAAAGAAAAGGAAAGAAATTTTCAAAATACCCTACTTACATGCTTCAGCATTGCAAAAACTCATTTCATGTTTATAATGATTAAATTTTAAAAAATTGAATGAACCTTTCAAAGTGAGTAATTTTTTATTTGAATTCTACATCCTTATGTATTATGTAACAATTAGCAATGATGTGATGGATAATTTTCTTTGGAACAGTTCCTGATTCCATTACTCAACTACTCGATCGACCAGTAATTATGAATCATATCTTTAATTAGCTGCTGCTCTTCAGAAACATATGAAAGCCAAGGGCATAAAGTAATTGGCATAAAAGTTTTCCTAATTAATTTATCTGTCCGTGTAAGTAACCAGAGCTAGAGTCTGGGGATCATTTATAACTCCAGGAAGGCCAGCCCTAAAACTCACTGTCGAAGGAGATTTATATTTGTGAATTATAAAAAGACAACAAACCACAAAATTGCATTATCCCCAACTCTAACAATACAGCCCATAATGTGCTGTTCAGAGATGGGCAAAAAGTTCCTATTGATCCAATTCATTTTCATCATATCCTCCAGTGAATCTTTCAAATCTCTCTTGCCTTTTCCTCATTCAACATTGTAACAGTAATCAAGCACATTAAGCAATTCATTAAACAACAGCCCCGCTGACCACAGGGAGTACTGCAGCTAACATTCATTAGGCAGCCAATAACTTTATTTAAGTAGCAAAGGGCTTGGGAGTAAAAACCAACTCCTTTGTCTCTCTGTACGGAAATGCACATTTCAGCAATGATCAAGGCGTGCACCCTCTGGCCCACAAGGTACTTTTAAATGAGAATCTGCCTCTGCATAAAGCAAAATTAGGTAGGGTTGAAGCGTCCTGATTATGTTCTCTCTCCTTGCCAAAAATGTAGTCCAAGACTTAGCTCACTGCTGAGCATGGCTATGGAAGATTTATGTCTAGTATGGAAATGGAATGTTCAAATATTGATATTTGGGTGCCAGATTTTTCAGACCTGACTTTAAAAATACTAAATGACATGAGAGCTAGCATGGTTGTCTGGCTTCAGAGAAACCTGGCTGCCTTTGTGTGGTTAATAAAAGTGATGGATGCATTTTCTCTCTTGACAACAGAAAACTGAAATAGCAAAAGCAAGTGGCACAAATTGTTTCTTCAAACTATAATTAGGGGCAACCTAGAAAAGTCGTCCATGTCCCTTTGAGATTTGGGTGGAGTCCTGGAGAGAAGGTAGAGGAGAAGGTGACATGAAAGTGTGACTGCCACTGTACTTTTCAGAGAGAGGGCATCTTGCCAGTGTCCTAGTGGGCTGGGGTTTCCTGAACTGCTGTCCTTCAGGCTTCTCTTTAGCTGGTGAACTTTTTCTTTATGGAACAAGTTGAGGATATCGTTATGTAGGTTAAGTCTTCATAAATAACACTATCCATGGTTCGAAGAAACTATTTTCAGAAAGGATTATTTTTTTTCCTTGAGGGGACCAAAGGAAATCCCTTTTCACAAGATATTATTTTATTGCCTGAAGAGTCTCTAGAGGAAATATAAGAGACTTTCATTTCTAAGACTTTCTGTCCCCCACCTCTAAATAGTGGGCTATGTGTCTGGATTTGCCCTCATTTGATGCGTTTCCCTTTCAATTTGTGAAATGCTCTGTTCTCCTAAACCTTTTGTCTCAGGGGTAAGGCATTGGCATAGTTCTTTGTAACCCATATCTATTGATTAAGCTACTGACATTGTGCCATCAGTAAATAAAGTAAAATTGCCTTAGTTGTAGACTCTACTCTGCAGTTCAGCTAATAAAAGCACTGCATAGCAGAATTGGCATAGGATTTCCAGCTCCTGCCTGCCATGTTAGAGGTCTGTGTCCCGAAT
Organism: Tamias sibiricus; assembly: GCA_025594165.1. Classification (NCBI taxonomy): domain Eukaryota; kingdom Metazoa; phylum Chordata; class Mammalia; order Rodentia; family Sciuridae; genus Tamias; species Tamias sibiricus. Next base: position 84,710,559 of record CM046666.1, on the reverse strand, counting down.
GGAGCTCATCCCCAAGCTTGGGTCCTTTATGAGTTCATTCTTGGGGCTTTTGACAAGGGGAATTGTACATGAAGCATGAAACAAAGCAAGACCCTGGGTTCAAACAGAGCAAGGAGTTCTTGGAGCCCACAATTCAATGCTGGGTAGGAATAAACCTTCAGAGTGACACTTCCAGGAAGTGGTAGGACTAAAAAAAAAAAAAAAAAAAAAAAAAGAACACTTTTAGGGAAAATGCTTTTTAAGAGTAATTAAGAAAAGCAGATTTCCTTACCTCATAGGTTAAAATCTAAGTAAATTTTGTATTATTGAAATATTCACTTTTCATACATTTTGAAACTATGTTAATTATATTTTTGTTCATAATGATCATATTCAGAATTTTCAGTTTCAAAATGGAACAAATTGTTGTGTCTTCTCAAGTTGTACCCAGTGTTCCAACATTTAGGTTATGTCTGGGAGCAAAGAAAGGGAGAAAAAGGAATTGGAGTGCAAAGGCAATATTGCTGAGAACATAGAAATCAGAGTGAAATGTGGCTTTTCCCTAGGATTTTAAATCCCCTTTAACCATGAACTGTTGTGGTTGAATTCATTTTTAATGCCAATATATTGAATGTAGTCATATTCTCTCTCTGGGTAATTCCATGGTGCTATGTTACTTTCTTGCCTTAATGTTTAGAAATATCTCAGACAACCATTCAGGAATCCTACTTAATAAAAGTATAGAGAAATAGTCAAAAGTTATTTCACAAGAGTTATTTTTAAAAAGCTATCTTTGGTGACATTTGGCCTCCATACTGCTTAATAATAGAAAAAGCTAACATTATTTGAATGCATAATAAGCATTATAAGTTCCAGGCACCGTGGTAACAGCTTTGCATGTAGTATTTCATTTAATCCTCTCAATTATTCAATTAGGCAAGTCCTATTATTTTCCCCTATTTTATAATTTGTGAAACTAGGGATTAGAGAGTTTTTATGACTTGTCCAAGATCCAGCAGTAATTGCAGCTGGCTAGTATCAGCTTGAGAGAACCAATTATGATTCTCTCTTTTCAACTCCCATATTTAATGATGTGCTTGCAATTAGAACTGGTCATGGTAGGACCATGGAAATGGGAAAATGTTACAAATTAGGGCTCCCCATGCCCCCAAAGTCAGTTACTAAACATTTCCTAGCACACCACTTCCAAGATCATATAAGTAGTAAATGTTAGGGCCAGTATTTGAAACCAAGTTTGTTTCACTTTAGAAGCCTGTATATATATATATATATATATATATATATATATATATATATATATATATATATATATTTCACACTGAGGATTGAACCCAGGGGTGTTTAATCACTGAGCTATGTCCCCAGCTCTTTTTATATTTTTGAGACAGAGGCTCACAAAATTGCTTAGGTCCTTGTGCTAAGTTGCAGTTGCTGAGGCTGGCTTTGAACTTGCAATCCTTCTGCCTCATCCTCCCAAGTTGCTGGGATTTCAGGTACATACCACTGTGGGCGGCAGAGCCCATAATTTTTAGTGGTATATTAAACAGCCTCACTAAATTATCAGTCAGCTCATGGGATTTACTGCACAGTTTTTTTTTCCCATACAAATTAGCGTATTTGATGTTTTGGAGCTAATTTTTAAAAAATATATGTTTAATTGTGGGACTAAATACCAAAGTAGGTGCACACTGATGGCCATCTAGACAGTGGTCTGCTCCTGCAGTCTAGCCAGATGAGTTTGGAGGGCAGGCTGTGTTTAATAGCCCTGGGTTCCACAGCCATGGGTTCAGAGGAATAAATGGAGTGGTTATTTTTCAACTATCCACCTAGATGTTGATAGGCTAGGTAAATTACAGAGGAAAGGGTTATTAGATTTATTGCAGTGGGAAATAATAAAATCAAAACAGGTGTATAGACATAGATTAGCCATCTCCAAATGTGCAATGATCAGTACCTGCCACTTGAAGGGATAATAAAAAGGATAAGAAGAAACTGTTAAATTTTTATTTTGTAGTTGTATTGTAAGTATTGTGATTATGTTTAAGGGATGTTTTATCTTTTGGAGATACTGGTACTAAATATTTACAGATGAAAGAATATGATCTGTGTAATTTATTTTAAAATAATCTGGGAATGGGGAACTTGGAGCTCAGTGCAAGTACAGATGAAACAAAAGATTAACCATAAATTGATAATTTCTGAGGCTGGGTAGTGGGTATATGAAAGTTCATTTTACTATTGTCTATTTTTTGTTTGAAATGCTCAATAATATAAAGTAAAACCAACAAACAAATACAGAACAAACAATCCATGGAACCACAGAGGAGCAATTTGTGTTATTAAGACCAAAGTATAAGACCTATGCCAGGTTTACTCCAGAACATATCTAAGTTTGCAGACATTAAAATATAGTAACAGAATCTTTTTTAAAAATTTATTTTAGTTGTATATGGACACAACACCTTTGTTTTGTTTATTTACTTTTATGTGGTGCTGAAGATCGAATCCAGTGTGTCAGACATGCTAGGCAAGTGCTCTACCCGCTGAGCTACAACCCCAGCCCTTACTAACAGAATCTTGATGGGAACCTAGATATGAAATGGTTAATCTCAAAAGGCTCTGTTATATAGGAAACAAGAATGAATAAAACATTAATATAAAACCAAGAAGGGAAGCTTCAAGATGTTAAATAGTTATTTATGCCCAATGGATGAACTTTATAAATAAAAAATTTAAACAGACATCTTTTTTTTTTTTTTTTTTTTTTGTTATTGTTGTTGTTTCAAGGTAGCAGTTGGGTCTATCACATTTACTTTCCTTTACCAATTTAATTCTGCAAATTCAGCTTTATTACTGAAAGGTAGACAATGAGCTAGATGCATTAATACAAATTTTCTAAACATTGAGTGTTTACACAGCATCTTTGGTGACTTTTTTTTTTTTTTTTGGTACCAGGGATTGAACTCAGTGGCACTCGACCACTGGGCCACATCCCCAGCCCTTTTTTTTTTTGTATTTTATTTAGAGACAGGGTCTCATTGAGTTGCTAAGTGCCTCGCCATTGCTGAGGCTGGCTTTGAACTCGCGATCCTCCTGCCTCAGCCTCCCAAAGTGCTGGTATTACAGGCGTGCGCCACCGCGCCCTGCTCTTTGGTGACTTTTTAAACAAAGGCCAGTGCACTAAAAAGTGAGTGGCCACTGTTTGTCATCTGAACATCCAAACCTTTAAAATGGGGGAGATTTTAACTGTGTTAAGTAGTTGGGCACATTAAATAATAAAACATTAAAGTCAACCTTTCAAGTAAACTTTCTGACAAATTTGAAATGCTTCTCCCTAATAGTTATTTTTTTCATTATTGATGAAATTTTCACTCTCTTCTTATAGGCAATACTTGATAGAAATTTTCTTTTAAATTCACTAATCTCATCTTAACTTGGAGCTCAAATGTTTTTGGGACTTTGACAGCCCTATATTTGAAGTGAGCTGGGGGTTAAATGCCCAATCACTTTTTTCTCAGCTTTGGCACTGGCTTTCTTGGTCTTAGTCACATATAATCACCCCATGAACTTTGCTAAAACTCTTTAAGTGAAGATCTTAATTTTTAGCTCACCACTGTCATTCAGCTGAAGAGGTTTTTGCTGCTTCTCCAGTTCCTTGGCCTTGAAGTTTTTTCATCAGTCTGGTGGTGGTGAGGCACAATGTTAGAAAAGTATTTCTGTGTTTATTGTCTTTTTGAAAGTATTCAGTCCAACTTTTGTCCCTCACAAACTCTCAGAGAAAGAAAAATCTCATTTACCTTAAATTTGCAAACAAAGCTCCACCACTTGACACATTTTTTTTTTTTTTTTTTTTTTTAGGTCAGGCACTCTGCTGAAAGCTTAAAGTATCTTTATATTTAACATTCAGGTATTATGCAGATTAGGGAGACATAGGTAAAGCAAATTGTCCAACTATGATTATAGAAGTAGTAAGTACTTGCGGCAGAATTTGAATCAGTGTCAGAAGCCTGGGCTAGTTCTTGTTGTCTCACAGATTACCTAATTAAATGTTACTCAATTGGGTCCCCTCAGCAATAGCTTTTGGCTCTGTCCTTGCTTAGTCAGTATGAGTTACACATCAGAACAACAAAGTTTATTTGAAATAAATTAGAAAAAAAATTGATTTCTTTATATGGATCATTATTTTATAGTATTCTTCAAATAGCAACTTTCTCTCACCACAGTAATCAATCAGCACAGTAGCTTAATACTTGTTGAGCTGTCATGTTTCAAACTAGGTAATAAAACAATTTCCATATAACACAGTTTCTGTCTTTCAGATGTTTATAGGAGCATGTTCAATATTATCTTTTCCCCACACAGTGTTAACTTCATGAGATTAGCCTTTGACTTTTGTTTCTGCTCTGAACCTAAAAACTTTTAGCCAGGCATAATGGTGCATGCTGTAATCCCAGAGACTCAGGAGGTTGAGGCAGGAGGACTACAAGTTTGAGTCCAGCCTGGGCAACTTAGCAAGTTCCTGTCTCAAAAAAGGACCAGGGATGTAGCTCAGTGGTACAGTGCCCCTGGATTCCATTCTCAGTACTGGGAGGAAGGAAGGAAGGGAGGGAGGGAGGAATATTAAAATCCAAGTGAATACCACTGGAAAATTTTCAGGATGAAGACTTTAGGTGAGTGAGAGCCCTTATTGCTCTTCTCTGGATTGGCGAGATTGTTTGCACTGAAAGTTAAGAATGGTAGGAACAGTGGCCTCTGTGTGGAACACGAACACAGATACAGAAAATGGGTTATGTTTTTGTAAGGCTGTGTCCTGAAGTGCAGGAGCAGTGGTCTGTTATGAGAGCTTGGGAAATTACACTAAACAAATCTGATGGTTTCAAAATTCAGCCAAGGAACCTAAACTGGGAGCTTATCAAAGACAGTTAATATTTATAGTCATTTAAAAATTTGCTTGGGTAAAAGAATAAAAGGGAAGACATTAAGAACAGGGAACAAAGACCCGAGGGATAGAAATCCAATTATGGGGAAGCCTCATTGAGAAGTGAGGTTTTAGTAGAAAGAATGACTTTTGGAGATATTTGAAGAAGAAAGCAGAATTTGGGGATTGCATGATGGCTGGCAAAGAGACAAGTGTGTAATCGATTATGGCAGTGATGATTCTAAGACTGAGTGGAAGGACACAGTGTCCAAGAGTAAAGGAAAAGACCAGGATTCTGTCTGTGAGTAATAGATTTGAATAGGACTAGGGGTTTTTCAGCCTTTACATGGAAAACAAGAGAAGATATAATATTGGACAGGTAGGCAGAGGTGCATATTGAAAAGTAAATCTAAAAGATACAGGTGTGAGTCATCAAAAACAAAGCATCTCAGATTGGTTTATAGCTTGCTTTGAGTTAAGATGGACTTTCTGTCTACAGTGCCTCCTGAGTGGTTGATATGCCAACCTTTTTGTCGCATTCTAGAGAACATAAAATGCTTTCTGTTCCTTCTTTCAATGAGATTTGGGATTAAAGACCAATCAAACTGTCCAAGTAGAACAACTATGGGGATTTTTTATTAGTGATGGTGAGAAAATATGATAAAAAACATCTGGAATAAAACATGTTCAACTGATTAGATATATTCCCTTGACTGCCATATGCACAGAAATACATGAATTACATGTGTATATAAAGCTGTGAATATATCTTGGCGTATCTCCTGGAAGAGATGCCAAGTTTTATATATCTATCTATACATACTCACATATACACATGTACATACTGCATACAGTGTTGTATTGGATGGTGCAGAGATGTTTGTTTAGTCCATTAGATACTAACAAGCTATTGAATAAGCAAAATCAGAAGATGGTGCCAATTGAACCTTATGTGCTGGCTTACTGTGGACGTGCAGACTTGCCTCAAGGCAAAGAGGTAGACTCCTGCTTATGTGAAGCTCAGTACCTTGTGGCACTTGATAAATACTTGTTAATTGATTGACTAAATGGCCTCTTACTGTTTTTTCCACTCCATCTGACACATGGCCAGCGTCCTTTCTCATGATAGAGATTCTCCAAATAGAGAATAGAGAAAATTTATTTATACACTTGTGGGTGAGTGGAGATACACAGGGGCAAACATATTATCTGCTCACCCTCCCTTCAGCTCACTAATACTAGAAAAACCCAGGGCTCACTCCTTCTTTTTAATTACTGGAGATGCCTGAAGACCTTTGTTATAAATGATGATCTCTATATAACACAGCTTTGTTGTTAAACAATTGAGGGTGGTATTCCCATGTTCAAGTATGCAAATTCTGTTTACCCAGTGTTCCTGAGAGCCAGGTCTAAGGCAAAGAAAGAGTGTGTGAAACCATCAAAGATAGGAATGCATCTTTGTGTTCTACCCAGATGAACTTCAATCAGACGTTTTGGTTGAGATCTGAGAGAATATATTGAGATATGTTTTCTCTTTTCATTTCTGAGACTCTTTATGGGTTCTAAGATTATTCATGGATATCTAATATTTTCCATATCCAGTCTTTTTATTTCATTTTGCTACCACATTATTCCCATTTTTAATTAGTCCACTGATTTTAAAGAGCTACAAATATATTATGAAAAATTTCAATAATATCCTTCTTTGAAGCAATTCTTTTTGCATGACATTTATGTTCTGCATTTACGTTCTTTTACTTCTAAAATAATTTACATAAGGCGCTACTAAAAATGATAGCATCTGGACTTCTGATGGCCTGTTTCATATTAGACGAAAGTTACTTCCAACTGAAATCACGTTTCCCTTTCAGACTTCAGAAATAAATTCTTTATTTCTAACCATGGTTTATTTTGATATCGAGGGACCCAGTTATATCTATAATATATGATTGGAGCATATGTAGAAACTTTCTTTTTACCAATTTAATGAATCTAATTTATTGCTGTCTATTCTTAGAGTATGATCAAAAAATTATAGATGCTTCATGAATGATTATGAATCAATAATACTTTGATAAATATGTTCCTGCATGTGTTTTCTGTTACTTTCAAGTAGGAGTGTATGTATAGATAACTAATATGCTTGCTGTGTACATGATACAGAATGACACATGTTCTAAAGTAATTTATATGTTGATATAAAATATTGAATAATCATAGTATGAGACTGAGCAGAAGAAACTTATAAAATATTACTTGTAGATGTTCTAATAACTTTGACATTACTTTTACATCTTTTAGATATCCCTGTCCTGAATACAAATGAACCCTTGGTCCTTAAGGAAAGTCCCAATCAAAGAAGTTCATGTACAGATTTTCTATTCAATAAATCTGCTTCTGTCCCAGGTTCCTAAGTTTTATTAAGTTACTACTTGAGCTTAAAAATTTGCTTATGGCTTATCAACCTGTGAATGTTTAAAAGATTCATTTACTAATGTGACTATTTAGCTTATAAAGTGGTCAGAATTCTCTTATGAAAGACACAGTACAAGGGACTAATATGGATTTACTTCAACCAAAATCTATTAAGGTAGTTATCATTATTCAGTATTGTAGAGAAAGGTGAAGCCTACAGATTGAAGGAGGCAGAATATTATATTCTTAGAACTAGAAGTTACATTGAAGGTCGTGGAGTCTGATTATTTCAGCGGAGAGAAACTCAGACTTGAAGTTTTTACCTAAGTCTCCATTCTAAAGAATCAGGACACACAGACACATACAGACACACACACACACACACACACACACACACACACACACACTCAGTGAAACAACTAATTTTGAAAGTTTCTAATATTTCCCTGAATGCAAAATAACTTTATAATGGAATATTTTTATGTCTTTATTTCAAAATCATTACAAGTTTTACCCTTTTTTGGATGCTTGATTTTAGAGCTGCTTGAAGATTGAATTGTGCCATCCTCAACTTATGGTGAAATGAGCTTGGGCTTTGGGAGTTTTTCTTAATCTGAGACTGGTTCAAAGCATTACAGACACCAGAAAGGCTGATAATTGGCCCACATAGGATTCATCACGTCTCTATGGAGAAATGTTTACTAAGTACATTGCTTACCTTTTCATGGGAACAGTTCATGTATTTTTGAGTTATGTTTGTCTATCTGTAAATTAGGTAAAGAGATTTTGATGTTGGCAAAAAACTAGTTGGACAGTCTGGTAATAGTTCTATGGACCAAAAAATTAATAATTAAATTTCAGCACTTCTTTCAAGATGATAGTTTAGGCTATCAGATAAGAAGTAATGTTTTAACATATTGATCAGGAAAAAGAGATAACAGTATTTTAGAAATAATATCAGAGAAAAAAATCATGAAGAAATGTCTGAGTACTGATATTACACTTCAGTGATCTTTCCTGGGTGTAAAAACCTCTCTTCTCTACTATTTTTCTACCATAATAAAATCATAGAGAATGTGCATATCTTGACACAGGGCTTTTGTTTCTTTTAGCCAGTTCTAGGTAAACCCCCAATTCTTTTTTTAAACCTTATACATACTCTAGTTCCTACATCAAAGTACCATCGACTGAAACTATATAAAATCCTTGGCCTCCAACCAGAGAAGGCCTAAATGCAGGAAAGTAAGGATAAATTAAAGTGACAGGGTCTCAGCAGTGGAAATTAGTGCAACTCTTCTAATTGCATGTCTAGCCTGAATGATGGGATACTTAATTCTTGCACATCCCAGACAATTGCTTTATACTAACATGAGCTCTGGGAAAAAGGCAGATTCCACAGACATATGGAGCAGTAGATGGAGTGGAAAAATAAATCAGAGGCCCTAGCCACTCTGGAAAAAAATGTTTTATCTACATTGTTAATAAAGGTGTTGCCACTGTTAAGCAACATTGATATGGTCCTCTTGGTCCATTCTGTCTGTAAAATCTGAATATTAAATAAGTAAATGGCAGAAATCCGATCTGCTTGTGTTAACTCCTGTGCCACAAAACAACAACAAAAGCACGGTGGGTAAAGGCATTGTCGCTTTAGTAAAGGGCAAGGACACAAGCCTAAATATGAATCCCAGGGGACAAATGGATCAGGAGCAACAGCATCCTCTTCTCCCTCTACTATAAGGACTGCTAATAAAAGCCTCCAAACTAGCATGGGTTCTTATATCTATTTAACCTTTCGCCCCAAGAAGCAAAGAGCATCTGGTTAAGTGGAGAGTAAAAGCAGAGCAACTTTTCATTATCGGAGCTCACAGGCGGAGTGTGGGGAAGCTGAGCTGCCAAGCCTGGGTTAAATGCTGGTTGCCTTCGCTGCCTGAGGCCATCTAGCGTGTTTAGAAATGATTAAGTACTGCAGCCTAGAAAGGACCTGTCCTGAGCGTTCATCTCTGACTCCCAGCAGAAAGGAGAGGCTGGCAATGACAGAGGCAGATGGATGAGTCTCATTAGTATGGCGAGGCAGCGAACCAGACTGCCTTCACAGAGCTGTCCAAAAAGAGGGAGCAAATTAAAATAGGATCTGGGAAAACCAATGAGCAAGTGTTTTAACTCTCTGCTACCTGGTTTCTTCAGCTGGGAGGTTATTTAGGCAGCTTGGTTTACTCTGAAACGGCGCTGCACCATGAAATGAGAGTGGCTGTGCAGGCTCACAGTTGCATACGGTCTGTCGTCTTTTTCTTTTTTTCATACTTTAAAATATGGCTTTTGCATTTCCTACAGCAGAACAACACAGATGATTTCATTCTTAAGCATGTGTTACTGCTGCTGAGCAGAGCAGGATGGAAAGGAGAGGGAGACAGACTTCTGCCTGCAGAGAAGGTGGGATGCTTTGCATTGCACACGCACTGGACCAACCTGGAAGTAGCACGGGACAATCAAAGGTCTGCTCAGGAGTCAGTGTTCCATGTGAACAGCTGAGGTCCATGCTGCAGAAGCAGCAGTCTTATGCTGAGCCCACTACCTTTTATAATGAAGGAAATTCAGGTTCTTTGAGGGCTGCCTAATCATGGGGTTTCAGAGACAAAAAGTTTGCAAACATGGACCTGAGAGATCTTTCTCCTAAGAGTATGTGCTCACAAGATTCTGTGATGTTCTCTTTGTGTAGCTCTTGCATTAGGGGACCCAAGTCGAGGTATAACCCCCTGTGAGTATTCTGAGTGCTATTAAACTAAAAGCAAGGGGTAATTCGTTGGACAATAGGCTTGATCTGTTGAATGCCTCTGGCTTTCCCCTCTTCTGTTCAGTTGCTCACTTACACCTTAAGCTCAGGAAAGGGATATATGGCATAGTTAATGCTCTCAGGCACTCTTTAAAGTTCTACAAAAACTTTGGTAAAAATTATTTAGTTGTTTATTCATTTATTCAGCAAACATTTCCTGTGTCCTTTGGCTGAAAGGAAGCCATGTAAGCCGAGAGCCGAATAAGACAATTTCCCTGCCTTCTTTCAAAGATCTAAGTCTGGTAGGAGAAGACAGAAAAGCAGAACAACCATGTGAGCTGTCTCTAGAAGAAGACAGCACTTCTCCAGGAGCAGAGTGGAAGGTAATCACTGATTGACACATAGAATCTGCCACCAAGGAGCTTATGGTTTGGGTTAGGAGCCAGACATGTGAACAATCAATTTTAGATCAAGGAGGAATGAAAAAAGTGCCAACTAGATGTACAAGAACCCTGTTGTGAGAATCCTGATGCAGAAGCAATTAATTCTGCCTGGATGGAGAGCAAAAGACTTCACAGTGTAGTTGGCATGTATATTGTGCTTTGCAGGGCACATTGAAGGCACATTCTTTAAATTAAAAAAAAAATTTACAAATAAAGAAGGGGTTTTGTTCAAAAGAAACTAACATATCCTTTTCCAAATATATTTGCTTCGTCAAGGTTGTGTCAATGTTAGGCCTTACTTCATCTTCACTTGTTCCAGTTGATTGTGTGCCAAAAAAAAAAAAAAAAAAAGGAAACAGTCTGAAGCTCCATGAGGGATCATAAAGAATGAAATAAAATGTAGCTAAGTCAGTGAGACTGGAGTCAGCTGAACATGTTTTTGATACTGGTTGTGTTGTGTGTTCCTCTCTCTTTAGCACATAGAAGCTTAATTTGCGAAGAGCTGCTACTTTTCCTTCAAATGAATAGCTTTAATTCTGTTTCCAATTAAAAGGATCAAGGAAACAAATAAAATATAAATTTTAAGAAATCAACACAACAAAACAGAATAAAGATGGGCTGTTATCCATCCTGAGGCAAAATAAATATAAAAGAATTTCAGGTAAAAGAATCTGTAAAATTCCCAGGTTGTGTGTGTTTTTTTTTTTTTTTTTTTTTCCTGGGGAATCCACATTTTTACAAATCTGAACTCGGACTAGGTGAATTTTCAGCTAAAAACCTGAAAACAAAATTACAACATAACCTGCTGCCAATTGACAAAAGTACAAGCTATACAAGGGCAGCAAAATTGATTTTGGACAGCAAGACTTATTCTGCAACTTAACAACTCAAACCAATTCCCAACCCCCATCTGTATATTCATAGCATCCCAGTAACCTTTACCTGGACTTGTAGCCTTCGAAGAGGCAAAGAATAAGCATCCTCAGATAGTATGCATAATAGTTAAAGCAAGAAATTATTGATAAATACGCAGGCATTATGGGGCATAGGGCATTTGGAGCCCTATACAGACAGACAAAATAAAGATACATATTATCCCTCATGTCACTATTGCTATTCAGATAACCTTTGTACACTTCTGTGACTCCTGTTGACATCAAGATCTGATGGCTGAGCTTATTGACTTGGTGTTTCAGAGTTTTTTCCTTATCCTACTGAATATAAGCAGAAACCATTTCTCATATTTATCCTCATGTAAAATGTACATGGATAAATCATTTAACTAAATGTAAGGTGTCAGAAAATGGTTCATACAAAGAAAATAATATTATGCAGTATAAACTCCCATTAAGTTGTAATGTAGCTGACATTGATTGAGGGAGATTAAGTCTAAGACTCTTTTTTTCTCATGACATTTGTTCAAATAAATAAAGGTAACAGGAGGGAAAAGTTGATGCTTTCTTCTCATTTTGAATATAAATTGTGTGTGTGTGTGTGTGTGTGTGTGTGTGTGTGTGTGTGTGTGTGTTTAACTACATTTATTCACAGTGCAGAATTACTGGGTATATTAAATGAATCCTGAATAGTAGTGATAACTGTCAGCAAAGCAAGGTCATAATTGACCTTTATCACTGTAAAAAGGTTGGCTACCTAAAGATAAACTTTCATGTTGAATTTGGAATGTAAAGAGAAGGATTGAGGCCAAGGAAGGAACACATCTGAATAAAAATCCATGAATATTTCATGTCTGTTAAGAGGTTGAAAACTTGGTATGACATTACCCTGACCCTTGTCCTAAAATATTTTCAAAAGAATATTCAGATCAGCAGCAGACAACTTTACCAAAGGAGGGTTTTTTGTATAAGTAGGAAAATTGACTTATAGTATGAAAGGGTCTGTGCTTAAAGCTGTTCACCTAAATGAACTAAACTGTAAACACGAGGCTAACACACTTACTTCTTGGAGCAACTTCAACAATTTACCATGTCCCTTAGGGTACGAAGCTCTTGCTGCCATCAGAGATGCTCTGCTGCCCTGGATCCAGACAGATGGACTGGGAAGAGATGCATCTACTCCAAACTTCAGCACAGAGCATTAATAAACATTCAGTGGGGAGCTGGGTGCGGTGGCACACGCCTGTAATCCCAGCACTTGGGAGGCTGAGGCAGGAGGATTGCGGGTTCAAAGCCAGCTTCAGCGATGGCGAGGCACTTAGCAACTCAGTGAGACCCTGTCTCTAATAAAATACAAAAAAGGGCTGGGGATGTGGCCCAGTGGTCGAGTGCCCCTGAGTTCAATCCCCAGTACCAAAATAAATAAATAAAATAAACATTCAGTGGACAACAGCCTAATTAATTGGTTATGTTGTCCTTTCTACTCTAACATATCTAGGTTATGTCAAGCTAGAAATTATTAAGTCAACAAAAAGTAATTTACTGAGAAATGAATAGATATCAAATGCTGTGCTATGTCCCCTGAACATTTCAAATAACAGTATTAGTAGTCATCACTTAATATTTTCCAGGCATTCCATTCAATTCCTCAAATATATTATGTTAGTTAAGTGGGTACTATCATCACCATGATTGTACAGATGAAGAAACTGAGGCACACAGAAGCCCAGACATTTGTGAGATCACATGGTTACTGGTGGATTGAAACTAGAGATGCCAAATTACTGAGGCTCACAGAAGCCCAGACATTTGTGAGATCACATGGTTACTGGTGGATTGAAACTAGAGATGCCAAATTTCTTATCTCTATAGGCTAATGGAGAAGATGGTCTTAGCAACTAGCAAGAAATTGGAGATCATAAAGTGGTCCTGTGGTAGAAATTTCATATGTCAAAGGAAAGTAGGGAAATAAGAAATGTGTAATTTGGATCAGTCTGTGAAGAATTTAGAGTAGCCTTTAGAAAACACAAGTAGAAAGAACAGAAGCATTCTTAGAGGGTACAGCAATGAGCAATGGTGTCTACAGTGAAACAAACAAAAGCAAAATTTGCTCATTTAACTATACTGAACAGCTTTTGGATTTATGCCTTGTGAGATCTGGGTTTTCTCTGACCCAGAGTACCCCCTAAGAGACTTTATGTAATTTTGACAATTGTGCACTGAACACTTTTCTGAGATCGAAGGCAGTACCTGTGATCTTTATTTCAACCTGGAACTACTCTAGCCTCTGGGATGCCCTAGTCTGGAATGTATTCAGGACCCAACAAGTTCTGCAGGTGAGAGACATGCCCACATCCCACATGCTCTTCTCTGCACTGATTCTGTGGGACTTCTCGGCTTCCTTTGAAACCAAGGAATACAGAATAGGGTGAAGTGTGGTGCCAGGGAGATTGAAGGAAGAAGATGTTGACATCATATTCTAGGAACTGTTTGGACTAATTAAATAAAGCAACCATAATATGCTTCTAATGGAGAACCTGGTTTGAAAGGTAAATATTTATATTTGGTGCACAGTCTAGCCAAGGTGCTGCTTCTAGACAAAAGTCTAACCAAGAAATTCATCCGGTGAGTACTGAGGATGTAGCACTGAAAGATGAATATCCACTAGAGGATTAAGAGACCCTTTGTTGTCTACAGGCAGTGTAAAAATGCCTTTAGGGTTATAAGTGCAAAATTAGGCTCTTTCGGGAAAACCATAAACCTGCTCCGGGCTGAAATTCTCCAGTTGAGCATAAAAGCAGCAGTTTGTGTGTACTTCTAGTTATGAGTTAACAGGTGTCTGGAAATGAAGAAATGAGTCCTATTTCTGTGATAGAGTGCCACATAATTTCAGAGCCAATAATTTTTCTTTGAAAAAAAATTACTCTGTTCTTTCACTATTGGTTTATAATAAAACAGAGCTTGACCTGCAAGTTAATAAAGAAAGCATGTTTACTAATTAGGCTTTATTCTCATTGTCCCATGTTAATTGCAAAATATCCATCTATCTCATTTATGAATATGTTAATTTATGTCAGAGAGGCACAAATTTTGAGTATGCAAACTCTCCCTTTAATTAGATCAAAGGAAGGTCCATCATAGTTTTACAAGATGGATTCTAATTTTTAATCAGTAAAATAAGTTTGGCTCCTAAAAGACGTCTTCTTTTGACAGTTGGGAAACACTAATTAACAGACATAACTGTATTAATTGCATTATATCACTGCGTTCTTATCAGTTAGCTTATGTTGCCTCCTTGCTAATGCAAACAGCCTGGCTTTACTGGAGTCACCTCATCAACGTCTTTCTAATGCTAACTAGCAATCAATGCATGTAAAATTTCTAATGTTTCTTTAGGGAATGCTACATAATAGATGTAGTCTCTCTTTTGAGTTATGCCCTGCTATTTAGTATAATTAGTTCTTAAAGCAGTACCTATCATATTATCAGCTTCCTAAGAGATAAAGAACGCACTCTATTTGTTTTATAACAAAGAATTATAATAGTTTCCTTTAGGAATCCTTCTGCAATAGGCCAAACGGAAGTCTGTGACCTACCAAATAACTTCAAGTTCATAACAATGAAAAACGTATACCTTTAAAAGAATTCATTAACAAGAAAGGGATATCTGGGAAAGGGTTTGTGCAATTGGCCCCAGAGACCATCAGGAGTCTTTTCCCACAAAACCAGGAGCACGCAGCCTTTATTCTTCTTCACTCAGGCCCTTCCTGGAGCCCTGCCTGTGCTCTGCTTCCAATGCTAAACTCAGACACTGAGGGGAGAAAGATGAGGCAGGATGCCCCTTGTGCTCCTTGTGAAAGCACTTTTGTGAGTGGGGACATCTTGCTTTTTCCTTCTAGGCGTCTGGCTGAAATTGGCTACTCTTCTCACACAGGCTACAGAAGATATTTTGAGATATTTTGAGCTACATTCTATGATGCTCTGAAGGTCAGTTCCTTCATGTCCTGTGGAACTTGTCTGTGTTGGAACCTTTTTAATTAGGCCTTGATGATGGGGCACAAATATTTCTCTCCTCCCACATAAAAAATATTCCCAATGAAAATATGCAGATTGGGTCAGCCACAATGAGTAGTCCTCCACCAGGAGACAGGATACAGAAAAAAGAAGATTTGAGCAGACAAGACATTGGAAGTCACTACATTGCACTTAGGTTACACCCAAGGGATGCTGTTAGGGCCCAATTTTGGATCCTGTAAGTCCACGTATAATCAAAATCCTCCAGTGCTTGGAGAGGCTCGTAATGAAGATTTACTAGGCACCAAGTGATTACTTGTCTATGTCCAGTTTATTTTTTTTAAAATTTTGTATCAGATTCCAAAAATGGTAGGAGATCACAGCAGAGAGAAAAGAAACTGACATTTATGAAAATACCACCTTTGCACTTCAGAGTACTCAGGACTATGTATATACTCTCCACAAACTAATTGTATGATGCAAAAATGTCACTGTTTCTAGAGTAGGCATCTTTTTACATAAACTCATTTATCATTGAGTACTACGGTAATTTAAATTTTCCACTTAGGCTTTTCCCTTGTGTTTATACTATTTCCACCTCCTTTTCCTGGTCCACACTCCCAACAAGAAAAAAAATAATAATAAGAACAACTGAAAAAAATAGTGGAGGAACCTGGGAAAGACAATTAAATTGAATGGAGAAGTCTAGGGCTGGGTGAAAAAGACAGCTGAAGAGTTCCTGACAGGGAAATTTCATTATCACCAGTTGTTTCCTTGTAGGCATTCATTAAAACGTCAGCTGTTTGAAGGTATACCAATACATTCCTTCCCTGATTCCACAGGGGAATTTTTCCCCAGACTACTGAGTGAGGAATGCTACATTTAGGTACCTGGGCTCTTCAGACTTTTCGTGTATACCTGAGTGCTTGTCCATGGCCACAGACATGGTGTGCTTTGCAGTAGAAAGAACATCACCGAGACAGATACGTGGGTGTATATTCTAAGATGTTCCTGCTCTTGGAGTACTGGATATGAAGAACAAAATGTTGTCCATGAACACTAGCAGGAATCTCAAAAGGAATACAAAAGTGCCAGATTTTTATTTTTTTATTTTGATTATTTTTGCATCTATAACATTCGAGGGTGTAATATTTAACTGTTCTAGAGATTTCTCTGGGGGAAGAGTCTCCAATGCTGAGTCATATAACCAACATGGAAGCAAGTTTCCACTGGAATTTCAATATCAAATTTAATTGTCAACAGCAGCATTTTTCAAAAAAGGGTCTTTTTTTTTGAATATTTTATTTCGATTCCTTAGTCACCCATGTAACTATACTTTCCATATATTTGTCATTTGTTTTTAGAAAGTGCAATTGATACTAATAGTCTTTCTAAATCAAACTTGGATTGCTATTCATTCCTTATGACTCTTACATAAATTTTGTTACATGAATGCAAACTTTTGCTTATAGTTTATCAAGTAAAATATTTCTAGATAAATTAGAGTAAAATATTTCCAGATAAATTAAATAGTTACTAAAATATTGGGTAGATATTTTCTAGAGATCCATTATGTGCCAGAACTTTCTCAAATGCAAAGATACACACTGCCTTTGTTTCGTGTGAGCACATATAAAAATGAATCAAGGAGAAACAAAAACCTTGCAAAGGGTACAGCACCCAGGACCTTGTGTGGAAGGCCCAGAACTGATTAATTATCTACTCAGATATTTCCTGAGTGGAACTCAAACTGAACAGCATATTGCTGTTTAACAAACAGCACACTCCTATTCATCTATCATCCCAAGGCCAGAATGATGAGTTGTGCTGGTCTTAGTGTGTTTTCCTTCTCTCTTTTAGTTTCCTTTTATTGAAAAGGCAAAGTGATTGAGTGCAATCTATTCAGGGGACATTTTGGCATCTACCATGTTGCTCTCAGGGTAGGCTTTTTTTTTTTTTTTTTTTTTTTTTTAAGCAGTGGAAGAGTGCAGAAAGTGATGCTAACTCTATTTCTTGCCTTCCCCATATTAGTGCATGCCACCAATCCTTCTAAGATCTCTTCAGTCCATCAGATACTCCAATGAGAATCTCTGCAACCACCTAGGCACCTCCTATCCATTACAATGCACACTCACTAATTTCTAACTTGTTATGTGACCTAGAGCTCCTCTATCAATTTAGGGATCCAACTTTTTTTTTTTTTTTTTTTTTTTTAACTCTTTTTGTCTCTCCAGTGTTTTCTGGAAGATTCTCTATCATACTATTGTTATATGTCTATTGCTGAATCTCATAGGCTTTTATTTCCACACCCCCCATTTGTTTCTTCCCTTCTCTTAACAAGGAGTTAAATCTGGATTTCTTATTGTCCTCATATTTTAAAAGATAGTTATTCATTCATTTTGCTCATTCATTTGTATGTTTTTCTATTCTTCTGCAAAAAGGATCTTTAGCAATTAGGCCATCTGTCTTCTTATTTAGCAATTATTAATTAAAATTTTTTCACATTAACAGGGAAAAGTTTGTCTTTTAATAGGTAAGAATAGTTTTTCATAGCATTTTAAAATAGGCCTTTAAAATGAATTTGTTGGTGAAGGCAGAAAATTGCTTTATACATTTTAAATTATCCCATTCAGTATTTGATTCCTCATGTTCTGATACAATGGAATTCTTCCCTTTGGATTTAGAAGACATAATGAAGCCCTCACCCTGAGATGGAGGGTAGGTGTGCCTTCGAGTCTCTCAATCTGAGTTCAAATATGGCGTTGGCACTGCCATGTACTAGGCAAATGGCCCATGTTCTTCAGTTTTTCACCTAGAAAGTGAAGCTAATATTAGCTACTTCAAAGAGATGTAAATATTGAATTTAAAAATTGTGAAAAGCACTTGAATAATGGTGAGCATTCAGTAAAATTTATTACCTATATTTACCTTTCTCTGCTCCTGGATTTTTCAGTCCAGGAAGGAAATCAGCTAAATTCCATGTAGTGTGATGAGACAGTAAAGAGATCTCAGCACATCTGAACCACATACTTGTGTGCATACATGGGCCCATCTTTGCCTGAGTAAGGGGAGAGGGTGAGTATACCTTGAGTGACTCAGAGGTTGGCTTGGCTTCTACCTACTCTGCTGGTTGGGGCACGCTGTGGACCTCTAAGTTGGGCACTGCTGGAGTGTGCTATTGCTTCACAGGGGACTTAAAAGAGACCCTGAGAGAGGGATTATGTGCCATCTTGCCAAAGTTTCTGTAAGATTATAATTCCAGTGTTGGAAATACTTGTTTATAAATTTCTGCTAAAGTGGTCAGTCTAGTTATGGGTAATATGTATGATGGTCTGAAATACAAATATTTGTGTATTATTTATTTAGTAAATATTAATATTAAGAGGAAATTTTGGGAGCCTAGCATTATTTAATTGCAGTAATTATTAAAAATAATCACAACTTCTTTTGTCACTAAGTTTATGAATTGCTAGAGAGAAAAATAGCTAAATAATGACACGAAGAAAAGCAAACTTCCAAATTGATAAGAACATAAATTATACAAAGTATACAACCAGAGATATGTAAAAATGTGCTCTATAAGTATAATATGAAATGCAATGCATTCTGCTGTCATTTATAACAACTTAGAATAAAAAATAAATTAAAAAAACATAAATTAGAGGCACATGATACACTATAAAACTTACAACAAGAAGATTTGAACTACTTGGTGAAGAGGTAGAGAGTGGGTAGTCAAAGGCTTTCTTGAGAGTTTAAGATTGAATAAAAACAACCTTGGGGAAAAAGGAAGGAAATAGCAGAGATAAGGCCTGGTGCATCAGAGTTGGAACATTACAGGGGAGTGGCTGAAAACACTGGGTCTAAAGGCAGGAGGCCTGGTTTCAATCCTCGTAGCTGTGTAATATTGGACACATCACTGAACTTTAAATCTTTGAATCTTCACCTATGCAATGGGGTTGATAATACACCTAACTTTCATGTAGATTTGATAATGAATTGACAAATGTACAGTCTTAGAACAACATCAGTCACATAACAAGCCCTCTGAAAGCATTAGCCATTTTTATTATTTTGTCATTTAAAGGAAGTGGGAATCCACTTGTTTTATACTTTCCAGGTGGAGGGCAGTTCAGTCCCCTACCCAAAATTGATTTGGATGTCAAGACTAACACCGGGCAACCAAGAGAGTATGGGAGATTGTTACACACATTCTGAAGTGTTCTGGAGAGAGTAAGGCAGGCCCCAGAGCCACTCCAAAATAGCTTGAGTGACAGGAGAGGTGTATGACTTTGGTTTTAATCATGGTTGAGAAAGCAGGGCAGGGGTGAGGATTTCCACTCACCAGGCCAGGTTGTGTAGTTTGAAATTCTTCACCAGCCCCAGGGAAGGAGTGCTCAAGCTTTCTTATCAGCTTGCCCACGTGTGGGGTGGAGGAGGGGGAACAGAAGAGGTAGGACTAGAGGGCTGTCAGTGGCCTAATATCAAAAACAGAGTCAGACTGTATTCCATCACCAAAGTGTTTTAAGCAGGGAAGTGATCTGGTCATGAAAATCAACCTGGCTGCATGAATCCATCTTGCCTTGGTAACATTATCTTTCATACTTAAAAAAAAATGGACTTTTTTTTTGGTCCCATAACATTTTACCAGCTGGGTTTTGTCTATCATACAAATTAATTTGTGGTCATTTGAATAGGTGAACAATATCCTACTAGGGAATACAGTTTCTTATAGACTTTCATAATATCTCAAATATTGACTGAGGTTGAATTGGATGCAATTTTATTCTTTGAACATTTATATATTTATATTTGATATAATTCTAAAATGACCGAAAATAATCAGTGCTCCTTAACAGGCAATGCTATAATTCTTACATATTTCGTTAAGACGCAAAATGCTTTTTGTGTCTCTCCTTCCTATCTCTGCTCTTTTGTCCTCGGTGAGCTTAAATTAGACTGAATTCATTGAACTCATAAGAGGCAAGATAGGCCATTCTGATTTTTCTTTAGTTTACCTATGATAGGATCATTCAGGATCTTTTTTCCATGTGATATTAAGTTATGCTGGTCTCAAACACTAAGTCTGTTGATGTTTTCTGTACTTTCACTTAATCATTGAATTTACTCATGCCAAGCAATATTCTCTGGCCCAGCATTAATGTTTGACACAAACCTACATATTGTCTGCTGTAACAGCATTACAACTCACTTTAACTTTTAAATTTATGTGTAAACCAAATTCCACACCTCACCTCTATCTAAATCTTTCTTGCTCCTGATTTTCTTAGTTAACATGAATGTTTCCCTCACCAAAATCTCAGACAATTAAATGGGGAATGCCAGTCAACCTCTCACTCTTCCCTTTCTGTTGAAACTGCTGCCAAATCTTTATCAATTAGTGTTTGATTTTTAATTTACATTTTTAATCAAAGTAATGTATGCACACAGTTAAAATCAAATGGTTATAGAAGAACTTGTGATAAAATACAACAGCCCCTTGCTATATCCTAGCCTTGATCACCATTTCTCTTTCTCCCCTTTTTTAGTAACAACATTCTTAGCTAAACAGAATCCTTAAGCTGTTATTTAACTTCACAACTTTAGATGTGTAGATGTCATTTATTGAAGAAGATGTCAACAGATGAAGTGTATAATCACTCACACTATTGCTTCTCCCCATCTTCCCCCAACTTAGATACAGTACCAGCTCTAGTTCCTTCCCTGGTTGTTTCTAGAACCTCAGTCACCCTGCTTGGACCTGTATTTCTGTTTCATCAGAGGGAACTGTATCTCTTGACCTTCATATTGGTAGACAGGAACATTAGTGCTCACAGCTTTCCCAGCTCCTCTTCCCTCTCTGTGTCCTCATTTCTCCCGACAATGTCATTTTTTGGATATAGTTAGGTTAATAATGTTGATGTTCTCTTCTCTTGCAATGGATAATTTCCCTTAATTTATCATTTAGTTATAAAATGAAAACAGATTAACATCATGTACATTATGATGACTTTCTTGTACACTTGCAAAGTTCTCTCTGTTCTTCCATGCGCCATTTGCCACGTCTGTGTTTCTGTCTCTTACTACTCTGCCCTAATTTGCACTACCTCTACTCATGCAAGTCTCTAACAGGCTGTGACCTCCGGTCTCTCCCTGTTCAAAATGAACCCACTGTAATGCAAGATTAATCTTCTTAAAGCATAGCTCCATTGATACTACAGCTATTTTCAAAATCCTTCAGGACATGAGCTAGCCACTTCTGCCCCCATCTATTTTGTTCTATCCTGTCTTTCCTGTAAAAGCCCTGTCCCATCCCATTCTTATACTTCTGCCGACAATATACCCTTGTCTTGGATGTCCATTCCATAGCCTACACCTAGTAAAAGGCTACTTAAAAGCTCAGCTCAAGGCTACCTCACATGGCAATCTTCTTGTAGCATAATCATTGCCTGAACCATCTTTGCTTTTGTACCTGTTTTGGTACCTTGTTTGGATTGAATCTTTGTAGATTTTTAAAATTTTTCTTATAATATTCAGCATACTTGTTACTAATCATGCTCACTTAATTAAAAAATTGTTGAATTGAATATACTTTTAAATTTTTTTCTGCACCAATAAGACAATTGGCAGTGCCAGGTTTTTTTTTTAATTAATTATTTTAAATGCCCTTGTTTGTTTAACAGGTTGGAAACACAAGGAGATTTAGAAAATAAGTTTTGTGGTTTGTAAATAACTTTGACTCTCACTGGAAAGGAGCATTATCTATACATGTAAAATATGATAAGCTGGTGGAAATGTTTTATCTTTAAAATGTGATTAATTTAAGTATATTTCTCTTCTGCTATTGATTTCAGAAGGATGTAGCAATTTAGAATCCATGTACTACAATTTCCTCTTTCCTGTTCAATGTCTTTATACATGGATGGCTAGTAAATAACTTTAAAAGCCAGTGGTTTGGTATTCTCTTTTCCTTTCAATTTCTTGATGTTTCAGATGTAGCCTATCTGGGATTTCATCTTGTTTATAGATGTAAGCATAATGATTCTCTCTGCTCTCAGTAATATGCACTCTACTTGTGACAGTTCATCTGCAAATGGATATCCCTCTTGTGAACCATTTGGATCTTATGGACCCAGCTCTCTTTATGTGAGAACATGGGGCCCTGAACCACATCTTCCATGAGCTCCCCTCTCTTTTTCTTGTTTGAATGCAAGCAACATTGCAAATCCTTATGGATCCTAAAAATTTATTTTCAGAAAATGTTCTTCCAGAGAACTTTATTCTTTTCTGAACACGTGTATGTCTATTTTTTACTTTACCTTCCTAAGATCCTATAAACATAAACTAAGTGGGGCGTTATTTATATCCATTGTTCAAAAATAGAATTTGGGGCTGGGCTGGGGAGCGGCAGAGCGCTTGCCTCGCACGTGCTCGGCCCGGGTTCGATCCTCAGCACCACGTAAACATAAGTGCATTGCATTGTGTACAACTAAAGTAAATAAATAAATATCTTAAAAAATTAAAAAAAAATAGAATTTGGTCAAGACAATAGCAAAGTTACTAGCATTTTCATGACTAAATGGTAGAACTACAATTAAGTTCTTCTGGCAGCCTGGTGTGGTGTCCACACCTGTAATCCCAGAAGCTCTGGAGACGGAAGCAGAAGGATCACAAGTTCAAAGCCAGCCTAAGCAACTTAGTGAGACCCTATCTCAAAATAAAAAAAAGAAAAAATTTAAAAAGGGCTGGGGATGTAACTCAGCGGTTAGGCACCTCTGGGTTCAATTCCTGCTATCAAAAATAAATACATAAACAAATAAATAAATAAAGTTCTTTTGGTGACTAGCTGTGTTATCCCATGACTCTGTGAAACTCCCCTTTTTATAGTTGCTCAAAGTCACATCTAGCTACCATATTTAATTTAATGATGAAAAACCATTCCTACCATGCTATAGAGGAAGATGTTCAGTTCGATATCTATGTGTAAAGTCTGCTAGCCATTTAGGAAACATGTTTCAATTTTTTTCTTCTCTACTTCTACATGCATAGTATTCTCTGTAATTTATTTTATATATTGAATACTGTACACTTGCAAAGCAAGTTCTGAGTTGTGAATATTATTATGGTGTCTATGGCAGCACATGCTCTCTGACATACATAATTAAGTCTAATACCCACAGATTTCTGGTTGCACCATTTGCTAACTACTG
Source organism: Tamias sibiricus (assembly GCA_025594165.1). Taxonomy (NCBI): domain Eukaryota; kingdom Metazoa; phylum Chordata; class Mammalia; order Rodentia; family Sciuridae; genus Tamias; species Tamias sibiricus. The sequence goes on along the minus strand of CM046666.1, from coordinate 84,686,896 downwards.
GTCTTTGATCAAATTATCTTAGCTTTGTTCCCTAAAATGAGAATAATAACACATAACACCTAAGGTAATAGGTAATGTGGTTATTGTGCAGATGAAGTGAATTCATACAAAGTATCTTAAAATAGCAATTGTTATAGATAAGTGTTGCCTTAGAGTTTTCTATTCATATAATCAAGGTTCTCCAGAGAAACAGATTCGTCATAATGGATTGGCTCATATGACTATGAGGCTGAGAAGTCCATTGATCTACCCTCTATAAGTTGGCAATGTAGTAAATTCAGTGGTGTAGTTCCAGCCCAAACAAGCCCAAAGATCTGAGAAATCAGGAGAAGTCATGTGTATAGCCCAGTCCAAGTCCAAAGGTCCAAGAACCAGGAATGTTAATGTCTTGGGGCAGAAGGAAATGGATATCCCCGCTCAAGCAGAGAGTGAACTCACCCTCGCTCCTCCTGTTTGTTCTATTAGAAACCACAGATTCACTGATGCCCACCTGCATTGGAGAGGGTGATATTTACTTAGTCTACTGATTCAAAAGCTGATCTCTCCTGGAAACACTCTTAGGACCTTCTCAGGAATAATATTTTACCAGATGTAAGAAAAAAAAAAAAAAAAAAAAAAAAAAAGAACAAAAAGAAAAAAAAGGAAAAAAAACAAAGAAAAAAAAGGCAAAAAAAGAAAAGGAAAAGAAAAAAAAAAAAAGAGAAGTGGGCATCTAATCAAGCTGACACATAATTAACCAACACACCATTACTACTATTTTCATTATTATCATTATTTGAAATGCCAGGAGAAAGCAAGAGTGCTCAACTGTCACTCCTAAGATAACAGTGCAGCAAAAATGGCTGTGTTTTCCTGTGTTAATTCCTTCCTCTTACCAGGGAACTGCCATTATGGTTTAGCATCAGTAATGCCCTCTTAAAATACTGTGTGATTGTTTTGATGTCTTAGGAATGGAACACATGCAGTTCAATGCCCACAACCCCGGGGTGCATGGCCCATATCTCAGCCCTCTTCTGTTGCCTACCTCTCCTGTGCTCGCATCATCATCCCCATTCTTGATTTCTGTCTCCTTGGGTCTCCTCACTTCTCTGTTCTTTGGCCTCCAGCTGAGTTTTCTGAAACCCATCTAACAGTGGGCCCATCTCCTGCCAGTGGGTGGGGAATAAGGTAGGGAAAGTAGGGGGCAGCAGAGAGGCATTATTCCTCACATAGGGTTTTACATATTAATGACTTTTCTGCTTGAAGAAAAAAATGCTAACCTGTTAAAATTTCCATTTTGAAATTCATAATGAAGAAAAATTCACTATCCCAGAAAAAGTGTTTAGAATATGCCACACTGAAGCTATGGTTGACTTAGAACTCAGAATATGTGAGGTTTCCCAAGCCCTCATTTGCTTTTACTTTAATGAAGACAAACAAACCAGGAAAAAAAAATACCATGATAAAATAGAAGATATTCAGCTTCATTTTTGTCTCTTGAGGTCACTTCTGAATCATGAAAAGTTATTATTATTATTTTTTTTTTTTTTTTTTTTACCAGTTCACTGTCAATTTACATCCAAGAATCAGCCTGCTTTGGTCTTTCTAAAGTGCCATTCTGTGGATTTGAGGGAAGGCCCAATAACCTGTCACTCACACATAGCCTGGAGTTTCAGCAGCCAGTCTGTGGTGGTGGTAGGTAACTGCAGTGGCCCCTCCTCCAGTCAGTTCTGGGCTAACTTTTAGGAAGAGGTTAGACAGGAAAGAGTTCAGCCCCCTCTTACAGAACATGAAAGAAAGCAGTTGAAACAACTCCTTTCCCTCTCAGTTTTTAAACTTTCTTTACCCTCCAGGAGGAGGGACTCAGACTCTGTCACATGTTTAGGTTCATCAGAGGGGAATTTACTATCATCATGGAAGGCACTGGGACTGTGTAGATCTAGAGGCTGCCACCACCTCTCTTCAACCCTGAGGGGGAGTATCCATATGTGTTGGTGCAGAGCACATTCCTTGAGATTCACCTGACATTGACAGTAATGCTCACATTGTATTCTGAGGCTTTTCAATCTTTTGTACAGTTGTGGTTGGCAGAGTTCTAAGATGATCCCCTAAATCGTCTGCCCTCTGGCATATACTCACTGCTTCCAAGTTATCCATCTAAACATTACTTTAGGTGCTTCTGTGAAGGGATTTTAAAGATATAAATTAACAGTCCCAAATTACTCACCTGTAAGAAGAGAAGATTATTCTGGGTGGGGCTGGTCCAATCAGGCAAATCCCTAAAAAGGACAAGGGTTTTCCTGATAAAAGAAATTGGAATTGTGAGGTGAATTCAAATTCTTTGTTACTGCCTCTGAAGATGAAGAGGCTCTATGACAAGGAACACGGGCAGACTACTGTAGTTGAGATTGACCCTTGGCTGATAGCCAATGAGAAAACAGGGACCTTAGTCCTACAACCACAAGGAATGGAATTCCACCACAATACTATGAGCGCAGGAAAGAACTGTAAGCTCCTGAAGAGAAGGGCTAATACCTTGATTTCATCCTTTTGAAACTCTGGGCAGAGAACTCATGAATGCCATGCCCAACTTCACCAGAGACAAGGCAAGGAGTAGATAAATAGGTGCTAAAAGTGTGTGGCCACTTGTGATGCAACAATAGAGGACTAATATGGTGGTGGTTGCAGCACGGCATGGAATGTTGTTGTAAAATCACCTTCCAGCACAAGCTGGGGAGTGTGTTTCTTTGCTTTGCTGGAAACTGAACAATGTGTGCCCCCCATCTTTCTTAGTGGAAAAAAAAAAAAAAAAAAAAAAAAAAAAAAAAAAAAACAAAAAAACAAACAAAGAAACAAAAAACCCTACTAGATAAGTGACTAGTCCAGGCTTGAGAATTAGGAAGGGAAAGACAACTTTATCTTCTGTTGTTCTTTCTGGCCTTATATGAAATGAGAGGAAGAGCACACACTGTACACTCAGAAACTCAGAAGTTCTTTGAAGCGTGTGTGGCAGAGGTTGTAGGTGTTTCAGAGAATTTTCTACATTTTTGTGTATATAGGTCCTCAGAGCCCCATCTGACAACTCCCTATGTGTTCATGGGTAAGTCAGTCTCTATGGGAGAACGCTGTTCAGGGAAAAGAAAGGTGGCCATGTTCTTGTGTTTCCCTGATTTTCTGGAGAAGCAGCTTGTTTTCACTTTTTGACAAGTTCCCAGATGTTTTTCACAATCCCATGTTTAAACCTTCCCCTTTCTCTGTAAAGAATCCTTGTCAATAGAGTGTATTTTTATAGGTAACTGAATCACTGCTGCTAAACTTGTGGTGTTAATGAAGAAGTCAGAGCTGTCCCTGAAGGGCTATAAGAAGAGCTTAGAGTGTCTAGCGAGAGTGTGGCCACTTTGCTGGAGAAATCATTGAACACAGTTTATTGGATCGAGGCCCATTATCCAGGTCGAGTCCCGGATACTTGCCAGGCTTCCCTTTTTACTATATGTGAACACAGGGAAGTCAGGAGGCCAAACTTTGAATGTGGCTGTTGGAAATAAAATTTGCTACCTTTTGTCTATACTGGTTCCGGAAACACATACTGGGCTTGGGTTAAGGGCACAACAGTAGAATGTTCTCCTCAGTCCTGAAGACATACATGGGTGCTTATGTGATTAATTTACTTTAGAATAAAATCCTAAATGTTAAGGATGGTTAAAATCTTGTATATGACACTAAGATACTTTGTCTTATTTTGCTACTTGAATGACTGTTCCATTATCAGCAAGCTGTGATAATATAAAACCTTTAACTCTGTTTGCTCCGTATAAGTAGGCTTCTTATATTTAAGTGATCATGTGGAATATTTCATTCTGAGGTGCATTATTTTAAGAAAAGGGAGACATGTGGGTTTATCTAATCTTACAGACAGAACGAAGCAAAAGCAAGGCCCCTCCTCTGACTGCTGAGCCAAATCAGCACTGGGGCCAAGCAATTAGCCCAACACAAAGGCAGCCATTACAGTATCAGAGCAAAACCCCATTGTCTCATTGCACCCTGCAGGCTTAACAAGTTTTCTCATGGGCTGCAACAACTGTGATTTGGAAAGTAAACAATTTATATGTCACATGACTGGATTGGTCCTTGAGGCATCCAGATTCCTGCTATGATCTCTGGACCCCAACTTCAGCCACAGGCTGGTGAAAATCCCTGGGACTGGTTCCTGTGGTGGGAACTGAAATGACAGCAGATGGGCACAGGCATCTTCGTGTTTTATCAAAGTGTTGTACTTCGGAGAGCTGAAGCCTTAACGCACATGGAAGTGGAGGTGGTGGAGGCTTTTGGAGATGGCAGTGAGAGGACACTCTCCAGCAATAGGCTTTAGATTTGAACTAATCTTGGACCATTTGAACTGCATCCTCTTAGTCTGGAGATGTTCCAAGAAAACTGAGACTACTTTCCTGTCTTCTGGGGTCTCCTGTCTCCTAGACAAGACAGTTAGATTCAACTGTCCTACTTGGCAAAGTCTCAGAAAGTCACCCCATAGTGGTCCTGGCAGCCTGTACGGGGATGCAAATGCTTTCCTGTATCCTCAGGGACTCCTCCCCCACCCCCCACCGCCCCCCGCTGCCGAACTCAGGATTTAAAAAAAATTCCTCATATAGCATTTGCTTGAAGGCATATGGCAACATAACCTTGAGAACAAAACCTTATAGTGAAGCAGCTTTTATCTTCTTATTAATATCTAGAGGAAATTCTTGAAGTGAATGAACTTAAGCATAAGTACACATCTGAATATTCAAAATAAACTTCTTATTCTCTTTTGTAGGAATCCTGCTCTACTACATATGTGCCATAATTATTTCAGTTAGAACAAACATGTCCACTTAACCCTCTTATATATTCAGTTATCAGTACTACATCTGGCTAATGAAGATTAGGAGCAAAAAAGCCTTTGGAGCATGCTTTCTGGAGAAATCATTTCCCTCTTGAGCAATGACCTTGAGAATACATGGATGCTATGGAGCCATCTGATTGATGGTATGTGACTCACCCATAATGATCCCTATAATGTTGGACAATCATTCCCCAGATTAATGCTGGCCACTGAATAAGGTGCTGGTGAGTATTTTAGGCCATGGCACAGTACAAGAGGATGTGGGACTACTGATGATGCTTTCTGCAAATTTGCCCACATATAGAATTAAGTGACTTCACAGGCTTCTTGTTTAAGATTAGGCTGCCTTGGTTGGGGTGTGATATATTTCAACAAAGCTATGTATTTCATTTGATGTCACTTCCTGAATAGCAATCATAACAATTTAGAGACCAATTGCACTTTAAATTACTTCATACTATAGATACGTGTTAATTTCTATATTCAATTTTCAGCAGCTCTGCATTTCACATTTCTCCATTTCTTCTTCCTTCTTTGATAAACTTATAGCAAAACTACTACTTACGTAAAAGAAAAAGTGCTTCAAGATTGCTTTATCTTTGTTAATTAAACCCAACTATACAAAAATTTATTCCATTTAATAGGATTTATTCTGGATAATAATAAGACAGCTTGCGTTTTGACAAGACTTCATTTGTGCTGTACCTTTGCTGAGACAGATATATAAAGCACTGACTTGGGCTGCAGAACACAAAAGACAGTTCCACATGCCTGGGAGACAGAAAGACCTCTTTCAAATGTGGATTGCACTATTTACTATACTAGTGACCTCTGGGATCTTTCCTGAGCCTCAACTTCCTCATCTATAAAATGGGCATTCTATTTCATATCACTTTTGTGAGGATTAAATGAAATAATGCATATGAAGTCTGTGGTTTCCACCACATCATTGTGTGGTCACTATTATTAGTGGTAGCATCACCATAATCCAGTCATTTCTGTAAAGGTGATAGATGGAACAATATTTTCCCATGACCTACATCTGTCCCTATTAGAGTCTGAATGATGGTGACATCTATGGTATGACTTGTTCACTTCTTATCCAGCTCTTCAAGTGTTCTTTACTGTCATAACCAGGAAGAGAAGAGAATTGGTAATTTAGTTGTAGTCCCTCAAAGCAACCTAGTTCCAAGTAATACTGCAAGTGAGAACAAAGAGGTGTAAAACTTAGTGGACAATAAGAGACTATAATACCCAGCTCCTCACCTTCTCCCTTTCTGTACATGGGACTATTCCTTTGAAATCTTGGTTTCAGGAGGCCTGTGGTATAGTCCTACGGCACAGAGTGAGTAATGCTTGCTGGGCAGTGGACATGACCAGGCTACATTGCAGCAGTCTTTTCTGACCAGCCTACAGCCTTTCTGGGACAAGAAAACTGAGGAGTCTGTGTCATACTGTTATGTAGATAAAAGACTCCAGTCAAATGGGTATGGGAGATGTTGAGAATGCTTTAACTCTTCGGAAAATTCAAAATGTACGAATATTAGCATAGAAAGGTTCTAGATCTGTACTAAAGAACTCAATTAATTAGTCAAGCACTTCACAAACATATTTGGCCAAAGAATCACCAACTCCTTCCTAAAACACTTAAACAGAATATCTCACACTTTAGAAGAATCTGGAATAGTAATTTACTCTGACATTTTAAGAAGTATTGCTCTATGTTGCCATTTTATTTTGATGCCTGAAAAAGAGGCAAAGAGTTAGTCAAAGAATGGAAATTGTAAATAAAATAACCTATTAGTCAGAATTCTCTTCTAAGCCCTCTGGATTCTTTTGGTAAGAAGAACTTGAACACTCATACTGGTTTTACAACACTTTTGATCTGGTTTCTTCTTATAACTCCAGCCTCCATTTTTGCCAAGATTCACTTACTAGGAGGATCAGGAGAACAGACGTAGCACACACTGTAGCCATGAGCAGTTTCCATACATACTGATGAATGTTTACATTTGTTACATGCAGTCATGAATACTGCAATTAAACATAAACAGAAATAATTCCGATCACAGTTCTGAGTACAATTTGCATTCAAAAATTAGAAAGTAAAATGTAATGATATATCTTTATCAAAAGAAAATGAAAAACAAAAACAAAAACAAAAACAAAAACACTGTCACACCAAATAGATATGTTGGGACTTTTGTGAAAAAAATATGATCAGATTAAAATTGTTATAGCTCCTCTATAGCAGTGATTGGCATGTTATCTAGCTGCCATGAAAAGATGTTATGGAAGAAAGAGACAATTAGGTTGCATTGTGGATATTTAGTTTCACTATTTTGAAGCTTTTACAAATAAGAAGATTACCCACAATGTTGTCATTTTAGTTTAGTAAATGTTATAATTGAACAAATGAAATATTTTTCCTTTATCTTTCTCTTTGTACACATATATGCTATCATCTTTGCATCTGATCTGTCTTCTAAATTAGAAAAGCTGCTGAAATTTTTCAAGGTTTCTTTTAGTTTTAATTGGTGTTCTGACAATCAGAATCAGGCACTTTAGTTAAGTGAAATTTTTGTCTTTCCGTGTAAAACCATTGGTAGGTTTTTAAGGCAATGATGTTAATGAGTGGGTTTAAGTTTTCCTGAATTATTCTTTAAAAGGCTTCCAAGTGCTAAATAAATAACTCATTAAAACATTAGCATTCAGAGAGCAAGACCACAGTTTTCATAATTCATTTCTAGGGCATTTCAAAGTTTAAAAGTTTGAATCAGTTCTGCGTTGAACTAAGATAAAAATCTCACATGTTATACTGGTCCTTACTAAGCCACTTTGTATCTCATCATTTGAACTTTTTCATCTGCACAAAAGAGCATCATGATTTTTTTTTTAGCATACATTAAATGATTAGTCAAGTAGCATTTAAATGTAGTTTGGATTTATAGAAGAAAATATCAGGTTATTGAATTTAGTGAGAGATATTTCTTCCTTCCTAGAATGTAAATAATGAAAAATATTATTAGAATTTGGTTTTGGACAGTAGCAAGTGATGATCATGATAACTACACTGGACCTATGGTTGGGAAATTTTTTGGAAAGCATTAAGAATGGAGTATTTTTAAAGCTCTGATTGATGAGCACTGAGGATGTTTATAGTGGCTATCAGCTCTCCTGTGGCTTTGTCTTCAGGGGGTACTGGGATCACCTCAGTCCTGACCAGTGGCTAAAATACTGTGTCTGAGAAGCTTCTCCTGAACACTCCTGTGGTTCTTATAACATCCATGCTATGAAGACTATGAAGTGCTAAAATCACCACTTTGAATTGCTTTACTCACAAAAGGAAGGCTTAGGTAACTTACTACCTTCTCTATAATGCAAAAATATCCCAACTATAGTAAATGCTTAATTTTTATATCATGCACAGAAGTGGATATTACAAGAAGGATTTATTATATACTTAGGAAAAATAGAAGCAATAATTTAAAAACTCTCAAATCTTTGAGCTGAAAGATTATTGGTATTATAACACTATAAAATGGATTTTTAAAAATAAATAATCTTTGTAAATAAAAACAAAGAGTAAGATGATACTGTGAAAAAGCATATTCTGAGATAATATGTTCATTTCAACTCTATAGTTCTATTTGAAAAGTGTGCAACTATCTGAAACAGAATAATACTGTAGAATGATTTGGCTGTGTTACATATTTGGGTGTGAAAGTGAGTTTCTTGAAGTTATATATTCTTGATTTTTAGTTAAAGTTTAGATTTCCTAAAAGTTGTGCTACAACTAGATTTTTAAAGCCAGCCAAAACAAAATCTGTAATTTATTTTCCCATCACCTTTTTATGAGGTCTTACAGCCACCGTAACTTCTTTTGTGCTTTGAGATTTACAGGTTAGGTTCTGTAAAAGGGCACTTGGGTGACCCTCTGGGCCAGTGTCATATATCTTGCCTCTCTACTTCTGGCCTTACAAAATTAATGAAGGCATCTTTACATGACAGTCTCCTTATTATGTTCAAATGATTGGAGTACAAGAGGTTAAATAATTTTACCACTACTGTTTCAGAATTTAGACACTATAATCAAGTGAATTGACATAGAAGATAGTGTCGACAAAGCTCACTATCCCATGTGCCAGATTTCAAACAGGAACTAAAATATTGATAGAATTCCATTTGGGATATTATCAAGAGTGTGGTATCTTTGCTTTGAATTTTATTCGTGTTTGCGGTATTATTCAAAAATCGAATGCAGCACACTGCTGCTGTCACTCAGAGTGTGCCCTTGTTGTTTGACTAAGGGAGACTTCAGCTTCAGGGCGCTGTGCTATTCAGTAGATCGTGGTGCCAGGGAGGGCAGCGCTCTGCCTGCCTGGGAGAAATATCCTCTTTTATAAATATCCCTACGTTGCCAGTGCCTTTTAGACTTCTTAGAGCATTTTTAGCTAAAAATACACAGCCATTCACAACAGAAATTTTATTCTCTTCCAATCTTTTATGTTTTACCTTCTAATTTACTACATAATAGAAATAGCATTTCATGCCCCAACATTCTTTTCTTTTAATATCCTATATTGTACAGCATTTTTTTCTTAAAGACTCTTTTAAACTACAGTAACAATATTTGGACTTCAGCATAAAATATTATTCTTTTATTCCAAGATAATAATGACTCTACAATAAAAAAATATATCTATAAAAGAGAGAGAGAAGAAAGAAACCCCAAACAAACCACACCATCCAGTTTCGGCCAAGCTGCCAAATCCTATTACAGATTCAATCCTATTAAAACGTTCCCAGGTTTAAGCCTGCTTTGGAGTTCTTCATAGGAGAGCATGACCCCTACCCAAACCCCTACATGTGTGGTCAGGGACCTCAGGATAATCGTAAACTGCCTGGACTCCCATTAATCTCGCACAGTCAGATATTAGTGCTTGTAAATCAGCACCTAAACAAGCACAATGGTTAAAGCCATCAATAGTCTTTTAATGAGGCAGATCAAAAACAAATGAAAGCAGCAGGACACTCGGATTTGCCAAGGAGGGGAAGGAGAAGGCTATAAGCTTTGTCTGATTTCTTATAGAAAAAAGTAGATGGATTTAGTCCAGATCCTGTCTTCTAACTACTGCATCCACTCTTTAAAAAATATATAAAACAAGATTATTTCCAGGAATTTCCTTCATTTTCTTTGTTCAGGGTATAGCAGCTGTCACTTTCTTCCCTTTCTCTTCCTTTCTCTTTATAGTTTCGCACAAATATATATCGATATATGTACATTAATGTACACATATTTAAAAGAGGAGGTCATTGCAAATAACAACTGCATGTAGACACGTTAGGCAATGATCAGTTACACTTTGTCAAGAATTTTAATTACTTATCTGCATCTTTGCAGGCATTTTATGTGCTTTTGAAATTCCCACAGATGTTTTTTGTCCATTAGAAAAGGGGGGAATATCTTGTTTTGCAATTCCTTGTTTTAAAGAAGGAGAAAAATAAAGCAAGATAGGATTTATTATCTAGCACGCATGTGCAGCAGCATTATAATGGTTGCCAAGCAACCTAAAGGAGCCATATCATAGTAAAGAGGGGGGCAAATGAATGAACAGATGCATGGGATTAGATATAGGAAGGCAGAGCAGAGGCTGCCTGAAATGAGCTCACCTTGGCACAGTACTTCTTCATGGTGATTTGCTCTTATTCAGCTTTATTTATCTTGAATATTTCCTTTTGATTTTGAGTGGAATTTTATTTTTGCTACCTTTTTAGTTTACCATTTGACTAAAAGACTCAAAAATGAAAAGGTGTGAAATGCTTGTAAAATACCGGTTCTTTCATTGTTGCCAATCACATTCTTTCAAGACAATATTTTAAGAAGCAGAAAGGTAGAAACAGGCATTCTCCTACATTTCCTCTAACATCACCCAACACGAAACACGCATTCAAAGATGGTATTTCTTTGGAGGTGTTCTCAAAACATATGTTCACTTCAAACTCACAGCTTGCTAAGCCACTTGCATTGCCATCATATTAAAACTTCACTCTGTGTGTGTGTATACACATATGCATGTATACATATTTACACACATATAATTTTGCATGTATGTATGTATTTAATTTATGTGCAAATGCAAAACACATACATATCCATACATATTTAATACAGAAGCCTATAGATAAAAAATATTATACCATTTCTTGATGCCAGATTAAAGATGTTTAGAATGGGAAGAAGACAGATGCCTATGTTATACCTAAAACAATTTAAATAGTTAACTTTTACTCTTACATAAAAGTATAAAACCCAATTTGTTATTTGAAGTATGAAAACTTTGTAATACCATGCATTTAATAGCAACCATCCCTAGATAATCCAGTCATGTAGTTGATGCAGGCTTCAATGTTAAATTCTTGAAGGCAGCCTGGCATCAGTACATCCTAGAAGCATGGTACATTATCAGCCCCCAAATGGGAAAAATTATATTTTCAAGCTGCTTTGAATTATTTAAGAAATGAAAAAGACCATAAATTAATAAATGTTTAAAGTATGAGACTGCATAGAGACCATTCAACTGGGAAATTCCCACCATGAAAGTTTCCAGAAATGCAAGATATAAACTATTGGTTCATAACTAGCCTCAGAACTAGCCACCGAATGAAGATGAGCAGTTTCCTCTACTCAGCAGAGGTGTGATCGAAGAATTGCTACCACCTGAGGACTTCTGTTCTTTCCTCCTTCACAGCAGAAAGGTAGTGACTGGGCCAGATCAGCACTTGGGGATTTTCCCTTTTGGACTACGTGATGAAATTTTAACTGTAGTTTTCCCCAAGAAATGGCATGTGGAGCTGCATTTTAATCATAGATTGACATTAAGCTATTGGGGAATTATACTGTGTCTACTAATATATATTCTACCTCTCTTGCCCTAATGAGATCACCTTACACTCACTGGCACTGATGCAAACATTTAGAGCTGAGTGCTCAAAAGAGGCTGGAGTACAAAAGGTACATAATTCATTACCCTGGGAAACGCGATTTCAATGCAACATAATGCAAGGTGCTCTCAAGTATTTCTGAGACAGAAAGAGTGTACCACAGTCATGGTGAAGAGACTGTTTACATCAACCTGATTCCACTTGTTCCTTAGTAGAGCCAACAAGCCCTCTACTGTATTATTGTATCCACTTCTACTTACGGAGTCCACAGATAAGTCCTTGCAGCTAAGGAACAAACCCTTTCTTTCATAATGTATGAGCCAACGAAAACCTGTGTAAGTACAAAAGGAAGATCTTGAAAATTCTAAAAAAGAAAAAAAAATTTCTCTGAGCTAATTGATAAGATCTCAGCAACCTGTTAAATTTGCATTTAAAGTAACAAGCTATTCTCTACCCCCCATTCACTCTTGTCAATAACCAAAAGATGGCAGCATTTTACCCATCATTCATTAGTGACAACTTTGGGAGAGTTAGGTTTGCATTACCTCTTTCATGTGCATTGTTATTTCCTCTTGGTACAAAGTGTGGATTGATAGTGCTGTGGCATTTATTAACAGCAGCAACAACAAAAATGGAATTTCAAAAAAGCTCAGAAGATTAATTATACAAATTATGGTTTGAAGCATCAGAATTCCTCTTTGAAGAGGAAACACACACCAGTCTAGCTGCAGTGACTCCACAGTGCAATCAAGCTCTGCAAGTGGTATCAGAACCCAAACACCTTGTTCCTCCAGCCATTAGGCTTCCTGGCTATGGGCCAGAGAAAGGAGTAGGGACTCATGGGCCTGTAGACTGAGCCTCATAGGGGAAATGTATAAAGGGACACTAATGAACATATCTGACAAGTTTTCCACCAGCCCAGGCATTCTCATTTTCACCCAAGTACTGTCCTAATAACAAAGGTTATGTTAAGTATGTGAAAGAGGGATTGCCAATCATCTTTACTTCTAGCAATTGGAAATAGAATGTATTCTTTTCCATGGGGGTTTAGAGACACGCCTTCCCAAAATGCTTTACAAAACTCACCCTAGACCATTGTCTCAACCATTTGATTTCCATCAAGACAAACAACCTCATTTAAAAATCTTCTCATTTCAAGAAACAAGAGGGCATAGCTTTGCCGGAGTGCATGCAAAAGGAATTTGGTCCTTTCTCCTGAATGTTCATTATAAATAGGGCCGATATGTGAAAGCAATAAGCCTCATCAGCTTCCTGCTCACTCTGTGTAGTCTGCTCATTTAGGCTATTATTTTCCTCTCCTATATTGTTGATTAGCATTACTGAGATATAGTAATAGGCCTCATTCCCTCCTAAGTACCAAGATTCCCATTTTCTTAAAGCAAGGACAAAATCCCTTTAATATAAAATAGAGGTTCATGTTCACATTTGATTAAAATGACACAGGAAAATATAGGCAAAAATAATATTTAGAAGTCTCTAGTGTTTGTTCAAAAGAAATCAATTACTTTGAGGTTACTTTTGCTTTTGGATAAAGCATCTGTAAATCTAAGCAAAGGATTTTTTGCTTCTACTTCTGAGTAGTACTAAAAGAACTTATTACCCACTCTCATCTTTTTCTAGGACTCTACGCCACTCACTATATTGCTGTGTGACAGGAGAAATGTGAGGTCCATATAGTATGTTGGGCACCACTAACCAGAGTGATAAATGTTGATTTTCATGGAATTAAACTGTAGAGTGAATTTTCAGAGATAATCATGTATACATTATATATGTAGCTTAAATATGAACAATTAAGAATAGGATTGAGGTGAATTTAAATTTAAGAAACTGTGTGAAAGAATTTAGCAAGGAATTATAATTCAGTTTTATAAGTTTCTAATCTTAAAAAATCACAAATTTATTTATAAATAAACTGGAATTAAAATTACACAAAGCATGATATCATGTGTACAAATGATGTAAAATATATAAAATCTATGGAATTTTAAGAACAGCATACTGTGCTGTTAAAAGTTGGTAAAGTCAAGCCATAGTTTAATCATAAGGTATAATGCCAGTTCTTCAAATGTAAGTTGTGTGGCCTCAGAAAAGTACTTGACCTTTCTGGGACTAGGCGCCCTCATCTGTAAAATGGTTGTATAAATAGCTACCCCACAGAACTCTGTTAGGATTGATGAGACACCATGAAGCACCATTCACCATGCTTAGCAAGAGCAGGTAATGTAATTATGGTTAAGACCTGTACTGATATTCATAATATGACTGATTTTTGAAAGGCACAATTCTGCACCAAATCACCAGATTGTAAACTTGAGATGATAAGTAATGCATTTCTATACTTCCTTATTATCCTAGATTAGAGTTTAATATGAAGTTTGATGGTTTCTTCTTCAATGTGGTACCTTCGCTTCTAAATCAACAGCTTTGTGTGCCTGCCTCCCTTTTCCCAGGATCACTTATTTTCTTCACTCTTCAGTTTCAGTCAGTGAAGTGACCATCAACTTGTAGGAATGTAAACTTTTATCCATCTATTTATTTATTTATCTAAAAGCTGTGTGGCTTGCTATTACAAAGTACTATCTTGTGTGTTGTGGGGAGGGGCAATACAAAAATATATTCCATTTTCTGCCTTTAAGAACATACATTACTAGGAGAGGTGGTACAAACTTAGGTAACCAACAGCCAAAGCTCTTTGAGATAGGTAGTGCTGTTTGCAGGGGAGCCTCCATGACTGGCCCCCAGTTTATACAGTTGAATTAATGTCTCCCTGTAAAAGTATTTCCATGCATCCACACATTTGCTTTTATCAGATTATATTACCATAAGCATTGATTATACTCTGTCACTCTGCATATCAATTCATCAGAAAGTTTCAAAGACTATCTCCAAAGTCATTTTGAATTTGTCTACTTCTTACCATCATTTTTAAGCCCCTGTGAGCTATTTCTCCGAGTCATTGCAAAAACCTTATAATTTGTATCCATGACTCTATTCTTCCTTCCTTATGATCTGCTCTCTCCAGGGCAATCTCTTGTAACTCCAACAGCAAACTTTTCAGTTCTTCAAATGTGCCACGTACGTTCTGGCTTTATGGTCTTTATAACAACTCCTCCTCTCCATCCTCCACCTACCAAGTTAAACATCACTATCCTTATGTGCATATCAGTTATGCAATAATATTCAATCACATCATCCCATTGTAATTGTGGGTATAAAACTCATCACTATCTGTTATGCTCTTGTGACAATGTAAATTCTTTGAGAGCAAGGGCATTTTTTGTTGTTATATCTTCAGAGCCTAGAACAGTGTTTGGCATACAATAGGTGCTTGGTAATATTGTTAAAGTAACAAATAATTGATGATGATTATACATTTGTTTTCACTAGTAAATGTTGAGGCTCTGGAGTTAGAGACCACAGTCCATTCATCTTTGGTTCGCTAGTGCTTAAAATATAATAGAGATTCAAAAAAAGGAAAGCTAGTTGTTTTGAATAAATCAAGAAATGATTTCTTGCTGGAGTGATTCTGAATGGCATTATAAAGAAGGCATTTGACTGAACCTGAGTAAACGACAAAAGATGATGGTAGCCCATTTCAGGCAGTGGAAACTATGTAAGAAAAAGTTTGAAATGGAAAAATTAAATGAATTTGTAAAGATAATAGTGAATAGTAATTCAGATAAGCTGGATTTTGTACAAGTGAATGACAGGGAGAGTGGGAACAGTTAGGACTGACCTCCAAAGTCAAATAAGAAATATGAAGTCCATTATGTTCTGTAGGCAAAGGAGAGCCATAGATTCATAGCCATGCTTTAAGAAGGTTAAATGGCAGCTTTGTGTGGCATAAATCAGGAGGAGATGAACAAGGGAACAGGTTAGAGGCTAATCTAATAGCTTCGAATGATGTAATCAAACCAAAATTAGGGTGGTAGTAGAATGTAAAAGGAAATACAAAATCAAGAAAAATCAGGAAAATAAGGAATTGATAGAATTTGATGTGTAGTATTCAGACTTCATTTTGAGGTTCCAAAGACAGGTGATAGGAAGAATGGGGCATATATCAAGAAAAATGGAGAATCTAGAAGGAAACACAGGTTTGTTGTGAGAAAAATGAGATCCATTTTAAATTTGCAAGTGTATTTTTAACTTATTACAACATTCTTAGAAGTATTGTCTTCTAGGCAGCTAGACATGTGTCAGAGGAGCTGAGAAGCCTTTGGTAAGTGGCATAAATTTTGGACTATCTGTATGGAGGGATTCTTGTTCATAAAACCTTGGTGCAAAGATAGAAAAGACTGAACTTCCCTCAGTTGTTTTATTTAATTAATTAATTAATTAATTTATTTATTTTCTTTTATTCTAAGTTGTTATGTATGACAGCAGAATGCATTACAATTCATATTACACATATAGAGCACATTTTTACACATCTCTGGTTGTATACAAAGTAGTTGTTTCATTTTAAAACCAGGAAGTTATCTTGAGTTTTCTCTTACCTTGATTCCCTGCATTTAACCAGCCAAATTCCTTTTAAAAACGATGCACATCTATCTGCCCAAAACATCGAACTAGTTTCTTAAATGGTCTTTAGATTCTATTCCTCATGATCTAATCCCTGCTATACAAAGTAGTCAGGTTTCATCTCTTGACTCCTCTCCTAAAGCCATCTATCTTGGTGCCAATTATTATAAGAAAAAGGCAAATTCTAAGCATTCCATAACAAATATGACATGTAAATTAATAAATGCTGTCAATGTACAGAGAAGCAAATTTGTAGTGTAGTCTATCACTCATAAAAAGTGTTCTGCAATGGGTCCTAAGTTACTTGGAAGGCTATCTCACTAGGATGACAGCCACAGTCATGGTTTTGTGGAGGATTCTGTTTTACAACACTTTATTCACTGCCCTCAGTGGTTCTGGAATTGCCCCAAGGGCCGCCATTTTATGTACACCTCTCAAGGGTTCCCCTATTCATAATAAAAGATGTTGGGTTGCCTTGTAGCAAAAGGGAATAGCTTAGTCAAGATAAGTTGGAAGCAACATTGGCTGCTGTTAGGATGGGCATGAAGACTTGGCAGAGGCACGTAGAAAGTTCACCAGTACTGTAGCTAATGTCATTTTGCTGAGGTAAAAAACTATGAAGGCTGAGAAAATAGGAGTGAGTCTTAGGTTACAGCTGAGAAAGGGATCATCTGGAATAACATTTCTGGCCTTTCTAGACCTGTGCTGAGATAGTAGCCACAAACTGTCTGCAGGTAGTCCAAATTAATATGTGGTGCGAATACAAAATAGACTCCCGATTTTGATGATTAAGCATGGAAAAGATCTCATATGAATACATATAAAAAGTTACATGTTGAAATACTTTAGATATATCAAGTTAAATAAAACACATTTAAAAAATTAATTTTACCTGTTATTATGGACTGATTTTTGTCTTCCTCAAAAATAAAATATTGAAACCTTATCACCCAAAGTGACTAATTTGAAGTTAGTGCTTTTAAGGAGATAATTAAGGTTAAATGAGGTCATTGGAGTGGGTCCTAATCCAATATCACTGGTGTTGTCACAAGAACAGAAAAAGACACAAGGAAAGGGTTTGCAATAGAAAGAAGTACACATGAGAATCAGTGAAAATGTGGCTGTCTACAAACCAAGGAGGGAGGTCTCAGAAGAACCAATTTTGATGCCACCTGGATCTTGGAATTTCAGTCTCCAGGACTGGAAGAAAATACATTTGTGTTATATAAGCCACCCAGTCTGTTGTACTTTGTTATGGCAGCCCTAGCAAACTAATGCACTTATATTATATTAAAATGTGACTACTAGTAAGTTTAAAATGACTATAGAGTTTGTATTTGTGGCTTGCATATTATTTCTGTGGTACAACAAACTTCTAAACCCACAGAGGTCAGGAACAGGGATGGTTTCATAGGAGCCAAGATGATTTCATGGATGACAACCCAGTACTCAGAGAAACAAAAGACCAGTGCAGGGTTTTGGTCAGAGACTAGAGTAGCAATAGGAGCTGGTATTTCTGGGATTGGTTCTGTATAATCTGGGAGGTTTTAGTTAACTTGCTTCATCACCTCTCTAGCAGGGTTATGAACCCATTCATCAATAATACAGTTTTGAACTGCCTAAAAATGGACTATTAATTTGAATTAAACATAAGTTATCTTAGGTTGAATTTAGTAGTGAGAGTTTCTAAAAATATGAAGGCACGAAGAGAAACACGTAACTTTGGAATATCACCTAGTCTACAGTGCCTAAGGTGGCAAAAATATGACTGAGAGATGTGCCAGACTAGGAGCTATTTGGGTACCTGGCAGTTTAATAGAGAGATGAGGAAGGAAGGTTCTGGAAGGACTATGGATGAAGACTCAAAAGATAATTTGACTTGGTTCATATCTCACAGAGTGTTAAAGAATAAAATGAGTTACTATTAATATAGAGCTTAGTACAGTGCCATGGAATTATCTTACTCTTAATCCCTTCTCTAATCTTGGGGTCCCACTTTCATAAGAGGGAGTCTTTTGGGGAGACAATAAATATAAAAGACTGCTTCAAACTATTGTAGATTTCCGTCCAGCTAAGAGTCAATAAAACCTATAAATCTTATTCTCAAAAATAATAAACTGTGGGCTTCTGTGAGCCACACATGAAATTTATAGGTATGACAATTTCAGGTATGTACATTTTTTCCTAATCCAGATCATGTGTTCTATCTGTAAAATAACCTGTGACTATTTGGTTTTTATCCTATCATTTTTTTTAATTTAAATTTTTAAATTTTTTATTTTTAGATACATATGATAGAGTATACTTTCACATATTAAAAATATCATATTTTTGATCAATGTATTATGTTCAAGCACTTTCAAAGGGTTTGACACAATATACCATTATAAATCCATGTTTTCTTCTTTCTAATTTGCCTCTAAAATTAGATGCAATGGGTGAAAGAAGTCCACCTCCCTACTTATTCCCAAAGCAATTTTCTTTTTTGGTACTGGGTATTGAACCCAGGATGCTTAGCCACTGCTCCACATCCTCAGCCCTTATTTTTTCATTTTTTATTTTGAGAGAATGTTTTAGTCAGCTATTTTGCTACTATCACTGAGAGACCTGACAAGAACAATTGTAGAGAAGGAAAAGTTTATTTGGGAGCTCACAGTTTCAGAGGTCTCAATCCATAGACAGCCAGCTCCATTCCTCAGGCTGTAAGAGGAAGGCATGAGGAGAAACAAGTAACTTTGGAACATGATTCAATCTGCAGTGTGATCAGGAAGCAGAGAGAGACTCCACATACCAGATACAAAATATAAGCCCCAAAGGCACACCCCAGAGTCCCACCACCTCCAGCCACATTCTACTCACCTTCAGTTACCACTCCATTAGTCCCCATCAGGAATTAATTCACTGATTTGGTTAAGGCTCTCATAACCCAATAATTTCTCCTCTGAATGTTCTTACACTGTTTCACACATAAGTTTTTGGGGGACACCTCACATCCAAACCATAGCAGACAGGGTCTCACTAAATTCTCTAGGGCCTCATTAATTTGCTGAGGCTGGCTTTGAACTTGCAATCCTCCTGCCTCAGCCTCCCCAAATGCTGGGACTACAGGTATCTGCCACTGTACCTGGCCTCATTTTCTTATCTTTTAGGATGGGTCACCCTTGGGCTTCTGTGTGTCATGCTAAAGGCACCAAGTGAGCTCACTAAGTGAAATGTAAATTGGGAAAGGAAGCCAACTAGGAAATAAATGGACACATATTGTATAGGTTAGTTTCTTCACACTGTGACAGTTTCAGAAATTAGCTGAGCATTTCACATAGTCAGTTTTTGATATGTGGTAGCGATTCATGCTCCTGATTCTTAAAGCATTAGAATAAATTAGAAAAATTTCAGTTTTGTAGGTAGCCCACAAACTCGTTACTAAAATCGAGCACAAAGCAACACACTATTAGAAACTCCTGACAACTGAAATTGAATATGAGCCAACGTCAGCTGTATTTACTGACCCATTCTTTCACACTTTTTCATCCAAGTGTTGTCTTCTTAACTTTGTGGTAGGACAGGAAAAGTCATAGGTATTGTGCCTGCCAAAACACTTGTGTGGCACTTCAAATCTCTAGGCTACCTTTGCCCTATTACAGCTTGCCTGTTTTAATCCTGGAACTGCTTTTGAATGGTTCCTTTACAGACTTGAAAATATGATGCTTGCAACAAAATAACTAGAGCATAAACTTGCAATGAAAACTAAGTTGGGGGTTCAGGAAAATTTAGCTAATATTATATTTAATTTTGTAAGCAATATTTTATTCATGTTATTTTCTCTCTTAAATTAAAATATTAAGGGAAGCTTTTTCTATTTTACCTTTTTCCATCAGTCCTCAAAGACAGTTGGTAAAGTAAGAGGGCTGGCAAGGTCTTGATTTTCACTTGTTGACTTGAAGACAAAGTCTATGGAAAGAGTAATCAGTCCTAACCATAAGAATTGTGTAGACTTGGGAAGACCAAGGCAACAAGACCGAGCATCTGAGGAGAGACCTTTGGTTGAAGCTCTCAAAGACTCAAGACTTATCTTCTCAAAATGATAATAAACATCTAGGTAGCTTCTTTAGCTCAACTGACCACCTTGGTTGGTTTTTAACACTGAAGCAGCAAGTGTTAAATTTTCTCCAAATTCAATAGAAAGTACTGCTGAAAGCCATCCATTCCTGATCTTCAGAGGTCATGGTAAGAGTAAGCTCAACAAAACATCAAATAGTATATTTACAGGAAGTTGACCCATATTTTTATCTAAGGTTTGGACCAAAAGGCTTTTATAATTCAAAATTACATTGAAGTTGATAACGCTATAGGTTAATTATAGCTTTTTGCTTTGAATGAATAGAGAAGGAGGCTTTTAATTTCATTTTTATATTTTTGGAGAAAAGGTCATATTGTCACATTCCAGAGCAGTATGAACCTCAATGATTTTTCTCTTCTATTGACCTAGTGACTTAAGAAGGTAATTTAAAATGTATATATATTTTTTACCCTGTAAATTCTCTGGATTTTCAATCTATGTGAAAATCATGAGCAATTGACATATTTATCTTTAGGGAGAACAAAAAATCTTGCATTCCTGATTATTAATTATTTCTAATTAATCAAGGGACTACTAAAAGTGTTCTTTTTTATACCTTTTTCTGACAATCTATGAAAAATTAAGGCAAATGTTATTTTGGGGAGTCTGCTTACTGGTCACATAACCAACATTTTAGTTAAATTTCTGTCAGCTGAACTGTAAAAAAATTAAAGATCCAAGATAAAATGTGCTCCCATGCTTCAAATCTGACCAATTCCATTACGTGCACTATTGAAGTATGAAATCTTTCTCCTTGATCAAAATGCTGGTGAGGATCTATACTTTTTTTTTTTTTTTAACACAAGTATTCCTGTTATGAAAAAGAGAGTAGGAAGGCCCAATGAAAGACTGAAACAAGCCGCCATAAAGTGACTTTTTACATTTTTTAAGTAGGTCACAGTAAGGTATATTATTCTTACTGAAAAAGTCAGGTTAAGCCTCTCAATTAGGAAAAGATGCATTTATAGAGTTCTTCCATTTTTATTGATTTTTGATGTCATTCTAAAAATGATGAATAACTATATTGTAGGAAACTGGACCCAAGGAGCATTTCTTTCCTATCTTTAGCTACTGTCAAAGAGCATGGCTCTGGTTTTCACAGTTCTCAGGAATATTACCTGGTAAAGCAGCTGGGATGATAGGCCCATGAGGAAGGGTCATTGCTTTTGACATTTATGAATATATGAGTGTCCTTGTCCTGGGGCTCTGCTGTACACCTGAACATAGCCCATGCTTCAGACAAAAGCAAGGTCTCTCATTTGGAACAAGGATAATCTGCTTAAAAATCTAAATCTCTTATAAATGGCTGACGTGTGCAAGAATATCATAGTACATAGCTCTTTGTAAGGCAATTTTAAAAGAAAATGATACACATTTTGCTCAGCCAAGCAATCTAAAAGTTCAAAAGGTAAGAAGCACTTCTCAGCATGAAACTGTCAAACACATTTGAAAAGAAAGTTAATTACAATTGGCATTTCCAGGCCTTCTGCTGGCCATGGCTATCTTTCTGAAAGGTGACATTAGTGACATCCATTGTATAGGGGCTGAGAAATAAAAAATATCAAAAACTGAAGCTCTGCATTTCTGTAACATAGGGTGAACAACTCCGGGGCACTTGTCACTTTTTTGTACACACTTTATAGCTTTGTACATGTGGTGATTGAGACTAGGCATAAGTTAGATAGAGAGATAATAGTGGTTTTGCAAAGAGGTCATCTGGATCTGTCCTTTCCTTGGGAAAGAGGATCCAAAGGATTGATGGTCAGGCAAAGACAGTCTTTCCTGTTTTTCTGACTTCTGAGTTTTCTTGGGTGCACGTGAATTTCTTTATGGTGATTTCTTGGTCACATTTTAGTTATAATTTTCAGGGGTGGGTGGAGAGAGAGAAGGAAAAAAGGAATGAAGCAGGAAGGAAATAAAATAAGGAGGGAGGGAGGAAAGAAGGAAGGGGGGATAGAGAGGGAAACAGAAAGGAGATAAGGAAGTAGACAGATTTAATCATTCAAGTAAGCTGGGCTTTGACTAGTTTCTCAGAAATATAATAATAGAATAGCTGCTTTGTATTCATTTCTCAGCTGACAAGGACATGGGATGTTGATTGGATTCTGAAAGACCAATAAACTGAAATTATTATTTTTTATCCTTATGTTGACTACCAAATCGTCCCCTCAAACTGGTCTACTGGAACATGGTTAGGGTTTTGGAACTATGAAAACTAACAGAAAAAGATGGACTTTCCCACAGAAGCATCAATTTTATTTGAAGTTTTTAGGAGAGAGTAGTTATTGTTAAAATAAATGTATATGCTTTGGATGTAGAATGCAAACATTCACATTCACATTTTCAAATGAAATGAGTTATTTCAAACAACTATTCTAATTGTGTGCAGCTTTGATTGTTCCACAGATCCCAGAAACATTTATTTTAGTTCCTATTCCATTAGCATAGTTTTGTAGAAAATTTTGAGAGTTACTAAATTCTAAGACTGTAGTTATTAGTTAGAAGTCACTATTTAAACGTTGCTGCAGTGTGCGCTATAACCAATTGGTTGGATATTCCCTTAACAAAATCCACATTATGTTTTTTTTATGGTTTTTAAAAGACACACCATTAGCCCTTGTTAATTATGAGGAGCAAAGAATTATACACCTGGCATCTTCCACCAGGCAGAAAATTTAAGGAGATAAACACTGAAATCAGAGGTCACTCAAGCCAGCTGGATGGCCAAGCACAGCAAGAAGTTAGAGGATCCAGAGAGGTATAAGTAACAACTTGTAGCATATTTAGGAGAAGTAACATTTTCAGAAATTAAGTTATTCAAAGCACCAAGTCACTCAAAATAATATATTTCACAGTGTTCCTATAGGACAAAAATAATATGACTATCTTTGTTTAGGTAAAAAAACTCATAATATGGCTATATCATTAGGACACGTGTGAAATATCTGTTTAATGTATACCACTATACTGTTTTACTTTTGTTAATCAACCCAAGATGAATACAAATGAGTACTGAATTATGATGGGGTTCT
Source organism: Tamias sibiricus (assembly GCA_025594165.1). Taxonomy (NCBI): domain Eukaryota; kingdom Metazoa; phylum Chordata; class Mammalia; order Rodentia; family Sciuridae; genus Tamias; species Tamias sibiricus. The sequence goes on along the minus strand of CM046666.1, from coordinate 84,663,396 downwards.
ACCCATGAAAATGTAAACTGCCAGTACTTTTTGATGAGATGGCCCATGTGAGGAATATGTTCCAAAATGACAGATGAAATGCTCTGTTGAATTGCATCTGGGAGTTTGTTTGGTATTAAATATTAGGTATTTGTATGCGAATGTCCATATGCAATTGAAAAATATGCTTGAATGATGAATTAAAAGATACCATGTTCACATGTTTACACATACTTTTTATTAATTTGCCTTGTGTGGATACATAATTGTAATAATGATCTTAGTTTCTGCTATGAGCAGTTACAGAACTGTGGAGTCTTTCATTGATATAGCATTTTGCCAAAATGTAAACTCCCCAGAACAACACAAGATCTAAAAGTCAGATTTTTAATAACAATTTTCAATGTTAAATAGTTATATGCATAAATCCTGATAAACTACAAAATCATATACTTTTTACAGATACCATATGCAAGCATGATTATGATATCCAATCTCAAAGTAAACATGCTTATTCTACTTATAGAGGAGTTTGTTATTTTAGATCTTGCACATTCCTTCATAGAATAGGTTAAAAACTAACACTGGCCTGAGGAAAGGGTATTGTTGATACTGGGAATTGAAACATCAAACCTGAAATATAATTCTTTCTTTGCCAAATGAGGTACTAGAAAATATACTAAGATAGAACATTAACAAAGTTAATTTTTTTTTTTTTTTTCAATTTGGCAGGGGAGTGATAGTTGAAGGAGGAACTAGCAAGGAATATCTTGGAAAAGTTAGGATTAAAACTCATTGGTTCTAGACATTGATTTATAGATGCTTAATGTCCTTCTTTATGCTTTGGGTGTAATAACCATATAAATTCACTCAATATCTACTATGGGCTAGTCACTGTTCTAGGCCCTGGGAATAAAAATTGCTTTGCTTTCATGGAATGCATATCATAGTGAGGAGGGGGTCACTTAACGACAACAACAAAAAGAAAAACACTCATTTTTCAGATTGCAATGTGTGCTCATTTTATCTTGAGTCCACTCATTTAAAAATGAGTTGGTATATGTTGCTATATGTAGTGTGAATCTAGTTCTCAAGGTCTTTAGAAAGGGTATGGACCAGGATGCTCCATCAGCTATAAGGAACTTCTCAACTAGGAAAGAGAGAGAGCAATCCAGTGAGAGAGAAATTCCTCACATATACATTCCAATAACAGTTCACAAACATTTAAATTTTATTCAAAATCTTACCTTGAGCCATCTGTTTTAGACTGAAATGCCATACAAAATATGCTTTTCAGTTGAGGTCTAATGTGCTTAAAATGTTTAAATACAAAGTCCAACTTCATTTATATTTATGATGTGTTAAACAAAAATTTGATATGCCTCTAATTCTTTTATCTGGTATTTAATATTTTGTTTGGATTCTTCCTTCAGTTCAGAGGATTTAGTGAAATGCTCTACAAAATAAAAGTAAGACTTCCCTCTCTGTTGTGGCTGGGAATCATTATGATCCTTTTGGTAGCATGTAAAGCTGTAGTGATTCTTACTGCAGTTGAGTAGCAGTTACTACTGAGGGCACAGATGATCAGTTTTAGACTCATGTGCTGCTGAATTCAGCCAACAACTTGCTCATCATGAGTCTAACAGATTTTTCTGCTTTTCGGACCACTGGGAACCTTATGAACCAGTTAGTTCTGCCCTCCTTCTTGTGACAAAGTGCCAACATTGTCAACATCTAGGGAACTAAGCAGCAGAGTCATTTGCTACTGTAGCAGCAAGCTAACTTTTAGAGCAAAATAACAAAGAAAAACAAAATTTACCTTAAAAATGATAACTTTTTATTGCTCCAGCCAAAAAAGAAAAAAGAAAAGTAGGTATGTTTCTGATCTTGCCTTTCATTGAAGGACAGGGTAATATTTTTCTCATATATAGATATCTCAAAATTTTAGGATTAGAAAAGAACAACCCCTTCATTTTACAAATAAGAAGAATGGGATCCAGTGATTTGGTTAAGATCACAAAGCTAGGGAGTATCAGAACAGTTCTCTAGGTTCATTTTCTGATCTGTAATCCAGTGATTTTAATCAACCTACTTTTGGAATCCTTACCTGCACTACAGGATATCTTTTTAAAAATGTTTAGTCATTGTGATTTGACTGAACTAGTCAAATTATTAGAATATAACCTTCACTAGATACAGAATAATTTTCATGATTCTATCCTCTGTCTGTAAGACAATGCCTGGGATAAAAGTCCTCCAAAATTTATATATATAAGGAGATTAATAGTGATTAGATTTGTACCTTAGTGAGTGATATGCAGTTGACCTATCCTCTATTTTGCCAAAGCTAAGCTAGAGAGAAATATAAATACTAAGCTGGGTGTGGCGGTGCATACCTGTAATTCCAGTGGCTTGGGAGGTTGAGGCAGGGGCATTGGGAGTTCAAATCCATCCTCAGCAATTTATTAAGTCCCTAAGCAACTCAGCGAGACCCTGTATCTAGATAAAATATTAAAAAGGGGGAGGGGGCTGTGGATGTTGCTCAGTGGTTAAGTACCCCTAGGGTTAAATCCCTGGTACAAAAAAAAAAAAAAAAAAAACAAAAAACAAAAAACAGGAAATATAAATTGTATTGGATGAAGCAAGTTAGCTTATTTGTTAGACAAATAAGATTTAGTCTGTAATGATATAATAAATAGGGCAGGTAATGTTGGGGGTATGATTTGGTTATTCAGAATTTGTCTAAGCTTTACCAAATGCTCCAAAGGTAATGGAAAATATAATTAAAACAAGCAAATAGTAATTAAAATTAGAATAAGAATCATAGCAACACCCAAACTTTTACATGTTTATTTTGAGGAAAAAGCCCATAGCACTTATGCACTCTTCTCTTCACACATACCGTTTTTTATAAACTAAGTACTGAAGGTGTATTTTTGTTTTGAAAACAGAAGTCCAAAATCCAGGGAGGTCAAATCACTTATCTAAAATCAAAGGAAATCTGAAGAATGATTGGGGAGAAAAAAAAAAAAGAAAGAAAAGGCGTGGTCTCACTATAAGTTCAATTCTGTTTCCATTTAGACCATGCTGCTTCTGGTTTGGTTTAATCAAAACAATAAAATCAGTCAATAGGCCACTAGCTGGGCTTTAAATACTATTTTACGCAGCATAAAGAAAGCGCATAATCATCTCTGGTTTTGACAGTTTTCACAAATGAGAAAAAAGATTCAAAGCCTTAGTTCCATTGATATTTGAAACATGACTGTTTAAGGTCATACCTTAGTTGCTGAGCAATAGAGGAAGTATAATTGAAAACAATGACTGACTCTGCAAAACCCACAGAAAAGATCCAGGGTGCACTGGAATCAGATGTGAGCTGAGAAATTGCCAGGAGCTACTGTCCTGGGGCTGACAGTGGCAGGAAGCTGAAGGCTAACTTCTGCCATTGGGTTCACATACTCAGTCTCTTCTAAAAACAACATGGGTTTAGATAGCACTTCTGAAACCAGACTTTTTTTTCCCAAGGAATTAATTTATTCTCAACATCATGAATCACAAAAACACAATTTTTGCTTGAACACAAGCATGAAATATAATTCACTTTCTTTGTTGTTGTCTAGAAATACCCTTCAAAGCACTTTGGACACAATTGTCAAACAAGCATGATTTACTCTATGTGTAACGTTTTTTGCTCAAAAGTGGGAATTTTCTTTGTGTTTTCCTTAAAAAGGACGACTACATTTCTTTACCTCTCCTCTGCAACCCTGGTGCCCTCCTTACTCCCACACCCTCACACAAAGACACTCCTTAATTGTATTACTGTTAGGCTGACCTCCAACCCCAACTAAAATGAGGACAAGGCTAGTTTTGTGTTTCGTGGGATAACAATTTATGAGCAATTAAAAATGAAGGGACACAAAGCATTCATCACAGTCTCAGCTAGACAGGCAGCTGAGGTCAAAGGCTCTAGCAATGAAGTGTGCACAATATATTTTTATTTCTGTTTTCACTAAGAAGGAAACGGGTTAGCTAAAAATTATGGCATGCAGCCTCCAGTTCAAAATAGGTGCACTTAATCTTTAGAGACAGTTCACGCTTGGCCAGATAGGTTATGACAGCGCATGCAAAGACATACACACACAAACACACACACACGGAGACACACGCAACCTGAGTACCATGCAATGTGATGTGGGAAAACGAAACATTTTACTAGACCAATTCACACACAATTTCGAAAAGAAAAATGTGCTGAATAAATATTCATTATGATTTTATAGCCAAGTATACAATATTTCTCTCTTCTTGCCCCTATTATGGAAAACAAAATAGAAGATTTTAAGGTATAATTCCTCTTGGCACATTTCTCAATCTGTTTGGAATAACATGAGAGTCTTATAATTTTATTTTCCTGGAGCATCAGTGGTATATTACATGAGAGTTGAGATTAATGTTGTCAGTCAGAGTTACCTATCAATGGACTGCAGAAAATGCTGTTAAATAGAATGCAGTTGGTTTTAAAATTTTGATTCTTTCTTGAAACACTACTGTATCCAAATCTGACACTGATCTTCTGATTTAAGGTCTTGGCCTGGCATGAGTAAAAATATTGCTAAATTGACTTAGCTTATCCTATTAATTGAAGTCAGTGTTGTTTTGTAATATGTCCAATTTTTAATAGGAAAAAAGTGACCTGTACCAAGCAGATCATCAGTTTTTATTCTGCTGTGTCAGAATAAACAAGAACCAAATGGTAATGATTGTAAAATTTGTCACCTGAGAGGAAAAAGAGTTCACTGTCACAAAGTATGAAGGCCTCTTACTTTCCTCAGTAATTTTGTATTAGAAAAGTAGAGTACACTTTAAAAAGGAATTCAGTTTGCACCTAAGCAACATCACGTTGGTGGAAGATAAAGATTAAAAGCTAGGAAGAGTTAACTTTGATTAACATAATCTCTCTCTCATCAGAAACTATTTGTTTTTCCCCCCTGGTGACATTCTGAAAGAAGTTAAACATTTAAAACAATATTATTTTTTTCTTACAAATTGAACATTAAGAATGACATTTAAGACCTTTGGGTAAAGACCAAGGAGTGGGATAGTTGGGTCATAAGGTGGATACATTCCAAATTTTCCAAAGTATCTCCATACCGCTTTCCATATTGGCTGTACCATTTTGCAATCCCACCAACAATGTATGAGTGTGCCTTTTTCTCCACATCCTTGCTAACATTTATTGTTGTTTGTGTTCTTAATAGTTGCCATTCTGACAGGTGAGTGGTTTTGATTTACATTTCTCTAATTGCCAGAGATGTTGAACAATTTTTCATGTATTTGTTGATTGATTGTATATCTTCTTCTGAGAAGTGTCTGTTCAGTTCCTTGGCCCACTTATTGATTGGGTTATTTGTTTTTCTGGCATTAAGTTTTTTGAGTTCTATATATATTGTAGAGGTTAGTGCTCTATCTGACGTGCATATGGTAAAAATTTGTTCCCAATTAGTAGGTTCTCTATTCACCTCACTGATTGTTTCTTTTGCTGAGAAGAAGCTTTGTAATTTAAATCTATCCCATTTAAGCCGGGCGCGGTGGCGCACGCCTGTAATCCCAGCACTTTGGGAGGCTGAGGCAGGAGGATCGAGAGTTCAAAGCCAGCCTCAGCAATGGGGAAGCACTTAGCAACTCAGTGAGATCCTGTCTCTAAATAAAATACAAAAAGCTCTGGGGATGTGACCCAGTGGTCAAGTGCCCCTGAGTTCAATCCCCGGTACCAAAAAAAAAAAAAAAAAAAAAAAAAAAAAAAAAAAAAAAAAAAAAAAAAAAAATCTATCCCATTTATTGATTCTTGATATTAATTCTTGTGCTACAGGATTCTTATTAAGGAACTTGGGGCCTAATCCAACATGTTGGAGATTAGAGCTTATTTTTCTTCTATCAGGTATAGTGTCTCTGGTCTAATTCCTAGATCCTTGATCCACTTTGAGTTGAATTTTGTGCATGGTGAGAGATAGAGGTTTAATTTCATTTTCTTGCATATGGATTTCCAGTTTTCCCAGCACCATTTGTTGAAGAGGCTATCTTTTCTCCAATGTACATTTTTGGCACCTTGTCTAATATAAGATAACTGAAATTATATGTGTTAGTCTCTGTATCCTCTATTCTGTACCATTGGTCTACCAGCCTATTTTGGTGACAATACCATGCTGTTTTTGTTACTATTGCTCTGTAGTATAATTTAAAGTCTGGTATAGTGAGGCCACCTGCTTCACTCCTCTTGCTAAGGATTGCTTTAGCTATTCTGGGTGTCTTACCCAAAGGTCTTAAAAACAGCATACTACAGGGACACAGCCACATCAATGTTTATAGCAGCACAATTCACAATAGCTAAACTGTGGAACCAACCCAGAAGCCCTTCAGTAGATGAATGGATAAAGAAAATGCGGTATATGTACACAATGGAGTATTACTCAGCAATAAGAGAGAATAAAATCATGGCATTTGCAGGAAAATGGATGAAGTTAGAGAATATAATGCTAAGTGAAGTTAGCCAATCCCAAAAAGCCAAATGCCAAATGTTTTCTCTGATATAAGGAGGCAGATTCACAATGGGGTTGGGATGGGGAGCATAGGAGGATTAGAGGAATACTAGAATGGCCAATGGGGAGGGAGGGGAAGGGAGGGGGCAAAAGGGTCAAGAAAAAAAAAAAGATGGTAGAATGAGATGGATATCATTACCCTAAGTGCATGTATGAAGTCACGAATGGTATGAATATACTTTGTATACAACCAGAGATATGTAAAAATGTGCTCTACAAGTATAATATGAAATGTAATACATTCTGCTGTCATTTCTAACAATTTAGAATAAAAAATAAATTTGAAAAAAAATGACATTTAAAAATAAATTTAACCTAATTATCCACAATTTGGATTGTTATTAATTTGACTGTTGTACGTATTTCTGTTTTAATTGGAAATTTGTTTTTGGTTTGGCTGGAAATGTTATAAGCTCCTGAATAAAGTATACTCTTAAAAGAAAAAAGGATGGGATAAAAAGAAGGTAAGGAAAGGTGAAAAGAAATTGACAATTCTGTTAGAAGATTTTCTTTTCAAGAAAAGAAAGTCAGAATTTGGTAAGAAGTCAGAATTTGGCTGTGGAAGGGTCTGATTTCTGCACTCTGTGGGTATATTCCATGGGAAAGAGAGAGGGTTTAGGGAAAGACCATTAGGAGGCAGATTTATGTCATGAAGACTTGAAATCACCTGTTTGTTCAACAAAATAGAGCCTAACCAATTCAAAAGGAAAGAGAAATCTATTTCTTTATGCCTGTCAAGTTGCAGAGATTAGACAGTTTAACCATCAACAGCAGACTTTCTCTCCACTAACCCAGCCCATATTTTAAGGCCAGACTATTTCTCTGAAGGTCATCCCGCCCCAACTTCAGACCCATTTCAAGCCTGCTTTTCCTCTGAGTTGATGTGGGTATGTTGGCATCTCCACCACCTTTCAGTTATTATTCTAAAATCCCTAGTCCCTGTGTCCATTTCTCTTAGATTTCACCTCTTTGAAGGTATATTCAGATACTTTTTTGGGGGGAGGGGCTGGGGGTTAAACCCAGGGCTTTGAGAATGCAAAACAAATACTTGCCACTGAGCTACATCCCAGCCTATCAGATACTTATTCTTAACATCATACACACACACATGAACTCCTATATAATTATGAAGTATCAAACATACTATTTTCAGTAAGCTTGGAAATTATAGGAAACCACAGATAGAAAGCGTTTTTCAGAAACATATAATCCAAAACTGATCACTGATAATATTTTGATGAAAGTGCTTCTAATGTTTTCTTTTATTTATATATTTTTGAGCAACTGCATTCAATATTTTTTCTATGTGAATGTATGAATTACTTTGATTGATTTTCCAATGTTAAACCAACCTTAAATTCCTGGAATAAACCACACTTTGTCATAAGGTGCTATCTTTCAAATTTGCTGCTAGATTTTATTATTATCCCTGATATTTTATTAGGAGTTCTTTTGTCTATATTCATGGAGATACTGATCTGTAATTTAAGTTTTTCTTAAGTCTTATTGGGGGCATAAAATGAATGTGGAAGTGTTTCCTCTTCCTGTATTTTCTAAAAAAATTATTTAAGAATGATAAAATTTTGCTGGGCACAGTGGCACACTCCTATTATCCCAGCCACTTGGGAGATTGAGGCAGGAAGATAACAAGTTTAAGGTTAGGCTCAGCAAATTAAAGAAGCACTAAGCAACTGAGCAAGACTCTGCCTCAAAAGACTAGGGATGTAGCTCGGTGGTAAAGTGCTCCTGAGATCAATCCTAGTACCAAAAAAAGAAAAAATTAAAAAGAATGGGCATAATTTTTTTTAAAACCTAAATGTATTTTATAATTTGCCATTGAAACCATCTGGGCTTATAATTTTCTCAGTGGAAAGATTTTTGATTATGAATTCAATTCTTTAATTTCTACTTCTTGTGTTAGCTTTGGTAAGTTATGTTTTTCAGAAATTTCTCAATTTCATGTAAATTGTTGAATTTATTTGTAAAAGTTTCACACAATATTTCCTTATCATTTTCATGTCTATAGGATTTATTGTAATCTTTCATTCCTTGTATTGCTAATTTGTTTTTTTCTTTATTCTTGATGAGTTTTGCTAGGTGTTTATAAATTTTACCAATCTTGTAAAAATTAACACTTTTACCTTTATTGATTTTTATCTAATTTGTTCGTTTTAAGTTTTATTGCTTTATTTTAATTACATATTTTTTTGAACTTTATTTGTGTAATTTAACAAACCTAATTTGTCCTTCTTTACCTAACTTCTTAAAGGGGAAGCCTAGATAATTGATTTTTCACTTTTCTTCTTTTATAATGTGTACCTTTAAAGCTATAAATTTCTCTGAAATTAACACTTGAACTTTGTCCCGCAAGTTTTGGTATGTTGTGCTTTAATTATCATTCAGTTCAAAGCATTTGTAAATTTTCATTGTGATTTATCTTTGATTCATTTGTTACTTGTGACTGTGTCATTTAATTTCCAACTATTTGGAGAATAGATCACATATGATTTAAATCCTTGTATATTTAATGAGAGTTGTTTTATGGCCTGCCATATGAACTATCTGGTTGAATGTTACTTGTATATTTTGGGAAAAATATGTACATTTTGCAATTGTTGGGAGAGTGTTTTAAGATGTCAGTTGGGCCAAATTAATTGACAGTTTTTTAAATCTTTTATATTCTTACTGCTGTTTTCTATTTACTCTATCAGGTACTGCAAGAGGACTATTTTTATGATTTATGGATTTTCCTTTTAGTTTTGATAATTTTTTCATATATTCAAATGCTCTGTTAGTAAATATGAAAATATTAAGGATTATTATGTCTTCTTGAGGAATTGACTCTTTTATTAATGCAATACACTCTGTATCTCCATAAAGTCCTTTGCCTAACAGTAAAGTAGTCATATTAGCTTTCTTACATTTGGTGTTTGTGGGATTTAAATATATTCCCTGTTTATTTCATCCTTCAGCTTTTCATATTTAACATGTATATAAATTATTACAAATCTTATAATCAGAATTTAGTTGTGCTGAGCTTTTCTTTGCCTTATAATTGAAGCATTAACTCTATTTACATTTATTATTTATTTATTTAATTAATTTAGTCTTTGTTTTTTTATTTGCAACCTCAGTTCTTGTTTTCCTCTTTTCTTGTCTTACTTTGCTTGAATTTAATAATTTTTACTCTTCCATTTTATCTTCTTATTGGCCCATTTATTGACTTTTTCATATATTTATTTATGATACTCTTGCTGATTCCTCTAGAGATTGTAATGTGCATCTTTAAATTCTCACAATCTTACTGATATCATACAACTTCAGAAAAAACATTAAAGATTATGGTATGATTCCATTTACACCTACTCTGCGTTCTTTTCTGTTATATATGTTACTTCCACATATTTTATTATTTTTTCAATAAGCCATTAATAATTTGTCAACACATGAATACATAAGCTAGGATAATAACTTCTATATCCATTTCCCAACCAAATATGAATCATTTCTGGTTTTTTACTGTGATGAAGAAGTATTATAAACTATCACATGCAAACTCTTTTGTGGGCATGTGTTTTTACTTAAGTAAAAACCTGGGCATGGTGTTTATTTAACATGAAATGTTTATTTAACATTTATGAAAATCTGCCAAAGAATTTTCAAAAGTGGTTCTACCACTTTGAGTTCCCATCAGCAATGTATGAGAGTTTCTGTTGCCGAAAATCCAGTTGACAATACATGGTATTTAACATATTTTTAATTTTACCTATTCTAGTAGGAGCACCAAGTGTTAGAAGAGACAGTCATTGTTCCATATTCCTTACTAAGCACTTTTGTTGAAAGTGACCAATATTTGACTATTACTATACTTTGACGATATGTGTATCTATCCTTTTAACAAATCAATGCTATTCTTATTACTGTAACCTGATAAAATCTATGTTATATATTACTGCATAACAAATTTTTCCAAAATGCAGTGAGTTAGCAATAATTATTGATGATTTCACAGTTTCCATTTATCGTGAATTGTGACAGAACATAGCAGGGATCCTTTACATCTGTTCTATAATAAGTTGTGTCTACATTGAAAAACTCAAAGGGTAGAGGCCTAGAATCTGAAGACTTGCTGAGGTTTGAAAATGCACTTTCAAGACTGCTTACTCACTTGGCTGGTGCTTTGGTACTGGCATGAGTATTTCTTTTCCCACATAAGGCTCTCCGTAGGACTCTGTGAGTCTTGTCATAACATATTGCTTGGATTTCTTTAGAGCTAGTGATCAAAGAGAGAAAGTCAGAAACATCAATGCCTTGTATGATTTGGCCTTAGAAATCACACTCTTACTTCCACTAGATTCCATTCATAGAAATGAGCCACTTTACCTGCAATCACTTAGAAAGAAATTATATTCCACCTTTTGAAGGGAGAAGTGTTAAATACTTTGGAGACATATTTTAAAAACACTACAGGTAGATTTTAAAATCAGGTATTACAAGTCCTTCAACTTTGTTCTTTTACAAAACTTTTTTTTAGCTATTCCAAGTTTTGCATTATCATATATATTTGGAGTCCGTTCATTGTGTTGAATCAGTAGTTTGGTTTGAAGATAACTGATACCTTAACAACAATAAACCTTCCTATTTATGAACACAGAATATCCCTCCAGTTATTCATATCTTTTAAACTTTTTCCTGCCATGATTTATAATTTTAGGGAAGAGTTTTTGAAAATTTTTGTTAAACTTACATTTGTGTATTTTGTTTTGATGCTATGCCATTTTAAGTATTATACTTAATATTTTAATTTCTAGTTGTCACTAATGTATGGAATTAAATTTTATTTTTAGATATCAACCTTGCATACTATAGGATTACTGAATTTCTCATGAGTTCTAGTAGCTTCTTTGAAGGTTCATTGAGTTTTTTAATGTACACGATCATAAATCTGCTAACTACATTTAGAGGGTGCCCGTTATTCTCAAATTGGTCAAACAGTATGTGTCTTTTATACACATGAACTATTTGTAGTGTGTACTGAAAGAATGGAGTGAAAAATCTCTCTAAACTGAAAGACTGTTAGAGCTGGAAGGAAATGTTGAACTCATCCTTCCTTTTTATATCACCACCAATTTTATGGATGAACAAATTGGAAGCTGGAAGCTTAAAGGCCTTGCTCAAAGTCATACAGCTAATCTATTTTATAAGGTTCATGAGTCTATATGGGACATAAATAACATATATGCAATATGAGTTCTTTATTTGTCTATTCATTTATACCCATGGAAAATATGAATTGGTCACAAATTTTATGCCAGGCACCAAGCTCAGTGTTCTTCAACATTTCTGAGACTAAATGCATATTTGCATCCTCATTAATACTTGCTGGCTCTGTTGCTGCTCCAGGCATAGAAATGAGAAAAGCCAGACTTCTAAGCCTAATTTTCAAGGACTCACATAGATTCTGTTCCTGTGCTTTTTGAGCATCCAACAGATGTGTTTCCACACTGAGGACAACATGAGCATCTAATGGTGCTCTGGATGTGAGCCCAACTTTGAATAATATCCAAGATAGACATATCGAAAATATTTAGAAATACCCATGCTACTTAATGAGGAGAAAACTGCTCTTTAATGTTCTGTGTTTTTAAAAATGTGACAAAACGTATTACAGAGATTTCTTTGTGTAAATAAACTCCATTCAAATCCATACCATTGTCGGTGTGTTAGAATGTTAAAGTAAGAATGGTGCATTTGGAATTTGAGAAAAGCAATGGTGAGTTGTCCAGTTTGTCACATCAGGCTTGCATTGGGTAGTTCTCTACTGTGGTGGCATATTAGAACCATCTGGGTGCTCTGGGGGAAAAAGTACAGCTGCTAGAGTTCCCCCCTAAGAGATTCTGATTTAATTGGTTTATAGGGAAGTGTAGGTATCCGAATTTTTAAAAATGTCCCTCCCTCAGGTAAATCTAGTGTTTAGCCATTTTAGGAAATGCTCATTAAAAGGGGCAGGTGGGAGAAAGTACATTTTATGCTGTGGTAGAAGGACTTGACTTTGTAGTCAAGGGGAATACAATATAAAACTGGAATTACTTAAGACTAAGCCTATGGTTATGTGCAGGATGCATGGTGGGTGCATGTGTGTATTTGTAGGTATAGGCAAAAGACAGGAAGCTGGTTCAAGTTATCAAAGGTCTAAAATAAGGTTAAAATGGGGAAAAGTGTAAAGGAAAAGAAATAGTTCCTTCCTGATAGGAGCAGGAAGCAAATAGAAAGGTATATGACTCTTCTACTTTCTCTAAACTTCTGGTTTCACTGCAAAAGGAACACACACACACACACACACACACACACACACACACATTTTTAGAGTGAGTGAGAAATTTGTGATTTTAATCTATTGCTGTCAGTTTCTAATCAATTCTTTTCTAAACATGACAGTAGAATCCATTTTCATAAAATTATACATGCATATTATCTTATTCTAATTAGGACTCCATTCTTGTGGATGTACACAATGGTGGGATTTGCTTAGGTTTTTTTTTTCCACATATGTACATAGGAAAATTATGTCAGCCTCATTCAACTGTCTTTCCTATTCCTATCCTCTTCCCTTCTCTTCATTCCCCTTTGTCTAATATACTGAACTTCTCTTCTTTCCCTCCCCACTTTCATTTAGAATTAGCTTCCACATATCAATGAAAACATTTGACCTTTGGTTTTGGGGGATTAGATAGCATGATAGTCTCCAGATCCATCCATTTACAGGCAAAAGTCATAAAGCCATTCTTTTTTTATGGTTGTTGAGTAGTATTCCTATATATATATCAAAAATCCTTTATACATTCATCTGTTGAAGGGCACTTAGGTTAGTTCTATAGGTTGGTTGTTTTGAATTGAGCTTCTATAAACATTGATGTGGCTGTGTCACTGTAGCATGGTGATTTTAAATCTTTTGGCTATATGCCGAGGAGTGGGATAACTGGGTCAAATGGTGGTTCCATTCCTAGTTTTTTGAGGAATATAAAGGGAATATTTTAATTGTTCATGTAAAGTAACTATTTCTCTCCCCAAAATAACCTCCCAGGGAAGAACTTTTATATATGTTCTGATGAACACTTGAAAGATTTCACATAGCTCAGTGTGCAACAAAAATAAAAAATAAAAATGTAGCCTATCTAAATCTTAATGAAATCAGTAATCCCATAAAATTGTATACTAAAATTCTTTTTAGAACAGCATACTGAATCTGTACCTAATAATTAAAGATCCCTAAAGGGACTTCATATCAAGGATAAGATATTGAAAAAACATTATGTCATGTGTAGCTTCTCCATACCAGGCTCAGGTACCCAAGAGACAAAAGATGATTTCATCAAATTAAAGTTTCCTACAGCTTGGACTTATGAAGCTCAAGTCCAGTTTCTTTGAAATCAAAGCACTTTGTGACTCTAGCCCAGTTGGCTGTATTCCAGCTTCTACATTGTGCCATGGTCCTTTCTGTTTTTCCTCCACAGAATGTTGTTCTAAAACGTCTCAAGTGCCAGTCTCTCCTCAGTGCCACCTCTTCTGGGAAGTCCTCCCTGACCACACAAGCCACAGTCTGAGCATTCACTTCCAGATGCATCTTTACTCAATGTCACTATCACTGTCTATAATTACATAGTCATTTTGTAATCAAACCATCAATGTCTGTCTTCCCAACTGGACTATGAGCTCTGTGGTGGTAGAAGCTGGATCTGCTCTTGTTTACTTCTGCATTTTCAGTTCTCAGGGAAGTGCCAGACACAGAACAGATTATCCAGGGTCTGGTATCCAATAAAACAGATCCTGGCAGAGATCATTTAGCATACAGAGATATTGTGGCACACAACAGAGTGCAGAAGGGTGACTTTGAAGTCCAGAGTCAATAGCTTAGTAACTAGTACACCTAGAGAAGTGCCCACTATGTAGTTAGATAATACATATTTATAGAAGAATGAGATAACCAAATTAAAACAAAAATAAACAAGACAGGCTTCTGCACAGCAAAGAATCAATCCACAGAGTAAAAAAGCGTTCTATTGAATGGAAGCAAACATGTTCAGTTCATATACCTGATAAAGGGATGATATTTGAAATACATAAAATCTTACACAACTTAATAGGAAAAAGACCAATGCCCAATCAAAAGATGGGTTAAGGATTTGAATGGGCATTTCTCTTAATAAGAAGTACAAATGTTCAGCAAATATGTGAAACTAGTGCTCAACATTGCTAATCACCAGGCAATAAAAATCACAACCACAATGAGATTTTATCTCACACCTGTTAGAACAAGTGTTTTCAAGAATGCAGAGAAATTTGAGCCTTTGCACACTCTTGGTGGGAATGCAAAATGGTATAGCCATTATGAAAAACTGAATGAAATTTCCTCATATTTAAAAATGATTCAGTAATCTTGCTTCTGGGTATTTATGCAAAAGAATTGAATGAGGATTTTGACAAGATATCAGCATTTCTACAATCATTGTAGTATTATTCACAATAGCCAAAATGTGGAATAACTGAAATGTTCCATGACAGATAAATGGATTCAAAAAAATGTGGTTTCTATATACCAGGTGCTAGTCAGCTTTTAAAAAGAAGAAAATTCTGCATTATGTGACAATATGAATGAACCTTGAGGAAATTATGTTAAGTGAAATACAATAGTTACAGAAAGACAAATACTGCATAATTCCAGTTATATGAAGTATGTAAGATAGTCATATTCATAGAATCAGAGTGGAATAGTCATTGCCAAGGGCTGGGAGAGGGGAAAATTAGCAATAGCTAATGAATGGACATAAAGTTTCAGTTAAGCAAGATGAATAAGCTCTAGCGATCTGCAGCACATTGTAGTGAGAGTAAATGATAATGTATTGCACACTTAAAACTCTGTTGAGTGCAGAGCACACCTTCAGTGTTCTTAACACAACAAAAATAAGTAAAATAAGAATGACTTTAAAAGAAGCAGGTAGTAAACAAAAGATGGAATGTATTTGACTCGTCTTGTGAGGCAACATCAACATTCTAGGCTAGAAGTCTGAAATCTGGCTTCTAACCCCAAGGCTAGACTCACCTTACTCATGCAGCTGTGTGTCACTGGAGAGATCTCTTTAACACCTGCATATTGCAGATGCTTTGTATATACAATATGGTGTTAGGAAGTTTTACACTATCTCTTTTAGCTTTGAAATTGTTCTCTTCCCCAGTTGGTTCCCTGTGCTCCTAGAAGAGTTTTGAGTTGCTTATATACTCCAAGTGCAGTGATATGTTGAGCTGTAGCAAGTATCTGCCCCAAGGAGGAAGAAAAATATGTCAGGAAATACAGGTGGAGGGTAATACAGACGTGAGGACACTACCCTATCCTACCCCAATTTATACATTTTCATATTTTTATACAACTTATTACTTTATATCTTTATATTTGAAACCCAGAGTTACCTTTTGTTTGCCCTGTTAGCTCTCAAAATTTAGGATCCTGATACTTTCATACCTGAATTGTTACATCTCATGCATGGTAGATATTTAGTGGGATAATAGAATTACCCAGAAGAGCATTAGCTGGGGAAGAAATTCTAGTTAGGATTAAGTCAATTTTAGGCTGCTGCATGGATCCTCATAGGTTATATTCTTGCCTACAATGATAGATATTCTTGCCTATACATATACATACATATTCGTGCCTATAATGATAGATTTGGCCTTTATATCAAAGTATTGGCAGTATGATCTTTGAGATTAAAAAAAAAATCATGTAGATGGAAGGCACAAGAGTATGGGAGGAGACCATGAATGAAGTACTCAGTCCATCCATACAAAGTTCTTTGGGCCTCACTTCCTACCCAACCTAGTACATGTGAAAAAGTCAAGGGAAGTTGAAAGAAAAGTCAGCCTCCATAAAACATTTATAATCTAGTGGGAAGGTTACCATGAAGCAAGAATGAGTGGTGCAGGATGGAATCTAAGCAAGATGGTGTGTTACAAAATATTGGCTGTTGTATCTTAAAAGCATCTTATGAACCCTTGCCATCTATTGCCATCTCCACAGTCTCATTCAAGCTGTCATCATTTCTTGACCGCCCTCCTCTCTCAATTGGCCTGCTCTCTTACATTGCATGGCAGTAGCTTCCCAACTGGCCCAGCTTCGGGTACTCTGGCCCTATTTCAGTCTGTCCTCAATTTAGTGGCAATGTGATCCTGCTAAAGTGTATATCACATCAAGATACTTCGCTGTTCAAGTGCACCAAAGCTTCCTATCTCTTTCAGAGAAAAACTGACCATCTTTACAGAATCCTAATAGTGACCTCTGAAGTTCTAACCTCTCTGTTCCCAGTTTCTTCTCTTCCCCTCATGTTAAGAGCCAAGAGTCTTAGTTCAATCGTGTACAACATCTTTGCCAAAAATTAGAAATGTTGGAAATGTTAGACAAATAATTCAAGTTCAAGAGTGCTTGGAATTTTTTCTTTTTTTATTATTATGTGTCTCTGTGTGTACATATTTTTGTCTCTGCTAAGGGGAGCTGTGTACATGGAATTGGAGTCAAATATATATGAGTGACAATTCTGTTTCACCACTTTTTAGATGTGTGGCTGATTATATAGTAACTCTGATCCTCAGTTTACTTTTCTGTGTAATGAGAAAAATCACACCTCCTCTCAGGTTGTTCTGTGTCTTAAATTATATCAGGACTATTAACAGGTTCTAACCTAGTATTTGCTACATACTAGGTGCATAGCAATCATAGCTCTTTTCAATTGTTTGTGTCAGGATTGGGCAATTAGAATGCAAAAGAGGGGGCAAGCGTAGGTGCTCTATGCAGGTTCACTAAAATGGTAGCTTTAATCAGAAAGAGGTCCAGGCCTGGTAGAGGTGAGCTGGGTAGGAATGGGTTAAAGGAGTTAGCAGGCTGCCCAGCTGGACTGGTTCTCAATCAAGGGCCTGCATAAAAAGCCAGCAGGAACAGAAGTGGGGGCTGGCCATGCTGAGAGTACCTTCAGAGGCCAGCAGCTGAGAAGTTGCTCATCTTTTGGTTCAGCCTGTTGTCAAATCCTGGAGTGGGGGTTGGGAGGCTGATAAACTGGATGGCCTTTGTTAAAACCGAGAGAGAGAGAGAGAGAGAGAGAGAGAGAGAGAGAGAGAGAGAGAGAGAGAGAGAGCACGCGCAAGCTGCAGTGTTTTATAGTGAGCCTGACAAATAAAAGACCAACCTGAACCATCTGGTTCTGCAACATATAGGAAACACAGATTTCTATTGTAGATGACCAAAATATTAGTCTATTGAATCTTAAGGCATTTGACTACCAGAAAGAATTTAAATAATGAATAAATAGCTCTTAGAATGGTGACTCTTGCAAGAGGAGTGGTGGAAAAAAGCATTAGATGTTGCAGAGTGATAACTGATTTTGGTCCAATTGCAGGGATCCTGATTGTTTAGAAATATTAACTCATTGATCCTTAGAGTTGCTGGGTGGAAGGGAGAATGGCTCTAACAGAGGGGAGAATGAATGGAAGCTAGCCTAGAAGTCAGGAGACTGCTATTCCTGAGCTGGACGGATCAGACCTGACAGTAGGACTAAAGTGCTGCCTCCTGTTCCTATGTTTATAATCTGTCATTGACTCAGAGAAACAAAGACTGAACCCAATAATCAGAGCCTGCCCCCAAACAAGGGCTCTTGAGAGGCCTGTTGGAATGTAGGCAATTAAATAAAAAGTACATCAAATCATCTGATAATCTTTTAAGAACTTTATTTTTTAAAAGCTATTTTAATTAATTAATTCAACTATTTTTGCTCTATTTCTTTTGAGGGCAAGTTCTTCAACTGTGGGTAAAAGAATGGGAAAATAATTAATGCAAAATTAAACTATGTAAGTAGTTTGAGAGAAAAATGTCCTAGGATAGTAGTTTCCACTGTAAGGATAAAAATAAATTGTTCAGAGTGTGTAGTTGAAGAGAACACAAGAATAGCTCATGAAAAAGCTGATGAATATACTGCAGGTAGATTTCAGCAAAATATTTGGTAAACTCTTAAAATCTATTCTTCAGTGTAACCCAAACTAATATGGGCAGGCTTGAGAGTGAAACAATGCTTTATTAAATCAATTTTTAAATGGCAGGGAAAATTCTAATATATCTAAAGTGAGGTGGTACACAGAAGGGCAAAAATGGGTATTCAGTGTTGCTTAATTGTGTTGCTAATTTGTAAAGAATGCTAAGTGACATCTGCAAAGACAGAAGGGTGACAAGTGCCAATATTAACCAAGTGTTTGAATAAAGAGGCCCAGAATAACCAGAAATATTATCAAGAACTTAATGGGCAACAGATTGAAAAAGTAAAAATACGTTTGTGAGGGGACACCGAAGCTGCAGATGTTCAACCTGTGCAGACCTTGTTGTGACAGGGAGCAGTAGAGTAGATAATAATAATGTCTGGTATTCATAAAGCATCTGTCTTGGGAGATTTCAAAGCGCTTTGGGTGTGTATTATCTCATTCAGCACTGCCCCCTTTTGTCTGGAGTGGCCCGAATAGTGGCAATGGGGGATGTGGCCAGCATGCCGGCTGGAGACATTGTCATGTGTTTAATGACATAGAGGCAAAGTGTCTGGGGCAAAGGGCATTTCAGGGAGTGAAGGGGCTCATTGATTTTGCATTCTGAAATTTCAGCTGGAAGCTGGGCTGTGACCACTCTTAGTTTGGTTCTTTGCACATGATTTTGAGAAGGGAGGTGGAGGAGAGACGGATTGAGAGAGCTGAGGAGTGGCATTCTTTTGACGAAACTGAGGTCACACTGCAATTTGAGAAATGGGAGTTTTCTCTGTGAGTCAGTTCTGGGCGTTTGGACTGGGTATCTGCATAAAGTTGCCCTTTACTATTGAGGAGTCATGGAACTCAGGCAATGGAATAGAGAAGGCATATATCTGTTCAACTCTGCCAAACCATCCTGGAAAGTCATGATATAATTTGAGTTCTTCCTTACCAGCAAAAAGGAGATAAATTCGAGTCAGAGCAGAGCTTGAAGGATTAACTTGTGACTAAGTGAGCTGGTGGTGGCAGGTGGCAAGGGGATTTTAAGGCTACCAGTTGGGGAAAAATTATTGAGAATGGACTTTAGTAAATTTTGAAGTCATGAGATGAAAGGAGCCTTTTCCATCAAAAGAATCATTGAAACAGTGGAGTAACTCCCACTAAATCCACATTATATTTTTGGTTGAAAATAGCATCTTATGTTTAATTAGATCTGCTTCTGCTTTTGGCTCATGGACATCTTGCAAGCTATAATCATGATGTGATCAAGAAACACCTTGCAAAGGCTTGTGTGTGTTGGTCCTTCTATATAGCATACAATGACAACTAAGAAAGGTTGAACTCTGAATGATTTTTACAGGGAAATATAGTTCTGAGATCTATAGCTGATGCTTTTCATCAAAAGAATAAGAATAACTTCATAAAAGTTCATAATTGTTCTCTTACCAGAATGGAGTTAAACTGTAGCAAAGTAATTTTGTATCTTTCCCAAAGCCCCCATATGAAGGACAACTGATATAAAGAAAAGTGGAGGGATGCTATAAAAAATTGAGCAGTTTTGCTCTAAAATCATATGAAATCCCTAAATACATGCATTCAGGAAGAGCTGGATGAAAAACCTTTCAGAATAAGCATCATGATTCCTTTAGGAAGTGGTAGATGTATTTTGCAGCAGCCTTGACTGACTACATTCTCCCTCCTTGTACACATGGTAAAAAACGACTGATTAGAGTAGGGGAAACAACATCAAACAGCCACATTATACAGAGAATGCACAGAGACAATTAATGAAACGTGATCAGTCTCGACATTTTTCATATTGCAAGTGGAAACGTGTGTAGGATCTTATTACCTAATAACCTCTTGAGCACTGACAAATTCTGAACACAGTACTAACAATTCTGGTGCACACATATTTCTTTCTGTTCCAGATTTTTGCTAAATACACACAAAAATGCTCCCAAACAATAAGGAGAGCTGCTCACATGCCAAATCCCATTAATAGCATGTTATAATGGCTCTCTTATGGTGCATTTTTTTTCATCATTGACCTTGTAGATTTTATCCCAAGTATGCTGACCTCCCGGGGTCATGCCAGGGAGTCTGTGCTCAATTTCTAAACATCAACAGGACCACTCAGACATGAAATCGCTGTGTCCAAAGAAATAAATCCAGCTCATGGCTGTTTTAAAAGAAGCCCCTCTGTGCCATGATTTTTTTTTTTTTCCTGTGTGGTATTAGAGTCATGATTTGATCAAAAGACAAAATTAAATAAATGAGCAAGTAATAACATGTAGCCATTTCTTCAACTTTCCTGCCCAATCCTGCTCAAATGAGTTGGCAGCCTTTATAGGCTGGCTTAAACTTAAACAATTACAGACTTCCACACTAATTAGGGAGCAGAACATTATAGGACTTGCAGAATTTGGCAGCTCCTGCCAAAAATAAGAGTTCAAAACTATCTGTTATGAAAACTACTTGAAGTTTCCAGTGAACAGCAATAGTAAACTACCAGCCTGGCCTGAGCTTCTCTGCCTCCTTTAGTGTACCTTTTCTTCATTTTTCATACTAGTTGGTGGAGGAAGTTACACAGCTTTCTGTGCCAAAACAATGCCACTCGCACTTGGTCTAATTTACAGAATCAATGCATCAATGACTTTATTATTTCCACTATAAAGCATTTTTAAAAATGTGTTGAAAGTTCTAGGTTAAAACATTATTACAGTTGTCTCTAAATATTCCATTGTGATACTGGATTTTTTTTTTTTTTTCTGTTTAAAAACTGCTGCTGCTTTAATATAATTTCTGAAAGAAAAGATTTACCTTGAATAAAAGCTTCCCGGGAGCAGTTCATAGACTGATGAAAACACACACCTATTAATTTATATGTTTGAAGTACATTATAATCAAGAACTGATAAATACAATGAACAGAAGTAAAATATTAAGTAAAGTGTTGTGACTACCTTAGGAAGAAAGCAAGATCTCAAAAAGGTGAGTAACTTCCTCCAAGTTCCCATAACATGTTTGCACATGACAAAACCTGGTAGGAAGAGAGTTCTTTCTCCACACAAGAAATAGGATACTGAAGTTCTTTATGCACAGGGTAGGAATGCGGACCCAACACTGATGGTGGGGGTGATTGTGAATACATTAATATTTTTATTCATTTTGATAGCATGAGGTTATTATTGAACAACCAGAAATAACATAGCATTATTTGTAATGGTCCTGACACAGTTCCCAGGACAGAGCAGTGATGAGGACATCAGGTTCAAGGAGATACACCTAACACTCTTTTCTCCAGTACATCTTTTCACCTCCCTGGATACTTACTGAAATTATGAAAATGAACAGAACAATAGATAGAGGAGACAAATACAATTGCAATGCATTTGGTACTCAATACTTTAGCACCTAATTGCTAACTTGAAAAACAACACTTAGCACAAAACTTAGTATAGATGTTTGATAGAAATTTGCAAGTGGGTGGTTTTAGTCAAATTGAAGGATGTTCTTATATATTTTGGAAAATATTGCTACATATTTCTCTTTCATATTTTCTCCTATAATTGAGAGCCATCTGACTCAGAATTGAGATGAAGTTTGTAGGCTCTGGCATAGCTCTTCATTGACTGGTCTAAGTAGGAGTCACACCTTGTCTTAATTTGAACAATATACCTATATTAAGACAAAGGTGAGATTGTATAAATGTAGCAAAAGAGCACAATACTCTTCCTTCTATCTTGGTCCTTTCACTTCATCTTATCTCCCCCTTCTTTCTCATTTTATTTGTTTGCTTGATTTTCAGTGCTGGGGATCAAACCCAGGACGTGGAACATGTTAGGTAAGTACTCTACCACTGAACTACAACCCCCTCTTTCTTATCTGAATGCCTCAGAGAAGCTGTTGACACTTCCACCACTATTCCGTATCTTTTTTTCCTTAAGACCTTATAACTTTTATTTCACTCCCAACACCTCCCCAAGGTTTGTTAAAAGCCGAGTTAAACAGATAACACCCTCTTGGATGAAGTACTTGATTTTTTGGGTCACTGCATTTTACCAGAAATTCTGTACTCAATCCCAACACACCATATCCCCTTGCTGGCTGCTCTTGCTTCAGGCATCTCTAAAGGGTGATGTTCCCTGGTATATTCTCTCTAGCTCTCATCCTGCTTATTATGACCTATTAGTTGATGACCAGCTTTTATCTTTAGCTGAAACCTTTGTTCAAAATTCCAGGTCCACATGCTTAACAGGTTCCTAGGCATCATCACTGAGCTATCTCACTGGCATTTCCCATTCGACTTGTTCAAACTCTCTTCTCTTTGCCCTGTAGCTCCCTGTCTCCCATCTTGTCTTATTCTCATTCTAGTTAATGACTCTGTTCTCCAATTTGATTATCTAAGAAAGCAATATGTGAATTATCTTGCTTCCTCTCTCTATTTCACTCTCCCTATCTAAAGGGTTATTAAGTTCTGTCAATGCACCTTGTAAACTTTGCTCAAATCTGTCTATCCTCTTTGCTGGTGACACTCCACACCCTCATTATCTTTCTTGTAGACTCTTGCCATAGCTTTCTTCTGGTCTCCCTTCTGTCAGGACTGCCCCCTTGTAATCAGTCTCTACCTTGTTGGCAGTTTTTAAAATTAATATCTTATCTTGTTACTTTTCCCCTCAGAATTCTGCAATGCCTTCCTGTTCTAATACAGGATGGATCTCCATATTGTTCATAAAGTATAGGGAGCCCTCTATGATCTGGCCTCTACTTAGCTCTCTAGTTTAACCTAATATGCTTTGTACACATTTCAGGCTCTAATTCTTTGCAGTTGATTCTCTTCCTTTTTTTTCTTTTTCTCTTTTCTCTCTAGGTAAGCACAATCTCTACATTAATAATTCCCCAAATTACACCTCCTTTCTGACCTTGCCTCTTTCTTATCTCAGTGCCTCAGAAGAGCTGTTGACATTTTCACCACTATTCTGTATCTTTTTTTCCCTAAGACCTTACAACTTTTCTTTCACTTCCAACACCTCCCCAAGGTTTGTTAAAAGCCCAGTTGAACAGATAACAGCCTCTTGGACGAAGTACTTGATTTTGTGGGTCACCGCTTTCCAACTATGTTCTTTTGTATATTAATATCATTTCAGGCTTAACGTGTTCTAAAACAAATTTCCCATCTTCTCCAAACATCTTATTCCTTTCAGTCATCCCCATATGAAGGTTGACAGCTTTCTATTTCTACGTGGTCAAGGAAGGAAAAATCTTGGATTCATCTTTGATGCTTCTCCTTCTTTCATATCTCACATTGAAGTTAATAAGTAAATCTTGCCTCCTCTGTCATCAAAATATACCTAAAATCTAGCTTACAAATATTGCCAAGTCATCCTTATCATTTGATAGTTCGGTGTAGCTCCTTACCTGGTCTTCTTGAACATGTTCTTCTCCACTTTCAGTCTATATTATCAAAGCAATCATTGTGATCCTATTCAAATGTAAGTCAGATAATTTCCTGCTTCAGTTCAACCCTTCAGGGGCTCCCCATTTCACTCTGCAAAAACCAGGGCTATTTTCAGTTACTTTTCTTTTTCCATGGGATGTTCATTTTTCTAATTTCCATTGAGAGGTTTATATGCTTTCGTTCCTGTATTAATTAGAATCCTCTGCTTCTTTATGCCTTCTAAATTTTTCAGAACCCAACTAATTTATCAATTAATTGTGTAATATTTTTGTTGCCACACTGTTACGTAGAACAAATAACTGTTATTAACCTTCAATATGCTTGCCTGCAGCTGAGCTGTAAACATGGGGAGTAAAGGAGTATACCTTACATTTCTTTTTATCCCATACAGCTTGATTCAAGTTGTAAGATCCAGAAACGTTTGTTTAATTATCAATTATATTAACATTGCAGAATAAGTAGTGCTGAGACAGAGGATTCTAACTGTGCATATTTTCCAGTAGAAGCCCTTATTTCACTGTCCTATAGTCCTATACCTTGTTAATCTATGAAGAAGAAATGGCTCGAAGTGCATCCTATTAATAATAGCCACAAAGCTGGCCTCGAGGAATCAAGTATAAAATCCGTCTCTTCTGTCAATATTGGTGTCAGAGTCTCTGCAAATATTTCTGATTTGTGATCATATAAATTACATATCTCCTTGAGTTTAGATGGATACCCTATTCAGATAGACCAGCCTTTGGAGAGTTTACTTTTGGTACTTAACCTTTGGTGTGTCATAGACTGCAGGAAGATTTGATGAGAGCTGTGGTCCTTCTCTTCTGCAAATGCTGTACACAGAGTAACTTTATATTTCAATAATTCAGGGGCTCAACTTACCAAAATCCCATCCATGGAGTTACCAGGACTGCATATTCAAGGTTAAAGACCATAGAATTCATGCATGAGAAAATGTTTTTCCTCTTATCACTCCAAAGAATTGCATGATTTTAGGTAACACATATACTATATTTCTTTGTACCTCAATTTTCATCATTTGCAAAAAGTGGAAAAGCTCCAAATGCCAGTTTAGTGCAGAGAGTGGGGCTGACTAAATCCCTTGGGCACTATGCAAATTGAAAGTTTAATTTTATCTAAGAGGAGAGTTGAGTTAGCAATAAAGAAGTATGGCTTTACACAGAGGCAACTCACCTTAATAAATAGTCATGGTAAATTGAACCCAGTTCACCTAGATGCAATGAGTATTACCAAAAGGGAGAATTAGTTTATCTGGGCACATGCTTCATTTGAAAGTAAATAACTCTGGTTCTGAAGACAGCCAGTTTCTGCTCTACTTTTCTTAATCTGTAAAGCAGCTCTTAGCATCAATCTCTCTTTATCCTATGATTAATTAAGCAATCATCTCTTTTAAAGATTTATTTCTTTTTTTGTAAAAACTGATGGCATGTTTTTAATGAAATTGTAAAATCTGATCAATGGCTTCCAGTCCCACACAAAAAGAATACAGTATTGTGTACAGAGTAATGATTTTTTTTGAACCAGTTCACATTTTCTTTATTTTATACATTTCTCCCCCCCAAAGGTAAATAAAATAAAATAAATACTTTAAGGCAGCAAGAAACAGCACTGTTTTGGAAATAGCTTTCCTTAATCCTCTGGCATTCTATAGGGTTCAGGTGTGGTGACATGGCCTTAGACAAGGCTGCCAGATGAGCTTCATGGCTCCTTCCCTTCTAATTTTCTTGCATAGCTTTGCCAAATGCATATCAAGATGTGACATGCCCATGATAATAGTAGGCACCTACCCAGAATGGTCTTAAAGTGTATAGACTATTACATTGCCTATGTGATTTGTGAATCTTGTGAAAGAAAACTCATATATATATATATATATATATATATATATATATATATATAATTGCCACAATTAAGCTAATTAATCACCTTACCTAGTTACCATTTGTGTGTATGTGTGTGTGTTGAGAGAGCTAAGAACTCTATTAGTAAATTTCAAGTCTACAATAAAGCATTGTTAAATATAGTCTCTATGCTGTACATTAGATGTCCAGAGTTTATTGATCTTACACCTGAACATCTGTTTCCTCTGACTGGCATCTTCCCATCTCCCCAGCTCCCACCTCTGGCAACATCCATTCCATTATCTCCCGAGTTTCAACTTTTCTGGATTTGACATTAAGTGAGATCACATAGTATTGGTCTTTGAGGGTCTGGCTCATTTCATATAGCATACTCTTCTCCAGGTTCCTTTCACAGGATTTCCTTCTTTATTATGTCTGAATAGTATTCCATTGTATGTGTATATATAGTATGTATATATAATACAATATTTATATTATTTATGTGTTAATACAAATATATTTAAAACACAAATATTTATAAAAATTTATGTTGTATGTAATTTATATTTTTTTCTATGTTTAACCACATTATCTATATTCATTCATCCACTGACAGATACTGAGGTTGTTTCCATCTCTTGGCTATTATGCAGAACTCTACAATAAACATGGGAGTGTATATGTTTCTGCAAAATACTGATTACATTTTTCTTGAATATACATACCCAGAAGTGAAATTGCTGGATAATATGGTAATTTTGTTTTTAGTTTTTTGGGGTAACTCAGTACTATTTTCCATAAAAGCTGTATCAATTTACATTCCTACCAACAGTGCATAAAGTTTCCTTTTTCTTCATATCCTCATCAAATATTGTTATCTTTTATCTTTTTAATAATAGCCACCCTCACAGGTATGAGGTTATACATCTTATTAAAGTTTTCATTTGCATTTCCTTGGTGATATGAACACATTTTCATGTACCCTTTGGCCATTTTTATATCTTCGTTGGAAATAGGACTATTCAGTTTCTTTGTCCATTTTTTATTTGCATTAATCTAAATTTTTAAATGTTTTTTTTTCCTATGGAATATGAATTCATTGTATACTTTGGACATTAACTTTATTGGATATGTACTTTAAAAACATTCTCTCCCTTTCTGTAGGTTGCATTTTCATTTAGTTGATTGTTTCCTTTGCTATACAGAAGCTTTTTACTTTGATATGTTCCCACTTACTTATTTTTGCTTTAAAGCGCCTGTGCTTTTTGTGTCATACCCCCAAAAATCATTACCAAAATCAACTTGAGATTTCCCCTATGTTTCCTTGAGTCTTGTCATTACAGGTTTTACATTTAATTCTTAAATAAATACTGAGGCAATTCTTGAGATGGTTTAAGATTAGGGTTGGATTTCTGTTTTTTGCATGTAGATATCCAATTTTACTACACAATTTATTGAGGAGACCACTTTTCTCCCAATATGTGTTTTTGGTGTCTTTATCAAAGATGATTTGACTGTATATGTGTGGACTCATTTCTGGGATATCTATTTTGTTTCATTAGCCTAAAAGTCTGTTTTTGTGCCAACATCACACTGTTATGATTAAGGTAGTTTTGCAATATAGTCTAAAATCAGGAAACATGATGACTCTAGTTTGCTCTTCTTATTCAGGATTGATCTGGCTGTTCAATAGTCATATGTATTCCATGTGTATTTCTATTTGTATAAGAAATGACTAGGAAATTTTGATAGAAATTACATTGACTCTACAGATCTTTTTGAGTAGTATGGCCATTTTAGCAATATAACTTTTCCACGAACAAAGGATATCTTTTTATTTATTTGTGTCTTTTTCAACTTTTTTCAGCAATGCTTAGTATTTCCAGAGTGCAGATATTTTACTTCCTTAATCAAATTTGTTTTTAAAGTATTTTATTCTTTCTAATGATATTTCAAATGGAATTGTCTTTATAATTTCTTTTTTGCATAGTTCATTACTAATATATAGAAATGAACTAATTTTCATATATTGCTTTTGTATTCTGCAACTTTTCTGAATTCCTTATTTCTAACAGTTTTTTTTTTTTTGGCAGGGGGTGGATTCTTTAGAATTTTCTACATGTAAAGTAATGTAATATACTTTAGCATGATTGAGCCTGCTGTTGAAGCTTTCTATGGAATTTTTCTGTTCTGTCATTGTATTCTTCAGCTTCAGATTTATTTGGTTCTTTTTATATTTTTTATTTCTTTATTAATCTTCTCATTTCATTCATGCATTGTTTCCATGATCCTGCTTAGTTCTTGATCTGTCTTCCTTGAATTTCGTTGAGCTTCTCTAAGATGATTATTTTGAATTCTTTGTCAGCAAATTCAAAGTTTTCCATTTCTTTGGGGTTTCTTATTGCGTCTTTGGTTAGTTATTGCTTGACTCTATAACCCATATATTCTTCCATTGGTGTGTGTGTGTGTGTGTGTATTTGAAGGAGTAGACCTTTTCTAATCTTTTCTGATTGGTACTGGCAGGTAAAAATCTTCCTCAGTTGGCTCCCTGGGATGATAGAATTTTCTCTAAAATGGGAGTGGAGTGTGGTTATATTCTGTTGCTAAGTCTATAGCGGGGGTACACAATTGTTGGGCCAATTATCAGGAACTTGGTTAACTGTGGATTGTGTCTGGAACCTAAACAAATGCAACTGCTTTTAGGACTTTCATCATTAAAGCTGGAGCTGGTACAGAACCTGTTTCAGGGTCTTCAGGTGGGTGGTGTGCAAAAGGCAGGCCTGTTAATAAATGCATTTGCAGATGTAACTCTCATAAGATCTCTTGGAGTGCTCTAGGGCAGGTTCCTAGGCAGGCAGGACTGGCTCTGTATTGTGACTGAGAGGGGCTGGAACCAAGTCATAGGTCTGTTTCAGGATCTGCAATTGAAGCCAAGGTCAATGGGTCAGCCTTCCATGTTACATAGAAGTGTGTCTTCTGCCAGGTGCCAGGGTGAACGGAACTTCTTCTGGACTGCAGATAGACAGAGCTACTTTATAGGGCTACTTTAGAGTCTACAGCAGGATTAAGTTCAGCTTCCTTTTGAGTGCACAGAAAAACATATATCTTGCTGGTTGCCTGAGTAGGTAGGACTACTCCCAGGCCACAGCTGAGGGTATTAGAGCCTATTAATCTCCAGCCAGTACCAAAGTTGGTGGGGCAGTTACCTGAGACATGGGGTGGGCAGTCATTGCTCCTCCCTTGGAAGATGGTGCTGATGGCAGAACTAAATCCTAATGGAGCCATAGCTGAGTCCACAGGGAGTATGGGGCTATTTTTAGGTCTATAATCAGAACCACAGTTGTTGAGCCTGCCACCTGGTCACAGGCCAACCTTCTCAATATGGCCCTCCTTAGTCTTGAACTCCACTAAGTTTTTGTAACTTCCCTCCTGGATGCAAAACTTCCCAGAAAACCCTTTTTGTGTGGAAATGGCTACCAAATTATTGCTGTTGTGGGATTGAGGGGGGACTTTGTATTCCATTGTCTTGCTGATACTCCACCTATAGTATTTTTTCTACATCAATAAGTTATCCGCATAACCTTGCAAAAGTAGCAGTTATTAACCTAATATTACAATTGAGGAGACTAGGGCTCAAAGGGGTTATGTAATTTTTCCTGGGTCTCTAGTAAATTGTGGAACATGGCCTTAAAAAAGTTAAAGGGTGATTGAGTAAGAGCAACTACAAATCAGGTAGGTGGCAAGTGGGAGGAAGGCTATGAGACAATCAAAATTGTTCTAGGAAGCAGAGGCCAAATATGATTCCACTTAAAGGCAATCTTGGAAAATAGAAATGTGTTTTACCTTTGTATGAGAAACAGATCTATCAGCATAGAATACAATGTTCCATTAGAAAACTAGAGCTAACAATTTCTCCTCTTTTCCCCTGTAAGTGTAAAAAGGCTGGGTAATTGTTACCCCTAACATGAGCTGCTCCTTTCAGAGGGGCTGGGGGGCATCTGTGTGGAGAATGCTGTGAAGCAGCTCAGCTGGTGAAAGCAGTCACCCTTCCACTGTTGTCCAGAGCAACTGTGCTCTTGTCCCACATTTTATTTCCCACTCCACAAAGTTCTCCTACACATAACCATTGGCACCTCCTTGATGGCTTTCTGTCTTTCTTTGATCTTGCGTCTTTAGAAGGGAGCATCCTACTTTTCACCACATTGACTCCTGCCCCTGACAAGACTTCTGGTCGTTAAATTTGATTCATGTCATTTCAGTGATGTGTTATCCCCCCATAGATTAACAATCTGAGTCTCAACCCAGACGTCCACCACTTAAATCTAGTTCTGCTTTTTAGGTTGTTACTAACACAACGTCCTCTTCACAATTATTTGTTGTTTATGTAGCTGTCCCTGTTATAGCCTCCAGGGATACAGCAGTGAACAAAATAGGCATTGCTCCTTCAGCTGTGAGACTTACACACACAGGAGCAGATTCACAATGGGAGAAGGGGAAAACAAGCACTTGTTCTATATAGATCTATGGGTATCCCACCTACACTGAAGAAGAAAATAAGGTGACATTATAAAGACATTGCCTCCTTCAATTATTGGTATCACCATTTAAATTTATAATTAATTATCGCTTTTTGCACTATACCAATAGGAAGAAAGAAGTGGTTGTGATAGTTCTTTCCTCAAATTGTCCTTCCTAGGATGGAATATATATATATAACCTACCTGCTCAGCAGAGACTATGGTATCAAGTGTCTCCTCCCCATGTTGCTTAGATGAAACTCACTCTTGAGTCTCTAGGGCTCAGGGGAGTTCAATGGGCTAATAGGCAATCCCAGCTGAACCTTGGCAGACCTTCCTACCAAACCTCAGGGGTTACTGGATTTGTAATGCAACCTCAAAGGCATTTATGAATCAGCTACAGCGGAAGTGCTTGCCTGTGGCACCTTGCCAAGACCCTATTAGAAGTCTCTCAGAAGAGCCTGACAACAGATATTATAGAGGCTGCAAAAAGATGATTATGGTCTGTCATTTGAAGAATCTACATGGACTACACATTTAGTTTTCTTCATTACACAGGAAAATGTAAATGTCCCTAATGTCAACTCTCCAGTCAGTACTATCTACTGTTTATTGGTTACCAATACAGGAATGGTACTTATAATCATCTCAGCTCTTCCTCAGGATGTTGGTAAACTTAAAAGATGGAAAGCTCATAATTCTGCTACAAATTTGGCATCTTAGCCTTATCAATTCTTGACTAATTCATCATCTTTTATTAAACAAAATGTCTAGCTACTGAGAAGGATTTATTTTCTGGTGCTGGCACCTGCTTGTAAAATCAGACATATCCTAACTATGTTAAGCAGTCTGAATCTGAGAACGTAACACACTGATAGACTGCTGGTTTTTAAAAAAAAGAAAGAAAAGAAAAGAAAGAGAAAGAGAAATTTGTTCCTTATAAAGACTGATGGAGAATTTCAACACATGCATGAGAGGGAACAAGATAGTAGAAAAGAACAAGAAATTATGGTGAAGTGGTACTCAAATTAAACAGAAAACCTTTGGGAAAAGCATTTTTTTCCAACCTTTTATCCTATTTTACACTAGACTATAACTAACTATAAATGAGTAGATTTTTAAACTTTAAAGTTGTATAAATAACATTTTTTCCATTGTGGTACAGAATATATAAACTAAGTCGCTTTCAGAAACAATGTATCTGCTATAAAGATATCATAAGATGAAATGTATAACATCTTTTTGGGGAATTTCAAAATATGATTAATCTCATCTATAGTATAAGGATTATTTTAGGCACAAAATAGTTCCTGCTCTCGGTAGTCAATTTCAGAATGGAGAGTTGCAAAAGACTGGAAAGGAAAAATTTTTTGATGAATAAGTAGGAAAGAAAGTATTAAAATTGAGTAGAGAAATACTAAAAATTAAGAATGGATAACTTCACTCATTTGAAAGTTGTTCATACATTGTAAAGGCAAAAGATAGAGGTCAAAACATTCATTCCTTTACTCATTAATTTCCAATAAGTATTTATCAAGAGAACAGCTTCTCTCTTCCCAGAATAACAATTTTCTAACTTCACATTTAAATTTTTTTAATAGCCATTGGTGTATTGTCTTCACTTACCACTGTTTTATTATCATCATTTTATGCTCTAAATTAATCTTATTAATTCACTCAATCATTTCTTCATTCATTCATTATTTACTAGACATTTATTAAATTATTATAAGTTAGGTATGATAAATGGAGGTATTTCTCTGTGTTAGATTTCTCTAACAAAATATCTAAGATAATCAACTTTTTTCTTTTCTTTTTTTTTTTGCTACCAGGGATTGAACTCAGGGTCACTCGACCACTGGGCCACATCCCCAGCCCTTTTTTGTATTTTATTAGAGACAGGGTCTCACTGAGTTGCTAAGTGCCTTGCCATTGCTGAGGCTGGCTTTGAACTTGCTATCCTCCTGCCTCAGCCTCCCAAGCACTAGGATTACAGGCATGCGCCCGGCAGATAATCAACTTTTAAGGAGGAAAGATTTACTGTGGCTGCTGGTTTCAGAGTGTTCGTACAGTGGTTTGCCTAGCCATGGTGGGGACCA
This sequence comes from Tamias sibiricus, assembly GCA_025594165.1. Classification (NCBI taxonomy): domain Eukaryota; kingdom Metazoa; phylum Chordata; class Mammalia; order Rodentia; family Sciuridae; genus Tamias; species Tamias sibiricus. Next base: position 84,630,838 of record CM046666.1, on the reverse strand, counting down.
TGTGGCGGAGCAAAGCCTTACAGTGGCCGGGAAGCAAAGAGAGAGTATGGGACTAGGGTCTCATTATTCCTTCAAGGACACACCCACAGTGACCTAACATCCTTTCACTGGAGCCCACCTCCTAAAGTCACCATCTCTTAGTAGTGCCACAGGCTGGTGACCAAGGCTTGAACACACTGGACTTTGGGGAATGCTACAAATACAAATGATAACAGTGTCCAAATTAACTTTTTTTTGGGGGGGGGGGGCGGTTATGGGGATCTAACCCAGGGCTTTGTGCAAGCCCTCTACCAACTGAGCTATATCCCCGGCCCCAATTTAACTTTTGAGAATTGTGTTTTTGGAATGTGGAGGTCAATCAATTCTCCATGTTCCACATCCCAGAGGTCTTTGGCTGCTGAACAAAATGTAAGCCCTGTAGTGACTGAGACTTGTTGTTCCCTGACTGCTCTATGCTTTCTGTCCCTTGATTCAGCCTTTCTGCTCTGTGCTCCTTCTACTGTTTTTTGCTTTCCCTCTGGCGTCCTTGTTCCAAGAAACACAAATTACCATGGGGTGTTATTCTCTGGAGAGATGAATAGCCTATGCCATTGTTACATTTTGGCTTGAACCAAACCTTAATTTTTATCTATAGTCCTGCCTTTCTAGAAGTGTTAGTGGGTAGAGGAATCCCATGGGATCAGCTGTTTGTGTCTGTTTCCACATGAGTCCCAAGGTTACTTTTAGGTCACATTGCCAAAGTTCTCCAGGTTCATGCCGTTTTACTCTGCCACCTTTACTTCAATGTTGTGCAGTTTCTCTTAAGCAATGCTTGACATTCACTGGACACATCAGTTAGCAACCTCCCTTTTAATTTCCCAGGATTTGACAACAGTTTAGGTGATTTATTTCAGTGTGCAGGCACATGACTCTTGAGTCTTCGACATGAAGGATGTTTATTTCTTTTCTCTAATATCTTTTTTCTTTCTTTCTTTCTTTCTTTCTTTCTTTCTTTTTTTTTTTTTTTTTTTTTGGTACCGAGGATTGAACTCAAGGGCACTCGACCACTGGGCCACATCCCCAGCCCTTTCTTGTATTTTATTAGAGACAGGGTCTCACTGAGTTGCTAATTGTCTCGCCATTGCTGAGGCTGGCTTTGAACTCGTGATCCTCCTGCCTCAGCCTCCTAAGTGCTGGGATTACAGGCATGCACCACTGTGCCTGGCTTCTCTAATATCTTAAGATAAACTATATTATTTAGAGCAGTTTTAGGATCATAACAAAATTGAGCAGGAAATACATGTTTCCCACATACCCTTCATTCCCACACATGCACAGCCTCCCTCACAACCTGCAACATCCACCAGAGTGCTACAATTTTTCCAACTGATGAACCTAAAGGGACATCACCAGCACCCAAAGTCCATGGTTCACATTAGGGTTCATTCTTGTCATCATACTCCTTTTGTCTTCTGTCTTCTTGAACTGCCCACCTCCATGGCCATGTCATAGACCTCATTATCATGCTATTTGACCCCTCATCACAGAGTTTTAACTCCACTCTCCTATTCTGAGCATAACTCCTCATTCTTTCATGTGAATCTCTCACTACTGCTACATCATTTCAACTTCACAGAAATCTCCCACCCTCTGAATCCTTTATTTTCTTTCCCTAGCTTCTGTATATATCCTGAAACTCTTGCTGATCACTTATTTTATTCTTGCTTTTAGAATTTTTAATCTTATATCCTCAACACTCCACTTACATATCAAGAAGAACCCTTAGTTCTCCAGTCTCTTCTCTGAGCACAGCTGGAGAGAATGTCCCACCCAGCAGATTGCAGTTATTACCATTTCCTGGTTTTCAGATTCAGCGCTGACCTATGTTATAGCTCTCAGTGTTTCCGAGACAAGATCCTTAGTTAAATACTGGTGTTTCCACAGTCAAGCATATAGAAAGTGCACAACTTCACTCAGCCTCTGCCTCCTGCCCTTCACAAATGAATCTATGTTGGTACGTTTCCAATTTTCCTCCTTCCTTCTATGCTCCTGTTCAATTTCGTTCCATCACCTCCAGGACATTAATCCAGTTGTTAATCTCTTTTACTTGTACCTTCAATGATCTCTCACTAGAGGCTTGTTTCCCCTGAAGCAAAAATAAACTCCAGGCATTTGAGAACAGAGATACATATATAAAACAGTGATAAGTGAAAAAGGATACCAAGCTGTATATGTAGAATGGCCTCAATTTCATAAAAATAATTGCATAGAACAAAGTCTGGAAGGAGAGATCAAAACTTTACTGTAGTAATCTCCGTGAGGGAGCTTTGTATTACCTTGAGTTTTTTCTTCCTTTCTCATTACTGTCCAAAGTTCTACAACTGACATATTTCATCTTATTATTTATGGAAAGAAATTTTTTTTTCTAAAAATACATTTTCAAAGTTTTATAATCATATATGTGATCCTGTGTCCCATCCTAGTTTTATTTTATTTATGTAATACTTATCCAATTAAGCATATCTCTCTATTAATCCCATTTCTTCAGTTTGTATTCACATCTTAACTCACTGCTGTCTAAATTCCATTCTCCCATTTACACTGAAAGATTCTGGAAGATTCTGGACAACCTTCACTATTTCCAAAGCAAAGGCCCAATGAACCTTGCCATTTTGTATCTCACATTGCATTTGTATCTGTTGACATCTCCCTTGACCTATAATATTCTCCTCCTTTAATTCCTATGCATCACTTTGTTTCTATCTCCAGCATGGTATCCACTTCCTCCTCTTATTCCTTAAATGATATTTTAGTTAATTAATTAGTAATTTATATTCTGGGCTCAGGCATCAGTCTACTGCTATTGTCTCTGTTTTGGCCTCCCAGGACTGTGCCATACACCCAAATCCATTATCCAAACACGTTAGTCATTCTGAAACCTCTAGTTCCTGTTCTGATCTAATTTATTTTAAAGTTTAGAGGGCATAAATGTAATCCATGTGTACAGTAAAAAAAAATAGCCATTTAAAAACACATTTAATAGATTTTACAACATAGTATATTTTATGCTTCAAATAGAAGTTTGTACTTGTACATGTAGGATAGTTCTCATTATAGCCAACTGGGAATTATATACTTAGATACAATCACATAGAAAAATTTCAAAGAAGATGTGTATTTTCACATTTGATTTTACTGGTACTTATGTGGCAGATTTTACATTTTAATATATTTGTAAATAAAAGCAAAAGGATGTAAACACAACAAAAATACTCTAAAATATAAGCAAAATCTTGCACTATCACTTGAAAAAATTGTATGACAAGTGCTATAGAGAGCTGATTATTTTATTGGTCACTTATAATCTCAAAGTGAGTGATAATCAGATATCCTAAAATATTCTGTGTAATTTTAAATTAAAGTAAAATATTTTCTTTCTTTTTGTTCTTTGGGACGTCAAAGAGTGTTAGAAAATTCTAATAATGTACAGACATTGACTTGACAAATGGTTAAAATAAAGCAAAGGAAGAGAAGAAGTACTGATAGATCAAGTGGATAGTTGGAGAATGGACAAATAAATCAGATTCCTACTTGTTATAATTAGTCTTTTTATTCTTTGTTTGTTAAGAATAGTGTAGCATTCCATTTCAGCAACATTGTGCCATTCATAGAGCCTTAGATTCTGAGCAAGCCTGGTTTATAGCCGCATGAAGTGATTGCCTCTTGGAGCAAGGACGCCGCGGGGACAAGTTCAGAGGCAGACTGGAAACAAACAGGTTTTTATTTTGTTAACTTCTCTCTCCGGCTCTGACAACAACTCTAACACGCACCGCACACACCACTAAAAAACCAACAACCAAATGGCGCCGACCCGCTCTGCTCTCGGCTCAAGTCTCGTGAGATCTTGGGCCAAGTCCCATGAGACCACGGAATGCAGCAATGCCCAAACTTCTCCATGGCCCGCAGCCAACCACAATCTCATCCATCTCCCCAAACAGGGCTCCTGCATTTCCCCCCTTTTGTTTTAAAAGAGGGGATGCTGTAGGACGTCCATGTGCAACCAACATTCTTACCCGTCATCAGATAATCAAGGCTGTGCCCTTGACTCCTGTCTTAGGTTGATATGTTGGCCACATGAGACTGTCCCATGTGACTGTGCCTGTCTTAGGTTGTCCCCCTCGGGGGATCTTACCTGTCATTGGCTAACCAGCCAGCCAATGGAGCCCTTCAAGATCGACTGTGTATGATGACTAACAGCCGTCCAATTGTGAGGAGATGGTGCTGCTTTAAGGTGACAAGCCTTTTGCTGATGAGCCAAATTGCATAGCATATCAAATTTTTTAAACAAATCAGGGGCCCTAAGTTGTATCAAGTAACACACTGAGTTTTCTAGACAAATACCTGCAAGGCATTGTCCCGTAAAGTCCCAAACAATGAAAGATCAAAATGTCCAGTATTATAACACGTTGGTCTAGGAGGCCCCATGCATGTAGAGCAGAGGCCACAAGGTTGGTGAGGTTGTTTGATGCTTGAGTAGCAGGGATGCTTGCAGCAACCATGATCCCTGTAGCTGTAGCAGCAGCCGTATTTTTTATGTCTAGACAATGCCACCGGCAAATCTTCAGGGCCTGCTACCTAGAAACTCAAGCATCAATTATTAAAGGAAAGGCAGTGGTATTGTAGTACTGAGTCAAGAGGCGAGTTGTCAAACTAAAAAATAGAATTATTAGATTAGAAAATTAAAGTTGATTTTTGCTCACACACATTGGTGTTTGAGATTCCACAAACATAAGCTGGCAAAATATCATATTTAGAACAAAACAAAGAAAGACTGAGGGTATTTACTGTATTAAAGATATATTAAAGAAAAGGTAAAGGCACTTTGGAGAAATAATTTGTTAGCTGGAACCCTTGAGTCTCTGTGTACACATCTATCTTTTATCTGTTGAAATAATTTAAATGAATCAGCTATTAAACAAATGAAGTTAATAACAAATAAACAATCCTATGTCAAAACAACAAAATATCAGGTTATACAGCACTAGTCATATTGTTTGGTAAGGAGAAGTCCCAGGGACACCTATAAATCAAAATTGAAAGTACCTTCACTTATAAAATTATTTACATAAATTGAATACTCTTAAACTAAAAAGAATTAAAGTTATTTGGATCTATATATATATATTTTTTTCATAAGCGCTTTGTTATTTGTGATGTCACACTGGACAGACAAACAAACATACAAACATATATTTGTGACGTTACATTAACATGAAATGTAGACAAATGCACAGACATAAAGACATGTATAAAAAGAAAAAAGAAATACAATTGTGTGCACACAAAAGAGAGATCTTTTCGTCGTAGCCGGGAGGAATGACACTTAAGTTGTGAAATATTTTGAAGGACTTTTTTGAGGGAATCATTCCATATCTTCATCTTGGTCCTCTTGATTTTGTACTTATTTTTATTAATCTTGATTCTTCAACAATTTCATCTTGATCCTTTTGATGTGGTACCTGCTTTATTAATCTAGATGGTATCCATATAAACACAAACAGATCCTCTCCCCCAAATTAAAACTGGATCTGGACCCTTCCATGTACCTGAAAGAACATCCTTCCAGTAAACCAAAGGTTTATGTTGTTGGTGTGGGTTCCAATGTCTGTCTCCAGCAGAATAACCATTAGAGTCTAAAGTTTAAAAATTTAAGGTAAACAGGGCAACTTCCAATCTGTCCCTAGGACTTTTCCAATTTCTTTCTTTTTGTTTTAATAACATAATTTTAAGTGTGTGGTTTGCTCTTTCAATAATGCCCTGACCCTGAGGATTGTATGGGATGCCTGTTTTATGGGATATATTGAATTTTGCGCAAAACTGTTTGAAAGATGAGGACGTATATGCAGGGCCATTATCTGTTTTAAGCATTTTGAGGATGCCCAATGCAGCAAAAGCTTGCAAATAATGAGATGTAACATATTTAACTTTTTCTCCAGAATGTAAGGAAGCAAAAATCATGCCTGAGCATGTATCTATGGTCATATGAATAAATCCCAATTTTCCAAAACTTGGCTCATGAGTAACATCCATCTGCCACAAATGATTGGGCATTAATCCTCTAGGGTTAACACCACAATGAGGATTGGGCAAATGTGTCATATAAGATTTACAATCTTTTACAATTATTCTGGCTTGCTCCTTTGTGATTTTAAACCTACGCTGTAAGGTGGTGCTATTGATGTGAAACTGGGAGTGAAATAAAGTAGGTTGCTGGAGCGCTGAAAGTATAAAGATTGTTTGGGTAAGAGCATCAGCCTTTTGATTACCTTCATGGAGGGGACCAGGCAAGTTGGTATGTGCTCTAATATGCCCTATGAATAGAGGTTCTTTTCTTGCCCACAAAAGTTTTTGTATTTGATAAAACAATTTAAAGGCTGGAGTATGAGGTGCTATTGGTCCTGCTAGCTCTAATTTTGGGATGGCATGTACAATATAGTGGCTATCTGAAAAAATGCTCATGGGCTGCTCTCTAAAATTTTCCAGAGCTCTTACCACAACTTCCAGTTCCACTAATTGAGCTGATTTGTGTGTGGTTATGTAAGTCATATTTTCTTTTTTTAGTGACTACTGCAGTAGTACCATTTGAGGACTCATCTGTAAATACATTTAATGCCTTAGAAATAGGTTGATTTTTTATTACCTGTGGAAATATAATAGGATGATTAATACAAAAAGATAATATAGGAGACTTAGGAAGGTGATTATCAAAATTTGCAGAAGTAGAGCATTTAGCTATAGCCCAATATTTATCATTGAAGCATAAATATTCAATCTGTGCTGATGAATAGGGAGTAATAATAGTAGCAGGGTGAATGCCAAATATTTTAGTAGAAGTCTTAAGTCCTTGAAGAATAAGTTTAGCCACCATGGAGGTATAAGACTCAATTATACTTTTAGGAGAGACGGGCAAATGTATCCATAATAAAGGCCCTTGTTGCCAAAATACTCTTGTGGGTGTATATTGTGAAGAAATATTAATCAACATCAGCGGTTGAGTTAAATCAAATCTATCACAATGAGCTCCTTCGATGGCTTTTTCTATTAACTTTAAAGCTTTCCTAGCATCAGGAGTCAATGTTCGCGGTGAGGATGGATCAGGGTTCCCCCTTTCGAAGGATGTCAAATAAAGGTTTTAGTTGGCCAGTTGGCCAGTTAGTGAGGTTTAGTGTAGGGCGAAGCCAATTAATGTCTCCCAGTAGTTTTTGGAAATCATTGAGGGTGGTCAAATGTTCTTTATTTCTTAAAAAATTCAGTTTTGGGGCAGAGCGGTCTAACAAAGGTATCCATGATTTTAAATCCTAAAGATAAGAAATATGGGAGAAGATCTTGTTTGAACTTTTTCTTCTGCTATATATAATCCATATTTTTAAAAAAAAGCTTTTGCTGCCATGTCACTGAATATATTAAATAAGTTTTTGATTTTTTGATTAGGGTGGGCCAGTAAAACATCATCCGTGTAATGTAAAATCACATGAGGTTTGGATATTTATTTTTAATGGGTTGGATTGCTTTGTCCACATATATTTGGCATATGGTGGGGCTATTAGCCATTCCCTGCGGTAGCACTTTCCATTGATATCTTTTATCAGGGCCATTATTATTGATAGAAAGAACTGAAAAAGCAAACCTGGGGGCATCCAGAGGATGTAGGGGAATGGAAAAGAAATAATCCTTTATATCAAGAGTAATAAGATGGAAATTTTTTGGAATAGCTACAGGATTAGGAAGTCCAGGTTGAGTAGGACCCATGATATTCATGGTTTTATTAATTTCTCTAAGATCATGTAACAATCACCATTTTCCTGATTTTTTTTCTTGATCACAAATATGGGGGAATTCCAGGGAGAGGTGGAAGGTTCTATATGTCCTGCTTCTAGTTGTTCCTGAACTAGTAGGTGGGCCGCTTGTAATTTTTCTTTAGATAGGGGCCACTGAGGGACCCACACTGGCTTATCAGAAAGCCATGGTATTTTCAAAATTATTTTCTCAGTGGCCCCGAAAAAAATATCTTTTTCCTTTGTGATAATTATTACTTTTAGGGTTAAGATTACTCTGTACTTTTTTATAATGATTTCTTTTAGGGTTAAGATTACCCTGTAGATTTTCACATTTAACACCTGTAGGCTTGGTTGCAAGGTGTACTCCCATTTGTTGCAAAATATCTCTTCCCCATAAAGTAACCGGTAGGTTAGGTAAAACATAAGGCTGAAATGTTCCTTTATGCCCTTCATCATCCTCCCATTTTAAAATTACCGCACTTTTCTCTTCTTTAATGATGAAAGAGTCAGCTCCAGTATCTATCAGTCCTTCTATCTCTATTCCTTGGATTTTTATTTTACACATAGGCCTCCTTGCCAAATCCCGAACCCAGAAAGCCATAGGTTCCGAGTCAGTGGAACAAAATCCTCTATTGTTCCCTTTTTGAGGCATACTCATTTTAAATGAATTAAGTAAATTGGGAAGGAGAAGCAACGGAGCAATTCTATCTCCTTGATTAACAGAACTTATACTTTGGGGTGAGCTAAGCATTATTCTTATTTCCCCTTTGTAGTCTGAGTTTATTACACCTGGGGTCACTTGCAAACCTAATAAGCTTTTAGGACTTCGTCCGAGAATAAGTCTTACAGTCCCTGAGGGAAGAGGTCCCCTGACTCCTGTGGGAATCAGTTGAACCCCCATTTCAGGTGTTAATACTATTCGGGCGGTGGAACAGAGGTCTAATCCTGCATTTCCTCCTGTTCCTCTGGTGAGGGAGTGGATGGGTAGTAGGGATTGTGTCGGGGAAGCATCTGAGTGGATGCTTGAGGATACTCCTCCTCCAATGTCCCGTACATTTGTGGGCCCCAGGGCATTGGGCCCCGTGCCCCGTTTTTTGAATTCCTGAACAAAGGATTTCCATGGATGTCAAATTTTGAATGGCATTTATTGGCCCAATGATTTCCCTTTTTACACCTGGTGCAGCGGTCTGGGGCACGGTATGAGCTTGGTCTTATTTCTTTTTTGGGATTTTACCTAGAATAGCCTGATTGATTATGATAATTTTGCCTGGAATATCCTGATTGATTATGATATCTAGGTTGAGCCCTTGTGAAATTTTGAGGGGAGCACCTCTCATTGAGGCTGCAATCACATTTCCTGTGTCAAAGGTGTCATTTACATCTTTACATAGTTGTATATATATACGGAAAGATCCTTTTTATTTCTCCATGGCCTGATGGCTTCCTGGCAGTATTTATTAGCATTTTCATATGCTAATTGAACAACTAATGGCATAGCTTGATCAACATCTGCAAACACTCTACCTGTAGTTCTCAAAAGTTGATCAGCAAAGTCAGCATATGGCTCATTAGGTCCTTGAATCACTTTTGACAAACTACCTTGTAGATCCCCAGGTCCTTGCAAAGTTTTTTATGCCTTTAAGGCAGCTGCATTTATCTGAGCATATACACCTGGGTCATACTGTTTTTGAGCTTGTAAGTCTGCGAATTGTCCTTCTCCTGTGACCATTTCTATATTATGGTCTCCAAACCCTTCAGCTGCGTTTCTTTTAGCCATTTCTATACAAAGGTCTTGAAATTACGATCGCTAAACCAAGTATTGCCCCCCACTTAACGCTGCTTTATATAGACTTTTCCAGTCTGAGGGGGTTAAGCTAAAGGTGTTAAGGGACTCCAGCATACTCAACATGAAAGGAGCTTGGGGTCCATATGCCATTATTGCCTCTTTGAGATTTTTTATTGTTTTGAAATCTACTGACTGGTGGACCCTCTGTCCATTTTTCTTTTCAAATACTGGCAGTTCCCAATGTATCTGTGAGTTACCTTCGAGAGTGCATAAGCGCTCAGAAAGACTTTTTATTTCTGTTTTTAGGGTATGCAAATGCCTAGTAATACCCTTCATATTTTCTGTAATGGATTCCACCCATGGGGGAGTAGAGGACACAAGTGATTCCTCTACTTGACGGTCCTCTTTCTTAGTCATTTTTAGTTTCTTTTTCCTCATTTTCTTAAGATCACTTTTACTAGATTCCTCACCACTGCTAATTTCACTGACAGCAATATCCTGAGTCCCAGGTTCCATGAAGAGCAAGTATTCTTCAGCTATCTCAAATAACTCCCGAAAAACTCTAATAGCTTGGATTTTTGTCATTTTTGGGACTCTTCTAATACTCTCTTTACTGGTCTTAGTTGACCTAGTGGAAGCTCTGCCTTTTTGATCACTTTCACTTTTTTCTAAATCCTCCTCACTGACAACGGAGTCAAATATATCAAGGATTCTTTCCATAGCCTCTATCCCTTGGGATTTAGTTATATTCAAACCCATCTTTAGAGACCTTTCAGTTCTTACCTGTCCGCTCCAAATTTCCCATACGGGCCACCACCTGTAGCCGCCTGAAGCGATTGCCGCTTGGAGCAAGGACGCTGTGGGAACAAGTTCAGAGGCAGACTGGAAACAAACAGGCTTTTTATTTTGTTAACTTCTCTCTCTGGCTCTGACAACAACTCTAACACACACCACACACACCACTAAAAAACCAACAACCAAATGGCGCCGACCCGCTCCGCTCTCTGCTCAAGTCTCGTGAGATCTTGGGCCAAGTTCCGCGAGATCTTGGGCCAAATCCCTTGAGACCACGGAAGGCGGCAATGCCCAAACTTCTCCATGGCCCGCAGCCAACCACAATCTCATCCATCTCCCCAAACAGGGCTCCTGCACTGGTTCTCATTTGGGCTCTGCCTTAGATTTTGTGTGAATCCCCACCAGTCACTTTTTGATGATGTGAGCCTCGATTTCTCCATCTGTGAAGGAAGAAATGATATGACACCTGTTATGGAGGCAATGCACATGAACACAGAAGTATTCTGCAAACTCAGAGAGGATACTTGAAGTCCATGGAATTTTTTGAAGTAATAATCCTGTCTCAGAGTTTAAAAGTCCTTAATTTAAGTGAAATAGTATAATTTTCATGCCCATGACAGAAATTAAAGAACATGTTTAAAAAGTTTTTATAAAAGGGGCTTTAAGAGGAGCCATGTGGGGTCTTGCATGCCTGTAATTCCAACTATTTGGGAGGCTCTGATAGAAGGATTGCCAGATTGAGGCCAGCCTGGGCAATTTAGGGAGAACCTGTCTCAAAATAAAAATTTAAAAAGGTATAAAAAGAACACTTTCTGAGATTTTCAACAAATAACACTATTTTTTTTCCTCTCACTTTTCTCCAGTGTAGAATAAACAGCTCTGAATTCATGCCACAGCCATATTCCTCAGATAGGGCTCCTCTGTGAAAACCCTTAGCTTCTAAGATCCAAGGATGCTGGTATATGTAGCTGCCTGATGCTGTTTCAACTACAACACTGGGGGAGGAAATTCAGTGGCAGGAATCTTTTATTCTCTTTTTCTCTTTGGCTTCTAAACTAAACTCTTTTCTTTATATTCTTCTTCTTTTTCTCTTTGGCTTTCTCTTTTTCTCTCTAGCTTCTCTGGCTTTTTCTAGCTTCAGCAACCTCTTGAACTCTTAACCACTCTGACTCTTTTCTTCTTCTGACTACGTTCTTCTTCTGACGACGTCTAACCTTCTTCTGACTCTTTCTAACCGACCTCACCCGGTTATATATCTTTAGCTTTATAGGTGCATCACATGATATCAGGTGGAAACTAGAACATATGGCTCCCAGGTAACTGCAATAGCTATCTCCCTGATTAGGGCTTCTTCAGGTATACATTCATTCCTTCATAGAAGCGATCTTTCCTGAGATGTTATTGTACTCTAGTAACTCTAGAAGATAATGAGGATAAAATTGGATATAAAACTGGATTTCATTATTCTTCCATTCCCTAACTGGAAAATCTTGAGCAAGTCATTTAACTATTTGGGTCTCAGTTTTCTCAGTTTTCAAATGAGAAGTGTAGCTGAGAAGAATTATTTTTCCATTCTTGTTTCTATAATAATCCTAAAATTGTTTTGGAGGGAGATACTTTCTAAACAAATTAATCATTTTCCTTCTACTTGTGCTGCTTCTAAACATACAATCCATTAAAAATTTTTTTTTGGTAAATATTTAGGAGGTCCATATTAAACTTAACAGACTAGTTTGAATTTTTAAGATTTTAAAATGAAGACTAGAATATTGTATGTTTTTCTTTTTCTTTTTATAAGTTTCTTTTGGAAGTTAGTGTGTAAGTAATGAATAAAACATCTAACTGCATATGTGTGCAGATGCAAATAAAATTAGGCATTTCATAGCTGGTTGGAGCAAGAATTCCTATTCTGAGTCTCTCTCTTCACTTACACTGCTGCTTAGAAAAGGCAGGCAGAGAGAGACATTTCACATCCATGGCTAGTCATAAAGTGACTGTTTTCCGGGGGTGAGAAGACAGAAATGACATCTTCAAACTCTGGAAAACTTTACAGCCAGACATTTGGGATCTGAGACAATTGGGGGTCAGTGTGGGGGAGGGAATCTCTGAAGATTTAACAGAGATCCTGAGGGCCATCCTTGAGATCTAACAGAGATCCCCGAGGGTAGCTGAGAGTAGCCTGGAAAATCCAGAGAGCTTCTACCTGCAAAGGACCTTGCTCCTTCCAAGAATAATGACAATTTACCTGTTGTTTATCTGTTGTCACTATAAGAAATGGCTGCAAACAAGTGGGGCAAGTTGGGAAGCTTCCCAGGGTTCACAATCTCAAGGGATACAAGATGGTAGAATTAATAAAGAACAAACAAATAGCGACTGTCACTTTCATTAATATGTTTTTCTAATTTGAATAGTTCATGGGAATCTAGATTCATGTTACTGACATTTACCCATTTTTAGTGATCTTTTATACTACTTGAGAATTAAATTCAAACTTTGAACTTGTATTTAAAAGCAATTTGAAAACCAATAAGAGTCTTAAGATTTCTGTTGTACATTTTAATATCTGGGACCACATGATGTTGAAAACAGAGGTTAAGATGAAATCTATATTCATGAGTGTTCAACAATTCTAAATGAGAAATTAATGTTTGTTAAGACTCTTTCTATAAAGAGAAAAAAGAAATAGAGATGGGAAGAGGGAGCCCACATCAGGTGTGTGGTGTCTAGCTTGTGAATTATCTGCTAATATGGTTGCACTGCAAATTTACTAAAGCCGGTGCCCACCGTACCCTGTGTGTCTCGTTTTCAAAGAATCATTTGCGGGTGTGAGAGGATGCCTAGGAGAGCAGAAGGACTCTGTGTCAATCAAAGCTAATCACTGGTACAGGCAGAGGGCTTTTGTTGGCCTCCATGCTCTAAGCTGTGCTTCCACATCTGTGTTTGAAGAGATTAGAGAGGTGCTTCATACAAGAACTGTATTAGTTAAAGCTGATCGACAGTATTTGGAATAAACCATGAAAAAGTTGAGTGCCAGAAGGGAAGGCATGGCAAGTGGGGGATTGAAACTGACAAGGGCTCAACTCCACTCCCCTCCCCTCCCCCCATTCATATTTGGGGTCTGCTCACTGGAGGGCATTACCAGGTGCCACGCTCTTGCCACTTTCCAGCAAGCACGCAGTTGCTCAGCCAAGAAACCCGATCCCAGTGTTTTCAGTGACATGCTTGCCACACTTTGGCGAAGGGCTCCAGTTTTATTTGAGGTGCTTCACAGAAAACAGATTAGCCCAAGTGAGTAAGTGGCATTTTAGGACCAGGAATGGGAAAGAATGGAAAGTGAAAAGATCACAGCAAAAATGAACATCTAAGCCCCTCCTGGTTGGCAGCACTCTTCTCCTGCATGAAGGCCATACACGGGCAAATAAATTATGAGTGACAAGTATTTGAACCAATAAAGAGGGCACTATATTTTATATGCAGTAAATTTAATTCCAGATTGTGTTTCACCTCAGCAGGGTGACATGTTTATTGCCAGTGAAAGATGAAAGCCGAGGGAGTTAGAGACAAGCGTCAGCACTTCTAGTGGGCACCCGCAAAATGAAGATTTGACAGACCGGTGGCTGAGCCCTTGAAATGAAATGCCAGATCAAATTTTACCCCAAAGGGGTCAGATGTACTGTCGTGCCCCTAAACTCGCAATACCAGCTGAATAAATGAGCCCAGTTCAGCAGAGAGCAGAGGCCAAGAGCATGCTCTGCGAATTTCTGATCACAGGACCATCCGCTGCTCCAAAAGCAGTGAGCTTGGGAGTGCCGGAATGCGGGGTGTCTCGGGAGGATGTGTGGGAGGATGTGAAGTGCTGCTGCCTCTGTGGGGCTCTAAGTGTCGTTTTAAAAATCTATTAAACAGATCGAAAAGTAGAAGTGAGTCTAAATTGATCTGCCCGTCTCTCAATTTCATCCTACAAGCGCTCAGCTCAGGTGTTCAATTTATTGAACCATAACCCCTTTTTAAACAATCAACATCAACGTGCAATAAATATGCTCAGCAAGGGCAATATTTACATGCACAACTCATTGTTTTGGAAGATTTATTTATGGGGAAACTGACTGGCAATTACATCAGAGTACCTTTGGCAGACTGGCACACTGGCACGTGGGCATGGTTCTGTTTACTGCAAAAAGTACCCAACGGTGGTAGAGATGAATCCTGCGACATAGGCCCGACACCTTCACTGCAAACGCTGGGCAGTTATTTATGCTATAATCTGTACATAACGTCATCCTTCATCTGGAAAGAAGAAAGGGAGGAAGGAGGAAAGAAAGGAAGCAAGGAAGGAAAGTGAGAAAGGAAGAAAGGGGGAAAGTTGCTGGTCTAAGGAAAGTGTGCCCATGAAGAAAGGCTTATGTGATAATTCCTAAAATGATATTGGTAATTTGTGTAACAGCATAGCTAGTCTCTCCTCTCTGAATTTACAAAATAAGTTCTAGTATTCCAACGTCCAATATATGTATTGGGCCAGCCAAATGCTTTCAAACTCATTGTGCAGGCATAGTGCCATTAACTCTTGAAATCAATTGGAAGGGTTAACATTTTAATCAGTTCCTTTCACTGACCCTGCCCTGTTAGGGCAGACAGTAAAATCTACCACATATCTGACTTCACATAAACCTATCTTAAGAATGTTTTTCATAGTTCACTGTCATAAAGATGAAGATGATGTAACATTTTTGGATGCTGTGATTTTAGAATTGCTTCCCCTTTCTCTTGACTTACTTCCTACACCGTCCCTTGGCATGGTACAACTTTTACATATTATCACTGAAGCTATAGAGGACGCATACCCTCATGGAGGTCATGGAATCTGAATAATGTTACTAGCACAACCTCACTGATCTTTGCAGCTTTGAAGGACTTATTTGCTTCCTGTAGGAGTGGCTTCACATTTGGCAAACAGAGCTCTGTGGAACAGATGCAAGGGACACTGGCCTCCTGCTGGTAACAGGAGACACAAGAACACCTGCAATAAATTGTAACGGCCTCTCTATTACTCACTTATTCCTTACAGAGGTCATGAGGGTGAATACTCTGCTGGCCAGAATTTTTTCGATGGTTTTTGTAAGATCTTTAGATGACAGTTGCTGTCTGAAGGACACTTTCACCCACAGATGAAGAGCATTTAGCAGTGGAGCTTATAACCATTTGGCCACTGTTTCTAGTACTGTGGGCCAGCATTGTTTTCTGACCATTAACTTACTCTGGTTAGATTAAATTTACTCACTCATTCCCTTTTATCCATTCTCCCATATAGCATATATTGCAGCATTTTTAGACTCATTTTCTCTGTGCTGCTCCAAGTATTCCAGAAGTCTCTCTTTCATCACATCAACCATGTCCCTTCCCACCCCCCACCCCCCAGGTTCTATATGCCCTGACCTTCTGTATCTTCATGTTCCCTGCTGTTTCCTCCATTTTCTTTCCAGCCTCCTTTGTCTGCTCTTTTCAAATCTCCTGTGTGAGCTGTGTTTGGAACAGAGTCCCGTTTGTCTGATACATGCCTTTCCTCTTGGCCAAATAGCCCCCAAAGACTCGACCGGCTTTCACAGGCATACAGTGTGAATTCCTGCCAAATTAATCTATTCAGTTTGTTTCTTTTTTTGCAGGTCATAATTATTGGCCCTACTCACAATTTGGGGGATAAGAGAATCAAGCTGTTTGGTAGGAGGAGTGGTATGTTCTAGAAACCTGAAAATATTAATGACATCAGAAGGGAAATACTTGAGAATGGTCAAATTCATTATGATCATTATTGTACAAGACTTCCAATATGTCTTGGTTGGATAAACACATTTTACATCATGTATACGTGATATACCTTTTATTCCTGTCTTCTTTGTTTGCTTTTTATTCTAATAATCCAGAATCCTGATGTCAAGTAGTAATTTTACTACTTTCTCCTAAATTACTCTCAGATATATTCCTGCTTTTCAAATCCACAACCAAAACCAACCTTCAGACATTTTTCAACCCTAGCCAAAGCTATCTCAGGAACCTCCTAAACAGGGACTGAAACCTTCCTCTCTGTATCATGGTTTCCTGGGAAGCAACTTCTTTTGTATCTCTTCTATAAAATAAAATTCAAACTCATTGTAATTCTGTTTAGAACTTTCTGTTTAAACCCACCAGCCTGATGTTAGTGTGCAATACAACCATTGGGGGCTCACTTTCCTCCTCAACATCTGCACTGCCAGATTTGTGAAGATTGTGATAAGGCATGTATAATAATTACTGCTATGCCTAGCACATAATAGATGCTCAGTAATTAGTACTTCATTGTTTATATGACAAACGGTCCTTCTGTTTTTGCCCAGCTAATCTGCTCCTCCTTCCTAGAAGGTGACTTCACATCCCCCTTCACTCCCTTTTGCTCCTACTTTTAACATGTTTTTCCTATTCTTCTTTTCCATCCATAAGAGTTGGCTTCAAGGTCCTCTCCTGACAGAAACCTCTCTCACCAAGTGCTTTCAGCATCTGACTGCCAGGAAGAGAGAATTAATAGATACCAGGGCAGCTGTGTGGGTTATGTTTAGTGTTATTCTATATAGCTCATATAATTTAAGATTACAGTTTGGAAGAAGACCCAAATCTATTCAATAACAACTTCTGTTAAATTATGCTAAATGTCCCATGCATATTTGCATATTTAAGTTCTAGCCATCCTCTAAGACCAATTTAAATGTCTGCCTCTCCCGCTTCCCTCCCAGTTCACCATGTGAGTTACTCTGATGATCTTTGGCCCTAGATAAAATGATTCTTTTTTTTTTTTTTAGCCAAATTTTTGGCTTGGGATGGATTGCATATTATCAGATATTGTGGTTGAACCTTCACATAGCATTAGCATATCCACCTTAATTGATATGAGGGATGAACTCATGGAGGAAAGGAAGAGTACTGCTCAGTCTGACAAACATTTACTTAAGACCCAGAAGTTCACTGAGCCTGGTGGTACAGTGATAAAAATGGACGTTCTTTCAGTCTCTAGTTGACAAATACTTGCATCTTGGAAGGACTGAGGACAGCTGTGGGAAGAGAAAGACAACATGCAAAACAGACAAGAATGAGAAATTTCTTGAGTGCTAGTCAGCAGTCCAGGCTTACTGGACCACTGTGGAAATTTAAGGAAGAATTTAGACTTGACTTTACTTGTATTAGGATATAGTTTTTGAGTAGGCAAGATTTTTTTTAGTATGTAGGCATGTATCATAGTGTCCCCCAAAGTATGCAGCTGTTATTGGTTGAGTGAATAGAATAGTAAATGACACACAGTTACATTTTGTCCATGACTGGTTATTTGTCACATCTAAGGATCTTAGAAAAGTCAATAGCATCTGAATTTTATAAGATATTTTCATTATCTAAGAGGAGAGTTACTTGTATGGTAATCTCCAGAACCCAATGTGAAATTGATTATAAGTGAGTCAAAGTTGAGTTGAGTTAGAATAGACAGTGGTTGAGTTGAGACCAAGGAAATAAACAAGAGAAAGAACTGCAATTATGGTGTAAAAACGAGCACTTTAGAGCAATGTTGAATAAAAATATTGCCTGGGATAGCAAAGTTCACTTGTGCTTACACTGCTAAAATTTCTTTAGCTCTTCTTCCATATACTCTTCCCCCAGAAGGTGTTAATTGATGTTGGCATTGAATCTTTTGAAGCACTGGGAATTCATACTTTAAAATGTCCAATTAGCTGCAAAAATGAGTGATGGAATGGGTAGCTGAATATTTTTAAAAGCTGAGAAGCACCTTCATTTGAGGGCATCTGAAACACTGCCCTGAAACAGCCTCCAAGGATCTTTCCTTCAACTTTTGCTTTATCTTTTTGTACAGAGGCTAGGATAGCAGCATACAGCCCCCAAAAGGAGAATCCTCACAATTTTCTTCAGAATGCCAAGTGTTACAGTGAACGATAAATAACCTTTCTGCAACAAGCAGCCCTTTTTCCCTCCCCACTGGAACAAACTGTTCAACTCTATTTGAATAAAAAGCCCACACATATATCAAATTAAACAAAATAGCATTGTTCCAAATACAGATCAGGCAGTCTTCCCAGACTCGTGTCAGTAAAATTTCATAGTGCTCCACACCATTGTATAGCAGCTCTCTTTCTACTCTTCTTTATGTGTGAGTGCAGAATCACTACTCCCAGACAAAGGAATGCAGACAGAGGCCATGTCCCCCATGCAGTTGAATAAAATAAAGGTCTGACTAGGGACTTCCAAGGCATGAAAAGAGAATGCACCACTGAAAATACAGGGGGAGGCAATGCTACCCAGCCACATCAGCAGCAATTGATAGGCAAGAGGCTATTTTGCTTATTGCCAGGACAAATATTTTCACATTTGATGAGGCATAGCTCTGGACTGATGTTAATGAACCAGGAAGCTAATTGTGTGGTGTGTGCTGAGATAGAATGGAGGCAGGGGTGTGCTGGGACTGCCTCACACTAACTCTTAAGAGCCAACAGTTAAATTTGTAGTAGTTTATAAGCTGTTATTATTAAAATTAATAAAAATGTATAAACTTACAAATCAATAGCTTATATTAGGAAGTGACTACCCCAAGTGTGTTACTTCTCAGTTTACTACACTTTACTCTGATCTGTGCTTTTGAGGTTATTTATGTCTTTTGATCTACACAGTGGTGGTGGTTGTGCCATGGAAAGATGTGAGACTTCTTGTCTATTCCCCTTTCAGTATTCACTGGTGTCGCATTAGTAGCTTAGAACTGGCCCACATTATAAATCAGGGTATTATTATTTTCTTTTCCCAACAAGCTGATAGTTGAACATTTCTTAGTGTGCCACTGGACACAAGCTTTCTAAGAACAAACATAATTTCCCATGTAAATGTAGGCTGCTGAACTGAACAGGATTCTGGTCAGGGGCTGCTTTCAGGACTTGAAGGTTAAGAAGATATGTCAGTGCTGTGCAGAACTTACAGCAACTGGGGCAGAGTCTGCACGTTGTGCTGCCTGCCATAAAAGCATACTAAAGAATTAAAGAAAATTTCCCAGTCTGACATCTCCAATTGTTTTTTGAACACCAAAGCTGCTTCTAGAATGATATTATTAGGATGAGTTGGTTTATTGGGAAATACTTATATTCATTCTCACTGAGTATGATATTTTGTCAGCCTTACTAAATATGGTATAAATTTAGCTGGAATAGGCAGTGTGGCACAACATGAGGACTTTAGCCCCAAATTTCCTACTCTTCTCACCTTTCTAAGGTTCTTGTTCCTGTTACACTAATAAGGTAGACCAGGAAAACAGGAGCAAGTTTGCAAACACAGGGGCAGAGTTCATAAGTGGTTATCATCCCATATAGGGGCTTTTCTGCTACATGTACCTTTCTAGGCTGAAAGCTAAAAGTGACATGATTTCTTATGGTATTTGTTGCAGATTTGAACTCAGTAGGGTTCATATAATTATTTTGTTCCTAATTGAACCCCTATGACTATGTTAAGTCAATTATAATATTTATAATTAATTAAAATAATTGTAATAAACATGTTCATAAGATATCTAGGGCTATACACATGTTGAGTACATTACAATATCTCATATATAATGTTATGTATTATAATACACTATACACACATATCAGGATATATAAAGAATATATATGTATATATATATATATATATATTAAATAAAAGTATGTTTTGACTGGACTAGCTGGTCAGAGCTCATCAGATCAGAACCTGATGTCAGAACTAGTAGCATTTTTCTTTAGAGTGAACATTTTGTAAACCAGTGCAATACTTATATTTAAAAAAAAACCAGCATTTCTAATAGAAACTATATTGTTTTATGATTTTATGCCACAAGAGGCCAGTAACTATTGTAATGTCTCTCCATCAAGTTTTCCTCCTTTGTTTGAAAAAAATTCTTTTAGGAATGCCATGTGATCTTGTTTGGCTCTGTACAACTGTCACTTACAATACACTTTGAGGATCAAATTCCTTATGTCACAATATTAAACAATTATTTTTGGCTAGACTATTGAATTTCAAATGTCTGAGGTATCTCTTGCATTCCAAATCAGATCAAATTAAGAATGTATACACTAGTAAATTGAAGAAACAGATAAGCAAGATCAGGGAAAAAAAAACCAATAGGAAGATTATCCTTGTAATGTTTCATTAAGCAACTTCCATTAAGAAAGAAAAAAAAAATCATTAATGCTAACCCATGTTTGAACTTAAAACACAAAATTCAAACTGATTCATACAGTGTGTTTTTACAAGTAACCTGTGCTCTTAATAGTCACTCTTTGATACATGACAAGTATCATCTTGAATCTTATGTGAACTGATTCACAAAAGTCATTCAGCAAATTAATGTAGTTTTGGAAAATTAACAGCAAGTAGGCATGCCGCCAAATGTCTAATGACAAATTGAAGGGTTTGGAGATGTGTCTGTCTATTTGCAGTATTGGAACTGTTTTCAAAACAAAAATACACTGAAAATGGTGCTGGCATGACAGAAGATGCAATCATTATGCAATTTTAATTGACAAATAATTCTATTTTTATGTGAATAAATTCACCTAGCCAATAACTGCATTATCATCTATCATGTACTGGTTTCCCTTCCCATCTCTTGCACCCTCTAATTTTGATGAATTTGATCAAATGTATCTGGCAGCATAGCAGTACCTGGCAAGTCAAGGGGGGAACCACAGTGACTTGAAGATAGGGGACAGAAGGGAGCATGGTGATTTGTCACAGGGATAGAGACTGTCTTTAGCATTACCTGTTGTGCAGATATTATTATCTTCCATTTATCTTGCAACCAGAAAATTCAGACTGTGATGTGTCCTATTCTTTCAACAAGATGCTAAGCATCTCTCCAATATAAGTCAGGTGTACAAGGAGTATATGTGTGGGGGTGGAGACTGGGAAAATTGGAAAGCTTTATGGATCTATATATAATTAATCTTCAGATGTTGGCTTTAAAGTCGAGCATAATAGCCTCAGTGTGTAGCTCACTTTCACATAAGAAGCAGCTGAAATGCAAAATGATCACAAATATGAACATACTCTAGCTAAGGGCAGGTATTCCAATGGCAGCATTAAATATAAATACAATAGAGTATTGACATAATGTAGTAAGGTTCCCTCGCTATTAAAAGGCTTTGTTCTAAAGCGTATCTGTGTACACAATGAGATGATGAACACAGTGCATCACATAGCTAAATTTAATATATGCAGGGGTATGATGTTTGCAATGCATGCATTTCAGCAGGTCCCATTAGTGCGCCTTTCCCCTCCAGTGAAAACAGAATGAACCACAGCCCCTTCTGGTTTGCATAAAGCAAACAAAATTAGATTTGCTTTGCTGAATTGAAACCCGCTTGGGATTGTGAGCCTCTCTCGGGGACAAATTACTTCAAACAATCCCTTTGTACCATAACAAAATCAAAAAATTCAGGCCAATCAACATGGCTCAAAACCCTTAACACAAGAATTAATAATACAACCTAGTCTATTTTTATTGCTTCTGTGCTACAGCTCCTTGTTTTAATGTAATTACACTTATTTGCCGTCCACATGTTAAGTAAGCTTGCATATGTTAACTAATGCGACATAAAACAACTTTCCTAATTTTACCATTGCTACAAGCATTGTTCCCCCTGGAATAAGATTTTGAACATTGGACAAGTTGAACACTAATGTTATTAAATTAAATCTATTTTTAGACCCTTGATAAATGAATATAGACAAAATGTCAAATATTTCTTTAGATAGGTGTAGAAGCTGATTGACAATCAGATTAGTCTATTAAGAATATTGGTTTATGGAGTGTTATTCACTTGATATCGCTTGGCTTCTAAAGCCTGTTCCCTTGCAGAAGAGAAGGGCATTTAAGTCTTTAAGTATGGAATCTCTTAAATCAGGTATCTGGACAATGATCACTTAAATTCAGCAGCTTGAGTTAGTATCAAGATGATATATGTCCTACTGCTTTTAACACTCAAAAACCAACAGAAGTTATACAATACTAAAACTCTCATCTGAACCACAAGTTTAGTGACTTTTCAGATTTGAAATTTAGAATCTAAGATAACTTTTTGCCTATTGCTTTTTAAGATACGTAAGTTGGCTAGAATATTCAAGTTCAGAAACTCTTGATCTTTTGAGATCCAAAACTGTTTTTTTTCCATTCTTTAGTCCATCCAAACATAATGTCATCTTTAGCAAAGAAGAATGTGTCAAACATTTATATATTAAGAGGGTTTTGCCAGATGGAGTGAATTCTGAATAACTTAAGTGAACTGTACTTGGCATTGGAAACACACCCAAGTGAAAAGTTGTAAAGGTCTCTTTATAAGTATGGATTGATCTCTATAACTTTAGGAACATTTAGACACAAACAACATATCCATTTGGCTCAGCAACTTATGAGTTCTTTCAAAAGATTATTTATACTTATTGTTTGCTATTGAGTAGATAAATATGATTGACAAATCTCCTTTCCACCTGTTATGTAGATTCAGTCTGAATTCACACACACACACACACACACACACACACACACACACCCTTATATTCTCCATTAAATAAAATTATCCATCACTAACTCTAACTCCTTCCTATTAGACATTTGCTTATAAATATGGAAGACTATTTATCAAAATAGTTACTCTTGTTGGTAAGTCCCAAGTTGTATCTGTATGTGTGTTTTCTTTAGTAAGGACAGTATTTAGTTTAGGTAAGATTGGAATGCATCAATTTTCCTACCAGCCTTCTTATAATTAGGCCATGCCTGACCCTTCAAAGTATTATATATATATATATGTATATATATATATATATGTATATATATATATATATACACACACACACACACACACATATATATATATATATATATACACAGTTGAGACCCCCTGAGAGTCTCGAGACCTCTGGAACTGTCACTTAAATTGAAATAACTTACACAAAATACCTGAGAGAAAGGCATAAAAGCAGAATCAAAACATAGGGAACTTTCCCATTAAAAAAAAATTTACCCTGGATAACTACATGGGAACATGCGTATGAATACATGTATATGTATGTATACATACATTTTCACTTAGCCCTCTTTAGAATCTGTGTCCTAGTATAGGTGGAGGCAGGGAAAATTGGTACCTTTCTAAGAAAAGATTCAAGGTCAGTGGATCACTTTGGCATCCTATTTTAAAAGACCTTTCTCCATTTCTCCAAGTCAAAATGTTAACAGTCAATTCTTTTAAAGAACAAGGGATGATGTCATTATTTCAGTTTTATTCATAAGACCTATGAATGCAAACTACCTTAGTTTTCTGCTATTTTTGCTTTCTATTATTTAGGTCTTATATTAAATCCTTGGATCAGTTCCCAACCCATTGTGATTCTAATTTGATTTGTATACCCCCATCTTTCTCAAAGGTACTTTAAAAATCTTAGATAAAAGAAAATGAATTAGTTGTATGTACATGCCAGAGCAGCAAGAGCAGGGATATAAGATCAGTGAGCTGAGTTCAGCTTCAGAAGGAATAATTAAGTGATCTTACACCTGCCCTCTCTCCTTGCTCCCTCACCACAAAAAAATCACTCTTTTGTTCTTCAACTTTACCTCAGTGCTCCATTTCTTTGCAGAGTCGGTGCAAAATGCCCAGTTGAGCCTTCTATCCTCCTTTCTTACAAGGTGTAACACTTTGGCTAAACACATTAGCTCTTCAGATTTTTGCTTTCTCTATCTCTAAAGTAATGATGTCTTCCCTCAATGGATTTTCTTAAATTATAAGAGTCTCTCTTTTGAGAACTCTATTGCATACCACATGTCACAATTATTTTCTAATTCATCCTCTTTTGTCTCCCCCTAGACTCTCTTGTGTGTGTTCATTGAGTTAGATGTAATGGCCTGGCAAAGGTAAAGGGATACTTTCTTAGATTAAATTGTTAGCCTGCAGTATATTATTATTATATTTGTTTTCAGATTTTGAAAAAGGAAACTGAGGCTGAACCAGTTAGCTGGGACAAAGCTAATGAACTTGTCTGAATTACTCAAACTGCCACTTGAACTTTAGATTTTGCCCTGACATTCATACAATATATAGAATATTGTCATGGGTCATGTGAAAGTGGTATGAAGTAAGTAGAGAGGTTCTGGGATTAAACACTAATCAGGCTAGCTTTTATGGCAGTTCCACTGCTTCCTAGTAGGGCAAGAACTTAAGCTTAATAACCACGTACATATAAACAGAATAATAATATCTACTTTGCATGATTGTTGCAGGTTTTAAGTGGAAAAATTTCAAGAACATAATAAGAAATTGCTGCAATTTTAGATTTGATTGTCATATAAAGCACATAGCATAGCACCCAGCAAATAGAACATAATCAATGAATGTTAGCTCTAGTTATTGTTATTTTTGTGAAGGTTCTAGTTACTATTATTTTTCATATATTTCTCAGTTTATTTAAAATGTTTTAAAACTATCTAAGTAGACTTTTAAAATATATAACTAGTGTGAATTACTTTATCAAAGAATGTCCACATTCTAATGAAAGGTTAATTAATTATATTACTTCTATAATCCATCAAAAGAAGAACACAGAAAAGGTGAGCAACAAGATAAAAGTCATTAGTTATAACAATAAAAAAGTTAAATGCATTCACACTGTGTCTAGCATATATGTTGCATGCATAGGACATAGAAATGCATAGCAGATATTCAATAATTAGCTAAAAATAGCTGGAATGAACTTTATTATTTTGAAATAGAGCTGATGTTTTTACTTTTGCCATGGGGAAATGCATCACTTCTTGCCAGAAAAATCTTCTTCTCTTTTTCTTTCCTTCCTTCCTTGCATGGGCATCTTTTCTTCCAGTATCCTGTGCTGGAAAAATGTGCTCAAGAGAATGGGTTAACTTGAAGATGGCTATATAGAACAGTGCAACTGACAGAGACCTAATGGAAACATAGACATAGGGTAGTTGATTTCCCCCAAGATGCCAAGGAAGCTCAATGGGTGAAAGAATGGGCTTCACAATGTATGGTGCTAGATAACTGGAATCCTTAGTGGGGGAAAAATGAATCTTCATACCATACACAGACTTAACTCAAAACCGATCATGGGTATATATATATATGTGTGTGTGTGTGTGTGTGTGTGTGTGTGTGTGTATACACATATACATATGTATACACACATATCTATATAAATTAAAACCTCAGAAATTAAAACCTCAGAATTTCTACAAAAAAAGAAAAAAACCAGGAGAAAATGAAAATTTGGGTGCCTTTGGGATAAAGAAAAGTTGGGTGTTTGAGGGGGTAAAGATTTCACAAAAGCACATTAAAGATGACACAAAAAGCACAAGCCATAATCAAAAAATTTGATATTTTGTAGATCACTGAATGAGTTTTGCTTTTCAAATACATAATTTAGTAAATAAAAAGGTAAAGCATAGCCTAAGTTTTGCAATACAGTATTTGGAATATACATGTCTGTTAAAAGACTATATCCAGATTTAGGAAGAATTCTTATAGCTCAATGATAAGAGAAACCAAATAGGAAAGAGGCTACTATCCAACATAGAGTTTTCACAAAGGAAGATAAATGAATGATTAGTAAGCATATGAAAAGATGCTGAGCATCAATAGTTATCATAAAAAAATCAAACTAAAACCACAATGTGATACAACTACATGTCCACCTCAATGGTTAAAATTAAAAGAACCAAAGTGCAAATCAGTGGCAAAGCAGCTAGAACATTCATACATGACTGGTATAAATCTAAAATTGCACTGTCACTTTAGAAAACTATTTGACAATATATTATAAAATTTAATGTGAATTTAAAATATGACTAATTGTACCATCAGTAATTTACCAAGGCAAATGAAAACAATATCCACACAAAAATGTTGCTGATAAATTTTTCCATTTTAGCACAATTTGAGGAATATATGTAAATTTCCATTAGCAAATATGATATATTTGTATGGTAGAATACTATGCAGTAAGAAAAATAAATTCATACAAATGAATCTCAACAATACTATGCTTAGGAAAAGATGCCAGACAAATAAAATAGATAATGTGTGATTCCATTTATATAAATTCTAGAATAAGCAACTCTAACATATTGTTACAGAAAACAGATCAGTGATTAGCTGAGGCTGGGGTAAGGGAGCAGAAATTTTAAGAGGCAGGAGATCTTTCATTTAGATGATGGAAACATTTAAATATTAATTTGGTATTGATTGCTGCAAAATTCATTAAATTCTATATACTTGAAATAGATTCATTTTATTGCATATGAATTATTTTTTAAAAGTTTTTTTAAATTGTAATGAGTTTTTAATTTAATTTTATTCTAATTTGTTATACATGTTTGCAGAGTGCAATTCATTTCATATTACATATGAAGAGCACAATTTTTCAAGTTGCTGGTTTTATATAAAGTATTTTTACAACAATTGTGTCTTCATACATGTACTTAGGGTGATCATGGATAACTCATTCTACCATTATTCCTATCCCCCTTGCCCTGTCCCCTCCCTCTCCCCTCTTTGTTATATTTAAAGTTAGCCAATCCCAAAAAAACAGAGGTCGAATTATTTCTTTGTTGTGAAGATACTTACTTATAAAGGCATGAGAAAAAAGCATTTAATAGCTAAATATAATGCAATGTCTAATAGAGTGACTATTACTATAATAACTATTCATTACAAAACCAAAATTGGCAGAAAACTTTTCTCTTGGGAAAAATCAAGGTTTGAAGTTTTCACTGCTAAAATCATGATTTGGGGATTTTATGTTTGATTCCAAAGTTGGCTTCTAGTAGATTCCAGTCTTGGGTCTATGATTAATTTCCCTTTGGCAAGCCAGGTAGCTACACCAGGCCTTTGTATCCTCCTCTGTGGATAAGAGGCCTGGCTAACATTCAGATTTAATAAAAAATTATTTTTACCTAATCTAACTCAGGCATTGTGCTAGATTGCCTCACCTACTTTATGTCTTTCAAATTACTCTTACATGTCCCTCCATATTAAAAGTACAAGGCTTTAGAGTTTTTGACTTTTTCATTTTCAAGAAAATTGCTTCTCTCCAAAAATGTTAGTTTGTATTATATTACCTATGAATCCTGCTGCCTAGTAGGGAACTTCTAAAGTTTATTATGAAATACAAATCTGATTCAAGATGAACTTCTACTTAACTGCCTTTTGAATTTGCCTCCTATGGTTAGAAAAGATAAACTTTCAAGTTTTAAAACCAGACGACAATAGCCTCAGTTGTCTGAGCCATACAATTCTTCCCCGAAGAGAATCTAGCTCTCTTTTTTTTTTTAACATTTATTTTATGTATGTGGTGCTGAGGATCGAACCCAGGGCCTCACACATGTGAGACGAGCGCTCTACCACTGAGCCATAGCCCCAGCTCCTAGAATCTAACTCTTGATAAATTCAAACCTGAACCCTGGGCAGGAGTAGAAATCTACTTAGCAAATCCCTGGCATGGAGGATCATCTCCAGAAGTGCCTACTAGTTGCTGTGGAAGAATTGTAACCACATAACTTAAACTTGCCGATTTATCTCATTGCCTTCCCAAGGGTCTGTTCCAGAGAGGGTGAATTTCCAGCACTCTTGGAAAGCTTCTGAGATATTTAAAAGCAAAAATGTTTTGCTGGAGAAAGTGCATGTAATACAGTGGCAGTAAAGCAAGGTAACGACTCAGAGGATGTAAAGGAATGGCGATCAGGAATGTAAGCTTTGTTATCTTGGGGCACTAGATCCACTTGTTTTTTCACTTTTGAGATTTATTTCTGATATTTCTGTCTCCACCAGTCTGATTTTTTCTTTACAGATGCTTTGCCCTACCCTATTTACTTATGTTTTCCTTTTGCCCCAAATTTTCCCTCTCAGTGTGTGTGTGTGTGTGTGTGTGTGTGTGTGTGTGTGTGTTTAATTTATAACACTTCCCTTTTAGAAAAATAAGATCTCATTACTGAAGAAGTAACAAAATATAGATAAGCAAAAAGAAAATCATAAATTCACAGTTACAAGTAGGCCTCCTATGAGGTGATCACCCAGCTATCACTATCAACACAGTGAATATTTCCTTGGGACTCTTTTAGACCTCTTTAAATATATATTTATATACAAGCAGAAAAAAATGACAATGAAGTTAACATAATTTAGGTTTCAAAGATCAATTAAAAAATCAGATCCCAAGGAATATCCTTAGATTTTGAGAAGATACTAGGTCCACAAAATAATAAGAAATACAATAAATAAGCTACAATCAGAGAAAATACTTTTGGGAAATTGAATATATATAATAAATAATTTAACATAAGGTTTTCAAAATAAAATTGAAAACTTACTTCAGAAAGTTGATGAAAATATGAGAAGAAATATTAGCATATGAAATATGAGAGTGTCATACAGAATGTCTAATATTTTAGGAATGGGAGTTTTAGAAAAAGGGAACAGAGGAAAATAGAAGGTTGGAAATTAAGAATCACTCCTTCATCCAGGCATCCCTACTATATGCTTAGCCAAGTTCTAGGTGCTAGAAACACTGCAGTTAACTAAACAGTCAAAATCCCTGCCTAAACATATGGAGCTTGTATTAGTGGGGGAAGAGGATGGCAGCGATGTGAGGAATAAACATGTCATTCAATTTCATTATATTCAGATAGTGAATAGTGCTATGAGGAGAATAGGAGAAGATAGATTGATTGTAATTTTTAAAAGAAATTATGGAATTCCCCATTGATAAGTCAGTAGTTGAAGTAAAAGAGAAGGGAGAATGAAGCCTGCAGATACTGAAGAAAAGGGAGTTTTGGGTACAGGAATAAGCAAGCCCAGAAGTCTGAGGTGGAGAGAGCTTGGCATGTTCAAGGAACAGCAGTGTGGGATAGAGTGGAGTTGGGTAAGGTGGGACGAGGACGAATGTAAAGCTAAGAGGACTGGGAATGCCAGTCTGTGCAACAGAACGACGAGACTGCCATTAACTGAGATGTGGAGGACTGCAAAGAAGTGGGTGTGTTTGGGAGTGATCAGGGGTTTGTTATTGTTTTAGTCAGCTTTTTCTCATCACTGTAACTAAAAGAACTAATAAGAACAATTTTAGAGGAGAAAAAGTTTATTTGGGAGCTCATGGTTTCAAAAGTCTCAGTCCATAGACAGGAGGCTCCATTCCTCAGGGCTCCAGGTAAGGCAGAGCATTATGGCAAAGAATATGGCAGAGAAAAGCAGCTCACATGATGATCAGGAAGCAGAGAGAGATTCCACTCACCAGATACAATATATATAAATATATACTCCAAACGCACATCCCAAATGACCCACGTCCTCCAGCCCTGCCCTACCTGACTTCAGTTACCACTCAGTTAATACCTATTAAGGGGATTAATTCACAAATTGGGTTAAGGCTCCCATAAATGAATTATTTCTCCTTTAAACTTTCTTGCATTGTTTTATACATGAGCTTTTGGGGGGATACCTCACAGCCAAACCATGACAGTTTATGAACTGCTTTAGTTTAAGTTTCCTATGAAACAATTGAAAGAGATTTCTGTTTGCATTGCTTTGACCCTGCCCTACTTTCTTTTCTATTTTCTTCCTTCTCTTTCTCTGCTTTTCTTTATCTTTTCTAGCTCTTCCTCTCCTAAACCTTAATCAACATTAAGAAGTTAATAAATGACCCACAAGACTTACAAAGATAATTTTCAGAAGAGCTGTTCAGATGGCTGCCAAAAACAGACTCTGACAATGATTCTCTGAACAAGAAACATGAAAAAAAAAATCTCGATGATTCTAACACAGAACATACAGAAGCTAGAGAAATAAATTTGCAGTCTCAGTCATATGCTCTCTTTTCCTCCTCTTAAAAACTCTAATCCTACTTTGGCACAAAGAATACTTGCTCTTAAGGTGCATCCTAAAGAGTGTCTTTAACTTCTATTTCAGTTACTTTATATTTTTTCTTGATATACCCAGTAGACCTCTGAGTGGACAATTGGAGTGGAGTAGGACTTAGGATGCATGGATAAGGAATTTGAGGGAAGGGTTTGGGAGGTAATGAAAATATATACATTGTCAACATAAAAATTACATATAAAGCCATAAGACTGGATGAGATCACCAGTTAAGATCCCCAGTTAAGGGTGGATAAAGAGCAGAGGCCCAAGTAGTGGAATATGGGGCATCCAATATTAAGGGGTAGGAAAATGAGATAAGACCAGCTGAGGCTATTGAGAAGGGTCAGGCAGTGTGATTGGAGATGAACCTGGAGAATAGGATGTCCTGGGAACAAAGAAGAAAAAGCATTTGAATGGGGAGTAAACAATGGCTGAATGCTGCTGATGAGTCACGTTAAAGAATATGGAAGAATTGGCCTTTGAATTTAACAGTGTCAAGGACATTAATGACACTGAGAAAAAACAGTTTTGGAAGACTGATGATTGAAAGCCCAGGAGGGAGGGGAGCTAGGGAAGAATAGAGTTACTTTAGGTCGAGGGGAGTGAATGGAGAGGAAGAGGCATGGGGGTAGGAAGAGGAGTAGAATAAATCAGACATTATTACCCTATGTATATATATATAACTATATGACTGGTGGGATTCTACATCCTGTACAATCAGAAGAATGAGAAATTATAATTTATCTATGTATGATGTATCAAAGTGCATTCTACTGTCATGTATAACTAATTAGAACAAATGAACCCAGAATCTGACAGGCAGTCAGTATAGATAGGTAAATTGAGTCAGGCCCGATCAAGAAAGCCAATTTTGAGTGAGTCTTGGGAACTTGGAGACTGTCCCCTGAGGGATTGAAATGTTAATTCCTTCAGAGTCCTTCTTCCACCCTTATCAAGAACCTGCCCCTGCCCCTGCCCCAACCTGTTGCCAAGGTAACCTGTCCCAGAAATTGCCCCTTCCTACAGGGAGATATAAAGTTATTAATTCATGTGTCCTGGGCTATACCATCCTGCCCTTCCCCCTTCAGCCCAACTGCTTCTCACCTTTTGGCCATCCCACCCAGCATTTTTGGGCCTGGTCACTTATGCAGGAAGGAGAGAGATAAGGGGAAGAAGCAGGAGAACAAAGGAAGCCTGGGATAAATAAAAAGGTAGACCTGCCTTGCTTCTTGGGATACCAGGCAGGATACCAGCAATTACCCCCTTCTCCCTTCCAGGAGAAGTCTATGTTATCCCTTTTAAATAAACCCTGCCTTATATGCTTGC
Organism: Tamias sibiricus; assembly: GCA_025594165.1. Classification (NCBI taxonomy): domain Eukaryota; kingdom Metazoa; phylum Chordata; class Mammalia; order Rodentia; family Sciuridae; genus Tamias; species Tamias sibiricus. The sequence goes on along the minus strand of CM046666.1, from coordinate 84,599,151 downwards.
CTCAGCATGCTTCTCTAATGTTCAAACTTCAACATTTGGGGGAGCAGAACTTGTCACCAGCAACTGGCGGTATCACAAATACAAAAATGAGAGTGAACTATTCTGATGAACTTTATGATAAAAAAAAATTAGAAAGAGAGAAAATGAATATAGTGAATTTGAATAACTCTTTTGAGGAACATAGTTATACAGAGGAACAGAGAAATGGAACCACAGATGAAGCTTTTATAAATTTGTTTTTGTTTATTCCAAGTGAAAGATATAACAATTTTTATGACTGAAGATATGATTCAGATAGAAAAGGAAAAATGTAAGACAATGTAGGAGAGGTAAAAATTGCTGGAAACTGACCTCATAGGAGTAGAAAGATGCTGGAGTAGGAGAGGGGTGGGAAGATGTTGGTCAAAGAACACAAAATTTCAATTAGGAGAAACAAGTTCATGAGATCTTTTATGCAACATAGTAACTATAGTTAATAACAGTGAATTTTATTCTTGAAAACTGCTGAGATCCTAAGTGTTTTCATCATAGAACATGAAAGTATGTGAAATAATGTGTGTCGAGTAGCTTGAATTAGCCATTTCACAAGGTACAAGTATTTCAAAACATGTTATTTAAATCAATAAATCAATAAATATACATGACTTTTTGAAAATTAGAAAATAAATTAAAAAATATAAGAAGAGGGGGAAATATCCCTCAAGAATGAGATGATAAGAAATCTTGTGAACAATAGGAGGGGAGCCTATGCTAGAAGCTCAGACATTATATCCATAGTGATAGAAGGGAAGGCAGTTTATGGGCATTGATGTTGGTATGTTGGCAACTGTGGAGGTGGAGCTCATAGAAGTTCTTTTTCTCTTTCAGTTTGCTCAGTGAAACAGCAAGCAGGAGTATAAATGGAAAGTAAAGATGATTATACAGAACTCAGTATATGGGCCACCTCTGGGTCCATGTAGTAACCTTGCTTTTAAGCTTAAGCACCCCTAGAGAGAAGGTTCATTATTTCCAAGGTCATGCAATCAAAGTATCATTACTGGTGCTTTAGCTTATAGTTTGATAGTGGCCCAACTGTCACTGCTTTACCTCTGAGCTACCTGAGAGCCTTTTAATGTCCTGGTACTGTGTTTTCCTGGCAGTTTTGAGGCTGAATCAGTGAGATCAACTTGATGCTCTTAAATGTGCACTAGATCATTTTGCATGCTGTGGCTGATACTCTGGATCCTGTTAATCCTATGTTGAATTGTGTTTCTTACTCACTGCAATTTGGTGCCACCAGAAAGTACAGGGTAGGTGTTCTTGAGGTTGTCTGTGCAAGGAATCTGGGCCTCAGAATGTACAATCCCTAGTGCTGTGTCTCAGCCTAGAGATCCCTTGCAAAACTTGTTTTTCATATAAAATAGATATTTTCTCCCTCCTTTTAGGCTAACTTGTAAGTATGAAATGAGTTGTGTATCTGAGACTTCCTTGCATGCCAGAAGGAAGTCCCAGACATACACCTCTAGAGCTAACTAGCACAATTTATAATATAGGCCATGTTGGGGGAAAATTCATAGACTTACTTTCCCTCAACTCTTCTTCATTAACATTGTGTTTTAGTTAATTTTTATGTCACTGTGACCAATGTACCTAATAAGAACACTGTAGAAGAAGAAAAGTTCATTTTGGCCCAGTTTCAGAGGTTCAGTCCCTGGTCAGCCAACTGCATAGCCTGGGTCTGAGGTGGGGTGGGAGTGGGGTCATCATGGTGAAAGAGTGTGACAGAGGAAGGTAGCTCAGGATATGGTAACCAGGAAGCAGAAAGAGCTCTGCTCACTAGAGACAATATAAACCCCGAAGGCATAGTCTCAATGACATACTTCCTTCAACCATTTCCTACCTGCCTACAGTTACCACCCAGTTAACATTATCAGAGGACTAACCACCCACTGTTTCACCTCTGAAAATTCTTGCCTTGTCTCATACATGATCTTTTTTTTTGGGGGGGGGGGGGGGGGGGCGTACCAGGGATTGAACTCAAGGATACTCTACCACCGAGCCACATTCCCAGCCCTATGTTGTATTTTATTTAGAGACAGGGTCTCACTGAGTTGCTTAGTGCCTCACTGTTGCTGAGGCTGGCTTTGAACTCCCAATCTTCCTACCTCAGCCTCCTGAGCTGCTGGGATTACAGGCATACACCACCATGCCTGGCTCATACATGATCTTTTGGAGAACACTTTATACCTAAACCATAACACATTACCAGGTATAGATGTTTTATATGTTCAATGATGGAAGTATCAGTGAGAGGCATCTTTACCAATGAGCAGCCTGAACATATATTTTGAATACTCCAAAAGTGGAAACAAACCTACTGGCACATCATGTTCTATATTTAACAAATTAGCCTAAGAGTAGGTAGGAAATATCTTTTAACTACCCTCAATTTCTTGTGATGACCAACAGTGAGAGAAAGTGAGATTAGACCTAACAATATCTAGGGAGAAAGCAATATGTGAGTTGGGTGGGGGTGAAGTGTTATTAGTATTTGGGTACAGATGTGATTGAGAATGTGGGGACCTCACCAGAGACATAGAAAGTTCTGAGATTCTTCTTGACTCTTCCTGGTCTAGGTTTGGAGGCTGAGGAATAGGCAACATAAATAGCAAGAGAGTTTTTTTTCCAAAACTAATAGTAGTTGTCATTAGATTGAAATGGCCCACCAAGTACCTGGATCAATGAATGGTAAAAGGCTGTATGTGGGCATAATGCTGTGATGTCAGAGATAAACAGAATTTTAATCATTTCTAAAAAGAGTGGTGAATAGGTCACTTACAACAGAATAAGTCATAATAGGACAATAATTCATAAGCAACACTGAAGCCTATAAATCAATGTAGCAGCATATGCAGAGATTTGGTAAAAAATAAATTGCAACTTAAAATTTTATAACCAGATGAATTATCAGTTTACTATAGGTATAGAATGAGACCATTTTGAAAACATTGCCAGTTACTTCCAGAATATGATTTTTTAAGAAATGACTTTAGGATGTGCTCCAATAAAATGTTTGAGAGGTTAAAAAAAAAAAAAAAAGGAAGTCATGAGGTCCATGAAAGCAGGGATGGAAATAGTCCAGAATAAAAAGAGATGGAAATTACAATATGATGCTATGTAGCAGGCCCAGAAAAGACTGACATAGATATGAATGTAGCTCCCCGTACAAAGGATTTGATAAAATGTAGGAGTTGTAATACTTTCAAAACTTTCAACTTAGAGAGGAAATGCAGTCAAACAGTGGAAAAAAGAAATACATTATTTAAAAAGCACAAGAAAAAATAGAAAAAACTATATGAAGAGGAGTGTATTCACAATGTATTATTTTGGTGGCACAGTAAATAACATTAAATTATTCATTGAAATATAAATGCCAGTTAGTGTTTTTCATACTTTACAATCAATGGACAAAATAAAGCAGCCTTAATTATGGCTTCAGAATAAAATGTATACATTATCAGTATAAATGTTCCAGAGGATAGAAAATTGTTGGCAAAGTAGAACTAAAGAGGATGCACAAAGAAAAATGTTCCAAAAGTGATAATTTATGTTAGATGGGGAGTAAAGAGATACCACCCACAGTTAATTAAAGATGAAGTAAAGGTATAAGCATACTATTATAAATTACAAAATAAATGGATAGGAAATAAGTACCATAACTATATTTGAATTGGAAAGATAAGAAGGAAATGGTATAAATTAAGTAAATACTCTCCTAACAAAATATCAGTAAACAATGCCAAAATTTATAGTTAAAAAGTCATACTATAAAATAGGTATATCAAGGGGTCTGGGGATAGGATATAGCTTAGTTGGTAGAGTGCTTGCCTCACATGCACAAGGCCCTGGATTCAATCCCCAGCACAACCAACCAAAAAAAAAAAAAAAAAAAAAAAAAAAAAAAAAAAGAAAAAAAGTTATGTAGTTATGTCAAGACTTAAAGATTAAAACTAAAAGAGTAAAAAGAGAATTTGCTTCTCTGTCCCTTTGATATACTCCCATTCTTTTGGTTTTGTAACACTGCCTTACTTTCTGAATATTAAGGATGTTCTAGGTTCATTTTAAATAATGTTACCTATAAGTTTTCATATATACCCTTTCTGAAGTTAAGAAAGCTTCTTCTATTTTTAGTGTTTTTTAAAATACACTTTTTAGAGCACTTGTAGATTTATAGAAATATCTAACCAGAAATCAGATAGAATTCATATAGATCCCCTCTCCCACATTTTCTCCTATTATTAATAGTTTACATTTATTCAGTACATTTTTATAATTGAATAATATAGACATAGTGTCATTAACTATAGTCTATAGTTTACACTAAGGTTCACTCTTTGGATCACACAGTTTTGTGATTATTCACAAATACATAATGACCTATATCTTCCAGTAAAATTTCATAAAGAATAACTTCACATCCCTTAAAGTCCCCTGTTTTTTTTTTAAACTTACTAATCCTTCCCCTCCTGCTTCTCAAACTCCAGAAAACCACTGATTTTTTAAAAGTCTCAATTGTTTTGCCATTTCTAAAATTGCACATAGTTGGAATATATGATATGCAGTCTTTTAAGAATGGCTTGTTTTACTTAGCAATTTAAGGTTTCTTCATGCCTTTTTGTGGCTTGATTGCTCATTTCCTTTTATTGCTGAATAATATTGTATTGCATGTGTGTGTGTGTGCACACGCACGTGCATGTACATTCATGCATATAGATAGGTAGATAGATATGCCTGTGTTTTAAATTGCTTGTTTTTTTTTTTTTTTTTTTTTTTTTTTTTTTTTTTTTTTTTTTTTTGATATTCTACCTGATGTTTCTGAGCATCTTGTTCTGTAGTTTGGTGTCTATCATTAGTTTCAGAAAGTTCTCAGCTATTATTACTTGAGATTATTCTTTCTTCTTGTGTGATACTTCAAAGATGCATATGTTATAAATTTTAATGTTGAATGGATGTTCTTTATTTCTTTTAGTTCATTCTTTCCTTGTTCTTTCTTTCTGCTTGCATTTCAGTTTGGGATGCTTCTATTGAAGTTAGCTGATTCCTTTCTCAGCTGTGTTAAGCCTACCAATGAGTCTGTTAAAGATATATTTCATTTTTGCTACTGTATTTTTGAGTTCTAATATTTCTTTTTGATTATAGATGGTCACTGACTTATGCTGGTTCAACTCATGATTTTTTAACATTGTGCAAAAGCGATAAGCATTCAGTAGCTGCTGTGGTTTGAATTTTGAATTATGATCTTTCCCTGGGCTAGCTATATGCAGGATGAAACTCTCCTGCCATGCTGGGCAGCAGCAGGGAGCTGCAGCTCCCAGTCAGCTACTCCAACTGGAGGGTAAACAATGGGTGCTCTAAGTTGTACTGTTTCGCTAAGCTGTGGTGTGTGGTAGGTTATGTGTACTAAATGCATTTTTGTTTTGACAATATTTTCAACTTACAATGAGTTTATCATGACATAGCCACATCATAAGTCAAGAAGTGTCTGTATTTCTTAAAGTTTCCATCTATCTGCCTGCATTATCCTGAATCTTATCTAGGTTTTCCATTATAGCCCTTAACATATTAATCATAGTTATTTAAAATTTTTTCTCTGTGAATGCCAATATTTATATCATATTTGAGTCTGATTTTGATGGTTGCTTTGTCTCAGATATTTTTCTTGCCCTTTGGTGTACTTGTGACTTTTTGTTGAATCTGAATATATCGTATTGGGTAATAACTACAATACATAGGCTATTTGTGTGAGGATTTATAATAATCTGTTTGGAGAACTCTTTTTAATGTTTATTATAGTTGTAGATACCAAAGCTTCAAATTCCTTTGGATTTTTGTCTTCCCTTTTGGTTAGGAGAGTGTCTGTACTGTGGTCAGTCGTAGTGCAATGTTATCAAACTGTAGCAGACTGGGTGTGGACGTGCATGGGGTGGGGAGCATTCTATGATCAAATTAAATCAGTCTTCCAGTGGTCCTGTGTCTCAGAGCTGTGGCCTATATTGGAGTTTCCATCCCTCTTTCAGTGCTATGTAGCATTTCTTCCTTTCCTCCCTACTCTTTAACCTCCCTGTAGTGTTTTCAGTCTATTTCCTTGAATCTTTGCTTCCTGTTTACTATGTTTTAATAGCCCCTCTTAAATGAGACAGAAAGACCTGCAGGAGGATTGAATTGGGAATTATTCTCTTCTCGCAGCTGGGATAAAGTTTCAAAATTGTGGTGGGGATTTCCTTTCCCCAAGAGAGCAGTAGGCCTTTGTTATGGAGAAAGCTCTCTGTGTTGCTCACAATTTTCCTTAGATCTTCCTAGTGAGAAGCTGGAGGAGTTACTGAAGAAAAGCCAGGAAAATATGTGGTCTCCCTGGGACTGGACCCGCAGGAGTTCCTCAGTTTCACCTTAGTCCACTTTGGCAATTTGTTAAAATTGGCTCAAGTGCTCATGGCTCCACAGGGCCCCTCTTTCAGAGAAGCTCGTTTCAGTTCTCTCTTGGATGTACTTGCCTCTCAGGAATTTGAGGTGGCAATTTTCTCTGAGGCCTTAGATCTCTGATGAGTGCAATATGTTATTGATTTTTACATTGTCTAAATATGTGTTGTTGATAAGGTGACAGTGACAGCTTTCAAGTTCTTTATATATTAGAGCTGAAATCAGAAGTAACTCTCAACTGTTTATCTAGTTATAAAAGTACAGTTTGCTTAAGCAAAGAAATATCCAGACAGGAAAAAAAGGTTCCAAAACTTACTAAAAAATTATGTAGGGGAACAATTTTTTGCACTTCACCAGGTTATTTTGGGAGTTGTTTGCCAATCTCTTTATATGTAGTTCTCCCAGGTTATGTGGAGTGGACCATTTCCCGGATTTTGTCTCACTAAGCAGTTATGGTTATGGTAATGCTTTAGGAAATGGTTGTAGTAATGGTTATGGTTGGAAGGGAAGTCTACCTCCAAACATATGTCTCTTGACTTTCCTTAACATAATGTCAAATATATAATTATTTGGAAAGAGCCTAAATATTGATGAGTGTGTTTCTCCAGTTTTCATGAAGATATTTGACCTGAGTGTTTCTCTTAAGCCTATTCACACTTTTTTCTATCTAATGTTAAATATAGTTCCTAATATATTTTTGTACAAAGACCAAATAAACTTTCATGTATGAATGAATAAATATGTTAGCTATTATTATGCCAGTAGCTCTACTTTGCTATTTTTACATAAAAACTTGAATGCTGATATTGCTATAAATAGCAGCTACAAATGAATTTTGGGTGCATTGCTGGCAGGTTTCTGGTATACAAATGAACATGACTTGCAAATAGCAATTTTACAGTTTCCACATATGGAAATTAAGTTCTGTGTATAATATTCTGCTTCAAGGTTTAGAACAAGTATGCAGAGCAATGTTCATTCACACACAACTTTGAAAAATGTGTTTGCTTAGCTATTTCAGTTTCTTCTGTGGAGGAGTACTGACTACATCAAGTATTACTGTGTGTTGAGCTCTAGGTTGCATGCTCAAGGACATCAGGGAAGATTTGGATTCAAGTTAGTATTAGGTGAATTTTTCTGGTAGTCCCTCATCACAGAACTAGAAGTAGAGGCATGTCTGACATGTGATTTCAGGGCTTTGACTCCTATAGCTCTGAGTTATTCCCTTAAAGTAACTGGTCAGCCTCAAACTACATTTCATGGCTCTCTGTCATTTCTACATGGTTCTATGTACCTACTGGTTGTCAATGAAATGTGAGCATAGGTGATGTGGGTCTCTTCCAAACCAAATGGATGTCTACTCTCCATACTTTCCTTTCCTACTGATTGAGTGAAGAATTCAAAACACAGTTGTGCTGAAAGATGGTAGGAATATACTTCTTGGAAACAACAAACAGAGGAAGGATGCCCACCAACCTAAAGCACTGTATTACTCTTTTATATAAGTGGGAATCTACCTCATCATATTGGGCTCCTGATGTTTCATAGCTTACATGCTAGCAGCTATCATTATATAGAAATTATTACTGGAAGTGATGAGCTGCTGTAAAAGATACTGGAAGTATCCCACCTCTATTCCATTGAAACAAACTATTTTAAAACATGCTGGACTCAATATCCAGCTGCCAGCATCTGACTCTTTTTGCCTGAAGATAAAGTCATTTGTGCTCACTCTTATGGCAGCCTGGGAGTCAGAAGGAATTAAGACCTCAGGAGATTTCACCCAACAGAAGGTAGGAAAATTGGTCTATCAATACTTATATAATTTCTGGTGGAATTTGCACAAAACCACTTGACCATGCACCAAATTTCATGTTCCTTTCCATAATGTACTTGTTGCTTCCTTTCCCCTCATGGCAGTGGGTGAAGTGAACTTTCGAGTCCTTAGAGCATAACAGAGTAACAGAGTGCGAAAAGCCTGAGTCTCCCCATGTTGAGGTAAACCATACAATTTCAAGAAACATCTACATGTTACTGGTAAGCAAGCAAGTGATAAAATTATTTTAGATTAAGTCTCTACCATTTGGAAGTTTGTTTCTCATAACAGTCAGTATTGCATTAATGAACATGAGAGGTAACTAAAGAGATCATGTTGAAGACCATGAGTATCTTTGATGCTCATCAAAGATGAGACCACATGTATGTCTAAAATTTATTAAGTAATGGGAACAAATATTAAGATCTGAATTACTGCAGAAAAGAGAGGGTCAGAGAATGATAGAAGGTGAGAGTAACATACAGTGGATTAGAGCAAGCAAATAAAACCAGGTTGGATTAATGTCAGAGAAAGGAATGATGTCTGTGAATGGGTTTTATGTCCATCTGGTGGACATAAAACATTGTGTGAATATGCTGGGTTTGTGTAGAAGCCAGACTGGGTTGAACCGATTCTGGGGAATCTGACCTTTGTGAACTGGAACAACGTGGACCTATAAACTCTACATAGTGATTAAGTAAAAAAAAAAAGGTCTCAATAAAAACCATAATAGGAAAGACAGTAGAATGAATCTGACATAAATTTTCTATTCTTACATATGAATACACAACCAATGTAACTTCACATGATGTACAACCACAAGAATGGGATCTAAATTAGAATGGGTTGTACTCCGTGTATGGACATTATGCCAATATAAATAAAATAAAATAAAAACCATAAAAAAACCCCCAGAGGTCATTAAGCCTAATCTATTGCCTAATATAGGAATTACTTCTTTGATATTAAAAAAAAAAAAAAAAAGTATTGTGTTTCACTTGAAGCTTTCCAATGAATAGATAACTAACTGCTTCATGGGGCCTACTGTTCCATGATTGGCTAGGACTAATTGCTAAATATTACTAAAATGTTGCTTTATTTTGATTATGTAATCTCCTGGTTTTTTTCCTTTGGCTTCCCATTTGCCTTTGATAACCCCTCTTCTTTCTTTAGGCCCCCAAAGGTTGGTATTCTTTGTGGAGTCTCTTATTACTGTACAGTCCTGTGGGTGAGTGCAGGTTCCCTCTACAATCCACACAATGATGATCTCAAATGAATATGCCCATTTAGATGCCTCTCCTGAATTTCACATTCATCTCTCCATTGTCCACTGCCTATCTTTATGTGGATGTGCTCTGGGCACCTAGCTTGGTACATACAGCTGAAATCTTCAGCTACTCCTGAAAATCCTTCCTTCTTCTACATTTCTTATCTCAATGAATGACTTGTAGTTCTGTCTCCTGAACAGTTAATGAATTAAAGCAATTTTCTCTAACATCACTGTAATACTTTAATTTATGCCAGAACTGTCACTTGCCTAGATTATAACAAATTCTTCAAAAATGTTCCTGTTTTTTCTCCCGATCTATTGTCTAGGTAGCAGACACGGTGATATTTCTGACTTATGTCTGATTATGTCACTTTTCTGCTAAAAGTCCTTTGATGTCTCTAATACTCAAATATGTTCATTTTTCTCTTTCTAGAATATTCTCCCTTCTTTGCCTTAACTCCATCAGTTTAATTCTTATCCATTCTTTACACCTTGGCTTTAATGTTACTTCATCCAAGAAGACTTATCTCACTACCAACCAATCAATAAACAAATAAAACATTGGATTATTAGTGTCCTCATGTACCCTTGTATTTCCAATAGGATAAAAATTGCACTTGTGATTTTAGCAAAACAAATGGAACAATATATTATGAAACAATTATATTTCTTTCATTTAACAATATATCATGGACATACTTTCATGTCAGTGTACACACAATAACTTCAAAATCTTTACAACTCTTTCTTAGTTCTTTTATAGGTTTTAGGGTAGTTACATCTAACTTCCATTCTGGAATTTAAAAGATAAAAAGAAATATTCTAGATTAAGCATCTTTTATGATCAATGCAACACTTCAAACAGGTAGTTTATTAAATGCTCTAGATGTACATATAATGAGAAAAAACACACTTGTGTAGCTCTAGGACAGACACTGAGTATATTACTACTTCTGCCAAATAAAGAAAATAATGAATTTGTTCAGAAAGTCAGGCCCACAGGTAAGCTGCAAGGCATGTGTCTTAAGGGTTAATTCTCAAGTGAATGCAAAGATACATTCAGCCTCCAACAAGGAGCCTGTACATTTAGCTCTTATGTAAGCACACTTCAGTCTTCAGAAAGGTGAAACTGGGCTGAGAGGATGTCATGCACCACTGTTTGAGCAGGATGGAAGGCAAGATGGGTCTTTTCAAGTGTGTGCTGTAAGCCTGAAGGAAGAATAGCAATGTCCTTGGAGCCTTCCAAGGAGAGGCAAGGCTGGCTGAATAATCAGTGTGCAGGAACCAAAATCCCTGCAACTTATCAGGCACAGGGACATGAAGGCTACAGTTGCTGTGATGATGCAAATGAAGGGCAAAATGGTACAAATTCCTGTCTCCCAGAAGGTGTAATTAGGGAGCGAAGGTAGAAAAACATCTATCTCTGGAAATGCAGAGCAGATGCATATGCAGACTACCTCAGGCTTGGGCTAACAGTTAAAAGATATAGACGATTTTCACTTCTTGCCTCCATTTTATATAAAAGTTTGCCTGAGTTCCAATTGATAATACTAATAACAGATCACAAAATAGACACAGCACCATATTAATGCAGAAGCCATGCACACAAAGCACTTAAAACATCTGAGCCAAAGGAAACCTGGGCCAAATATGAAAAACATATCTATGATAATCAATCTAAAATTATGCACATAAAATCTCAGTCTAAAGCATGTGAACTATTTGACATTCTAGCCATAGGAAACACAGGGTTCTTTCTAAACACTTTGGTTTGATAATACAAGAATGCAATATACTTCTATTCCACTCCCATTTAAATGGTATTTACGCTCTATGTCTTTTATAAACTGGCATAATGATGCACATATATTGGGCAGTTGCCACAGTTTTTTTCCTTACCATTTGAAGTGATTCAAGTAGCTGCAACATAGGGTCAATGTAGTATTTTGCTTTGCATGAATATCAGTGTCTGAGACCTGCAAAGTACTTTTCTCATGTACAAAGGCAGGGAGCACTTTGGCTGCTTTATGAGTCTGCATTAGCCAATAAAACTCTTAATTTAGCTTAGCATTGTTGGTGTGATGGTCTTTTCTTAATACTGCATATGTTGCCTTCAGTTTTCTCCTGTTAGGTGATGGTTTTCCTCTTTATATACTTGGCTAATTAAAATAACAAATCTTCGCAGCCGTCTTTTTGGAATTCCTTCTTATCACTCTCAACTAATTAAACTGGAGGGAAGAAAAAGAACTTGCTATAACCAAGTAGCAAATCTTCAAGTATCAACTATATTTAGTATCTTTTATAAAATAAAAATATTTTATCTTGGACAACTCTCTTCTTCATGGTTAACGTATTGTTCCTTGGGATGATCAATCTTTTTCTATTCTACTTTCTACATTGAGAAACTTTTGTGTTTCTGCTAAGTGGACAACAAAAAGAACAGAACCCACTTTGTAGCACTCCCATAGATGGACTCAATCCCAATCCAACCCTATCCCCTGAGAGCTAATCTGTATAAAAGTAGTGAAATACTAAATGGCCTGTATGAAAAATTTCTGAAAAGGCAAAGACTAGCCTGTGAATTTCATGGGCAGTCAGGAAACCTTATAACAAGTTCCATTGTCCCAGGGAGATATCATTCTAATTCCATTGTATGAAACTTTTGCAATGGTTAAGATTCATGGACCTTTGGAATTGCTTGGGTATGTTAGGTGTTATCTAAAATAACTTTTCAAGTTTCTGGCCAACCATTGGACACTATAATAGTCAGCAATTTTTGAAGACTCCATTTTTTTTCCTTCTCTGGAACCTTAAATTATACTTTCATATAAAATAATTTGAATAGAAAGATGAGGTTAACCTTGGCATCAGATATATAATTAAAGAGTTTTTCCATTTATTTGAACAATGTACAATAGTTTAATTTCATCTTAATTTAGAATGCATTTTCCTATAGAATGATGCCTCATAGAAATTCCAAATTAATTGCCTTACATGCACAAGGCCCTGGGTTCGATCCCCAGCACCAAAAAGAAAAAAAGAAAAGAAATTCCAAATTAATAAGCTGATCTGCAGTTTTCCTTGGTCTGATTCTGAATAGTTTAAGATCAAGCACATTGACTGTGAACAATAAAATCTAACAAAATAGTTTGAAATTAAGTAAATTAATTACTAATTTTTAAATTTAGTGAATAACTAATTTCTTTCTGTTTAATTTGTTTCATGAGGCACTCAAAGAGGATTCCATAAAGGTGTTAATGTTCAAAGATTATAGTGCCTCGAGCATCTAGAAGTTAAATGATTAGTAGGACACACATTTGGTAGGAGAATGGGCAGAATGATGGATTATCATCAGAGGCCATTTTAAATAGAAGAAGGTAGCAAAGTGAAAAGGAAATCCAAAGCAAAGGTGGGCTGGCACATTTCAGTTGTGGATGGAATCTTTAATGTAGGGAAGTCTGAATAAATCTAAAATGAACTTCTTTATGCCTGCTGTCAGTTCTCTGTTGCTGCTATAGCAGAATGCCATAGACTGGGTGGCTTCATCAAGAGCAGATACATTCCTCATAGTTCTGTAGGCTGTAGGCTGGGAAATCCTAGATCAAGATGCCCGTAGATTCACTCTCTGGTGAGGGTCTGCTCCCTGGTTCATAGACAATCATTTTCTTGTTATGTTTTCACACAGCAGAAGGAACTCTCTGAAATGTGAGCTGTCCTTGTTCCCCCAAAGACTTCACCTCCAAATCCCATCATATTGGGGGTTAGATTCAGCATACAAATTTTAGAGGGACATAGTCAATCTATAGCACTTACCTTTTGAAAAGTGACAAGATATTCTCCAGTGGTCTAGGCTTTTGATGAAACTTGACATTCACAATCAATCCATGCACCATCTTCTGAATCTTAGGAAATGTACCTTCAGGATATACATCGTCAAATAAGTAGATTTTTTTTCTATTTATTAATTTGATTTTGATGTATTCTAAGCAGTTAGTTCTCCTAGAACACACTATTATTTCATATTTGCAGAAGAGGTATTGGTATATATTGCTAATTTAATGGTGTTTTTCTCAGGAAAACTATTGATTTGTTTAAAAATTAGTGATTCTACTTTAGCAAGAGCACTGGGCCCATTTCTCATCCCAGTCTGAGTTTAGAGGAGCTTAGCTGAGCCAAGACAACTATTGTGGACAGTAAGAAGCAGGCCTGCTGAGATCTGTTTCATTATAGAAAGGAGGGTTCAACTCAGCATTCAATAGCCTCAAGTTGTAAATACTTCAGGGCCAACCAAGTGTGACATATTGCCCAAACAATAGTTATTACATTGTTTAAAAAATAAGTGCAGTAGAGTTTCTTTTCCAAAAAAATTAAGTAATATTTCACTATCTTCAGTTATCAAGTTGAGTTTTCATTGATTCTTTTAAAATTCATAAGTTGAGTATTACTGAGTCAATTCTTGGAGGGGAAACCTAAATTCCACATAATGGAGATTTCTGTAGTTCTGTGGCTCTCTGATTTTGAAAAGAAGAAACTTTTTTCATTAATTGGGCACAGTGGTGCACACTTTTAATCCCAGCAAGTTGGAAGGTGAGGCAGGAGGATCACAAATTCCAAGACATCCTGGGAAACTAAGCAAGGCCCTGTGTCAAAATAAAAAATAAAAATAAAAGGCTGCTCAATGGTAAAGCGCTCTTGGGTTCAATCCCTAGCACCAAAATAACAATAGTAATACTAATTATACCATAACAACAACAATAGTAATAATAAAAAATAAATTAAAAATGTGAGTAGAGGAAAAATTTTCATCTATCCTCATTGAAAGTACTTTTGAATAAATTAACAACTCGAAATTTCAAGGTATTTTGGGAGGTATTGAGATGAAAGAAGATATGAAAATGAGGTAGAACTATGATTAGATGCTCCTATTTAAGGAACATAAAGTAGGTTACAAGTTGTTTTATATTCAATAGTAGAGGAAATACTATTGTATTACAAAGTTTATTTATTCCTTGAAAGTAGTTATTTCTAAGTTTAAATTTCAGCCTAGCATTATGTGCTCCTTTGATTCAGATTCCGTGTTAAGTTTTGTTTTATTTTCTTTTCCTGTCGCTCATTAGGTCACATTTTTGGGGTGAACATAAGAGGTAAGACTATGTTTTAACATCTGTAGCTCAACTCTTTAACTGATGTATGATATTTTTTATATATACTGTAAATTAATAACATTGTTGTTTAAGAGTAAACTTACAATAAAATTAATTTACTCTTGCGTATTTTCCCTGAACAATCCAGGCTCTGCCATTATCTACTCTTAGGACCTTGTGAGGTGTCTACAAACCTAAATTTTAAATATGAAATAAGAGGAATGAGATCATGTGTGTTAGGACTCCCTGATGGTATATATTTTTTAAAGAACCGTTTGCAACATTTTTGGCGATTGAACCCAGGAAATGTTTTATCACTGAAATACATCCAATGTACTTTTTTATTTTTTTTTTTTTTTTGAGACAGGATCTTGCTAAGTTGCTGAGGGTATCTCCAATTTGTTAAGGCTGGCCTTGAACTTGCAATCCTTCTGCCTCAGCTTTCGGCTGCTGGGCTTATGGGTGTGCCTGGCTGCCTTTAGAACATTTTAATGCCACATCCTTAACTTATAAATTATAATACAGACAGATTAAATAAGGAGGAATTTTCCTGGATAACATTCTACTCCTAAATCATGACAAAGTCATATGGTAGGTTTGTGAGATGTCACAACTATGCAGGTTTGGCACTATGTTTACTTTTTCATGTTAAAACCGAGTGATTTGAAAATGTGACAAAGCAGTACAATTCCAGTAAACTTTGGAGGCAATCATCTTATAGAAAATAGAAATTCATGAAAGACATAAACTTTGAAAGGAATCAAAGTGCATTTGAGTCCATATGCTTTCTTTACAGCAAACAAATGACATTCTGATAAGTAAAACAGTTGTATTAGGCGATGCAGAGCAAATTATTTTTAAAATTTGATGTGACTTTAATCTATTTTCTTCAGTTTATGCTAATCTAAGTTATAGTGATAGAAAATAGAGGCTTTGATGGTCAGTTTTATGTATTAATTTGAGGCCACAAGGTTCTCAGATATTTGGTTAAACGTTACTTTGGACCTGTCTGTGAGGGTATTTCTGGATGAGATTGCTGTTCTGTTCAAATCAATGGATTGTTGAAATGAATTAGTCTCCCTAGTGTGTGTGGTGCTCATGCAGTCTATTGAATTGAACAGAATAAAAGGCACAATAAAAGAACAAATTCTTTCTCTTTGCCTCACTATCTTTGAGTGGGGACATCAATCTTGCCCCCTGCCTTTGGACTTGGACTGGAACTTGTACCATTGGCTCTCCTGGATCTTAGTCATCTCACTCTGACTAGAGCTCTGCCCTTAGTGCTCCTGGGACTCCAGCTTGCTGACTGCAGATCTTGGGCTTCCTGGTCTTCTAAATCATGTGAAACAATTCCTTTTAGTAAATTGCTACACATGCAACACACACACACACACACACACACACACACACACACACACACATTCATGTGCTTCATCATGGTGTTTTGGTCAAGAACATACTGTATATATGATGGTGTTTCCAAAAGATTACAATGGAGCTGAAAAATTCCTATCACCATGGAGTTGGATTCATAAATTAGTCCTAGAGGAGAAGAATTTTAAGGATGAGTTTTCTGAATTACTTCTGAGGATTCTAGAATTATCTCTCTAATCTTACTAGATTTAATGACACTACTAACTCTTTCCAGTTGAAAATAGAGCACTGGTAATAATACATTGCTGATCTGGCTACCCAGATATGCAAAATACTTCACTGGATATTCATACTCAACCACCTATAAGAAGCAAGGAGATGAGGAACTGTGTATATGATACTTATGAACATTTCTAGAAACCTGTTATAGACTTAATATTTATGTACCTCTAAAATTTGTATGTTGAAACCTAATCCTCTATGTGATATATTTGGAGTTGGGCCCTTTGGGAGTTGATTAGGTCATGAGGGTAGAAACCTCAAGTATGAAATTTGTGCCCTTAGAAAAGGGATTCCAGAGAGCTTCCTCATGCCTTCCACCACGTGAGAATACTGAGGAGACACCCATCTATGACAAAGGAGGTGGACTTTCACTATATACATAATCTGCCTGCACCTTGATCTGAGTTTCCTAGCCTTCAGGACTGTGAAAAATACATTGTTATTGTTTATAAGCACTCAGATTATGACATTTTTATTATAGAAACATGAAGGACTAAGACACTAACAAATATAACGAAGTTGGTTGGTTGTTTCTAATGTTAAAGACAAAGTGGCAAAAGAAAAGAATAACAAGGCTTCAAATTCCCAGCTGGAGTGCTAGGTATCACCTGAAACTTCTATGTTTGCCCTGAAGGATGCCCTTTTCTCCTACAGCTGCAGGACTGAAATTTCTGAAAATCAAACTCAGAGTTTCATCCTGCAATTGGTTAAATATTAACACAAGTTCAACTTCCAGTCTCTTAGTGTGTCTATTGTTGAAGTAAAGACATGGATGGGGAGAAATGGGGGCCCTGTAAGTTTCAATGTGGATGTGTGGGAAGCCCCATGAAGTTGAGGACATTGACCTCCTAGGTTCTGAGGAGTCTTCTTTCTTTGCCAGGGGAAGAGGCCTCCCCACTCTCTGTAGAAGTGGTCTCTCCTATCCCAACTGCCTTCTCACCTCAGTGGTAGCCTCTCTCTCCTAGTCTAAGGGATTCACCTGGCACTGCCTGAGGAAACTCTAATGACCTCTGAGGCAGTTGCCATGCAAGACAATGGTGACTCTTCTTAGGACCCACCCACTCATCTCTCTGTTTCTTGATTTATAAAATGGCTCATGTCTTAGCAGGACCTTATAGGGAAGTACAAAGTGTGGCCTACACTCTAAAAGAACTACTTGAGTTTTTTAACCATATACTCAGAAATCCAGGGAACATGTGTGGAAATAAATTTTGAGGATGAGGAATAATGGTGGAAGGTATAAACAGTTGGATCAAGTTGAATTCATTGATATGAGTTCATGAAGCAGAGATTTTGTATTTAATGTTGCCATTCAGGGAATCAGGAATGGTTCTAAGAGTTTGTTTGGCTAATTGGTTGAAGCATGAACCAAAAAGTGGCCCATAGTGAGCAAATTGGTGTAGAGGAGTGATAGAAAGGTTTAGGGAAACTGGAATATTAGAGTTAATTTTTCATTTAATAACTACTCTAGGAGAGTCCATAAAACACGCCTCTCATCGCTGCTATAAAAAATAGATTTGTAAGAAGAACACAGACATTCTTCAAGAACTTTGTGATACCTTTTCCATATAAGCCAAACCTTACTGTGGGGACTGCCAGTTCTGAGTTGGAGAATTTACATTCAATGAGAGCAACTTGATCCCAGAGTGGCACTGGTCAAGAGATTGCAGTCAACTTCCAAAGACAAGAAGGGGAAGGTCTATGGTTTGAATATATCCCCCCCCCAAAGTTTATGTGTTAGAATCTTAATTCCCAAATTCATATGTTGATGGTATTTGGAGATGGGAGTTAATTAGGGTTATATGAGGTCATGATGGTAGGGCTCCCATGGTGGGATTAGTGACTTGATATGAAGGAAAAGAGAGACCCAAGCTTTTATGCCCCCTTTTGTCTCCTACATGCACTTCCTTGCCATGGAATGCTCTTCTCCATGTTATGACACACCAAGAAGTACCTCACTGGATGTTAGCACTTTAATATTGAGCAACCTAGCCTCCAAAACCATAAGATGAATAAAAATTCTGTTTTTTAAAAATAAATACTTAGTGTTAAATATTTTGTTACAGTAACATAAAATGGACTAAGGAAGTATGGTTCTGTAGTGGACAGCAGAGTCAAAGCGACTATCAGAATAGTCTGACCTGTAGACCTATGGCTTTGGCTAGTTCATTATGGTGTTTCTATAGTAAAAGATAGGAAGCTTGCTATAGTCTCACTCTCACTATAAGCAGAAAAGTTCTAGGTAAAGTTAACAAAAGTCTAACTGAAATTATAAATTTTAAAAACAATTACAGTTAGTCCCTCAATCCATTCTCAAAATTAAACTAGTTTTCAGATACAGAGTTTTTTAAATTAAGGGGAATTCAAGTCCCTTGAGGAAGGACCCTGGTAAATTATCAAAAATTTTTATTGTTAATCTTTCTCTTAGCCTTCTCTAAAGGGACCTATGAATTTTTACCAGGGTAATGGTATAACAGGGAAAAGAAAATAATCAGAACTTTCAGATACTATTGGATAGTGGCTCTGAGATGACACCAATTTCAATAATCCTCAAATGTTATTGTGGTCCACCACTCAGAGAAGGGACTTACAGTGGTTGATTTAGCTCAGTTCTATCTCATGGTAGGCCCAGCAGTCCCTTGAACTCATTCAGTGGTTAGTTCCTCAGTTCTCTAATACATAATTAGAATAGATACACTCAGTAGCTGGCAGGATCCCCTCACTGGTTCTCTCACCTGTGGAGGGAGGGCTTTTGTAAGGTGAAAGGGCAAATGGAAACCACAAGAACTGTGGTTCCTTTTGAAAAAGTAAAACAAAGACAGTACTGCATTTCTGGTGGGATTGCAAAGAATAATGCCACCATCAAGGACCTGAATGTTGCATGGGTGGTGATTCCCAACACAACTTATTCAACTCACCTATTTGGTCTGTGAAGAAGACAGATGATGGACCTTGGAGAATAACAGTAGATTATTGTAAGTTTAACCAGGTGGTAAGTGCAATTGCAGCTGCTATATACCAGATGTGGTTTTGCTGATGAGCAAATTATCATATCCCCATGGCATCTGATATACAGCTATTTATCTGGAAAATGCTTTTTTATTGTTATCTGTTAGTAAAGACCACTGGAAGCAGTTCATTTCAACTGGCAAGGCCAGCAATACACCTTCACTGTGCAACCTTAGGTGTATCCCATCCCTCTGTCATTGTTTACAGAGATCTTGATTGTTTTTCCCTTCTACAAGATATCATATGGATTCACTATGTTGATGAAATTGTTCTTATTTGACTTAATAAGATGTAGCAACTATCCTAGATTTATTGGTAATACATTTGTGTTCCAAAAGATGAAAATAATTGTCAGAAGTTCACAGGACTTTCTACCTCAGTAAAATGTCTAGGGACTCAGTGATGTTGGACACATCAAGAAATACCTTCCAAGATAAAATATAAGGGGTTGCAACAAGCCCCTCTCTAAAACAAAACAAAACAAAACAAAACAAAACAAAACAAAACAAAACAAAACAAAAAAGAAAAACAAAAACAGGCAATGCTTAGTGAGTCCATTTACCAAGTGACTAAAAAAGCCACTGGTTTTAAGTAGAGCTTAGAACAAGAGATGGTTCTGCAACAGCATGCTGCTGTGAAGGCTGCTCTCCTCCAGTGGTGGTTGAAGCGACAGCGGCAGAGAATAATGATGTTTTGAGCTTTTGAGAAGCCCCTTTAGGCAAAAATGCAGTATAAGCTCTTAGAATTTGTAGCAAAGTCTGTCATCCTTTGAAGATAACTATTCACCTTATGAGAAATAGCTCTTGTCCTACTACTGAGCCTTAGTGGAGACTGAAAACCAAACCATGGACTGCTAAATTACCATGAAACCTGAACTGCCTATCATAAACTGAATGTTATCTGTCCTGCCAAGGTATAAAGTTAGGTATGTACAGTGCACTCTATCCTAAAATGGAAGAGGTATACAGGTGATGTGGCCTAAACAGGCCCTAAAGGCACAAGTAAGTTACATTAAAAATGGCCTCAAATGCACTTCTTTATGTAACATCATAAAAATATAATTACTGCTACATTTGCCTTTTACTTCCCAGCCTGTACCTGTGGTCTTGTGGGGACATCTCTATGATCAGTTGACAGAAAAAGATAGGGTTTGGCATGATATGAAGACACCATCCAAAAGTGGATGACTATAAAACTATAGTCTCTTTCTGGAACACCCTTGAAGGAGACTAGTAAAAGAAAATCTTCCTTTCAAGCAGAACTTTGTTGACTTTGCTTGGAAGAAAAAATGGCCACATGTAATGTTATACATTTCATGGGCTGTAACCAATGGCACAGATGGATGATCCGGAATATGATTAGAAAATTGATGATGAGGAAAATTTGGGAAGACTGATATTCTTTTCCTGTGTGCAATACTTTTGCCAAAACTACTATCTATGGGCTTATAGAATGCCTTATCTACCATAATCATATTTCACATAGCATTGCTTGTGACGAGTGAATTTACTTCAAGTCAAAGAAGGGTGGTGAGGGCTCATGTTCATGGAATTCACTGGTCCTTACTATGTTCCTTAATATCCTAAAGTAGCTGATTTGGTACAATAGTGGAGTGGCCTTTTGAAGACTGTTTCACTGCCAGCTATATAGTTAGGTGAGGTTCTCTGGAGGCTATATTTTCTCTGAATCATCATGAAATTTTGTTTCTATTTCACAGGTATCCAGGATTCATGGGTTCAAGAGTCAAAGGGTAGAAATGAGAATGGCACTTCTTACCATTATCTCTAGTAACTTATTAGCAAAATTGTTGCCTCCTTTCCTGTGGACTTGTGTTCTGCTGGCCTAGAGGTTTTGGTTCAGTGAAAAGAATAACTTCTACTAAGATACAAAACAATGACTCCATTGAATTTGAAGGTAAGAGTATTGGCTGGCTTCTTTGGACTCTTCATGCCTCTGAATCAAAAGGTGACATGAATATACTAAGTGCATGTATAAAAACTCAAATGGTATGAAAATACTTTGTGTAAAACTAATGACTTGGACAACTGTGCTCTTTATATGTAATATGAAAGGAATTGCACTCTAAAAGCATGTATAACAAATTAAATTAAATAAATTTTTTAAAAAAAGCAGTTCCTATCCTTGTTGGTGTGGTTGATCCTGAGACTACCAAGAGGAAATTCAACTGCTACTCCACAGTGGAGATAAGGAAGACCATGTCTGGAATATTATAAATACTAGCTATGCCCACAAATCTGTTTGGAGAAATGAGGACAGTAATTGTTATGAGTATTTCTCCCTTATTTTATTACGACTGTGTGTACATGTGTGGGTAATATCTAGTGTGTGTATACATCAACACATGTTAATTTTCTTCCTTCCCTTATTCATGTAGCATAAAATATATTGGATTTATATCTTAGTGTTTAAGTTATGAGATATCAGGTTGAGTAAAAGCACTCAAGATCTTGGCCTCTCCTGTGAATTGGGTTAGGGCATTTGTGATTGTGTGCAGCATAGTTTTATAATGTTAGGCATAATTATGACCTTGTTAACATATTCCATCCAAAAATAAATGTGGTTTAAGACATGCATGCATGCCAAGTTGGCAAGGGGTGGACTTGTGATGGTTAATCTCATGCACCAATTTGAGTAGACCATGATTTCCCAGATACTTTGTTAAATATCATTTGGGGACTGTCTGTGAGGATATTCTGGATGAGATTAACATTTGATTCAGCAAATTAAATTAAACAGATTTTTTTAAAACATGGATGGGCCTCATCTACTATACTGAAGAAGGCTTGAATAAAATTAAAGCAAGAAAGAATTCTTTTCCTTTGCCTGACTTGAACTGGGACAACAGTTTTCTGCCTTGGATTTGAATAGGAATTTATTCCATCATCCCTCTTGGGTCTCTAGTTTTCTGAAAGAAGATCTTAGACTTCTCATTCTCTCAAATCAACAGTGTTTCTTTTACTTTGGAGAACTCAGACTAATCTTAATATCTACAGGATATTGGTTATTTACAATATCCCTTGAAGATGACTGCAAAAATGGTGGATAAATAGTTGATATGCCAGTAGTTTTTTAAGCACGTTGTTATTCATTTTTATAAAAATCATTCTATACCTGAATAATAATAATTTTGAATGGGAGTCTATGGTACATTGTAACATTTTCTTTTCTTATTACCTTAAATGATTACTTTGAGAAATATATATATATATAGTCTAATAACTTTATAGAGTTTTTATCTGAAGAAATGTATCATGTGATGATTACATGCAATAAACTTGAAGTGTCTGACTAAAGGATTCTGCTTTCCTTTCATTTCTTCTATTATAAAATAAGATTGAGATGTTTTAGAATGGAGAAGACTAAACTACTTCCAATTTATTTCTGTGAATTTTATCTCCACTTGAAGATCTTAAATGTCTTCCCTAGATTTCTGCTTTCAATGGGCACCTGCAAAGTAACTGTTCACTCAGTGTCTCCAAAGTTCCCAATAAAAGTCTATGAAAACAGAAAAAAAAAAAAAAGGATGTAAACTCACAGAAACACAGAAAATTAAGACCAGTAGAGAACAGAATGCTTGACTCAGGGGTGATTGGGAGAGCAGTTTTCTCTAAGTAGCAATGCATTGGAAGATTATAAGAAAAATAATCAATCCCCCTCCAACTTCTTTCTATAAACAGAGGAGTCATGGTTCCTGAAAAATAATAGGAAGATACCTCATTCTTCCTCACCAAATTGCACAGAAATATAGAAACTATAGGTCAGTACCTAACAGAACATGGGGAAATCATCTGTATACAAAGCTGCTGCTTCTTCAAATACAAAGTCACTCATCCGCCACCTTCCTTCAAGCTTCTCCCAACCCCACCATATACCTCTTTGTACGTCTTTGTGGAGAACACAGTTCTAATAAGTTAGCTATGCAGGTGATGCAGGGTTGATTTTTCCAAGACTTACATCTTAGAAAACAATCATCCTGCTAGTGTGGAACCAAAAGTAGACCATAGAAAAAAGCTCCTAAAGTTGTACAGGGTAGTATTTTCCCCGTTCTCCACCTGTAGGGTGTCAAAGATTTAAACAATGGAATTGTTAAATGGCTTCATTTCAGTCCAGAAGAACTGAACCAGATAAACTTTTATTAGACACTGATGTATGGCTGAGACTCATGTGTGTTAAGTACCTTGTCATTTGGACTGATACAAAAGGTGATTCAGTTAGCCCCTAGAACACAATGAATAGGATCAGATGAAATTAATATATCATTTGATGGTAAACATTGAGACTGGGTGCTTCTGATTAAATAGGAAAGAAGAACACACACACACACACACACACACAAAAAAAAAACACACAATGTCTAATTCAAAATAAGAAAAAGAGAAAATTACACTGAAGCCCAATAAATCTGTTGATTTATTGCAGAAGTCTGAGATCATAAGAAAACCATGTAGCAGTCTCAATTTAAGCACTAAGACATGGTCTCTAAGAACTTGCTTTAGTTTACAAGAGAAAATTTAGCCAAGAAAATCTATGTGTTTTTAATAATAGAACTATATCTATTTTGTGTTTGTGTGTGTGTGTGTAGTTGTCTATGTGATGTGTGTGTATGTATGTTTGTATACATACATACATACACACATATATATCTTAATTTATAATGTAATATATATGGATAGATATACAGGGAAATAGATGTTAGCTAAATGAATAGATAGGGATAGATGAATAGATAATAGAAAATAGCCAGGTGCGGTAGCACATGCCTATAATCCCAGTGGCTCTGGAGGCTGAGGCAGGAGGATCACGAGCTCAAAGCCAGCCTCAGCAAAAGCGAGGTGCTAAGCAACTCAGTGAGACCCTGTCTCTAAATAAAATACAAAATAGGGATGGGGATGTGGCTCAGTGGTCAAGTGCTCCTAAGTTCAATCTCTGGTACCGGAAAAAAAAAAAAAGAAACTTACTTGCAAATAAACTTGCCAAGGCAACAAAAAATATAATACTGAACTAAGATAAAGCAAATTTTTGTTAGTATTTTCAGACAACACAGCTATTTAAATAGAGAACTCAAGGGAATAATCTAAAAAACTCTGAGAATTAATATTAAAGTTCATTACAGTGATTGGATACAAATTAAATGGCTAAAGTTGATAGTTTTTCTGTATAGCAGCATAACCAATTAGAGTACTAATGAGAAAAGGTACTATGCACATAATGGTAATATCTTATTAAGAAATGCACATAATCTATGTAAGGAGTATTAAAATATTTTACTAAGTAATATAAACAAATATGTCAATACAATATAAACAGAAACTTTATTTCCATAAAGGAGCATTGTATTTTGTAAAATATGCAAATCACTTCCAAATTAATTAAAGGATTAATAAAATGTTATTCAGGATCATGATAAAATAATTCTGAAGTTCATCTGAAAGAATAAGTAGGTAAAAATGTGAACATTATGAGTAAAGAAAAATAAATCATCTTTTAATATATTAAAATAGATGTTTAAATATGTTATTATGCTAAAGAAGTCTGTGTTCTAGCTCATGAAATTCCAGTCAGATTAATATTTCTTAAACAGACTATATCATATGTATAAGAACTTAGCTTGTGGCAAAAAAAATTCCATAAACAAATACTTTATGGAAAAAAATAAATAAAGAAAGAAACTTAAAAAACTTAAAGAAAAAAAAACAAAGTGTGGCTTAACTTTTTCATTCGCTCTTGTTACAGGCAAACCATTTCCATATAGGGTCAACTAAGACATACCAGTCTTACTGTCTTATGGAGAAGGGTTCCAGAGCCAGTTCTGTCCTACAGACACTGGGCGCCTTCTCTACTCCTTCAAGAGATAGCGTGTTTTAGCTTCCTGAAACCATGGACTTGGAGGAAAACCACTTACATTTACACATCTTTATTTTTGTTTTAGGCTTTTTAAAACATATAATTTAACTTATTTAACAAAGCTTTCCAGAAGCCTAATTTTCAGAGACTATCCACTTTGGGAAAAGCTATGCTAAGTTTAAAAATAACAAACAGTGGGCATAATAATTTTAAATATGATCAATGTATTTTATTAAGAACTTAAAACTTTTTATGTCAAAAAATTAATTACACGGGAGTCAATACATTAGTTATTTCTAATCAAAATGTAGAAAGGTTGGTATTACTACATTTTCAGTGTCTTTTTTAACACTTAAAGTCCAGTTAAAAAGAAATACAAAGATAAAAAAATAAAAGACACAAGAAAATTCAGAGAAGAAATATAAATTACCAATAAATATGATGTTTTCCAACTTTCTGATAATAAAAAACAAGCTTAAGCTTTTAAATTTCCATTATTCCTAGTACCTATGAAAATATGTATATATCATTATTAGTATAAAATTGATAACACCATAATGTGTTATGCCTCACTATATGAGACTCTATGAAAGGTACTTTAAACAATTTAATTTATCTGAAAGAATTAAAATGCAAAAGTGCCAAAGGAGAGGAAAACTTTCAAGTTGGACATGGTACTTTAATTGGTTAAACTTACTGAGGGTTTTGGAAACCAACAGAGAGAGCATTATAATAATTTGCATACTTTATATAAAACATTAACATTAGATTAAATAGGAAATGGTAACGCAGAACAAAACTTATAAATAGGTTATTTAAGAAGATATTGTGTATATTAGTGAAAAATTGGAATCACACTAAATGTATGCTAATGGGAAAATGATGAGAAAATTCATGGTATATTCAGTTTCTAGAATATTTTATAAATATTACAACTAAACTTTCAGAGAATATTGGCAAGGGAAAATGATCATCCTGTAATATCTTGTACTAAGCTAGAGACAAATGTTATATACTAATTGCAAATTTGTATGTATGTTTAAGCCTGTGTAGCCATCTGTGTATGCTTTGTTTCAAGGTGATCAGTTTAAACGTCATTTCTAAAATATATTTAATTCTTATACATTTTCTAAAGCATAAATATTTTATAGAAGATAGCATTTAAAAACCAGTTCATTATTACCCCATGACAGGCCTGAAATCCTTCCATTTTGTCATCTTGATTTCTATATGCTTGGCCTATTCACTTGGTAGCCCTGTTTCTTAGCAGTGTTACTTAAAGATTTAGATGGTTAAAAACAAAAACAAAAACAAAAACAAAAACAAACCACTCATGTTACTTGAAAACTATTTCAGTGTTCAATAGTCATGGCCAATTGAAACTTTTGCAAAGTGTTACCCCTTGTATCATATAAAGGTCTAGGTTTGGAAGACTAAAGCTTGGAAGGCATCATTTCAACAAGAAGAAAGGAAGCAAAGGGAAAATAGCAATGACATGTTAACCCATCTAATCATCAATGAACCAGTCAATCTAATCTTGTACAGATTTATTTAGCAAGCATTCAACATATCCATTATAATATTTGCTATGGTATTTAGAGATCATTGAAGACATGCTCCCTGCCCATTCTAATCTTCCATAGACAGAAAGACAGTTTGGGCATTAATAAGGACCAAAGTGGGACCAGGAGCTGTAGGGGGAAAAAATCATAACAAAGATGGTATCCAACCAACCTTTTTTTTTTTTTTTTTTTTTTTTATAATGGAGTCAGAGAGATTAATTCATGTTTCCCATAAGCCATAGTGGTCTTCTCAGTAGGGATATGGTTTCACTATTGGTGGGCATGGGATTCATGCCAGTTTTTCAGGCTTTACAGTGCGTTTTCCTCAAATGTGTTCCATGGGGTAGGATAAGAGTAGAATATGGACAGCAGCTGGTCTCCTGTGTGGCTCCTGCAGTCAACAGAAACAAAGAGAGAGGAGAGAAAATAATATATCTCTTTAAAATGTTCTGAAGAATATATTCTAAAATGATAGAGCACAGTTCCTGGAAGCTACAGTCACTGGCATTGAAGGCACTTTCTGAATTATTTTTGTAAAAATCTTTATTGAGTTATAATTCACATAGTATAAAATTTACAACTTTTGTACAATTCAGTGGTTATAGTGTATTCACTGAATTGTGCAATCATCACCATATTCTAAGTTTAGAACATTTTCATTGTTGGGAACTTTTATAAAACAAAATTTCAGGAAAAATTTTTGCAATCAGTTTATTCAAATACTGGTCATATGTAGAAATCAAAAGCAGTTGATAATTACTTTTCTTCCAGCATATAAGCACAGACAAAAGTAATCTGTGTTCCTTTGTATGCTTCTTCAATATGTATTAAATAGCAGAGGGCAATTTAATTATATATTTGCATGCCGTGGAGTTAGTGCATTGCCTGCCCTTGTTTCAAATCTTGTCCCTTCAGCTGGTGTGGAAGAGCCTAGCAGCCAGAAATTCACAAATATGTATATACAAAAACAATAAGGTCATTGACCTTATTGATCTTCCAAAGAGGAAGAAAAGGAAATCTAAAATTCCTGCTATTTTTCACTTTGCTCTTTTAACTCTTCAGAATAGTCATTAACAACTGGATGACTTCTAAAGGTAGGCAAGAATATACTCCAACTATACTCAGTCTGCTGGGTCATTGCTTGCAAGCTGAGCAACCTGTCTTTGGCAACATTCTGCTTCTTGAACAACAATTTTGGGATTCAGGAGAATCACAGAGTTTGCTGGTAGAAAAGAATAAAATCTACTTATTTTTTTTCCCTCGCATAATATAGAATTTTGAAATTGCCTACAATCATTATCCATCAGAAATGAGAAGCCTTGTCATAATTTTGAAAGAAAGCTCATTGATATGATTTGCAATTTTAATATAAAGTAAAACCCGAGTCTCAATGCATTGATAGCATGTGATACTGACTATAAAGCCCCCCATTATCTAGCCATTCAGCAAAGTCATTCTGTGGGTAATTGTGGAGACAATGAGAGGAATGAATGAGGCAAATAAAGCAACTGGGAACAGGTAATTGTTTTGTGAAAGCAAAATTTCAGTATATGAAAATATCAGCCTTTAACTGAATGAGTTAATCTTTTTCTTTTCAAAAGGGAAATACTTAGTGTTAAACTTGTTTTAATTGAAAGAATGCTTATTCCCCTGGTCTTTTATCCAGAAAAGACTGAATCTCTAAACCTTAACCCAAGTATTGGTATTTATTCCCAACAGCCTTAGGCAAAGATACTCAACCTGTATGCCTCATTTTCTCCATCTGTAGAATGGTAATAATGATATTTACCTGCCTTTCAGGAGTGCTAAAAGGCTTAATTAGTTGTTCGAAAGTACTTTGCAGATGAAGAACTCCGTGTAAATGCTAAGTACCATTATTATTATGGCAATTTTATGTTCAGTGCATAATTGCATTTTTTCTTTTCAAAATATTGCAGTTTTCCATCTGTCATTTGTAATTCATCAAAGAAAAGCTAAATTCTTGAATTTTCTCATATTACCCTGAGAAGAAATGTATCTAAGTAAAAGCCTAAAGGCAGTATGCACAGTAACCAAATGCTCTAAGGCAGTCTCTTAGAACTCACTGTCACCAGGCAACAATGGTACACACTGTCCATGTATAACTACTTCAGAAATGTTCCTGGTTCTACACATATTATGCTGCTGAAAATTAATGAAAATCAGTGATGACTTGGTCTCTGAGTGTTGTCAGAGCTACTTTTTGACTCTGTAATAGTAAAAAGCCCATTTTAAGCAATAGTGGGCTGTGCCTACTTTCCCTGCTCATCCACTCTCTCTCTGATCTCCTGCTTTCCTAGTCCTGCCTTGCCTTTTGTTTCAGTCAGCCTTTTTTTGTCACTGTGACCAAAAGACCTAACAAGAACAGTTTTAAGGAGAAAAATCTTATCCAGGGGCTCTTGGTTTCAGAGGTCTTAATCCACTAGACAGCTGGCTCCTTTCCTTGGGCCTGGAATGAGGCAGAACATCATGAAGAAAGTGTGTGTTGGAGGAAAGCAGCTGCAAGTATGGCACCAAGAAGCAGATAGAGAGCTCTACTTTCCAGGGACAAAATACATACACCAAAGGCACACCTCAATGGCCCACGTCCTCCAGCCATACCCTAACCTGCCTACAGTTACCATCTAATTAATTCCTATCAGGGGATTAATGCACTGATTAGGTTCAGACTCTCATTAAGGCAAGAGGATTGTGAGTTCAAAGCCAGCCTCAGCAATGGTGAGGCACTTAGCAACTCAGTGAGACCCTGTCTCTAATAAAATACAAAAAAGAGCTGGGGATGTGGCCCAGTGGTCGAGTGCCCCTGAGTTCAAGCCCCGGTATAAAAAAAAAAAAAAAAAAAAAAAAAAAAAGAAAGAAAAGAAAAGAAAAGAAAGAAAAAAAAAAGACTCTCATAACCCAATCATTTCACCTCTAAACTTTCTTGCATTGTCTCACACATGAGCTTTTGGGGGATACCATGTATCTAAACCATTCACCTTCATCCTTTCAAAAACACAAACAAACAAAATGACTTAATGTGGAGTGAATCTGAATTCATAAATACTTTCTGTCTGTATGTATAGGTCATGCCTCACTTTGTCTACTTGTTTGTTTGTTTGTTTAAACATAGTTTCCCAATCTGGTCTCCTTCTGTTAGGCCCTTTTTCACTATAGCCAGCATTAAATGGTGAGCAACAAATAAAGACACATTGCAGTGGGTCTAAGCACAATTGTCTCCCCAATCCATGTGTTTGACAAATGCCCTGTTTCAGCTAAAAAAGATGTATAACGTTTCCCTTATACTAAATTTAGTGCTGAAAATCTTTAATAACTAAAACTGACTATAATTTCCTCCTTTCGACTGTTCTATTTCAAGGTCTCATAAATCCTTTTTATTGATTAGTTTTACACAGAATGCTGTAGAGCTCTAAACACAAGAAATTAAACTGAATGGCAGGTGGATTTTTTTCATGGTCTTTCAGCTAACCCAGCAAAAAGAATTTTAATGGAATGGTTGACTCTGTGAGCAGTTCTTCTTTTCTTATTATTTAAAAAATTCTGCTAATGCCTGTAATTTTATTGCATTTACTTTTATTTAGAACTTAATTGCAGAATAGAATAACAAACAACTTAAAATACTGGCTCAATTTTTTTTCTACTTTGAAGTGTATCACCTGAATGCACATGTTGATGTACATTATTTCATAAGGAGAAAGAATGAAGTTCCTCATCAGAGTGATTTGGCACATAATTATGAAACTGGCTGCTGAATGGAATGTCAAAGAAATTTCTTGCATGCAAGTTTGGGACTAGACCTTCTACTTCTCTTGTATGTGGAAAAAGCACATTAGTCTTAGATTTAGGTAATTAATACATCTTGCCAATAATATGGTTAAATAAGAATAACATTTACTACAAAACACTGACATAATATGGAACAAATAATTAAAATGCTTAAATGCATAAAAAGGGACTAGAAGTGTTTGAAGGAAATTTTAAGGCCCCTGCATATTATGTTTAGCATTTTTATTTTGTCATCCTGCAATTGAGGGAGGAGAGGTAAGTTTTTAAAAGGAGAAAAGGATTAAAAGGACTCTTGTTTACTTATTGGGTATAAATGTTAATCAAGACATCATTGGGAGCTTCTAGCTCCCAACCAAAGTTGTAGAACTTAGAACACGAAACAACCATCTTAGATACCTCATATCTCATAGAGAGAGACCTAGAGAAGAACTATATGACCAACAGTGACTCCAAGAACAGAATGGTCAATAGTTGACTTGTTAGGTTAGGGATATCAGAGTGAAAAATGACTGTGAGATGCCTCGGGTTAACCTGACTGGAGATCTTATGACTCAAAACCTTAAAGGACAAGGAACTCATCCTTAGAGAACCAAAGGGAAGTCAAAACATGAGAAGCAGCTAGTGAAGAAGAATGAGACTTGGGTACTGGTGATTCTGATTCAGCGATCATAAAACATGGGAAAATTCAGCCTAGGAAAGAAGCATGCAACATAGAAAAAGAAAAGGAATTTTAAGAATATTTGCCTATATAAAAGAAAAATCCTAACAGCAGCCACAAAGAAGGTAAGAAAAAAAAATATGCTGCCATATAAACCCAATGAAGCAAAATGAAGGGAGTTGAAGGACATCCATTTTCTTTGAGACCCTTTGGTTTAGCAGAGCATATGTACACAGAGGACAGACAGTATGTAAAGCCAACACTGTATTTGCCTTTGGCTTTCTTTGCTCATGGAACCATCTGATCTAACATTAACAAAGTAAAAATCATCTGTACTGGGCCTCCTACAACTAATGATAAATGTGTATCTTAACTATTAAGTCACATATAAGGAATTCTTATTTCGAAATGTCTTTGCTTTAGAAATCTGAAGTTAAATAACTTCCTCTTCACACATTTGAAATGGAAACATTTACATCACGCTACTCAACCAAACACCTGGTGCTGACCCAAGAGCTTGGATACAGGTGACCTTGAAAGATGGTGCTGATCTATCCGTTCCAAGGCCTCTGCTGCCAGAGAGGAATACTAGAGAGAGGAATGAACTTTGATGACACAGAACAGTTTAGGCATGTTACCCCAAGAAACTGTTTATAGTTAAAGAAGCTCAATGAGTAGATAGATGTAACTCTGCCTATCCCTGTGCTTGATAAATGACTGTTGCTATTATCATCATTATGCTATTATTATCAATAGGTTTGCTATTATCATCATTGTATTATTCATTGTTATTACATTCCAGGAAATTTACCAATTTTCTTCAAGTTAAATATCACACCTTCTTGTGATATTTCTTCATCCCTAGAAAAACCTTTAAAATGCCATGGATAATAATGCTGAATAATATCTGAAAACCATGTTGAATCTGAGAAAAACCTGTTTTAAAATAAGCATACTTGCCTAAGTGCCTTTTAGAAAGGAACAGAGAATGTACTCACTCTGACCTAATATTAAGTATTAATAATATTAAAACATTAAAAACATTTATTTTAAAAATCACCTTAAGTTGTATCTTTCAGGAAAGAATTATGTCTAAGTTTCCAAACAAATTTAATTCATTCTATGAGAAATGTTAAAGCGGTCTAGGGACCTTAGACTCTCGTACACTGTCAGGCATATATACATGTGTTTGCACATGTGGTTTGCTTTATATTTCATTCATCATTTCTTTTGTTAATTAATTAACTCAGTTATTTTCCTAAAAGGGGGATAACTAGAAAAAAATGCACTTATGTGGAAATGGGACAAAAATAATCTGTACCTTTTAATTATCTCCTGATCTCAATGTAATCATCAGCAAAATTATGGACCTAAATAAAATCTTAAAAACAATTCTTGCTACTGACTCATTTTAAAGTTTCAAAAAATAGATAAAATATTCATTTATAGCACTTGGGTTCACAAAAATCCCACACACAAGAACTAAATGGTTAACCCTTTTCCTTCTCAAAGGCGCAATGAAATCTTTGCCTGTGAGGCAGCTGCACTATTGCCGATTCATTGTGACTGCACCTTTTGGCCAATTTTGAGTGTGTAAGCAATCTGCCATGTGTGCACCTTTTACAGGGAAAAGTGATTGACAAAAACTTGGAAATACTCTTTGGCCGAACTTTCCTGTTCTGTGAACAAAGAGTGGCTTATCTTGGAAGTTACCAGCATAAGAACTCTATTTTGCCCTCAGTTTTACCCTCAGATAAAGAGCTTGAATGATTAGTTAGATGCTTCTCTTTGCATAAAGCATTTTTTTTTTCCTAAGAAAGGATAAATGTGCATGTATAAATTGTTATTTTAGAATCACTTTTTATACCCTAAAAGGAGGTGGTCCCTTGATCCACTTCAGAGTGAAAAACAGTTTCCTGTTAGATGACTCTTACCAACAGAGCTGTTCATGTTGAGAGAGGGGAGAGGGAGAGGGAGTGGAAAAAATAACCCTCTCAATTGCACAAAGGACGACTTTATAGGAGACCTTCAAACATGGAAAATCAGCCCAACGTCCTGCCGATCATTATTGAGACATCTGTATTCACTTCACACTGACCCAGGCACTAATCAGCCAGGAAGTGCAACAAGCACTGGCAGCAAGTATACAAAGATAAAGTACCAAATGGTATGAATATTAAAATCATAAATACAATAAAACAAGATAATGAGTGTCCTCAATTATAATATAGCTAAAGCCCAATTAAAACATAATCACAGACTTATTATTCAGAGTTTTTTTAGAGATCGTATTTAGCTGATTTGTTACACTCGTTTCCCTTTAAAAGATTTCATCATCACTCTCTTGCATATCCACTTTAAGAAGACTCATTTATCCATCTAATTGAATAATTAGGCTTTTTTGATTAATTGTTTTAAATAGTTTCATGTCATGGGTATCTTCTCACTGAAATGCTTTTATATTATCTTCTGTGCCTTGATGTTCCTGCTATAAATTACAAGTAATCACATCTCTTCACCTCTCCCTCTGGCACATCCAAGGAGGACTGGGTTTAGTTGGAGAGTTTCCTACTGGTTCTTCTCCCCATCCCTCACATTCTTTTCTGGTTCTCACAGCTGCAAGGAGTTCGGAGCTTCAACATACGTGATCCTTTTAAACAATGAAGCTATAAAGTAATGGTGGTCCTCTACCTTCTTATGTTCATTCCTGCCATTGCATGCAAGATTCACAGCTTCAAAGGTTTCCCCAGGGGTCCTAGCCCAGCAGAAAATCCTGATTATAAGTGACATTTGAGTGGATTTTTAGAATTAGTTTATTAACAATTATATCCAACCCAAGGCTCTTTATTAACAGTATCAAGACAGTCGCCCAGAACAGAACTCAATGCTGCTGTGTTATCTTGGCATGAAAGCAATTTCCCACATGGGAAATGATCTCAAAGATTATCTGAAGGTCAGCATTGGGGGGTGATTCCTTCTCAGACTGGAGAGTCTGAAATCATGGAAGCCAGTGCAGCGGGTAAGAGAAGGGCTTCCCTTTGTGACAGCCACCTTGCTTCTCCCTTAGGATCAGACATTTCCATTTGAGAAATTAGACAGGCTGGCCTGTCTGCCAGGGCTTGACTGTAGCATAGCTTCGACACACCTCATCCACTAATCCCACTTCTGCAAAAGAAGCTGAAGTGAAGCATTTCTGTTGCATTGAATACAAACTAGGTTGTCACTTGTCCCTAAAAGTGATTTAATTGACTCATAATCATCTATAATATTCTTCAAATATTGCTCTTTTACTAACAGACTGGTACATTTGTAATTGCTTCTAAAATATCAACAATTCACATGTGACAATTTTACAAATATGACACTAGTAGAGGCATTCCAGCTTCTCTTCTGGGCCAATAACTGAGAAGCCAAATAGTGTTGCAGTGAGGTAAGAACATGGTACAATGTCTGGTTTTTTTTTTTTTAATTTTTTATTATTCTAATTTGTTATACACGTTTGCAGAGTACATTTCATTTCATATTACATATAAAAAGCACAATTTTTTGAGTTGCTGTTTTAATATAAAGTATTTTTACAACAATTGTGTCTTCATACATGTATTTAGTGTAATCATGGATAACTCTGCCATTATTCCTCTCCCCTCCCCCCTCTTTGTTCTATTTAGAGCTCTTTCATTCCTCTCATTCCCTTTCTCTTGACTTTATAAGTTAGTATCTTCCTATCAAAGAGATCATTCAACCTTTGGTTTTTTGGGATTGGCTACCTTCACTTAGCATTAACTTATGTCCATCTCAGAAATGAAATGCAACCAGGTGAATGATTTTATCTATTTGGATTAAAACATTTAGTTTTGGATTAAAACTAAATGGAATTGGGCTATTAACACTCCAGGAGGAGGGGGGGGAGCTCTCTTTCCCAATGTTTTATCAGTAATCATGCCATCGGGGAACAAATGGGGGAGTAGCATGATTATTAAAAAAAAAAAAGCATCTGTGATTGCAGTGTTACAGTATACAATTATGGCTATTTCGTGTATTGATT
Source organism: Tamias sibiricus (assembly GCA_025594165.1). NCBI lineage: Eukaryota > Metazoa > Chordata > Mammalia > Rodentia > Sciuridae > Tamias > Tamias sibiricus. The sequence goes on along the minus strand of CM046666.1, from coordinate 84,563,866 downwards.
AACCTGTTTTTTTTTAAGATAATAACTATGTTACTATTTGATTTTTTAAGAAAGGAGCACATTTTCTTTTAAGGGCTTGTAATACTGAAGATTATGGATAAGTCAAGTATCAGGACAAGGTGATTACTTAACATCTGTGACCAAGTAAAAGGCTAAAGGAGAAAATCAACCAACATCTGCACTGTCAGTAAAATACTTGGGGGAAAAAAAACACAAGTGAAGTGTGATTAATCACCATGGATGTATGATTGAGTCAATTGACTGTTACTTTTTCATGATGATTAATCAGCTACAAAAATTATAATTGTCCCACTTCTAGTGGCTGCATGCTGTGCCCGATGACATCAGCTGGGGCTATAGATACTCAATGTGTGGTTTTCAAAAGAATATGCAAATATGACTGGGTAAGGAGGGGTGGGGCTTCAACTCCATTGTAAGAAACACCACGAATCCTTGCCCTTCTATTATGGTTGGAGTTTTCTTAGCAGCTTCCAGAGAGGGCAGTTCTTGTGCTATTATGACTATTTCATAACCTCATCACCACCACAAGGGAAAATTAGAGAAACCCATTTCTGCAAATTGGCCATTGTGATCTTGTTGAGGAGATGATCAGATCCTCAGTGATTTATTTTTTTCCTTCCCCACTGATTTCTTTTGTGATTAGTACAAAACAATGACATAAATATATGTTCAAGGAATGATACTGTCTAGCAGGGAGTGGCTGGGGACTTGGGCTTTCAGCATGTTGGCGCAGTTGACTTCTTTAGCACAGTTGTAGAACGAGACAAAAAAACTGGGTTTATAAATGTCCATCAGAATTTACCAAGCAACATCTATTTATTAGCCATGACTCTGCTGAAGTGCTGTCATCAGAATATGCTTGTTTGTGTGAAGATTTGTTTTAATTTCTACATTTCAAAATCCCTAGAACTTCAAGGTAGTGATGAGTATCTCAAAGTCATGATTAACCTGAAGATCTGACACCGTGACCTAATGGATGAATTGTCTCAAAGCAATTGAGTCTCATCAGGGTAGATCCAAACATACTACTAAACTCTGCAGCAAGGCAGCACAGGGTAAGAACCCCATCCTACATTTATTCACTATTTTAGATTTACTTTCGGAGTTGAAATCCAGACTCAAAATATGATGATTTCTTTTAAAAAAAATCCTCAGAGATAACATCTTTAAAGGAAAAAAAAAGTTCATCCTTTACATTCGTTAAAAGAAAAGAAAAAAGAAGAAGATTTTAGAATTTCTTCCCAGTTAGTTCTAAGCAGGCAATACCTTTCTGAGCCTTCAGCTGTACATAAAGTTCTCACTAATGATCTGTAATAAAGTGCTTCTTTTTGCACATCCAGCATTTTCCCTTTAAAGTTCAAGAAATAGCACAAATTTGCCAACACTATTCCCCTTTTAGCATGTTGACTTTACTTCTGAACTGAAGCACTAACACGACTGGAAAAAATACTTAAAGAGTAATTTTTCTGTGTGGGCCTCAGCATATCCATCTATTCCAATGTGATAAAATGTAGCTGTATAAACATGTATCACTCTCAATTTATTTAATTTTAGCTAGGAATTATTAACAGCTCTTATATACACATGTTCTCTAAACCCATAGAGGCCTTCAATTTTATTAATCTGAATCACTAAAGTCTCTCCAACTTCTTGTATTTAGATAAGAAAAAGAAACATGGGAGCTCCAGTCTCTTGAGCTTTCTCTAGGTACCTACTAATTGTTAATTATTAGAGACTAACTAAGTCACTGAAGTGAGTCATTTGGCTGGTGTCTCAAATGCTGTCATTTACTACTACACAAATCAGCCTGGTGATAGAGTGTCTTTAAATTAGGTTACAACCATGCAGTTATTGGACAGGGAGTAATTGATAAAACCATTAGTAACACTTGTAGAGATAACAGCTAGCAAAATCATGCAACCATAATTATTCCTAATGGATACATGCTATAAATTGTGGCAAGAAAAAAATCTTGCATTATCTTTCAATCAAATCTGACAGTCCTGGAAGATTACTGTAGACTAAATGCTTGTGTATGAGAAAGTGACCTATCAGATTCTCTTTGCTTTTTCTTATCCTTCTTTCCCATCAAATTATGGGTTTTTTCTTTTGTAATTTCTTTCTCTGATAGCTTTCACTTTAAGTAAAGTGCAGGTATTTTATTAGTTGTCTTTTTTTGTGAGTTAAAAAAATACTGTTTTTCAATCACATACAAGATATTGAAAGATGTTTCATAAAGTAGCACTGATTCAGTTACATTTTGAGCGAAAGAATTCCATGCCATGGTCTGTATTCAATATCAAAACTTATCATTTGGTAATATGTAATGTTTCTCTAAATGTTTATGTTACTATAAATGATAACTTAAAAGATTAGTGTTGTTATTCTTACTCTTCTTATTATTATTTTAGTATTAAGGATTGAACCCAGGGTTGTTAAACCACTGAGCTGCATTCCCAACCCTTTTAATATTTTATTTTGAGACAGGGTCCTGCTAAATTACTCAGAGTTTCCCTAAACTACTGAGGCTGGCTTTGAACTTGTGATCCTCCTGCCTCAGCCTCCTGAGTCACTGGGAATACAAGTGTGTGCCTCTGTGCTGGGCCAAAAGGTTAGTATTAGAATTCAAAAATACAATTGCTGATTTATTTTGACTCTTCACCATAAAGGAGAATACAGAGATAAAGCTCAGCCAGGAATAGTGTTACATAACTGTAATCCCAGGACTCAGAAAGCTGAGACAGGAGGGTTATGTGTTCAAGGCTGGTATAGACCACTTAGTGAGACCCCGTCTCAAAAATAAAAAGGGATAGAGATGTAGTTAACTGGTAGAGTACCCCTGGTTTTAATCCCAGTACTTCCAAACAAACAAACAAATAACAAAGAGATAATATCACTATGAAGAAAATGCAGAGATAAATTTAAACAAAGCTTTTCTATTCTACTCATACCCTCTGTGAGCTGACATTCACAAGGCACATAAACGTGGCCTTTAAATGTGGAGAACAGTAAGTGAAGAAAACATGCCTACATCTTTTATGAGTACAGAATTTTCTAAGTATAGATAAAAATTTCTTGTTTTTCATTTCTTTTGTTGACATGATTATTATCATAAATGTGACAAAACTTTTTCCAGTGACTTTGGTGTTTTGTGTTTCTTTGTTTTACTTTCAGTTTGAAGAAAATTCAATTAGTAAAGAATTAAAGAATTAGTAACTATTGGGTTGGGGCATGTAGCTTAGTGGTAGAGGGGTTTGCCTAGCATTAGCAAAGCCCTGGGTTCAATTCCCAGCACACACACACACACACACACCTCAATAAAACAACAAACAAACAAACAAACAAACAAAAAACTTACTTTAGGCAAGGGGTTCCCAGTAAGTATGATTTTTCCATTAAATCACAAAATTGTGGATATTGTTAAATGTAAAATAGACCCTTCAGAATTTTGTACATGATAAGTTTCTGATATGCATTTCTTTGAATCAGTTAGTATTAACATATTAACAAATAATACATGTGTAAAATTTTGTAAAGGTGAATAATAAATATATGGCTCCTTTATTTTCTCTTAGAACTCACTTTTGAGAAAAGACATTAGAGGGGAAACAGTAAATAAAATGTAAATTATGCACACACGTGTGCATGCACACAGATGCTGTTCAACTCACCCCTTTGTCTCCATTTCTCCTGTATTATTCTTGAGGAAGTACTAGGCTTGAATATAGCCACCATTTCAAATAGGAGTAACACTTGAGAAGCACCACAGAGGTGACCCTGTGTATGTACCATCAAAAAGAGGGGAACACTAAACAAAAATAAATTGTAGACCAATACTTCTCTTTAGTTTCATGAATTTAAGGAGAAATTGCCACTGAAAACAGTTTAAAAGAGCCCTAACAGCGGAAAGCAGCAATGTTAATAATACAGCACATAATCCGACAGAGATGAGAAAAGGAGTCAAACAATAAATCCATTTCATAAATTAAGGCTGCAAAATGAAGCATAATCAAGCAGAGGGGATATTGCTGCACTCATTGTCATGAAGTTCAGGTTTAAAACAACTCATATAGGACAATGTGAAAGAACAAAAAGGAAAAAGGGATTATAGATACTGGAGAAAGTTAAAGGATATCCTATGTATTTATATTCCTGTTTCTAGAGAATATAACACAGCAGGTAGAACAGAAAATGGGAAATGGGAAATCTGAATATCATATGAGACTTCAGAGAGAAAAGCACATATTTAGAGCAATCAACACTCAGATTTATTTTAGTAAGTGTGGCTGCAAAGGTAAGGGAAAAATCATTCTGTGGTAAAATGTCTGGAAATATTAAATAACCTGTAACAGGATTGACCAAAAGTGTCCATGGACACTTTAATTTTCAATGAATAAATGTTCCATGATACCAAAAGAAAAATTTTAAAAATTAATATGAGAATTTTATGGTTTGTCAAATTACGATATATGCATAAAAGCATGGAAAGATATTCCTTAACCTGCGAGAAACCAAGAGATAAGGAACCCAGAGGCCTTTTTGAAAAGAACTATTTAGTGATAATATCTAGCCACGAATCAAAATGCAGAACCTGAGAATGAGGAAACTGTGGTGTGCAATAACTATTGGAAATTATAGATGTGAGCTAAATGGAAGCCTTGACAGTTTAAAAATAATAATATACCTAACCCAAACTAGAAGATTGTCAAGAAGGGTAGATGGAAGAAAATAAAAGTCTATCCTCTTTCCCTCTCCCTTTTTACGATTCTGGCAATTGAACCCAGGGCTTTATGCACGGTAAGCAAGAGTCCTAGCACTGTGTTACACACAGAGGATGTAAGTATGAAGATATATACTTCGGAGGTAGTTGAAATCAGTGAAAATGGTTATATTAATTTTTGTTGTTCACTCAACACAAAGATGTTAACTTCATTTTATTTATACTCATCTAAGTATTAAGATATATTCAGTTCAAGAATAAAAACCTTTTATATATTCTCGAAAAGCTAGGGAAGTTAAGGTAGACCTAAAAAAATCATTAGACAACATAATAAACTAAAAACATCTGTTATAGTAAAATACAAATGATATGCATTTACTATAAAAAGACAGTTTTCCTGGATGACAAAATATAATTCAACTTTATGCATTATAAAAGACATTTAACTAACAGACGTGGTTTCAATAGTTGGAAAGTAAAAGATTAGAAAAAAGTAAAGCAGAAAAGGAAGAAGAAAGAGAAGAGATATGAAAGAAAGGAGAAAAAACAAGTTTCAACATCTAAAATGGTTTAAATAAATACAAAATGCATTATAAAAATCAAATTTGTAAGGTTGTGATATATCACAATAAAAAACAACTATAATGAAGATGTGTCAAATGAGAACATCAAAGCATATAGAGCAGAAATCACTAGAATTAAAAGGACCAGAAGAACATGACTTAGCCTCTAAAAAATCAAGTATATAAAAATTAAACTTGCCTGTTGAGATCTAAATAAAATGATTAGTGATAAAAGTAGTTATATACTTGAAATTATTTCTGATATGCAAATATTACTTAAATATTAGGTCACAGAAAAAACTACAATTTAATAAAATGTATAATTAGTGTTAACTATATTCTACGATCAAAATGTGGTAAATCTAGAAGTCGAAACTGAAATTGCATGCAAAAATTTCAATCACTTGGGATTTTTTTTAGACTGGGAATGAACCCAGTGGCACTTTACCACTGACCTACATCCCATTCCTATTTATTTATTTTTTTATTTTGAGATAGGGTCTTGCTAAGTTGTCTAGAGCCTTGCTAAGTTGCTGAGGCTCACCTGGTACTTTAGATCTTCCTGCCTTAGCTTTCAGAGTTGCTGAGATTACAGGCTTGTGTGAATGCCCAGCAGGAATTTACAAATATAAAGTCTCCTTAGAAAAAGAAGAGGAGAAGAACAAGGAGAAGAAGAAACCAAAAGCTAGAATAGAGACTATATATAAAAAGAAAGCTGTGTGAATCTATTGTATACCAGAACCTGAAAGGACTTGGAAAGTGGTTTCCAGAAGAAAATCTTGAGCATTAATATTCAGGAATCAGAGAAAGACAACAGAAAGAGAAGGAAGAATTTAATGAGATGAAAATGTTGGAATCATGGAACCTATTTTTTTTAAAAAATCTTACCCTCTGGAAAACAACTATAATTCATGAACAAATTCTCTGCACTTGAAAAATACAGAGGAAAAAATACACTAGAAGTAAGATTTGGATGTCATTACATATACAGAGGAAAGAAAGGCAATGCTTTGCTCAATTCTGTGCAAAATGTTTAATAACTTTATGACATTAATAAATTTCCAAAAAGTAAGTTGCCAAGAATTGTAGAATAATTCACATCTCTGATTGGGAAATAATACCCAGGTACCTTTCATCTCCAACTCATCATTGCTATAACTCATAAGCGATATGAGGGTAAAATAAAATGTATTTTAGATTGTCCTTCAGGCTCATGCAGAGTCACAGATTTAGAGACTGCTTTCTCTCTGGGAAGAGAACGAGTTCCTTTCATTATTATTATTATTTTTTAAAATAATCCTAGGAAAACGCCTCAAGACTTTTAGTGGAGAAAATTCTATCAGGCATTTCTCTTATTATTTACTCATGCAAATATTTTTGTGTTCTATGAATGTTTTTATAATAAAACTGTACAGTTAAAAATTAAAATAAAGACAAAAAATATCATACAAGGTAGTTTACAATTTCGCCTTCATTCACATTTGCAGATTAACTAGAACTTTTTCTTTATTTTTTTCCTTTTGAAAAGCCTGCTTAAGAGCTTGTTTTACAGATGCTTGAAACAATAATCATTTACTTCATAAATGGATAGGTAGTGCTAAATTCATCCTTTGAATATTAATTTATTTTTGTATTTCTATGTCTCTCTGACTTATGCCCGTTTTCCCCTTGAGTAAGCTCCTTTCTTTCTATAAACACATATTTCATTGTTTTCAAGGCAGTAAAATGTATCCTGGAAAATATTACTATAATTACTGGAAAAATTACTATAAGTTTTAACTGCTAATATAATTTTTTGTGTTATGTTTTTGTGTTTTATCACAACTATAACTTCAGTTTGAACATCCCTAATTCCAAAATACTTCAAAATCCAACATTTTGAGTGTTGACATGACACCAACAGTGGAAAATTCCACTTCTGACCTCATGTGATAGCTTGCCATGAAATGTAAGCATGCTAAAAATAGTGTATTTCCTAATGTAAAAGACACAACCAGTGAAACTCCACATCATGTACAACTGCAAGAATGGGATACTAACTAAAAAAAGTTATATTCCAGATTTGTATAATATGTCAAAATACACTCTACTGTCATGTATCTTTAAAAAGAACAAATAAAAAAACTAAAAAATAGTGCATAAATTTACAATATGTAATATTGGCAATATAGCTCTGTATGTATTGTATATATAAAACATAAGTGAATTTTATATTTAGACTTCAGTCTCATCCCCAAGATATCTATTTCATTATATATATGCAAATATTCTCAAATCCAAAAATGTTCAAAATCCTTACTTTGGTCCAAAACATTTTGGGTAAGGTATACTCAACAAGATGGCATAAAATTTATGAAATTTAACTTAAATATAACAAAACCATACTTGTAAACTTGTAAGTGTCCAGAGACAAGTGCCTTTTTGGTTTTCTGTCATGGTGCAATGCACAGGAATTTTTGTTTTTATACAGATTAAAAAATAAGATGAGAAAGGAATCATTGGTCAAATTCAAGCTCCAGTCCTATTTGTGTGTAATTAGGAAACCTAAGTCCTTGAGTGCAGGTGTACTCTGGTCATAGGTGCATTGAGGAAAGACAAACAGGTACACAGTCTTGAATAATAGAGAGGATATAAGCTAGTAGAAGTAAAAGGAAATGATAGAAAATAACTTTAAAAGTCTTACAAAGCACATATAATAAAATTCATGTAGATATTGTATTATGAGTTACAAAGTACAAGAGAATTGAGTGAAGTGGTGTTAACCATGGAAGTTTATGACAATAAAGTTTTAAATAGGTAAAGTATTTGGAAAAATTCTTTAGGAAGAAATATTGTGAATATCATGTGAAAATGTAATTATTTAGGTTTTGTTGACTCCTAAGTCAACAAATTCCTATAGATTCATATATATTACAAGATGCTTTACAAACCAGGCCAATTTATCCTCATATTACTTGTGTGATAAATCTCAGAGCAATAATCTTTTCCATTACAAAAATATCAAATATGCTTCCATAACATAGAAGTCCTAACATATTACCTTCTAACTGATCCTTTCAATGTACTTTCTATTAACTTGTTAATTCTCAGTATACCTCTTTGAGAAAGATGGAAGAGGGAATTAATATAACCCCAGTTTATTAGTCAGAGAGTGAATCAGAGAGAGGTGAAGTAGCTCATATTGGGTCACACAATTGGTTAGTAGCACAGGCAAAAATGAGCCATGTCAGAAGTCCCCAGCCATAGGCAGCTGTGGCTCCTTCAAAACATCAATCAGTGAACATATTATGTTTTTTTAATGACATGTTAATGGTTTTAAAAAAACCTCTCCTGGCTTAGAATATAAACTTGTATGTGAATATCACAAATTAAGTCAGTTAAATTAGTTCCAGTGAAACCCTTTGTCCTTTAAATGAAAAATTAACCAACTTGGTGCATAGATCAGAGCCAGACTAGCTTTAATACACTCAAATTCATATAAACCTCACACTTCCCTGGAGAAAGTTGAGTGTCTAAAGATTTAATTCAAGTTCCAAGGTCAAGCTAAATAGATCTGAATTTCTTCTTAAAATGAGAGTTTCATTCCAATAAGTATCTGACTTCAATTTACTGCTTCTTCTCATATTGGGATGGCATGGCCCAGGTCACCAAAGAAAGATCAAATCACACACTGCTGTAGAAGAATGTCCTAGAAAGGTTATTTTCCCAGTGGTCAGGTAGGGGGCAAATAAGCAATTAAGTGAGCAGTTCTCTTGAAGATGAAGCAGAGGTGACAACTTGTGGTCTGCTTTGCTTGGAGAAATGTGAGTAGGTATACCTTACTTAGATCTCAAAAGCTACTGTTAAACATGGATAGTTTAATTGTATTTTGTGGGTTTAAAAGTTTGTGGAAAAACATGACAAAATGAGTTATCATAAATCACATATATTAAAAATCGACACATTTTTGTACTGCTTTTTAAAAAATGCTATGTCAAAAAGATTGGAATTCTAAAGTGTGAATATATATAAGAAACTCATCTAATCCCTAAGTGATAACCATACTTCATTTTTGCCTGCATATTTTCTAACACCATTTTGTTTTTGTTATTGTTTTGTTTAAAATAATTGCACATTGTTTAGGAACATTCTAACAATGCAAATGGATAAAGTTCCTAACTTCATAATCATTTTATGTTTATAGATTTGGGGAGGTAAACGGTGAGTAGTTTCCCTCACTTCTCATTGACATTTAATTCTGAATATCAGAATTATTAAAGATACTGACAATGCTGAATGAATATGAATCTTTTATATAAATTTCTAGCAAAGTGCAGTTCTTTGGTGTACTAAAATATTTTTCAAAAATAGTGATGATAGTGTATGCTTTAGTGGAAAGAAAAAATATTCAAAAACTTCCACATATGAGGTAGAGCCATAATAAAGTCTCAAATTAGACTTTATTAATTGAAGGAAATATGAATCTCAATTAACAGCATAATTTTAATCAAGCTTTTAAAAGGAACGTTTAAAAGCATAACTTAAAAATAGCAAAGTCTTGATTTTCTTACTAAGAAAATCAGAACTTTAAAATACATTTTAGAGAGATATACAATCTCTAAAATGCAGGATGACTTTTCCATAGACCTTTGGAAAGTTATTTCAAAGACAAATATATCCAGATAATTAGAGCATATGTGTAAGAATATGAGGCCCTGACTGGATGGTGCTCTTTAGAGACCATGTTAAACTAAAGAAATTGTAGATGGGATATTTCTGCTCTTGAAAATGAGGCAAGGTTGAAGAAGTGAAGTTTGAGGACAGACTGGAACATTGAAAAGTGGGAAGTCTAGAAAAATATCACTGGAGTAGATTTAGTTTAAGTATTTAAATTTTAAATGGCATAGATAATATCAACATGAACTGCTATTTTCTTATTCTATGGCATAAGAAGACAGGACAGGAACACAGACGGCAATTTAAAGAGGACAAATTCAGAGCAGACACTAGTATCATTCATGCAGGGAATAATAAATGTGCAAGAAGAGACTTCACAAGAAAGAATATTATGGTGAAAGTCATGGGCTGCAGTGGAGCACAAAAGCATATGTTCTAAGAGGAAAAAGTCAGTAAACACTCTGAGTGTGCATATCATGCTTTTTCTATTTTCCATTCTTCCCAGTCCAGTGCCTGGCACCAAAAAGCAACTCACATTTCTTAGCTTGTTAACTCTTAGCATTCAGCACAGCCATAAGCTCATAGCATACTTAAATAAATGTTCAGCAAAGTCAACTCATTGGCAAAATTAAGAAACATTAATATAGTTAACTAATTTGCTTCACTAACTCAAATTGAAGTTTAAAACTAAAGTAGCTAGTGTGTGGTGGGCTGTTCAAGCTGCTCTAACAAAACAGGCTGAGTAACTTTTAAACAATAGAAACTTATTTCTCACAGTTTTGGAGGCTGGAAAGCCCAATATTAAGGTAGTGGAAAATGTTTCTGGTGAGAGTTATTTCTTGATTCATAGACGGCACATTTTTTCTGGTTCCTTCCATGGTGGAAGGGGCAAGAAAGCTATATGCAGCCTCTTTTATAAGGGTGATAATCTCATTCATGAGGAATCTACCTTCACAACTTGATCACCTCCCCAAAGGACCTACCTTCTAATACTATCCCTTTGGGGGTTAGGGTCTCAACACATCAATTTGTGGGGACATAAATATTCAGACCATAGCATCCAGTAAATTAAAATCAAAAGATTTCATCATTTGATGAAAACTCAATGTGGTGTTTTCTACTAGATCTTCAACAAGTTAAAGCAGTTTTATGGATCAAAATGTGTCATTATAAACAAGTTTTGGAATCTGCTGGCCACATCCTGTTCTTGGAGATTCACAATACTCATGAGCTTATTAAATGCTCTGGGGAATATTTCAGTAAAAATATAATTGCCTACAAATTGCATTTAACCAGTGTTTCTTGAATTCTTATCTATAAACTTTTTTCTTCACATCTCGTGAAGCTAGGAAATAGTTTAGAAAATGACAATCTAGAGCAACTAGTTCGTAATTGCCACAATGGGCATAGGGCAGGAGGCCCACTCAGTCAAGAATCTTAGATCACAAGATCTAGATCCAGAGATTTAGATCACAGAGGATCTAAATGAGCTTGGATGAACTCAAAAACTTCAGGCTTGCTAAATAACTGAAAGTCCCTCAGAAGTTTTCTAATCGACCTCATATTACCAGGAACTAGAAAGACCATCAATTTCAGTTCCAGAACGGATCTGGCGTCTTATGCTTTCAGCTCTTTTCCTTTGTTCCTGTCACCGGCAACTTTCATTTCACAGAAATCTTCTTAAACTATTTTTATGTTTCTAATCTGTCCTATTTTTTTTCTTCCATCCCTTCCCATGTTGACCCTCTGATTTTTTTCCTTTCCCAGCACCTGAGTTTTACTTCCATTTTTTTAACCTCAGTACCCCCCACCCCCATATCAATGCTAATTTACTTTCTCTACTCCTACATGGGATGAGTGATTTGCTACTGGAGCAAAAAATCCACCACACAGACTAAATTCATGATCAATTCAGCTAGCCCATCATGACCTTACCTCATTATTTCCTCTTCCTTTTCTCAGATTGGTCCCTTTCCCTCCTCATTCCATAGAGCCAGTTAACTCTTAGCTTTACCTTCAGCCTCTTTTGTATTATCGCCAGGGCCTTTTCCTCAGCCGAAAAACATGCCTAAATTCCTCTTATGCTAAAACATGTTCCCTTCATTCATTGTTCCCCACTAGTCCCTGGCTGAGCTTGATCTCATTTTCACCCAAGTTCCTTGAAAGTCTAGCTAGTACACATTGTTCCCATTTCTTCATTGCCCTCCTTCAGTCCTCTGCCATCTCAATTCCAATGAAACCATTCTCATTAAGTTACTAATAACCCCTGAAATCCAGAAGCAATAAACATTCTGAGGGTTTTATCTGAGCATAGTTTTCCCTTCATTTTTGACATGGTCAATTACTTATTCTATCTTGTCCTTCCCTGAGTCCTTCGCAAATTCCCTTTCTTTGCCTAACAATAATATTTTGATATCCCAGTTCACCACCTTTTCTTTCTTCCTTTCTTTCTTTCTTTTAATTTTGGACACCCTGCCCAAGGAGTCTTACTCGTTTTTACTGACTTCCCATTGTAAACTGCTTTCTCTCAAATTTGTTGCTCAGTTCAAGCCCTTTCATCTCTTGCCTGGATTAGTGAAACAGGATGCTTACTATTAATAGTGATATCTCTAGTCTTTTCCTCAGAAAAATCTGTCCTTCACTTAGTGACCAAAGTGATCTATTTAAATGCAAATCCAATTCCTCTTACTCATTTTACAGGGTACATGCAGAGGGGCAGGAATCTGGTCTTTTTTCTACTTTTCAAGCCTCTTTTTTCTCTACTCCCTACCACACTGAACTGCCTGCTTGTAATGCTCTACATACAACGTGAATTTATCTCTTCTCTTCTTGACTCACCATGCCCCTGGAATGTACTCAAAGATGACCCCTCCCTGTTCCCCACACTTGCTCGGAAAACTTTGGCTCATCCTTTAAACCTCAGCTGATGTGTTACTTATTCACAGAAACCTTTCCTAAACCTCTCAAGTCGACTTAGTTATCTTTCCATTGTAGACCCATTTACTATATATAGTTTGCTATATATAGTTTGCTTCAGTTACTACACTGTAATGTAATTATTTTCAGTTGGTGCTGTTGTTTCTTCCACTAGGTTGTGGATTCCTTAGGGTAAAGTGTCATATCTAATTCATTTTGTATCCCTAGTGCCTGGCACTCTGCCTGAAACAGAGCAGTTGCCAATAAACACTGATTGAAGGAAACAACCCTGCAAGAACAAATGACAGCTCATTTCACCTCCCCACTGCAACATGGAGCACTGCTGTATCTTCCTACAGATAATAAAATAAAAAATTTCTACATAATTAAGCATTCCTCACTTAAGATATTATAATTATCTTTAGCTGGTTGTGGTGGCACACACCTTTAATCCTAGGAGCTTGGGAGGCTGAAGCAGAAGGATCACAAGTTCAAAGCCAGCCTCAACAACTTATCAAGGCCCTGTCTCAAAATTTTAAGAAAGAGGGGGCACGGGCTGGGGATGTGGCTCAGTGGTTAAGTGCCCCTGGGTTCAATTCCTGATACCAAAAACAACACAACAAAACAAAGCAAAACAAACAAACAAAAAACTCAGATTTATCAGATTTGCCTATCATCTTGAATTTTATTTGAATCATATTTTAAATATAATTTGGAATCTTTTAAATGCAGAGATTATTCTAGTCCCCCTTCCCTCCTAAATAAAATATCTAATTTTTATTTCAAATTTGTATTTCTGGATTTTGAGTTACTTAAAGAGAAGAAAACCTTATACCAAACTGTATTTTAGAGTTCAAGGGAAACAGTCCAGTTTAGAATAGGTGATTTAGCTTCATATTCCTTGTGACTTTTCCAGTTTCATGCCATGTGCTCATTAGGATAATGAGGATTTTAGCAGTCTATGGAAAGAGCTTTGAGTTCCTCCCGTGAAGGGAATCATATACACATAAAGTACTCTTCAGAACAGCAAGTGCAATATTCTACAGTAACTTATGTCTTACTGTCATTATCTTTTAAAAAAAAGTGAGTGGATTTTTTCCCCTGGAATTATCTTCAAAGACTCCTTTGTAGTTGTATTAGTCAGGAAAAATTCAATGTCATAGCCTGAACTTTCCTTTTTCCCCACAAGTCCATATATGTTCCATTGTTCCACAAATAAAGAGAGGTGACTGGATGATAAGGGGATTTTTCAGTCATTTTCAATTAGCTGCAGAATGTTTCTTTACAGTAGCTTGGTTTCTGGTTAGCTGACCCACAGAACAATGACGACCACTTTACACTGCAGAGACAGTGCTGACAGGGGGATAATGAGAGAAACTGTCTCGGGGTTTCCCATTAACAAGTGTAACCAAAGCCCCCATTGGCCTTGCTAATGGGTAATAGCATATTACGCTATTGGTGAAGGCCTTTAGGAGATGGCGGACAAAGTTGCTTAATTAGTGGCATCTGAAGTGTTACCTCTACTGCTCTCCCGGATCTTCAGTTTCCCTACAGTTTCTAATTATTTTCCTTTGAATAAGAATACAGTACCAGATTTCCCAACTTGATTATGCTTTTCCCCCCTCATCTGAATGGGTAATCAAGCACTACTTATTTCAATCAAAATACACTCAAATAGAACCTAACCACAGACATATGAATACAAGCAGTTCTGGTATTGATATTGATTTTCCAGTAAATCATCTTAAGCCCAAATGATCAAAAATCAAGACAGGTCAACATCAAAGAAACAGGAATATTGGCATGAAAGCAAGCTCCGTTGATTGGTACAAATTAAAAGATCATTTATTAGTGATTATGCTGTATAATACTGCCAGTGCCAAATGAATGCAATTAAGATGAAACGGGCCCCTGCAGCTATAGGGGTTAATAAAGACTGGATTCCTAATGATTTTCCCATTAATTATGAAGATGTCCACAAAACAGTCTTAACAAAGTGGTGGCCACCTCAGACAAATCTTTGTAATCTGGATAAAACACCTTCTTTAATTGGCACATTACTCAGATAATGTAAAGATTTCAAGAGTTCCTAATCATTACCTGCTGGATGCAAGGTAGGTAGAAAATGGTTTAGATTTGATGTGAGGAACAAACATGGGAGAGCTCACATTTTGAAAAACTTGAAATAATTCTTATGAGAGTCTGATTAATGACATTGTTTCAAGCCCAGAAGACCAAATATAAAGAGCATCTTCCTATTTTACATAATTAAATTACTCCCCCATATACTCAGAGAGATCTTATCTTGGCTACAAATATGATTTTTGTAAGCTCAAAAGATGGAAAAAGGAAGAGAAAAAGAAAGCAAAAAACCATAAAAGGAATGAATTCATCAGCAATCTGAATTGAATGGAGAATACCACATTTCTTTTACGAATGATTAGTATCAAGACAAAATCAGGCCAAAGTCAGACATCCAGTTTGCACTTCAGATTATATTTAGAATTGAATATGTGGCATTCACCTTAACCTAATAACCTCCTGGTCCTATCCGTGGCCAGTTTAATTTCATCCCAGTGAAACCAGGACAAAGTTGCTTAATTAGAGGCATCTGAAATGTTATCTTACTTATATTATTTTAACAAAAGTACATATCTTTTCTTTTAATGACAAGTTGGCTAATTGACAAAAACAATATTTTTGTTTCTTATGAAAAATATTTTACAAGGTAAGTTGTAAATAGAGTGATTTTGCAAGTTGTATTTCTTCTTAGAAATAATCACATGAAGCAGCCAATGGACAATAGGGATAAAAAATGCAACTATTAAAAAAAGGCAAATGTGACAGTTGTCCTTGCTTGTGATGGGCCATGTAAGGAGCCTGAAAGTTTCTTTATTTCTTTTTATTTTTTTGGGGTGTGTGTGTGTGTGTGCGTGTGTGTGTGTGTGTGTGTGTGTGTGTGTGTGAGAGAGAGAGAGAGAGAGAGAGAGAGAGAGAATAAGAGAGAGATGAAGAAAATTGAAATTTTTATCCTTTTATATATGATATAACTATAAAATCTCAATAACAACAACATGTTGCAGAAAGCAGGGGTTTCTGATGAGGTTGTTTTTTGTGTGTGTGATGGTTAGCACACTGCAAGAAATTAACATGTAACTATAACACACATTGTTGTCGACATCACTTCTCTTCTCTCAGGGTACCCTTTTTTTGTGGCTTTTCCCTGGGGTTGCCTGCCTGATATATCTGTTGGGCACACATTTGACCCATTTTAGAGATGTGACCTGACGTATGTGTGCGTGACCCACCTGTGACCATCTCCTCCTCTGAGGCTCTCAGGCTCTCAGGCTTTGAGGGACAGCACAATGTAGATGTGTCTCAGAGCCAGACAGTTTGGATTCTGTCTTTAGTACTTACATATTTTTGATCTTGAGCAAGTAGCTTCACTTTTCTTAGCTTGTTTTCCTACCCATGAAATGAACAATGAATATACCCAACTTGTAGTTGTAACATAGTCTCAACAAAATAATATATAGTGAGTCTCCAACACAGTGCTTTCACAGAGCAAATATTCAATGCAAGGTGGGAATATTTTGTTCTTCTGCTTTAAAAAGTATTATGTAAAAATCATTTTAATGTTATTTTCATATTTATTTGCTTGGAAAATTAGAATAGAACTCTAGAGAGCCTCACAAAATCTTGGGTGGGCCTGGAATTAATCATATACTTAATTTTCAACTTAATTAGTTGTCAAAGTATGCTTCCCAAATTGTTTACTAAGGTTGCCTGTACATCTATTTGTGATATATAGATACATTTTGCTCCATGTTTTATGTATTGACTTACATAATAAAAATACAATAACTAGGAAGAAGGGAACATTGGGGGAGGGACTTTTTCTTGACACTAATATTTTTAAGGAAATTTCATTGTTAATTACTGTTCCCAACCTAGAATAATTACATTCTCTGTGTGTGAGTTTGTTCATGAATAATTATATTCTTTGCATGTGTGTGTTGTGCTTGTATATGTGTCTTGTAAGTCTGCTCAGTTGTGATATAAATTATATTTCTTAATAGTTGTGAAAAGAGCTTGAAAGCCAATGAACTAGAGTGTAAGCTTCTTACAGACAGGATAGGGTAGTTTTACTCTGCATAAAGCATCAAATATATTGTCAGGAGTAAGAACAGGAATAAAAATCACCAAAAAGGAGTTTGCCTCAAGCCAGAATTTATAAAAAACTAAGTATTTGTAGAGAAAGACTTTTCCCAGGAGATAGGAGACTCAGCCCCGGCCAGCACTTTTACTTCTCAGCTTTGATAAGCAGCAAAATTTCCAGCAATATTAAAATATAAATATCTCTATGAAGATTACTGCTCTGGAGGTCATTTTCTGATTTCCTTTAAAGTCATTCAGTTCACTCAAATGTATTCTTCTGAGTGTCATGACTGCCTTCCTATTGTGCTTCAAGGATAACCACAAGGGCTATGTAGCGAGTGTGGATTTTTTTTTTTTTTTTTTTTTGAGGAGAAACCATTTCATGTAATATAAAAAAAATTTAAAAAGTTATATGCTCTAAACCTCAGGCTTGAGAGGCAGGCAAGGCTGACTAGCTACTTCAATAGGAGAAACTTTTAGAATTATTATGGGGCTGGCTGAATTCTCTTTCCTTTCTCTTTTTTTTAAAATTTTTTTTTCATGGTTTGATTTTGTGCTTTTCCAGAGATGTGGTTTTCCAAATTTTATTTTTATTTTGCACATGTTGTTTCAGACTGGTGAAATGTTCATGAATAATGCTAGTTTATTTTCATAACTTTGTTTTATGAGAAGAAAGTTGCCCAGAGACATTTTCTCAGAATGGAGCAGATATGTTTGGTAGGTGAGGACAGACAGATGGTGTCAGGAGAATTTTTGTGTTATAGGGAAATATAATCAGGGCTGCATGTTACCAGATATCCACAGCCAGTCAGTCTCCTCTGGGAAAAGGTGCAATTTGCATGTTTCTTTCATCAAATTTTTCCAATGTCATAGTAATGCTTCAAAGGAAAATATGTGTTCTTTGCTTGTTTACTGTTATTTGAATATTTATGGTCCTTTTGTATAGCATTTGATTTTAGTTTATTAATAAATAAAACACCTAAAGATGGTCACTCATGATGTAGCTCTAAACTTCTGGGCCAATTATGGCAAAATCAGATCCATGATAATTTAGTAACTTACATAGTATACAGGCTAATTTGTACTCATCATATGCTGACAGTGAGAAATGCTGCTTTTCTAGATTCATAATAAGAACTCTATTTTCTTATATTTCTGGTAATGCATTTCATTGCATAATATGCACCATATACCTTTACCAGGCTTATGAAATTGTGTTACTTTTGAGATATTAGTGTTTTTGAATTTATAGGTAGATTTCTTATACAATCTTCAGGAAAGAAGAAGTGGTAATAAGGTTTCGTTGCTAATTTTCAGAGTCTCCTTCCAAGTTTTCTTGGTAGCATTTTATTTGTGAACACTCAAGTGCATTAAATCAATTTCCTTAACTATACCAAAAAATGAGACCTAAGAAATTTGGCTACTATGTTTGTATCTTCTTGGCTTTATCAAGGGCTTTTCAGGTGCAAGTTTCTCAGTTGGTGGAATCACATATGTCCAAACTCTGAGCAGTTTTTAACCAAATGCATGTAAAATTTGGAATCAATCTTACTCTGTTTACTGAGCTCAGCATTATACTCTATGCTTTTCAACCCCCAAAGGCAAATCTTTTCACATTTCACAAGTGCACTTTAAACACACACAAACACATGTGCACACATACACACTGCTCCAACAACTGTGGGCACCTGCTACCAAAGCTTAACTCTTTTTTCCCCTTTCACTCAATCAACCTGACTCCTTACCAAACCCATACCTTTGCTTTTCTACACTTCTTTCTTACATTCCATTACCCCCAACTCCCTCCACAGTTCCCAGATAATTGTTCTGAAGATTTACAGCTTTTATTCAGTCAACTTATATTTATTAAGCTATAGTCTTTAAGCTCTACTTAATGACTCCCAGTAGGCAAAGCTCTGGGATATGACAATGAACAAGCTAGACATGTCACTGCCCTTAATTTGAGTTCCTGACAAGTAAATAAGCAACTGAAGTATAGTGAGACACACACTGTGACAGGCAGCAGTGGACACGGGAGAGCAAGCCTCACTAGGTTAAAAATGTTAGAAGACTCGATGAACTTGAAGTTGCCTCTTTCTGTGGCTATCTTCCTTGACTAAGATGCTCATGAACTGACTAGCCCCAAGAGGTCTTGACTCCTTGGTTCAGCTCCATACCCTCAGCAAGAACTATTGGACTCCAAATCACACTGGACTAGATCTATAACTCTATCTGATTCTGTTGCCACATCCAGTCTGTCTCATTGGGTCTCTCTCTCTCTCTTTTAAATATTTATTTATTTGCTTTAGTTGTACACAATGCATTTATTTTTACATGGTGCTGAGGATCGAACCTGGGCTGCGCACATGCTAGGCGAGCGCTCTACCACTGAGCCACAACCCCAGCCCCATCATTGGGTCTCTCTTGTCTCAGATCTCCTCTGTCTTCCTGGCCCTCTGAAGACCATGCTAGGATCTTCTAGTCACGCCAATTTCCTTCCCTTTTCCCTCTACAGTTATTCCTACTGCCCCAACCAACTTTACCAATTTGTCCATGAATGTTATTTCTTTTCTAACTCCACTTCTGGCCTCTTTGGGTTTTCATAAGGATGATGTTATTGAAAGGCTCTTTACTGTCCTATGCCTAGCTAGGTTTTGGGATTTTTTTGTTTGTTTGTTTTGTTTTTGTTTTTGTTTTTTTTTGTTTTTGTTTTTGGTACTGGGGATTGAACTCAGGGGCACTCAACCACTGGGCCACATCCCCAGCCCTTTTTTTGTATTTTACTAGAGACAGGGTCTCACTGAGTTGCTAAGTGCCTCACCATTGCTGAGGCTGACTTTGAACTCGTGATCCTCCTGCCTCAGCCTCCCAAGTACTGGGATTACAGGCATGCGCCACAGCACCCGGCTCTAGGTTCTTATTTAGGATTCCCAACTGTGTGACTTTATTTCTTTACCTTTCTGAGTCTCAGTTTCCTTATCTGAAAAATGAGGATTATAACAGTAGCTACCATATGAGATTATTTGGAGGATTTAAAGAGCTAATATAGATAGAAAACTTAGAGAAGCACCTGGCAAAGGTGGTAATTGCTCAGTATGCATTAGCTTCATTT
Source organism: Tamias sibiricus (assembly GCA_025594165.1). Lineage (NCBI taxonomy): Eukaryota > Metazoa > Chordata > Mammalia > Rodentia > Sciuridae > Tamias > Tamias sibiricus. The sequence continues at coordinate 84,543,720 of CM046666.1, read as the reverse complement.
TTATTATTTGTCATTGTTATTGTGAGAAAGATAAGTGATTTTCCAAGGCTACAAACTAGTAAATTAGAGGCCCAAGGTTTATACCCAGTTTTTTTCCATCCACTGAAAATGAATTAGTGAATCATGCATGCCACTCTGTCTTTCTCAAAGAGGAACAAGATTCTCCCGCCCCATTTTTGTCTTCAGATGTACATTGGATTAATTATACTGCTTAGATACAATATAGTCTTGCCATTTTATTGTAGTTTCATACATAGCCTAATTTTCTTAATTAATTTGGTTTTCATAATTTAATAATTACCTATGAACTCCCCCACTGAAATCAGAAGTTAGGACCTTGGCAATACATTCTAGCCAACTGTGTTTTCCAAAAGTGACCATAGTAACACCTCCAGTTCCATATACTCTTTGAAAATTGTTACCACCATTCTGCTTTCTGCTCCCCATCAAGTGGTATTTTTCTTCTTCCCTTCAACTTGGGTAGGACTTTGTGACTATGTTGATGTATAAATAGGTAATGTACAAATAGTACTGTTTGTATTCTGTAACTAGATCAGGAAAAATAATACAGCTTTTCTCTTTATCTCTCTTTCATGCTCATCATCCTCAAAGCATAGCTTCCAGGTTAAGAAATAGTCCAGAGTGGCCCACTTAGAGAGACCATGAAAAGATCCCCTTGGAGCGGAACTTCTGTCATCAGCTGGGAGGTTAATTTTAGACTAAAAGTGAATGAGTGAATGAAGCTTTTATGATTCTGTTCCTCTAATCTTTGACTTTTTTTTTTCTTTGACTCTCATAACGGAGACCCCAGGCATCGTGAGGGAAAGACAAACCATCACCATGCTACCTGGTCATAAATTCTTATGATCACAATAAATTGCTATTTTATACCTCTAAAATCTGGGAGAAGTGTCATGCAGCCATATAAGTGGAAGAGAAATCAGCATCTAGAAGTGGATTGCTACCAAGATAAAAATCTACAAAATTGACAGTGACAGGACTGGCAGTGGGTGGAAATTGGTAAGGTCTCAGAGACTACGGAAGGATTCCAGCAGGGTGCCATTCAGAAGCCAGAAGCCTTTTACAACTTAGTCTTAGAAGGAAGGCAGTGTCACTGCTGCCACATTCCAGTCATCAGGGTAGTCATAGTCTCAACCAGATTCATGGGGAAAGAAATAGTCACATCTTTATATTAATAATAATATTTTGAAGAGCCTGTGGGACAAGAAATATTGCTTTGGCCATTTTTGTAAAAATAGAATCTGCTCGTTCCATCATCTGACCACAAAATTTCCATCTCGACTATGCACAAAATACACTCCCCACTTCCCCAAGATCTTCCATGATGCCTGCAACTTCAGATAGAAACTTCAACATATGGAATCATCTGAAGACCCTTGTGCTCACAGACCTTGTGGTTGATACTGGTCAATAGGCAGGGCAGGTATTATAAAGCAGAGGCAAACCATCTTGCTATGCCATATCCAAGTTTTGGACCCCCAGAAACCATGAATAGGATAAATGTATGTGTTTTACTTAAGTTTATGGCAATTTGTTTCACACAGCCATTACAATTGAAAAACACATCTAGTCATATTATTCCCATCTTATCTTTTTGTCCCCATATAGTTACTCTCCTGAATCTCAAATTCATTACTCTCAATGTTTCTTGTAACATACTTGTATGCATATTTATTATTACCATGAAAGAGTACATCTTTTTTACTTTAGTTTTTCTTTCAGGGTTACATGCCACTTTGACTTATTTTATACTTAATACTATATTGCTAATATTCACCCATATTGATGCTTGTCATTGTAGAATGTTTGCTGTGATTATGAGATAATATTTTGTTTTTTGAATACACCACATTTATTTTTTCTTCCAGAAGTTGGAAGGGAATTCACCAAATTTTTGCTATTGTAACTAGAGCTGCTATGAAAGGTCTGGGATGTGTCTAGGAGTGAAATGGGTGGGGGGGCAGGTAATATAAATCTTCAACGTGAGGACATAAATATTCAGATTGGCTGCACTGACTTGATATTCCTCCATCAGTTAATAAGAGAATTTTGTGCATCCTGGGAAGGATTTGTGTGAAAAGAATAACTATAAATTCAAATTATCCTGACCATGATTAAAATGTTATTACTATCACATGAAGTGGACAATATTAGAGATCATTTGCCTAATTGTGTTGGTGTTTCCACATTTGCCATCATTGTAGACAGTTATTTAATTGCCTTAGCACATGTGTTCATGCACACAGAGTAACCTGCTTTGCAATTGTATGTCTTCATATTCCTCCTTCCCACCATCCTAGCTGATTATCCATGTGTTTTCTCCAATTCGTCTAGCTTCTGAAAGAGGAGGAAGTAATGGGAGGATTAAATTAGAATCTGCTACATTCCATCATCTGACCACAAAATTTCCAAATTCTCCAAAAATATCCAGTGGCCAAACCTCCACTGTAAAAGTTCAGACCTGACAAAGAAGTCACTGGCTGGCTACTAAAGGTTAAGCAGGAACTCTTTCACAATTCAACTGACTTGTGCTGTTTCAGAATTAACATAAAAAGTTTTCATTTACTTAAGGGGATCTTGCATCTAGCGCTATACACATGCTAGGTAGAAGTAGGAGGAATACTTGAGAAACAAGCAGCAGCCCATGAAAATAGGGATGGAGCTAGACGCACACAGAATGCTTGTCAGTGAGCTCTATTACAGCAAATCAGTGGAAAGGACAGTAAAGCCATCAATGGAGAATAGGAAATACTAAGGTGTCTATATATTATTTGGAATGACCTCAATAATGTAGCATAATTGCAGATGTAACCTTGAGGATTGAAAGGGGCGAATTAGGAAAGTATTGAAGATTTTTAAAAGTAGAAATTGGCCAATTAAAAATCCTGTATAATATCCTTCTGCTTCTTTAGTGAGCTATTGATCAGATGAAGAGAATTATAGAGAAAGACACCAAATATAGAGATCACTGTATCTATCCACTTATCCATGATAAAAGAAACAATTTCCCATGCATTGTCTCATATCCTTTATAAAGCACTTTCAAATGCTCTTTTTAATAAGAATTCATGTAACATAAAAGATCAATGAACCCCTAACATTTGTAAAGAAAGCATGTTTATAAACATGGAATTGGCCTCACAGAGAGCAACACGAACAAGGAATATATTGATCAGTCTATTTATTTTAACACCCATATAAGACATTTAATTGAATAATAATACACATCTGAGCATTCCACTTTTAAAGAATGACCAATCTTGATGTTTCATATGTCCACTTATTATGTCATTTTTACTTGGTTCACTGTCAATGGGTCTTTATGAAAGATGGCTTCTTTCAGCACCCTACAAATACTCTCTATATGCCCTAACTACTTAATGTAATTGTAAACTGAAATGATAGGAAATCACATTTGTAAATGAGATGAATAATGAAATAATAGTATCCCTCAATTCTATATCCTCACAGAGTCAGATATCTGAAAAATATGTAGACATACCTGAGGCCACTTTAAGATATCCTGGAAAGCTTTTTCTTGCCTCCTCAAGAGGACCTGGGAGTGATATGACCACCAAATGCACAATATAGAAGTAATTACATTTGATAATGGGCAGTGGGGGATTTGTTTTGGAATACTTTAAAATAAAAAACTGTTTGAAATGAAATGCATTAGATCAAACATGCCCTTCGGAGAATCCCCAGATATTTCTGTTAAGCTATTTCCCCCAGTGAGGGTACATGCTATGATGCACCTGTCAACATTTTCCAACAGCTAACAGGTTCTATTTTTAACTTTCTTATAGATACACACGTCTACGATCTTACCTCCTACTCAATGCTTTTGGTTACAACTTTCCACTTAAAAATATTACTGTTGATAAATTCTGCTAATCCTTATATTAATTCCTGACAAGTTTTACATTTGATGTAAATAGTCATGCTTTGTGAGGTAGTTGTTTGGAGGTAACATAGCAGTGATTCAGAGTTCACATTCTAGCACTAGATAGCACAGTGATTGAATTCTGTGCCTTTCATATTTTACCTTTGTTAACGTTGGGCCAGTCACTTAATTTTCTCCATGTGTAAGATGAGCACTAGCATTGCATTAAGAGTGGGCATGAGGTTTAGATAATGCAAGTAGAACATTTCACTTAGCAACAGCTCAATAAGTTGGGAATTATCATAATTACTTTAACATTAGGGCTACAGATAGAAATTTATGCAACAGATTGTTATATTGAAGTCACTTAAAGTGAGTTCAAGATAGTGAAAAGATAAACTCTCCAGCTGATTAAACTATGATTAACCCTAGAGGCAGACACTTCTGTATTGAAAGCATGAATGGGAAAATGCCACTGAGCGATGGAAGAAATTCTTTCTGCAATCCATTCTGGTGTCTGACTAAAGCTACAGAGATGTGTAGTTGACCATGTTTACACTCTTGGGAGAGTATCATAACTTATGGAACCCATAGTTTTGTAGCAAAGGACCTCAATAATTCAGACTGACCACAGAATTGCTGTCCCTAAAATATGTGGCTGAGGCATGAGGACCTTTTTAAAGAATGGCTTGGAACAATAGATTAGAAACCCTTTGTAGAACTTTGTGGTTAAGAGCTCAGATTTTGGAACCAGGTCAACTTAGATTTGCTTCCTTCTTCTGCCACACTGGCCATATGACCCTGAGCAAATGACTTAGCATTTCTGAATATCAGTATTGCATCAATATAATAAGTATAATAATATTTATCTAGAGTTGTATCAAGGATTGAATGGAATAGCAAAAAGAGATTATTTTGTAGAGTTTGAGCTTATTATGAATTCTCCATAACTTTTAGCGGTTGTTACTCAGCATTTATCATATTGACCTTGTTATGAGGAAACAGACATTTTTCAATTCATCAGTAGATACTGACTGAGGACCTACTGAGTGATAGGCATAGTGCTAATGTCATAAAGATGTCTATAAAAAAAAGATGTCTATAAAATTGCTCTCTGTCCCTAAGGATCCTATAGTGCTACAACATAGAATTCATACAAACCAAAAGAAAGGATATCTGAAGACAGTTGACAGATGGATAGCAGCTGCCAGGGGACTTGGTATCAGAGGGCATTTCTGGGAGTGGTGGGCATAAAGTGTGATAAGAAGGTGGCATGTTTACACACTAGATACTGAGCCAAAGCAACACAGATTGGGACATAATGAAAATACACACACACACACACACACACACAAAGATTCTGAAAATCTAATCCTGAACACAAGTTTTGGTTTCCCTTATCTAAAATTTTCATTAATTGGTGGAAAAAATATTCACAAGCCAATGCACAGGTTGACCATCTTGCTCTTTGACTTTAAAGTGAGTGTGGTGAATAATGAGATGCACAGTGTTGTATTAATTGCATCTTTATTGTGCCTTCAATATTATTCTCATGTTTCTAAACTTGTAAGAGAAAAAAAGGAAGTAAAAAAAGTAGGGAAAAAACAAGGAAATATTTTACAACATAGCAAGATAAATCTAAAGGTACCTTCTTATAATATTGATTAAAAAGCTAATGTGTATATATTTATGTTAGTAATGTATTTGATAATATGATTGATTGTTCAGAAATAATCTTACTTATTTAAAAAATACAATTGTTGGCTAAATTAAATCAGGTACTGGATCCCATGCCCAGCTGCATATACATAATAGCCCATGTAAAAAAATCACACAGCAATGGTGAAATAGGTACATTTTTCATTTTACATATGTAGAGGATGAAGCTCAGGGAAATTATGTGACTTGTTCAGTTTCAAGGAACAAGGAATAAAAGCTTTGGGATTTCAACTCAACTTGTGTGAGTCTGAAGCTTGTGTTCTCTGCATTACACGAACAGTGCTGTGCTGCTCATCAGGAAGGACGGTACCATGGCAAGGAAGAGCCGATGAGTACTTTTAGGCCTGGTGCTGGCACCTGAATCTGACCACCCAGATAAGTCAAGCCCTACATTAAAATGGATCCTAACTGGGCTGGAGTTATGGCTCAGTGGCAGAGCGCTTGCCTAGCACATGTGAGGCACTGGGTTTGATCCTCAGCACCACATAAAATAAATAAAGGTATTGTGTCTATCTACAACTAAAAAAAAAATTTTTTTTTAAATGAAGCCTTATTAAACAACTGTTTTTAAGTTCTTTATCTCAGTTAATTAGATTCAGCATCTCTCCATTATTTGAAGAGTAAAAAATGTTTTGCCTAATGAATGGAATTATGTCACAAAGACATACTCATAAATCAGAGTATGAGAAAAGAAAGCACTTAGGGCTTCAACAAAAAGAAAGTGAACAAATCATCTTATCTTTGTTTTTTTCTTCCAAATATTCTAATGTACAGTCAGAAATGTGGCAGGGAAAATCAAGCATTAAGCAAAATCATTTGCCTTGTAAATGAGTTCACTAATAATCCACAAGGTGGACAGTTGCTAGTTGCATCTGTGTTATTGTGTAAGAAAGTTACAGACAGTGTTTGCCTTCACTGAAGCCTTTTGTAATTAGTTGTGATTTCCAAATGGCACAATGTGACACAGAAATCCTACAAACCATTAGAATATTAATAGTTATAATTCGTATTTGAAAATCATCCACTAGTGGAAATAGTCAGCTTTAGAATTACTTAGTGTCTCTAAGATTATAATAAAGCCAAACCTCCCCCTCAACATCCATTGCTTGCTTGCTAATCCAATCAAGACATACACATTATCTGAGTAAGTTAATATCAACAAATCAGATTCTGGAAAATATTAAACAAGTGAGCAAGGTCACACAAAGGAAAGCAGAGTAACTTCAAAAATTCTGTAAGTAGAGCAGAATCCAAGTGTGTAAACACTGGGAATGCTTTCTTTTAATACTTTTCAGAATTGTGCTGAGGAGCATGTAATCTGTATTTTAAGTTGAGAAGAGGATAATACATCCAAACCTACATGTTGTATTAGTAAGAAACTATAGCAGAAATAATATGAGACAAAAGTAACAAAGAAATTGTAATAAGGACAAGAGGCTCTCGGGGAGAAAAGCCTCAAGCTGCTCTTAGCTGTGGTGAGTACGTGCTCTGAGCACAGTAGGGACACAATCAATGCCGCGACCAATGGACTCATGAATGTGGAGTGTCTTGAAATTAATGATAACTTTAACATGTCTGAGGCCTTGAACTTATCTTATAAATTGGTCCTTGGAAGGAATAAAAGAAGAAAAATATTGGGCAATCAGGAAGTAATGAAGATCTTGTAAAAATAGCTATCTACAAAAGCAGGCTAAGTGAGTCCTTGGAAAGTCGGCATATCTGCGAATCAGCAGGTCCAGATGATATACCTTCTATCTGTGGGATGAAAGAAACTGGCAAGCATGCTAACTGCATCATTTACAGTGATTTTTGAAAAACTGTGGGGATCTAGGGAACTACAAGAGATGAAAAGGAAAGAAAATACAATGCTCTACTTACATTTATGAAAAAGATGAAAGTGACCCCCCAGAAAACTCAATAATAATTAAAGTTAAGGAAATGAAGGGAAATCCTAATGGTCTACATAAAGACGACACTTAGAGAATATATTCACCTCTGATAGAAGCATTTTTAAGATTAAAATACAAAAAGAACTTGAATACAAAAGAGTTTGAAAAATATTTCAAAGTGAAATGTTTGTTTATTTATAATTGCTTAAGCAAAATTTTTTCTCGAACATGAACTATGGCTATCTAGGTGAGAAAAAATGATTGGAAGATTGTAAATAGTAATTATAAATATGGAGTTATCTTTTCAAAACTATTAAGGAAATGTGACAGTTTTAAAATGTCATTTTTACAAAGGTGGAATGACAGTGTATTCTGCCTTGTATGAAACCAACACTGCTGTGTGCTGGAAACACAGGAGCCAGGCAGCTTTCTCACTATTACACAAGAAGTGTCTAATTAGCACTGGGGCTTATGCATAGTAAGCATGTAATAATATTGACTATAATTACAGCTAGTTATTAATTTACAAAACAAGTTTTACCTGGTGGTGACTATTGTTTTTTTTTTTTTTTTTTTTTGACCTGATCATTGTCTTAATAGCTAGTTTCTGACAGAGATCAAAGGGAGCATTTTAAGTGTTGGAGGGGAGGTGGCAGGAAAAGACGAGACACTGTCCTGGCCCCTTTCTCCCACTGCAGAAGTGGTGATTCAACAGCTTAAGTCAGTCTTGTAACCTCTGTTCCCCCCAACATTTTAAGTTAATAATCTGGATAAATTTTACACTTGATGTGCACATTGAATGTATGTAGAGATTCCACCCCCCCCCCCACACACACACCACCGCTCGCAGATTTATATAAGGACAGGAGAATTCTAGCTTTAGTGTTTCATTCTATAGGACTTCCACGTTTTGTACCTTGGACTGTGTTGTTCCATGGATCTTCATTTCAGAAATATTCCCATCATTGAATGAAATTTCCTCTCAGTTGTTATATGTCCTTCCACTGTTTTGTGCAGTTGTGCCACAGAAGGTGTCCTGGACTGTAACATCCCATAATAAGTTAGTTTCATCATTGAGATAGTGTTCAGTATGATTTTCATTTGAGGGATGTATTTCATTTATATTTTACTAGTATAAACTTTAAATATTCTAAAATTAGATATTTTGGGAACAGAGATATCCTTAACTGTAGAAAATGACCATTTATACATTGAAATTCATAATACTTTGAGATAATTTAAAGCAGACAATATTAAATAATCATTGCTTTTGTGAAATATTTATTTTATAAATATTGGAATTTTTATGATCATAATTTTATTGGTCACAGACAGTATGGAACTTATGATTAGTGTCATGAAAACAAGAAGAGCTATCATTTTCTGAGAGCTCACTATATACTAGGTACTTTGTTAAGTGTTTAACATAGTACTTAAATTACAAGCAGCCTTGAAAGTTGATCTCATTATTATCAATTTATATATGACAGTGTTAAAGTTCTACATAATTTAGAAACCTGAGCTCCTAAACTCTGTGCTGCTAAAATTCTTCATGATATGCCAAGTCTCTCAGAATTAATATCCTAAAATCCATTGTGTCAAGGAGAAGGGGAGGAAGAGGCGTATGTTTTCTTATGAATCTGAAAGGAAAGAGCACAAATGAGTTCTTCACTTCAAAGAAACATAAAAATAAATGTAAACCTCCATACTTCAATTGAATGGAAGCATGAGGATCTGGAATTGAAATGGGGGGAAAATAAAAAGAAAAACCAACATTTCCAGTGTGCTAGGCTTGGGAGAGTATGTTAAATCTCTATCCACTCAGCCATGCAAGATGGACATGGCCCATTTCCCTGACACTAGAGGCCATAGAGTGTAAGATGTTTAGCAGATCAAACAGTAGTCTTGTTTCATTATATATTTTAGGAAGAAAAACTATTCACACAATATATGCATCAACTATAAGTTTCATACTGTATATAACTTTAAATCATGAAGAAAATGGTGACAGAACTGAGTAAAGAAAGTATGGTCTACATCTTGATAGATATGGACATTGAAGTTCAAGAATATAAATAAATCTTCAATCCCTTTTAATTTTAATTGTCCTTTTTATCACCCTATAATATTTAGGTCATCTCACTAATATGACCTCTGAAATTTTTAATGACTCCTCACTGGAGAGTTCAGTTTTTCGGTCTGTCATTGGAGACTTCTAGAGCTGATTCAGATTTCTTGACTTTGTCTTTCACTGCACACTGCTGAAGACAGAGGATTTTGCGTCATGTTGCTTGGATATGAAACCAGGTTTGACCCATGGCTGGCTGTGTGACTTTAGACAGTTATTCTGCCTTTCTGAATTCATCTGTAACACAATGCTAGCCAATATATACTAATTGTGCCAACCATTGTTTCATTATCATATTTAATTCTTACCAAAACCCCTATGAATTTTCTTCCTTTATCAAACCAAGTAAGAACTGGGGCTTGGAGCTGTTTTGTTTAATGGTTGAAGGCACACACATATTTAAGAGAGAGACTCATGATTTGAGCATAAGTCCTTGGTTTCAGAGTCTGAATTTTACTGATTTTTGTTTATCGATTGCAATAGCATAGGCATAAAAATGTCTCAAAGAAGCAGTTTTCCAGAAAACAGAACGCTCTGTGTTCCTCATTGCTATAACACTCTCTGGTCTCTGGGTTTGTGCATGTACAGTACATGTTACGGAAGAGACTGTTATTGGAAATATTTGGAAAAACCCCTCACTTCTTCCTATCATTTAGGAGGAATTATGCCCTCTTTTTATCAAGTGTGTTGTAAAGAGAGAAGAATTGTGTTTGGTACTTAACTGAAGTTCAATAAATACATGTTGATTAATTCACTGGATAATAAATTCATATTAGGTCATGTACAAAAGTATTACTCACAGATGGAGTCTGTCAGAGTACAAACCTTGTAAAGATTCTCAGGGCATTCAGTCTGCAGTGTCCAGCTCAGTCCAGAGTGACCTATATCAAAGACACTGTTACTCCCCTTCTTGCATACATCAAGAGACAAGGAAAAGACATATGGTAACAATCGTTATCTATTCTAGACTGTTCTAGGCTTTTACATTGGAGTTAAATGTGGTGCAAAGTTGCAAAGTCCATCAATAACCCTCTGTTTATTATCTAATTATGTTGCCTCTTTCATTGCCTGATGATTCATTTATCTTTAATGTTTTTCTTATATCTGTCTTTTAAAGCTAAAACAAATTATTTTAGAAGTATGCAAGTTTATACATAGTAGGTAGATGAATTATGAAATGCTTGTGAATACCTGCCTTGCTATTGAATCCTCAGGCTCCAAGCTCAGTCTACTGAGGACCATGGCTGCTATCTGGTGTCTTCATCCTCACTCAAAGCTCTTAGGAGTGACTATATATTTCTGAATATTCTGTACTTCTTGAATTTTAATATAACTCTCAGAACTCTAGTAAGAGGGCTGTCCATGCATCTTCTACCTTATCCTGCACATGCTTCTACCTCACCTCAATTGCTCCTGCTCATATTAGTGATACTTCACCCCATTCAAAACCTTCAATACCCAAGACACAAGATGCAAGGGTTCATTCATTTTGAAACAATTCCCTTGCCACCAGGGAATATAAGGTTAACTGCATTCACAAAAGTAAATTTTTTTTTTTTTTTTTTTTTTTTTGTGGTACCGGGGATTGAACTCAGGGGCACTCGACCACTGGGTCACATCCCCAGACCTTTTTTGTATTTTATTTAGAGACAGGGTCTCACTGAGTTGCTAAGTGCCTCGCCATTGCTGAGGCTGGCTTTGAACTCGCGATCCTCCTGCCTCAGCCTCCCAAAGTGCTGGGATTACAGGCGTGCGCCACCGCGCCCGGCTAAGTAAATTGTTTTGATCCAAAATTTGCAGAAAGACACCACACTATATCTGGATGAAACAAAGCATATATTTTCCAATTTCACTCTTTCCTGTTTCAAAATCAGCTCTACTTTAAAAAGTAAAAAACACTGTAAAAGTGTTTAATTTCTCTGTGCCTCAGTTTCTTAATTATTAAAATGCCCTAAAAATTCCTATCATAGGATAATGGTAAGGATTCATTTGAAATTATTCAAGTTATGTTATATTGCTAAATATGAGTTTTCACATTTTCTCCTTTTCTATATTAGCAGACACTCATCTTCTAAGACTCTCTTGTCTTCAGAATAAGGGTAAGTTTAGATAACACACTTCAAGTGTATCTAAAGGCACATATGCTAAATCTGAGGGCATTCTGACTGGGATGTGTCCCTGGTTTTGATGGTTCTGTTTATGTCTTTCTTGAAACTACATCCTTGGTGAAAAGGCCATTTTTATTAGAAAAGAAGATCATTCTTTAGTCAATGGTACATCGGAGGTTCCGACTTATTCTTGTATCAAACATTTAATATGTTGTAGGTTTAATCTTAGATGTGAAGGGTTTTTTTTTTTTTTTTAAAGACATTTCTTCATTTGGATATTGTTTTATTTGTTCATTCACTTATGTATTATTTATTTTATTTATTCATCCAATTATTATATTTTTTTCCTGAATGTCCTGGGAATATTGCAATGTTTTAGGTTCTGAAGTCATGCTGATATATTCAAAAGCTTTACATTTAAGTAGAAGAGACTGACAAAATTTTATAAATAAACAGGATAATTTTATACATAACTCTTAAGTTTTTTATATTTTAGAAAACCAAAATAAAAATTGAAAAATTATCAATGCAAACTCCTTTCAAAGAGCAGAGAACAAATCCCTCCCAGACCAAGTCTCTATCAAGGCTGGTAAATGAGCTGCATGCAGTTTTCCCTTTCCTATGGCTCAGAAAATGCAACAACTGTAGATCATTATCTTCAGGAAGACTCTCTTGGTAGCACCTAAATGATGATGGTTTTATCTGAACCTTCTTCTATGATCAATATAATTTATACTCAGATGAGTAAAATCATCTGGCCTAGTCCATCTCCATTCTAGAGTTGTTCTTCTGTGTCTGACAAGCATTTATAAAACTGCTATCATTGACAAGGCACAGAACTTCATGGTAACTGGAACTTAGAATTTCTAAGTTTTGAGGATGATAGATGATTACTGCAGGGTGTCCTTTAGTTATCCTTGATTTTTCACCCTTCAAGTACTTCTCTTATCCACACTCTCCTATGCATCAGGAAATGAATAAAAAGGAATGGGAAAATAGACTCACACTAATAATTAGATCTTATAATTACTGAGTACTGACCACATGCTAGGCCCAATAGTGTGTGTTTTATGCAATTATCTTAGGTAATGCTCATAAAATCTCAATAAAGTGATATTATTATCTCCACTTATATTTGAGGAATTTGAGGAAATTGAGTCACAGTAACGTGCCTGTGTGCATGCGGCCACCCAGACAATGTGTAGCTAGGGTCGGCACTCTCTCCTCTACCCTGGGCTAGGCACCTCCTGACTCTTTCCTTCTCTGGCATTTGGATGAAAAGAACTGTGGACTTAAAGGATGGCTTTGTGTATCTGCCCTAAAATTGTGTCACTGCAGGTAGCTTTAGCTATACGTGTAACCACACAGCTGTGAAGAGAAGTAGATTTTCAAAGAAGTAATGTTGCAAGTTTTTCTTATAAAGGTTTTCTTTAATGAATATGCCTTTTTGTCTCACTAGGCTGTCAATTTCTTTCTGATTTTTCTCTCTATGTTTACCTTAAAGAAGAAATTCTTTCATCTCCCCTGAATTGGCTTAGTAATTTAGAGGAAAAGCTGGCTGATAAATCATCTTTATAGAGAAAAATGAAGTTTCTCTTAATCCAAGGAAAAATTATGTAAAAATAACTATCTGCTGGCAAAAAAAAAGAAAAAAAGAAAAAACAAAAACAAAAAAACATTTTGAGAAGTTATCTGAAAAGAATTCCCAATGTAAATGTTAGGGTGTAAGGCAATTCTAATCTTTGAAGAGAGGCTATCGTCATCTGAAGGATTTTGTATTAGTAATGAAACCTAAGAAAATAGAGGTTAGCATTTTACATATAGCAATGTAATTGGGAAAATAAAGATAGGGAGGGGAGAAGTTAGGAGAAGAGAGAGAAAAAACAATTAATTCTTCAAATAAGAAAGAACCTTTAGCCAAATCATCAATAGTCATTTTAATCCTCATTTGTCATCCTTACTCCAATTACAAATTGCCATTGAAAAGTGCACCTCAGAAGTGCTTTCCCTGACCACATTATTTAAAATGGCACCTGCATCTTCTCTCTTACCTTTCTTATTTCACTAGCAATTATCAATTGCTATTTTGAAATATATTTAAATATTTCTCTCCTTATGTGTTTATTGTCAATTTTCCCTATTAGGATATCAGCTTTTGAAACAGAGATGGGTTTTATACACTGTTCAACCCACGACTCCTAAAAATGGGCCTGGTACAAATTAGACATGCTGCATTGAAACATAAGCATGTTCAAGTATTGGAATGTTTATTATGTGAACTCAGTGAATAAAACCGGGTAATTTAAGTTGTAGTCAAAGTTATTGTACACACCCATGATGTACACTAATTAAAAATCACTATTCCTTTCAAAAATCATCTAAGTGCCCGATTGTTTTATGTGACAGGATATCCATTAAATGCACACAGAAAGGGGCTCAGAAAATGCAGATAGTTAGATCATAGTTTAGAACCCCTAAAATAGGGAAAATAAGAACTACTGATGAGATGACATGAAAGGGCTAAAAGAACTAGGTTGCTTTAATAAAAGTTACTTTTATGGTCATCATGACACCAGGCTTTGTATTTCTTTGGGATGCCCAGGTTATAGTTACAAAGGGATGAAACTGGTGATTGATTTTCATGAAATTTTAAACTTGATTTTATGGTATATACCATATTCTTATTGCTGGAATTCCTATGCTGCATGAATCAAAACCATAAAAGATTGCCATGCCATCTGATATCAAACACAATGGCATGTCCACTTCCCATATGTGTCATGTGAAATATATTATAATAATATTCTTTTGTCTATACTCATCCTTGCTATGCATTAGTTATATGCTTCCTTGAATGCATTAGTTATATTGATGTGAATCCTCCAATTCATAATATTTTGGACTCTATTTATTGTTCTTATTATATCAGTGCAATTATGCAAATTAGTACAAGCTATAAATGTGGGGTTTAAAAGAAATGAGGCTAAGCCAAGAAGATATTGGTGCAAAAGCAAGAGCACATTAAAGGGAAAGGGAACCATAGTTCCTTCTTTTGACATAAAACAGGAAATCTAGAGAAGAGTGCTTTGCACAGGGTTCTCCCTGTATTCCCACGCCTGTAAGAATAAGCCATAAAGAAATTCTTTGAAGTTCAGAGTCCAAATGCAATAATGATAAATGAACAAAATGGCAGAGAAAATCAGGTGGACACAGCTTTGGGGTGCCTGAGAAAAGACTGTACCTCAGCTCTCCTAGGCCCCAGTGTATTACCGTTTCCAGCATACTATTCCTGTGAAGCACTCATGTTGCATGTCAAAATGATGTACAGAAAAGAGAGTTGGGCTTAGGCCAGCCAAGCTGGGGTGGATTTTCTACTCAGTGTTTCTAAGCCATGGGGCCTCATGCAGTGTTCATTTGTAACACTTGGATTATAATGTCTTCCTCACAGGGAGTCTTATGTAGGATAAAATATGAAAATGCTCAGTATGGACTTTAGCCACAACTGCTCCCCATAAATATCAGTGGACTCTGAAGGTACATCCAAAGTAATGGGGGTGTTAAAGGTGGAATACAAAGTAGTCAGACTATCCTTTGTGACAAATGGGAATCAGTTTAAAGTGATAGTTCCCACACTTGGGTCAATGTGTGCATCATTTTAGTGCCTGTGTCAAAAGTAACAACATTCTTTTCTTTAGTAGAGGCTGCACATAATGACCAAGAAGTATGGACTTTTAAGGCCAGGATTTTGAATGTATGCTTTTGGGTACTTCTCAATACCACCTAGCAGAGTGTTAGATATTTAATTATTATTGACTGAAACAAATTTAATTGATGAGGAAGAAATATGAAGACCCTGGTAAGCATCTTCATAAATTTTCTAATTTACAGAAGATTTCCAAGTCCATAGAATTCCAATCATCATAGGCTATGCTGTCTTGCAATAATAAATAACAGCCATGTCTTGGTAACTTGCAACCATTTCTCTATACTCCTTTTATGGGTCCATCACAGTTTGGTTGTGGCTTTGCTCCACATTGTCTTTGTTCTGGGAGCCAGAATGAGGTAGTATCCTTTTTCTGAAATATTGCCAGACTTGTAGCAGAGGCACTAAAGTATGGTGGAACTATAGAACAGTTTTTTAAAACTGTTTTGATGTGTCAAATGCTTTTCTGTGCATATTTCATTGACCAAAAGAAATCATGTGGCCATGCCAGATCTATAATTCTTTTGTTAGAAGAGACACTATCAGTTACTAAATCTAAATTTACAGGGAAGTATATTCCACCCCCAAGGGAAAGTAGCCCAATGTTTTGACCAATAATAAAGTGTAATACAGGGAGATCAGTAGACTAGAGCAAGTAGATCAGTGGGAGGAAAAGGGGAGGGATAAAAAGGTAATGGGAGATGAAATTGATCAAGGTATGTAATGTGCATGTACAAATATGGCACAATGAATCCCACTATTATGTATAATTATTGTGTACCTATAAAAATAAGTTAAAACAAATGGGGTATAATATAGTTAATAAAACAAAAATGCAAACAAAGCTGGAAAAAAATTAAAGTAAAAAAAATTTCCTAAACTACATTCCTGAACCATAAAGTTCAAATTAAATTAACATGTGAGAATATAATGCATTTTATATGTTTATATTTTTGAGGATTTATCATGACCCCATATTTATTTTTATTATTAACTCAATGGCTACTATTTTCTTATGCTATTCTTTCACTATGCCTCACATTACTAAAAGATATACTCTCCAGAGTTGTACTAAGAAAATCCATTTTACAGCTAGGTGCAGTGGTGCACGCTTGTAATCCCAGTGATTTAGGAGACTGAGGCAAGAGGATCATGAATTCAAAGCCAGCCTCAGCAAAAATGAGGCACTAAGCAACTCAGTGAGACCCTGTCTCTAAATAAAATACAAAATAGGGCCAGGAATGTGACTCAGTGGTTGAGTGCTCCTGAGTTCAATCCACAGTACCCCCTGAAAAAGAAAAAGAAAACCCATTTTACAAAACCAAATCCTACTGACACTAGTTGACCAGTGTGTTGTCTTGACTGGTAAAGAGAGAAGATGAAAACTTCCCCTAAAATATCACACACTGACAGTGTTGCCTACCATAGGTCAAGTCTTGATATCTCTTATCTCAACCTGGTGCCTCCTGGTCAACCATCCCATAATTGAGCAATTAGCTTAAAATGACATAATGAATCCCACTATTATGTAAATTTTAAGTAAATATTTTTTCATCATAAAAAATGAACAAGTCATCTTGTTTCTCATTCATGTCTCTCCTAAGAATGGTGTTCTGTATTCCATTTAGAATTGTCAGCTCCAATTTTTCAATAATAATTTTTGCACAGCCCCCCCACCCATGAACCAGGTAATAATGATGTCACTTGTTTGAGTCTATCCTGTTCAAGCATTGAAATTGTTATATTCTTCCCTCACCCTTTCTGTGTTGTTGCTCATTCAATTCTCATAAGGATGTACCATGGCCATGTTCTCCAAATTCAGAGTAACTGTTTCCTCAGGAAATTTCTTCACACTTTATTTTCCTGGTATATTCAGTTACAAATAATCAGAAGTTTTCAAATACAGAACATAGAGTTTGAGCTCTGAGCCTGGGGTTGAGAAACCTTTCATTTATCTTTATCTGCCTGGTATGAATTGTTGGTTAATTATTTTTCAACTAAGATCCTAATATTATAGGAAAATTGTATTTAAAGTTTTGCTTAATCTTTGCCTACATTTGATTTACATTTTCTTGGCTAAATTCCACACTCAGTGTGTCTCCTTCTCCTTTTCCTTTTCCTTTTCCTTCTTCCCCTCTTTCTTTCCCCTTTCTCAGCTTTCTCTTTCTCTTCTTTCACCCCTTCCTCCTTCTCCTTTTCCTCTTCCTTCTTTCATTGATAGAAGTTGCAGATTGAAAAGCTATTGTAGTTCAATATGGCTCTCTTTCTTGACATTTACATGCATCTCAACTTTATTTATTTCACTGCATAGTATCCAGCTGCCTAGCTGGAGAAATGAAGATCGCACATTCAGCAATTTATGCAATCCCAGCCACAAGACTATTTTACTGTCTGTTGAATAATTAGCAATGTGTGTGAAGATAGAATATACAGTAACTTGCCTGACTTTGGGCAAAAAAAGATTAGAATGACAAATAGTCAGACTCTAGGGTCAAATGCTTTGCCAGTAGTTGCATATGTTTATGCCAAAATACATAAAGAAATGTCACTTCAGCACATGAGTGATGACAAACACTCCAAGTGGGGCTGCAGTTCATCAATCATTTCAAATGCACAGATTGGGTTTACCTATATAAACAAAAGCAATAAAACTACTCAAAGCCTCACCTTAAACAATCCAAGCATGACATAAACACTGTTACTGCACAGTCAAGCCCCATTTTACTTGAGAAGCAGTCAGAAATGTCCCAACAAACTATGATTTATTAAGATTAATAAAGCACGTCTTTAATAAGAAAAAGTTCCACTAATATTTTGCATAAATATGAGAATCTCATTCAACATTGTAGTGCATCAGAAAGCATATGCAGCAGGGAGTATGATTAACGAACCTTAAAACTGTAGATTCACAGTCATTCTCAACAAGGTTTCAGGTTCAGAGTGGTGAGCATAAAGAAAGCTTGAAGCAAGAATCCACAACAGGTAAGTTGCTCTAGGCTCGATTTTAATGACTCATTAAAAATAAGGTGAATTAATAAAACTATTACACGTTTCCAAGCCATTTTTTTTTCTCCCCAGGATGCTTTTGAAACCTTGATCCTTTGAATGTCTGCTAATGTTTTGTAGGAATGAATACTGTATTATGGTCCCTCCTTGGTAAAGAAAAAGCCAAGAGGTTCAAGGCCACAGATCTTGAAGCAGAACTGAACTCAGAAGTTCATCCAAGGTTATATACAGTATCCCTTCTTTGAGACAGTGGAAAGCTCTCTGTTCAGGGTGTAATTGGAACATCAGAATCCTTGTGGCAATTTTTTTCTTTTATTTGGCCAATTTTGTAGATTGAGAGGGGCTTAAAGAATTCAGAATATATGTAAGCCATATCTTAAATGAACTGCACCACTTGTGATAAGTCATTTTGTTGTCTTGCTTCCTTAGAAGTAGAAACAGATTAAGTGGGCTTTGAGATACTTCCCTTAGGTGTGACATGATCTTAATATTCAAATAGAGAAGTTTATTGAAATGAACTTTCCAAATACTCCAAAATGACAGAAAAAGCAACTTATATCCTTAGAAATGACAAAAGAATGCTACTTTAAAATGACTATAGAATAATTGACTTGCCTAACTGGCCATTCTTAAATGCATATTCTGGAACATTTACATTCCTTGGAAACAACAGTGTATTAGCAATCAAAGGACTAGGCATAATGCTGGTTGCCCCAAATGCAATAACCAATGAAAATTTGCTGGATAAAGACAATATAAAAGCTCTGAGAAATTCAAAGATGAAAGAAACCCTTGCTGGCAAAGAACTGAGTCCAATAAGAACAACAACAACAACAACAACAACAACAGCAATTACTCTTTCCCTTTAGAAATTAAAATTGGAATTGCCATCTAGTAAAAGATCCTTGATTTATGGAAACCATAGTGTAAACTTTAGCTTTATTACTGTCCAGACTCAAGTCTTGGGAAACTCTTTCAGATGGAACTTAAATTACTGATTCTTTCTTTCCTAGTGCCAATAGATTTTAACTTAACTCTTCCCCCCAAATGTGTTTATATCAAATTAAAAGATCAAGAGGACTCTATTCTTTCTTAACAAATAAGAAAGCAAGTTGAGTGGGTACCTCTCTCTCTCTCTCTCTCTCTCTCTCTCTCTCTCTCTCTGTATCTCTCTCTCTCTCTCTCTCTCTCTCTCTCTCTCTCACACACACACACACACACACACACACAGAGAGAAAAATAACAAAACTGTCATATAGTAAGTATAGTAGGTATTAATGATCTTTTGAGTTGGGTTTCCCAACAGCAGAATCTAAGGTTCAGGTAGATTATGGTGGTGAGGGATCTCAAGAAACAGAATAGATAAAAAATTTTGCAGGGTTTATCAACCTCAGAAAGTTTGATAATAATCATTCATTAAGAGGCTGTACTATATACTCTAAGATGCAGCATTTTTGGCCTCTACCTACTGGATGTAAATAGCTTTCACCTCTAAGCTGTGACAACTAAAAATATCTCCTGACAGTGCTGTATATCCCCAGGGACTAAAGGCAGAGAACAAAATCACCTTTGGCTGAAAACCACTAGCATGGATGTCACTAGAAGAAGGAAAAGTCAACCCAAAAGTATGTTGTTAAGCTGGTCACAACTAAGACCTGTTTTGCTGGGATCTCTTTAAATGTATATGATTAAATTAATTATGCTTTGTTCATCAGAGGAATGGAAGAAAAATGGATTTATCTATCAGGTAACATCTTACACCTGCCATTTGTCAAGGGTCACCCTATGGGGTGTTGACACATTTTTGCATGTGTCAGAATAGCTTGGGATCCTATAAGTCATCAGGAAGATCTAGGTAAAAAAAAAAGTAAGGAAATGCTGCTGACACCATGGATTTCTAGTTATACCTATGTGATATTGGTTACCCCAGTCATGGTTGGAGTAGAAGATGAATAGAGGGATATATAATGGGGTAACCCAAAGACATAGTATGCTGCTGTTTAAGACATTGGAATTTCTCCCAGTATATGTCCTTAAAGATTAGTGAATATACATGGGTATATGTGTGTAACTGAGGATTTTTTTCTCTGTAGAAAACAAGAGTAACAATTACAGGGTCCCAGGAGAAACAAAAAGTATCCACAAGGTAGGGGTGTGCCAAAAATAGAGACACTGCATTAAAATTAATATTTAGCCTCATCAATGACTTTGGATTTGCCCTTTAATTTATGCATTTAAAATGTATTTAAACTATAATATCAGGTAAGAGAAACACATGGAAATTATGTCAAATTCTTACAGAGTAGTAAAATGTGAGATGCATAAAAATAAGACAAAAAGTATGAAATCCAATTAAAATTTCACAGGAAATTTGCTGCAAGAATATATTTGGCTAAAAAGCCTAATCACAATTTTTCAAATAGAATTTACATTTGTATTTGGATTTTATTTCTTTTTTAAAGAAGATGTTAGTTTATCGGGGGTGCATATTTAACTAAATATTATATATTTACACTGTCAAAAGATAAGAATATGTGCATATGTAGATATACACATATGTATGCATTTATACGCATGCTTAGAATTCCTTTCCACTTTTCATTTAGCTTATTAAAAATGAATACAAACAGATTCTGAGCTCCAGGACCCTCTAAGAGCTTATAGCCTGTAGCAGCTTTCAAGATAACAGCTTCTTCAACCAGAGGAGTTCTGACTTCTCGGTCAGGCTGTTTGAAGTTTCCAAGGCTTGGGGAGAGGGTGGTCTTTAAAAAAAAAGCCAATATTTCAAAGAGAAGACATACCTTTTTTCCCCCCTCTTTAGTGCCAAGATTTGAAAATGCTCTGAAGAGGGAAAAAATATTTTCCCTTTAAAATGTAGTGTTTCTCTGTAAAGACTCATCCCTCTGCCAGGCTGATTCCAGACTTGATCCCTGCTGAGGCCTCTGTATTCCCAAGCTCTGGGCCATGCCCTGCAAACAGCCACTCCAATTGGGTTCTTCCCATAGCAAACACCTAAAATCAATTGTGTTGAAATATTAGAATGCTTATTTTTCAGACATATATAATATATTAGAATGGCATCCATTAATTGGTTAAAGTAGGTTATTTATTCTTAAGCATTCATGAATTATTTCTTCTGTCTGAATTTGGTAATTCTTATATAAAAAGACAATGTAATTAGAATTTGGCAAACCCACATTACATTGTAATATAGCATTTTTATTTTCAAATTCCCACAGAAACTACTAAAGGCAATTATCCTTAAAGAGAAGGAAACCTGGTGTCTGAAAACTTGCCTGGCCTTAGGCAAGTTACCTAACCTCTTGGAGCTGAATTTTCTTATCTGTTAAATGAAGCCATCTCATAGGATTGTGGTAAATTAAATGATGAAATGTCTATAAAGTACAGGAAATGGAAAAAAGCATTAACCTATACCAATCCTTTTTTACATCATTTAGTCATGAATCATAATTACTCTAATATTGTTATAGTTTAGAGGTTTTCCCATCTCAAAATGTGTCTCTACAAAAAGCTCATTATGTAAGGCAATGCAAGCATTTTCAGGGATGAATGATTAGATTGTGAGAAGTGTAATCTGGGTGGTAACTCTAGATAGGTAGATTGTGGCTGAAGGAAGTAGGTCACTGGGGGTGTGACTTTGGGGTTTATATTTTGTCTTTGGTGAGCAGAACTCTTTCTATGCTTTGTGGTTACCATGTCTTGAGTTACTTCTTTCCATCACACACTTCAACCATGTCCTGCCTCACTCTGGACCCAGAGCTATGGACTCTGCCAAATATTGAATAAACTTCTGAAACTATGAGATAAAATAACCTTGAGCTAAAATAAACTTTTTTCCTTTTAGTTTGTCAGATATTTTGGTCACAGAGATGGTAAAGCTGACTAAAACAGAAATTGGTAACAAGAAATGGGGTTGTTGCTCTGACTAACCTGACCATGTGGTCCAGAAGCTTTTGGGGATTTGTGGGAGAAACTTTTAAAAGTCTAGAGATAAAAGCTGGAAAAGCTTCAGAATGTTGTGAGTGGAGCTTAATAGGCAATTCTGGTTCAGAATGCTGACAGGACTATGGATGGTAAATACTGGGCTTATGAGATATCAGAAGAGGAGGACTCTTGGAAATTGGACTAGAGGCCTTTCATGATATGTTCTGACAAAGAAGTTGTCTACATTTTGCCCACATCCTGAGGTTATGTTTGAGGCTGAACTTAAAGGTGAGGTACTAATTAATGTGGTGGAAGAAATTTCAAGGCAGAATAGAATTCAATATGTAGCATGGATATGGGTTTTAGAAAAGTTTACTGTGATCATTAGGAGCAAAGCAGAGAGATTTTAAAAACTTGCAGTTTGGCCAGAAAAGTGTGAGTAAAACTGGAGCTAAGGAAGTTGAGGTTGTTAAAGAAATTACAGCCACTAAAGAGATGCTAAGTACTTTGCACAAGGACAATAGGAAACATGGTTTGAGGGCATCTCAGGAATTGATAAGACCACACCCCATATCAGGCTCCACATTGTAAAAGTAAAAATTCCTTTGAGAAGAGGCAACAGGAGCATCCTGCTTGTACAGGGATGCCTAGGAAATTTTTGTTTGTTTGTTTTACCAAGCTCAGCTACGCAGGCACTCAGAGGCTGCTGCAGTTGGAGTACCAGGAAACTTGCCTACTGTTGAGTTTTTGCAGACTTTGGCAACAACAAGGTGGTGCTCATTCTATAGGAATGCAGGATGCTAGTATTACAGGGGTTCACTTCCATCAAGATTTAAAAGGAAAGCCTGGGAGACCAGGCAACAGATAGCAGGATCAGAGTTCCTGTGGGCTGCCCCTAAGAGAGTGATGCTTGAAGACATAAGAAGAAGACATAAGTAGTGAAGATACTCAGGTTTAAGAGATGCCAGCACTGTGGATGTCTGTCAAGGAAAATGGCAGGAATCAAGCAGAAACAAGCTAAGAGAGAAACCATGTGGTCTGCAACAGGCAAGGCCATAGGGCAGAGTTACACAACTCCTTTGGAGAAAGCAGCACTATGCTATGTGCACCAGATGCTGGATGTGAAGCTATCAGACTTATATGCCCAGCTGGATTTTGTTCTTGCTTTGATTCCCATCCCTTTTTTCTATGTCTCTATTTTATATTGTCCATATATAATGTGTTTTTGATCTTTACCCTCACAGCTTAGAGTTTGCCTTGAATCTCAGGTGAGATTTTTGACTTTTGGGCAAAGCTGGAACTATTAAGACTGTGAGAGCTCTTGGAAATGGACTAAATGTATTTTTCATTTTGAGATAGGTATGAGCTTTTGGAGGGCCAGAAGAAGTATGTTATTGTTTGGATATGAGGTGTCCACCAAAAGCTCATGTCTGAGACAATGCAAGAATTTTCAGAGGTAAAGTGATTATATAATAAGAGGCATGACCTAATCAGTGGATTAATCCACTCATGGATTAACTGGGCAGTAACTGTAGGTAGGTAGGATGTGGCTGGAGAGAGTAGGTTACTGGGAGTATGATTTTAAGATTTATATTTTGTCCCTGATGAGCAGAGTTCTCCCTGTGCTTTGTGGTTGCCATGTCTGAGTTGCTTCCTTCCATCACACCCTCACTCTGGACCCAAAGCTCTGGAGTCTGCCAACCATGGACCAAACCTCTAAAACTCTGAGCCAAAATAAACTTTTCCTCCTCTAAATTCTTGTCAGATCTTTCTGTAACAGCAACCAAAAGGCTGACTAAGACAAATTTGAAATCTTTGGCCTCATTTTATTTATTGATAAAACTGCAAGGAGCACCTATTTACTGGAAGAGTTAATGTGGTAAACAATATTGAAGAAAAGGTAAGATGTATATGAATGGCAGAGAACAAAAGAGACATTTCAGTTAGGAAGTAATGACGAAATGATAGAAATGCACATTGTATTTTTAGAAAACAAAGGACCAACCAATTTGTGTAGGCCAAGGTATCAAGTAAGAGACTTATTAAGAAGAGGAGCATAGGAAAACTTCAGTCTTGAGGAGCTTTAGGTACCAGAATTAGGAGTTTTACTCACTTCTTCAGGAAGAGAAATTCAATGGAAGGATTTTGAAAAGAAGGTTGAGACAGCAAAATTTTTAAGAAGACCAAGCACAAAACATTTAATTATTTTCTTGCCATTTCAATTAAAAACCTCACCAAGTAAATATGTGAATTTGTTAATTATTACTTATTCATACTTACAAATAAGTCCCTTAAAATTTAGTTTCAAATATGAGAAACTATCATCTCAACATATGAATTTGAGGGGAATATAATTCAATCTACTGTCATAGATAGGTCCAAATTTCACTTTGATAAATAGCTACCTGTACATCCTTGGGTTGATCATTTAACTTCCTTGGTTTCATAGTCCCCAAATGTATAGGGAGAAGGATGCAGGGATATTGTTGAGCTAAAATTTATAAAGACTAGTTCAGCTTTCAGATTTTCAGATTTTATCACTATAAATTTTAGTATAAAGCAGTTTCATAGATTCGTGCAGAGAGAGAGAGAGAGAGAGAGAGAGAGAGAGAGAGAGAGAGAGAAATCCTTGGTAGAGCCAATGGAAGTGTAACCACAAGTATTACAGGATTGCTTGCCAACAGCTGGAATGGGGTGGCAGCAGCAGCAAAACTGGGGTAGTAGGTTTCAAGTTGCGATACGATTGCTCATTTAGCTTAAAAATATCTGGATTTTTTTTGGCCAAAAGTCTATCTTTTCTTGAAAAACAAACACACATGTATTCCAGTCTGGCTTTGGGGGAGTTACTAAAGCATAATAGCATGTTCCAACCCAGGGTTCTGAGCCACTGTCATCATTCATCTTTCAGCATGTATCTTTATTGACAACTCTTTGCAACTATCATTATCAGTGTTTGATGTAATTCAGATAATTTTCTATCTTTTCTTGAACTACTTAACAAAAAATTTCAAAAGTCAAGAATAACAGGTACAGTAAGCTTTTCAGAGAAACAGGGATAAATCATGTTTAAGATTATTTAAAACTGGTGATCAAAGTGGTGATTTCTAGCTGATGAAGAAGCTTTGAGATTTAAGCTACTTGGGTCCAGTGAAAATTATGAGTGATTGCCATGACACCTTTCTGTATTCCATTGAATTTTATAGGATTAGAAACCCAAGGACATATTCAATAAAGCCTCTATTATCTGTTTTATTATAGCCACCAGGATTCACTACCAGCCCAGCAGATCCAAGATCACTGGCAGCCCCAAGGATGTAGGGAAAAGGCAAATCATAGAGACAATGGTAAAAAAAACTCAGCAGTGCAGAAGTAAGGATTACTGGATGGATTTTCTCCACCCAGCATCCTAACTAGTAAGTAATACCTTCTGCCTCTTTAAGGTAGCTATTTATTTGCCCTGATATGGACAGAGAACATTTGCTTTGGCTTAAAAAAAAAAAAAAAAAAAAAAAAAAAGAATGTGTGCTCTAATGGAAGAATCAAATTATATCAGAAAAGGAAGCACTTTAAGCTTTATTGCTGTAGATCACTCTGCCTCCAGCTGTGAAACTGATTGATGTTTAAAGCCCCTGAGGCACCAGCAGCTGTGATGGCTGATTCAAATGAGAAAAAAAAAAAAAAAGTATACAAGTGTGCATGTGGGTGTGAATACATGGGTGTGCAAACGTGTGTAGGTGGAGTAAGGGTCTATATGGGTAAAATCTATTTTTGTAATTTTCTGCTAAAGATTTTTTTATAAAATTCTTTAAAATAAGTAAATATTTACATAGATATTGAATAGATATTTAGATAGAAAATTGAAAAAGGTGTGTGTGTGTGTGTGTGTGTGTGTGTGTGTGTGTGTGTAGTGTGATTGTGTCATGAGAAAGAGAATCTATATGCTCAATTAGATGAATGTTTATGTCTATGACACCAAATGAAGGGCATGTGAATAATTAAAGGCCCCCAGATACAATATCAGTAGTAAGGTTTCTGGTCTTATTTAACATATACTAACCTGGATCAGGATAGGGAAAGATTTAATAAGTAGTTTCAATGTATAATCAAACTGAATTGGATTGGATTGAATTGAATTGAAGAGATGCTTAGACTAGAAGTATCCTTTTACTTTTGCATTCTTGATGCAATGGTTGGATCCAGAGATTTATTATATGAAGAACAAAACACTACTGGGAAGGACCCTTTTCCAATCCAATAATCCAAATATTTAAATTTACACATTTCCCCCCACCATTGCAGGTGAAAACACAAAGGTTCATGTAGAAAACTGTTTTGCATCTGAGATCTAGGTGGTACCTAATGGGAACATTAGGCATTGATTTACATTTACATAAAACATGCCAAACTTTCCTAATCTCTTAAGGGATCCACAGGTTTCCTCCATGGGTCTATCTACTCTTTTGTGCTTATCCAGAAGGCCAAAAATATACAAAAATTGTACTATTCTTTGTGCTGTTGAAGTAGATGGAAAAAAAGAGTTGGGGTTTATTTGTATGTAATAAATAAATCCTGAAATAGACAAATTCTGAAAGGGAAGTGATATAACTTATTATCTACAAAGTAAAATCCCTTTAAAAGTATGACTAAAGGTATCTTTAAAACATCTCTAAACAGGTTAGGATCACTGGTTAGAGCTCTTAGGATGAGTTTTTGTTCATAAGAGTATAATGGTGTTTTTAATTGGACCTCTTAGTACTCTTCAGTGAGCACTTTTCCCAGCAAAAACCCCCTCCTAATCCCATTATAAGCCTGCAGTTTTCCTTCCTGCTGTCTGCTGAAGGCTTTCTGCACATAGCCTTCGAAATTTTTCAGCTTACCTCTTTTTTTAAAAAAATAATTTCGTTCCTGCATGGTGAGTTAAATAGTTTAAATTGATTTCGGAGACCTATCAGCCTGGAAATTAATTTAAAAATTTATTAAGAACATTTCAAAGGAATGCTTGTGCTTACTTTTTCTCACCACAACTTTCATATTATTTCAAGCTCCCCTCCCACAGCTTGTAAACAGAGGCCTCAAAAGACAGCTAGAAGAGAAATGAGCTGTTTTTATCATAAAAATAATTGTAAAATTGTGTCTTTGTTGCATAGACAAATATTGTTATTACCTTCCTAGTGGCATAACTAAAATGGAGAAGAATATGACCATTATGCAAGATGTGTCTTTAATGATTATGTTTCTTTCGTGAGATGTTCTTTGTTCTTCCACTGTGTATATTAATATGGTTCTCTTGCATTTCAGGTGATAGTGCCCTGTTCTCTTTTTCCTACACTGGAATCAGAGCATTCATTCTCTATTCTTCCTTTGGGTCAGGTTATTATCTGCCATGGCATATGTCTCCTGATTCCTGATCTATGGCAGGGAAGAAATTCAACTGACTAAGCCCCAACAAAAGTGCCATCTCTGGAGTTTCCATATATATCAGGGCATGGGGATGAGTATCTATTTGCAGAGACAGCTACTTTCCTTGAGACTTTTCCTTGAGACTGCATTTGCTTAGAAAATGCACTGTTTTAAATATGATCTTATGTTATTTAGTCTTTCTGGGGGCTGCTTTGATCTGAATGTTTGTGTCCCCACAAAAACTTCATATATTGGAATCTAATCCCCAATGTGAGAGTATTAGGAGGTGTGGTCTTTGAGAGGTGATTAGGACATGAGGGTGAAGTTTTCCTGTGTGGGCTTAATGCCTTATAAAAGTGACCCAAGAGGAAGCTCTTTCCTCTTTCTTATGTAAGGTTACAATAAAAAAATGTCATCTATTGGCAAGTGGGCCTTCATAAGACACTGAATCTGGACTTCATAACTTCCAGAACTGTGAAAAATAAGTGTTTAGTATTTACAAGCCACCTGGTTTATTGTATTTTTGTTAAAGCAGCCCAAATGGTCTATGACAAGGTTTCTACCTACTTCAAGACTGTTAATCTTCCTTGGGGACTCTACCACCTATCATTCTGCACTTTAAAAACTATCCAATTCCAAATCATTCCTGAAAAGGAAATGCAATTAAACTTGCAGGTATTTAGGGACCTAGAATACAAGAAATGTGGCAATATTAGGAAAATAAACAACACAAAATGCCCTCATCGTAGAATGTGGAACTTCATACCACCTTCTGTTTTTATCCATCATTACGTTGTTTGCAAAAATTTTCACATACATTATTTCATCAGATCATTTGCTCCTTCCTTCAACAGATATCTGACTACTGACTAGATGGAAGGATCTCTGCTAACAACCAGGTGTGTACTAAAGGACATGGCATCAGTATATATAATCCAGGAATCATCCTTTAGGGTCATGGTGTTTGTATCATAGCAGAATAGACAAACACTGAATTCCTAATTATAAGGGAATTGTTTAATTTTAATTATTTTTTATGTTTTCAAGGTGGGAGAGCCAAACTTGCTTTGTTTCTGTGGACACAGAATTCTGATTTCTGTATGAAAGTGACATTGAACTAGGATCTTAGAGATGAGGAAGACTTTGTTAGTTGAAGGGCACATATTAACACTTCAGGCAGAAGATCACTTACTAAAACCACACAGAAGACAAGGGCCATGGAGAAAATGAAGAAGGTCAGTGGGCTGAAGACTCAAAAGAGTGGAGAAAGTAAGAGAAACCAGACCTCACAAAAACTCTTTTAGGGATGCCAACAGCTAAACTCCATGATGTCTTCACAAATGCAGGTGACAAATTTGACTGGATTTAACCAAAGTCTTTGCTCTTCCCCTTCCCTAATTCCTTTCTTCCTTGTCTATACACTCTTTGACCTGTCTAAACATCAGGTAGAATTCTGTGTTGTAAACAACAAAAATGTTCACTGACAATGGAAGGAGGATGGTTTACTGAGAAGAGATTGGGTCAAAAACAGAAAAGGAATGAAGGATGAGTTAAATATCTAGGACTCAGGTAGAGAAAGATTGAGAGCAATTCCAAGGAATTCAATAGGAGAATTCTGTTAGGCCATTCTATCCAACAGCCCAGTTTCAACCTTAGATTCTGAAAAAAATGTCTGATTGGTTTAGCTTGGATTTAAAAGAGAAGAGTGTCCTGGGATTTTGTCAGTGCCAAAAAAACTTACATGAAGTGGGGAAAGAGGCTATTCATTAAGACAGGAATGCTGGGTTCAATATGCATGGATTAGTTATCTAAAGCAGGTTGTAACCACCTTCTATACTTCCATTTTGCTTACAGCTAAACAGCCACTAGTGTTAATCAGTTTCTGTTTTCCAAAATGGCTGTAGGTAGAAATGTGCAGATCTATAACTATAACTCTTTTATGCCAGTTCAAGGGCTTTGTGTCTCTGATTTCAGGCTAAATAATAGTGAAACTTCCGAGAACCCCACTTTCCAAATTTCCAGAGGACATTTATGCAAAGGGACTCTATTCTGGGTAAGTGATGTTTGAGTTATTACTGTTCAACCAGACAAACAAGAGTTCCTTGTTTTTTAGTAATTTTAGTCAATCCTTGTTTTATTTTATGATAAATCATTCATTTTTATTCACATATTATTTTTTAAATGGTGGGTTAAAAAATGGCAGCCTACATGGTTGTGAGAACAATTGTGACTTTATAAAAGCAACTTCAATACCAGAAAAACTGGCAGTCTAAAGTTTTTAACATAACTTTCAAATTTGAGGAATATGTTGGGTTTCTCTGAAATTTTTTTAGATGACAGGTAAAATGTAAATAAGAAAATAAAAATCATCCATAATAAGTTAAACAGTATTAATTTGAAGATATCCTTTCCAATATTTTCCTTTGCATATTTATGAGTATTTTTTAAAGTGGAATAATATTGTACATAGTTTGTTTTGCTTTTTTTCATTTAACATTAGACAATGACCATTTCTTCAGGTCATTAATCTTCAACAGCATGTTCTTTCAAATGGCTACTTAGAATTCTATATTATGGAATATTCTATAATTTATTTAACTATGTCTTGACTGAAAACATTTAGTAAGGTTATAAATTTTATTATAAATATTGCTACAATGAACATTCTCAATACATGTATGCATGTGTTTGATTGTTTTGGTAGGCTAGATTCTTAGAAATTCAATATATAATTCAATGAGTAAGAAACACTTTAAGCAGAAAAAATTTACCACTTTACTCTCCCCAAAGCAATGAAACTATGCAGTCTTGGAACCAGCTTACTCCACCTCATAAAATTGATCATGGATAACTTGGGCAATGCAGAAATTCATAAGAAACACATGAAAATCCCCTGTAAACTTATTGGTCAGAGAACTGTGGCTAACATCTAATCCCTCCTAATATTTTTTTCTATACATCTATATAATAAACATACTGCAGGTGTGTACGGTATGTGCATGATTCTGCATAAAATGTAGCATTTCTTCATCTATAGTGCTCTTTCTAGTTTTGTTCACTGTTTTCACTTAAAAATAATCTTTAAGAAAATTTTCAAAAGAGTTGGTTATATTCCATCCTATGGTTCTTGTATGTTAAATGTTGAGGCTGGTTACTCCTGATGGGTATTATACATAGGGCATTGGTGAATACTTATATATAAATCTTAGCATATAGCTCTGATGAAGTCCTTGGCATTAATTTCCAGAAGTAGAACTGTTTGAGTATGAAGCATATGTATTACAGAGGTTTTTTTTTTATACATGTTGCCAAATTACCTTTTGGAAAGGTTTTAGCAATTTATAATTCCACTAGCAGTGTATTATAGCATCCATTTCTTTCTACCTTCCTTAGTATTGAGTATTATTAATATTTTCCCACCTTGGCTACTGAATATTCAGATGTAGTAGTTTGTTTTTTAAATTTACATGTCTTTGATGACTAGTGATTTTGACATGTTTATATTAATTGTCCATTTGCATTTTCCTTTTTGTGGTTTTACTGGTTTAGCTTCTTTGCACATTTTTTTTTTTTTTAGATTGAGTAGCTCATCTTTTACTTATGAGTTTACATGAGCTGTATAATGAAAACAAAAACACTATTTCCCAGGAAGAAGCAAAGCAGTATGTGTCTCAAAGAGTGATTCCAGGACTAGCAGCAGCAGTGCTTGAGAATTTTGATACCCCTCCCTTACTGCAGGAGTCATCCTAACAAGCCTTGCAGGCTTGCTAAGGCCAGCTGAAGGTTGAGAACTATCACATCAGAGAATCACAATCCCTTCCCTACTCAAGATGTAATTATTCTTTTCCTGAGAATGTCTGAAATAACCTGGTTTGCAGAAGGCACTATGAGGTTGCTGATATGTGACTGTGTTTGAGTTATAGAGGTGGCAGCTTCATTTGGGTCCTATTAAATCTCTTGTGTGTGTGTGTGTGTGTGTGTGTGTATTTTTTTTTTTTTTTTTTGAGACAGAGTTATCACTATGTTGCTCAGGCTGGTATTGAAATGGGCTCAAGCAATCCTCCTGCCTTGGCCTTCCAAGTAATTGAGAGTACAGTTGTTCACCACTACACTCAGCTCTAATAGTATTATTTACCAAAGATTATTTCCAAAATATTTAAAAATAAGTACTAGCCTGGGACCTTATCAATCAGCATGTGTTTCTTCATTGGTCAGGGTTCTTTACCATCCCCTGCTACATGGGTTTTTAACACTTCAGTTGTCTGAAGAAGAACCAAGAAAAAAGAAGTCCTTGAAGAAGGGCTGGATGGCTGGGATTGCAGGAAGGATGCTTGCAGGGGTTTGGGACAGCATTTATTTACCAATCTGTATGGAAATAACATGAATAGATGTACCTGTGCAAGTATGACTGAGACATCTGCTCTATTTTGCAGTATTCTTAGGGTAATTAATTGTAAGCTCTGTGATATTAGAAATTATGTCTCTCCATCTTTTTACAACCTGTGGTATTAGGTTTTATTTATTTCACAGAATAAATATTTGTTGATATTGAATGAATACTGATTTTCAAATATGTCTCAATTTGAGGAGGGAGAGTGAAGATTTTGAGACTAAATGCTTAAATAGAAAACACAGAAAGAGGGGTTATGTCCTTCAGGATTTCACATTGTCACTAGCATGACTTGTTTATTTGCTGGACTTCTATACACAGAACTTTCTAGTATGATACTTAATTGATGACTTGATGACTGTAAAGAAAGTTCTGCTGGGAACTGAATTTAGAAGGAATTCTTTGTATTAATTTCATCAAGAGAGTAGTTTACCCCAAGATACCAGCTTTAGCCACAGCACTCTCTGTGGGTGGATGAAAATGGAGGGAAAGTAGATGAAATCCTGGACACTATTTGGCCTTTGTGTTCATGTCCTTCTAATACTACCTACTAGGACAGGCACACCTCTGTCTGATCACCAGTGATTGTGTCTTTGGGCAAATACTGAGAATATCATTAGCAACCATTACATATGTGAATTTAAAGGGTTTTTTGTTTGTTTGTTTGTTCATTCTTTTTTTAAACAAAATATACTTTAACATATATTTTGTGTAGGATAGTCCATAATGAATGTGCTTGAAAGATGTAACCATTGCTTGAAAGATGTAAACTTTCATAAATGTTTTTAAGTCCTCCAGGTCTATTTTTCCAAATCCAGCAAGTAAGAGTTACTGCACAATATATCATGTTGTTATGACAACTGATGATCTAGAACAAGTAAAACCCATGAGGATGAAGTACACCATTCAGCATAATGCACTTTATTCTGTTAAAAAGAAAAGTTATTTTTTCCTTTGCAAATGAGACAATATGATGGGGAAATTAAATTAAATGGTGATGTTATTCCCTGAGGGCAAAACAATTCCATTCAATAAATTAATTTTACATCAGTAACTCTTTCTTTTCTTGAAACTGACAGTAATAACCTGACAGCTTAAAGCTCTAATAAACTTCAAGATCAGTGTGACTACTCTACTTGTACAAAAGGAAAGTCAGGAGTATCACAGGTATGATAATCATTCTCTGTTCATCACAAAGAGGAGAAAATCCTCCAAATTCAATTTAACTAACTGCATTTACGTGATGAAACAGGGCACTTAAAATAGTTTTTGACAGGATGTGGTTGAGCATCCTAACATTCCTATTCTTTGGAAAGGTCTCTAAACCTCACTGACATTTTACATTAAGCTATTTTAAATAAATAACACTTGAAACCTATCAGAAAAATAATTTTATCATCCTAATGAAAAAATAATAAAAAAAAATGAGGCAAGGAGGAGGGACAGACACCTGTGATGGGGCCTCAGGCTTAAATAAAACCAGCTTTTTTTTTTTTTTTTTTTTTTCAACCTAGTGATTCAGGGATGTGTTAGAGCTTCTAAATTCTGAGCAACCAAGCTTATCTAGAAGCTACCATTTATAATGAATACTGGCAAGGGGGAACTCCAGGCTTTGTGTCTTCATTTCCCCATCTCCACCTCTGCTATCCTCAAATGAGCCAACAAGAACAAATATTAACCCCCAGGCATAGAAGAAGTCATCTCTTTTACTATTCTTCTCATAAAAACTTTATGTTTCTCTGAAAATATTTTACAACCATGACAGAAAATATTATCACTGATTCCGGTAGACTCACATTGGCCGAAGCCTGGGAATTCAGCCAGAACTGAAGAGCAAGTCCCCTTTGCATCCTCTCCAGGGTATGACTTCATCGCTAATACTTTTGTACCTCCACACCAACCCCTGGGTAACAAACCGGATGTATTGTGCCAAATATCACTGCACTTATCATTTTTCATTTTCTGATGATACTGATAAATGATTTGTGAATGTAACAAAAAAACATTAAATGGAATAAAAGAGTTGCTCAGTTTCTTTGCCGCATTGAGTGGTTCCAATTAGAGGCTGAAGGAGTCCTGCTGCTTTTTCATCATTCAAGTTTATGACATAGCACATATCCCAGAGGTCCCAGGGTCCTGAAGACTCAAAGAGAGATGTCACCTGTACATCCAAATAGATTACAGAGGTCTGTTAATCTGCAGAAACATGGGTCTCTCCAAAACAGGAGGCATGTGCTACCTGTTTTTGTAGAACATACAATTTAATTGCTAAGGCCCTGCAATTATTCACAAATCATTTTGAACAGTGAGCAATTAATCCCAAATCTTAGCTCGACAGCCTTTACTACAGCTAGAGAGTTATATTTTAAACTGTTTAAGGCAGCTAGCTGCACACATTTTTCAACTCAAGCTAACAGACTGCTCAAGCTTTTGTCATCTTTACCATCAATCAGTCTAACACAGAAAGCCATGTATTTGATGGAGTATTGAGGTATAACGTACAAAGAGGGGAACATTTCTGCTCCAAGGAGTCTCATTCCCTCATTCCCTCCCTCTAAAGAGAAGAGATTTAGGTGCCAGAGCTTCTGTGAATGGTTATGCTGGAAAAGGAGGAGGCATCCATTTGGGTTTCAATACTGAAATCACCAGTGCCACCAGATTAAAAAAAATGTATATATATATATATATATATATATACATACGTATATATATATATATATTCTTGATCTTTAATTTTCTTTGGGAACATTTGGTTATTTTGTTGCCTAAAAGTGTAAAGCCAGAATGAACCCTACATTTTCTGTGGGGCACGAATAACCAGTACCCACTACAGTCTTGCACTCAAAATGGATTAGCTCTTATCTCTAACTTGGTGGTTAACAAGATGCAAACAGGGCTGAAAAGGTCACACAGGTGATTTCAATTGGCACCTTAAGGCAATTTTTAGTCCTGCATAACTACTCTCAGAGGGCTTGTTTAATGGCCCTATTATAGGTATGATTCAGTAACAATATGATTGGCCTAATAACAATACCTCCACTGCTAGTTTTACATTTCATTTAATGTCAACACTAGGAAATGACCAATGACCACTGTTACGTAGAATGAATGAGAGGAAAAAATGCCTTTTTCAGCTGAAAAAAGAAATTCATCAAAACCCTCCAAAAATGCCTACTGTGGATGCCTAGTTAAATAGAAGTCCAGTTCAACTTCATGTTCATATCAGTTTTCTTAAAGTGCAGGGCTAGTTATATGTCATTCATTCATTTATTCACTAGTCAACAAATTCTTATTGAATATTTAATACGTGCCCAACATGATGCTGTGACTCTAGTGACAAAGAAGAGAATAAACAAGCTATCCTGAAGATTATAGTCATAGAGGTTGGCAAGGTTTTTCTGCAAAATACCAGAAAATACATATTTTTTAGTTTTGCTGCTATAGGAAAGTGGTCACAGACAATACATAAACAAATGGGTGAAGCTATGTTTCAACAAAACCTTACTATAAAAATAAGTGGGGAGCTAGATTTGGTCTGCAGCTATATTTTGGTGAAATGTAGCACTTAGTGGGGGAGGTAGACAAAAAGAAGGAAGATTAAGTGAAATATTTATTAATATTAAAAGAAGGGAATGCTGATAGAAGTGTGTGTGTGTGTGTGCGTGTGTGTGTGTCTGTTGGTTGGCTGAAAGTTTTGAGAGGTTGCAATAATGTGGTCAGAGATGTTTTTGCGTGAATGAATACCTAAAGAAAGTGGTTTAATCCTGCTGAAATTTGAAGTAATAAACTTCTAGGCAGAGAGAATGGCAGGTTCAAAGGCTCTGAGGACTTCTGTATGAGGCCTCAAGCCAAAAGCTATCCAGTGATCAAGGAAGACAGGCAGCAGTGACAGAAATCACAAAAAGTAAAGAGAGGGGCTGCAAATTTGGGATGTTGGGGCTTACCGGTAATTGTAAAGACTTTGCTTTTTTTTATCTGAAACCATATGAGGGATTTGAGTACAGGAATGGAATGATCTTCTTGGCTGATGTCCTGATGAAGAGATTGCAGGGGGGCCCAGGGCAGAAACTGGGAGACTAGGTACAAGACTTAGAGTGGTCATGCAGGCTGAAGTTAGTGGCACCCTGAACCAATATAGGAGCAGTGGAAGTGATGGGGAGCTATGGTTATGGTTTTAAAGGAGAGCCAGGATTTCTGGAGTATTTGTGAAATTTAAGAGAAAGAAAAGAATAAAAAATGACTCCAATGTTTTAACTTGCTCAACTGGAGGAATGGAATTGCCATTTATTGAAACAAGGACACCTGCAGGAACAGCAAAGTCTCACAGGATCATAATTTTGGAGGTAATAAGTTTGACATTTCTATTTTTTTATTTTTAGACATTGAAATGGAGATGTCATATAGGCATTTGGATACTGTATAAATGTAGAGCTGAAGGGAAAGTTCTAGGCTGGGATTCTAAATTAACAAACCTTCAGCATATGGACAATATTTCAGATGAAATGACTAACAAAATGAACATAGGAAATAAATACATGAGGACTGAGCCAAAGTTGATGAATTGGGAGATTAGAATAATCAACAAAGGAGTCCAAGTCACTTTACATTTAGGCTTTTTGGATATGGGTTTACATATTGTGAAACTACATGTAACAGCTAAATATAATGGAAAATATTTTGCATAAGTTTAAAGAAAAATATTTTGTTCTTTATTTAAATCTTCATACACATATCCTCTAGGACTGAAAGTACAAAATACAGGTAATTCTGGAGAGAAGTTTATAACTGTTTCTCTTTGAGGGCAGAAACTAGTGTCTTTCTATCTTTACACCCAGTGCTTGACACATACTCAACTTTTATATACATTTCTGCAACATGATAGACTTAAAGTTTGACAAAAGTATTCTAATCCAAGGATTGCTATTTGAGAAAGTATAGAACTGCAACTTTTTTTATATTATATTCAGGATTGTTCATCATTTCCTATCAAGTATTAGCAAATGTCATTCCCACATTGCCTGCACAGTACTACAGCTACCTGTTGAAAAGCATGTCGAACCATTGGAGTGTCCCTGGGCTCAGTCATCAGTCAAATAATTGAAAGT
Source organism: Tamias sibiricus (assembly GCA_025594165.1). Taxonomy (NCBI): domain Eukaryota; kingdom Metazoa; phylum Chordata; class Mammalia; order Rodentia; family Sciuridae; genus Tamias; species Tamias sibiricus. The sequence continues at coordinate 84,506,423 of CM046666.1, read as the reverse complement.
ATTTGAAACCGGAGACAGTGGCAGTGGCAAGGAGGCAAATGACACATTCTATTCTTGGTTCTGCAGCCTCCTCATGAGGTACTCTTGGCAAACCAGCCTCTGGGTGCACTTTTCTTATCTGTAAACTACATTTACTAACATTCTTTCATAACATTTTTTGATATTTTTTTTCCTAATTGAATTGATAAGTTGCTCTGGCTTGGGTTAAATTTTTCAATTTGTTCATATTCTGTGACAATGTTAGTTACATAATTCTTTAAATATGTCATAAATCCAGCATTTTTCCAAAATATTTCACATACTTATACATTCATTTACTTACATATATACTTATGTATTTCACATTCAATTCAAAGGGGCATGTGTTATTCTCCATTAAAAAAAGATGCAATGTCTTCTAGTCAGAATTTACATTTTCACTGCACAATAGCAAGAAAATGAAGCAAGGAAACTTTTCAAATAAAAGGGAAGTGGATGCAAATGATGGTCACTTAATAAGAGCTGCATTGACCGCTTCCATCTTCCTTTTTTCTCCATGCTCTTTTTTGTGGACTGCCAGATTGTCTCCTAGCTGGAGGTGACAGACAGCCCCAGTCCAGATTGCATCTACAGACAACCCATCTGGGAATTGTCTGTGTGAGTTTCAAAGATGTTCCCTGTGGCAAAAACCACTTTATAAGTCTCTTTTTAAACTTTAGGTTGTGTTTAAATGTGTCTTAATAGTTATGGTCTGGTGTGTGACTGGATGGACACTTCTGTTCACAGTGCCTGGATCTTTCTTTAGCTGTGTCCTTTGTACCTGGTGGTATAAATAGGTTAGGATTAACTACCCTTATAACACTTTGTGTTGGTCATTCCTCTTGTCCTATTCCTTCTGTGAAGTCTCTTATTTTTGAGGTTTGCTAACTGAGTATACCCAAGACAAGGAGAGTTGGGGTGGGGGGAGGAAACACTGGTTTTATTCATTTTAATTACTTGGTTCTTCCCATTCTTACCCCATGAGTAAAGCCATTTTTGAAATATTTTGTGAAACATTTAACATTTGCATAACATTATACATTTACATACATATTACATTACATATTATATATATTGCACATATATAACATTGCATTTTAAAGGTATGTTAAGATAGGCAAGAAAGGTTTGTAGATTTGATTCTCCACATTGAACCAGAATGAAAAGATAAATTCATCTTGGCCAAATGAAATGAAAATAAAACCACTGACTTGAATATTCAGGATGGTGGTAAGATGCAGCTGAGATCCTAGAGGTGGGATGGGGTTGGAAACAGAGAAGGGAAGAATAGGAAAGCAATGAGGCAGGTAGGAAATTCTGAAAGCCTATTCAGATTAAAAGAAAACTGAATGGAATCAATAAAGAAATATATTGACAAATTCTTTTGATGTCAAGAACATTTGACTATGAATATAACTGTCCTGCCCCTGTTCTTTGCTAATAATAGATTGGGTTTGTATTCCTGTTACATATGGTAGGATGTGATGAAACTATTGCATTTTTGAAAACCAAGACTCAAAATTATTGAATTTTGGACAATTGGAGTGTTAGTCATTCTCCCAATAAAGTATATTGCATAAATGAGTGAGTAGCATGCAATCATGTCACCTTTATTGTTAGTAGAATAGAATATGGAGGGAGAGAGAATTTAAGCCTTTATAACATTAGCAATATTCTCTAGTTGGGAAGAATGACATGAGGACAAATGTGATTAGTAGAGAACCTCTAGGGGATACAAACTTTAATAGTAGAATGATGTTTTGTTATGACAGTTTAATCAAAATAGCCCAATCATTTTTTATAGGAGGTATTGAATAGAAAAAGTTATGAAGAGAAATGAATATTTACTGAAGAATATCTAAAGAGCAATGGATTGTTTTCAGAGAATGAGAAGAGATTCAGGAACAAAGTGGTAGTACTGGTAGATGAATCCAGGCATCAAGAAAACTGCATTTGGGGAGAGCAATAGAATGTGATGTTAGATGATAAAGTGCAGGATTTGGGGATAGAGCAGGTGCCAAGGGAAGAATAACATGAACTGTGGATTGACTTCACCAGTTTAATGGTATAAGAACAGAATGTTTCAATGACTTAAAATGCAGGCAAGAGTTGGGAAATATAGAACATCCCAACTCTCTGTCCCACATTAGGACACACTTAAAAGAAGCAGTTCCTAGAAGACAGACTGTTGATTCCAGAATAGACCATTTATGCAGAAATCCCTAAGGAAGGACATTCCGATATCTTCATCCCAGGCAGAATGTAAAGTTAGACAAATTTCATAAGTTAATGCAGTTGAGAGTAGACAAATAAGCAAATGACAAAATGAGTTCTAATAGGAGCTCATGAAGAGGCAAGCTGAGCTAACCAAACTTAGAGAGCTTGAGGTGCACAGGTGTAAACTGCCTGTCGTGGCCAGCCACGGCGCCGCAGGAGGAAAACTCGGAGGCAGAGTAAAGCTATTACTACTTTTACTTCTACTTTCTTAGAGAGAGCTTAGAGAGAGAAAGAAAGATTTTTCTTCTTCTTAGAAAGAGCTTAGAGAGAAAGATTAGAGATAGCTTTTTCTTCTTCTTCTTCTTAGACTAGAGAGAAAGATAGAGCTTTTCTTCTTAGAGCTTAGAGAGAAAGAGAGAGAGCTTGAAAGAGAGAGATTTCTTCTTTAGAGAGAGAGAGAGCTTAGCTTTTAGAGCTTCTTTCTTCTTTGTTCTTTCTTCTTTCTTCCTTGGGAGCCTCGGCCTGACTCTGACCAGGAATTACTTCTTCTATCTGGTTTCTCTTCTGTAACCGCTCTGCCTACGTTCTGGCCGCTCTGATTCTTTTCTTCTTCTCCAACCCGAACTCTTCTTCCGACCGAGCGACTGCATGACTGACTGAATGAATTCATTCTTCTCCTGACTCCGACCGCTTTCACCTGGTTATATACCTTTAGCTTTGCGGGTGCCTCACGTGCATTTACAGGTGCGTCACATACATACTTATTATCAGGTGGAACTTATGGCTTCCAGCTGACTGCAATAGCCATCTCCCTAATTGGGGCTCCTTCACACAGGTAATATCCAGGGTTCTCTCCATTGTTACAATATGTTCTGGGAGAAGACAAAACTAAGATTTAAAATAACAAAACAAAACAAAAATAATCAAGATGCTATCTCAGTTTGGATTTCTTTCTTAATAAATAACCTAGAAATAAATAACTGTAGAAATGCTTTCTATTTCCCCCTCTTAAAAATGATTAGCATCAGGAACGTATGGCTTTTTCTTTTTGGGGGATGAAGAGCATAAGGACATCTCCTACCTTTTTCTCTTTTCTCCATAATGCATGGAGCACCATTCACCTTCCAATTCAGAGAGAAAGGAGGGTACATGCTGGTGAAGTTGGAAAGCCTAATATTGCCTGTTATCAGTGACAAGTTCTGCTTCCTCACATGTTGAAGTTTGAACATTAGAGAAGCATGCCTAGGAAACATATAAAGTGGGGTTTATTTAAAAAGGGGTAACATAGACTTCTCCTGGGAGGGAGAGGGGGCCATAGCTGGTATTCTGGTATCCCAAGAAGTGAGGCATTCTGCCCTTTTTATTTTTTTTAATTTAGTTTTTTTAATTTATAATAATTTTATATGTCCTAGGCGTCCTTTGTTCTCCTGCCCTCTTCCCCTCATCTCTCTCCTTCCTTCCTAGTGACTAGGCCCAGGACTGCACTGTGGGCTGGCCAAAAGGTGAGAAACAAGTGGGCTGAAGGAGGAAGGGCAGGATGGAGTAGCCCAGGACACATGAATTAACAACCTTATAGCTCCCTGTAGGGAGGGGCAATTCCTAGGACAGGTTACCTTAGCAACAGGTTGGAGCAGGGGCAGGTTCTTGATAAGGGTGGAGGAAAGGCTCTGAAGGAATTAACATTTCAATCCCTCAGGGGACAATCTCCAAGGGGACTCACTCAAAATTGGCCTCCTTGATCTGACCTGACTTGATTTACCTACCTATACTGACTGCCTATCTAAATTCTGGCTTTAAGCCTTGGAGGAATTTTTCTTCAATATAGGAGGAAAATTAGGAAAAGTGGAGGTAGCTAGAAAACTGGTGTGGACTTCGCGACTGGTCAAATAGAAAAGAGAAGTAAATGGTTCAAATCCACACCAGCATCCCAAGCTCTAAATTCTCCAACCTGGACTATAAAATTCCAACCATATTCTTTTCACAGGACTGGCAGGGACTCCAGGAAAATGTGCACATAATAATTAAAAAGAGGTACTCTGTGTTATTCTTCCATTGCTCACGGCAAATTGTGACAAATGTAGACACTTGAAACATCACACATTTATTATCTCACAGGCATAGCTTAGTTGGGTTCCCTGCTCAGGGTCTGAAGGTCACGGATCAAGGTTTTGGCTGGGCTGCATTCTCTTTTGGATTTCAAGATCTTCTTCCACCCTCTTTTGAATTGTTGGCAGACTTTGATTGCCAACATTTTCTCTCTTTTTTCCCCCCCTCCTGTGGCTGAAGGATTAAGGCCATCAACACCTGAAGGCCACTCATCTCCACAGACAGTTCTCAACATGGTTACTGGCGTCTTCAAAACCAGAAGGAAAGCATCTCTTTCTTAGGGAAGGGTCCTGATTAAGTTTGGCTTCCTCAGGACAATGTCCTTTGTTATTAATCAATATTAAATCAGTATTATAATCTTTAATTAAATCAGTACTAACTAATTTGGAAACTGTTTAATTGAGCTTTTCATTACTATAATCAAAATACCTGACAAGAATAACTTAGAGGGGGAAAAGTTTATTTGGGCCTCACAGTTTCAAAGGTCTCAGTAGGTAAAGAGCTAACTCCATTGCTTTGGGCCTAAGACAGGGCAACACATCATGGTGCAAGAGTCCAGTACAGGATAACTGCTCAGCTCTTGGTAGAGGCCAGGAAGAAGAGGGAAAGAGAAAAAGGCATCTTCCCCCTGGAAGATCAACCCTTCCAGGGCACACCCCCAGGAACTCACCTTTTATAGCCATGCCCTTCCTACTTACAGTTACCACCCAGTCAGTCTCTTCAAACTAGGATGGACTACTTAGGGTACAGGTCTCATAATCCAATCACTTCACTTCTGAATATTCCTACATTAACAGGAACACCCCATATCCAAACCATAACATAAAGATATTATATCCATAAAAGTCCCTTCACCCTTTCATAGGAATGACATCCCATCAGATTCACAAGTCCTACCCATAATCCACAGAAAGGAGCTATATTTAGCCTGTACAACAGAGGGCTGGAATTGAGGACCATCTTGGAAATATGCTTACCATAAAAGCATCAAGCATAGAAATAGGTGGATCTCAAATAATAATTATTCTTCAATTCTTCTGTAAGTTCTACCTGGATCCAGCTCCCTTTCAAGGTCAGAAGAATTATAAATAGTGTAGTCTGAGTACATAATGTGACTTTTCTGAAGATACTGTGTTGAGTCTGGAGTCTCCCACATGCTGTGGGATGAAGAGAGTTGGTGGACACTGTTGTTGTGCTGGGCTCCACTAGTGGGTGTGATTCAGTACTGGCATGGACTCAGTCCAACAGCTAATGTGTTGTTCCACTCCTATCATCCCGTTGGAGGGATTCTTCACCTTCCCCACACAGATCCTCCTTGCTAACATAACACATGTGGTGAGATAAATGTTGAGAAACCCTTTGTACAACCTCCTCTATTCCTCAGCCAACATGTTCCCAAGTGTGAAGAAGTGGGAGCTAAATGTGGGAGGCTTTGCTTGGGGATTTCTGTAGAGCCTAAGGATGGAAAAGGGTGGAATGGATTAGCATGCAAGTGTTCTTTCTTCATGTGTTTATAATTTCAAAGAGTACAGCATTCTCTGGGTCAAACTACATGACATAGTGAGTATGCTAGGAAGACTATTCCATCAGGAACCTTGACTTAAGAAACCCAATCCACCAATCCAGGAGCGTACATTTGGTAGCTTTGCTGATATTAAAGAAAACAGCAGAATCTGCACACCAGGTCGATGATTCTTCCTCAAACCTACACAGATGCCAAACTGCTCTGTGTCGGTGTTGAAACTAATTGTCCATTTTGACCACAGGAGAAATTTAGAGAATCATGAATTTGCAAAGAAACCTAATTGGCAGGAATCAAAAGTTAAAACCTAACACTCTCAAGGGGACTTTCCCTTTTCAATCTAGGAGAGCTAATGTTACTTTAATAAATCTACTGGGTATACTTGGGCAGGTCAGAAGGAGCAGGAGATCATATAAAGATCCATCTAGACAAAGCAACTCAGAAATAAGCCGTTTGTTTTATAACCACTGTCTTGATATTTAGAGGGGACTTTACTGCCAATTGACCTGTATTTTGAGGTTAGTGACCAAAGGACAGATTGGGAAGGCCTCACTCACTTAAACTGAAGAGTATACTTAGAGACCCACAGTCTGTGGCAGCTTGGCAAACCATTGTAACACTGGGTACCAGAATAAACACGGTGACTCCTAAGAAAGGTGTCCCAAGTTTCAGTCAGGTGTTAGGATATTGTGCAAGAGTTGGGCGTGAATCAATAACATTAAGGGATGGCCTTTAAACTTATCCCTGGATGTGTTAGTGTACTTGTTACAATCAGTGCCACTATATGATGCAGTCTCAAAGTCAAAGCCATACATTAAGAACATGCAATTCATCATGGAAAATGCTTAGAAAAGGGAGAAGATCCATGGCAATACTGGATAATGATGATAACATGCATGATTTAGAATTAGTTGCCATTATCCAATGAGAAGTAGAGGGCCCCATCTTCACCTTCACTGAGGAGACTGACAGAAAAAAATATGGAGATATAAAGGATGATGAGTAGCATCCAAGGTAAAGACTCAATGACACTCTGGTCTTGGGGAAGTGGGTTATTTCCTACTGCCTCTTCAGGAGTCAATTTCCACCCATAACCTGGACCATAACCTGGAAGTCACAGATCTAAATTCTTCAGGGCTTTGTCCCATCTTGTACAGGAGTATGGGTAGTATATTATGTTAAAATGTTTGACTACCAACTAACCAGGGAGAGTTCCCTGAAAAAATTTTGGGGAAAATCACCAATATGGAGCACTGATAGAACTGCTTCCCACTTAGTGTACAAAAAGGTGACACACCACATTGGAAGGACTTAAATATTGCCAATTGGCAGAGAATGTGGCAAGACAGGTAATGTTATTCCATTAGCTAATTCATTCTTTCTTGTCCTCACCTACAGCAGGAAGGGAATCTTTTAGCTGGACAATACTGCAAAGTTGCCAGGAAGGACCACTACTCAATGGTTATCATGTAGTTGCTCCACTGGAATAAAGGAAAAATTGTGATGGAGCAGCCATGCCAATGGACTGTGGCAGCTCTTACAAAAAAAGAAAAAAAATGGAAAAGAACTTAAACTTGAGTCATGTATAACTAAAAAGAACCAATAAAAAATGAGAGACACAAAGCAGAATTGACTGGAGCTCTGGAGGTAGAGGCAGGATAAAACAGATCCTAAAGAGTGGATGGAGGGTTAGAAAAAATGAGAAAGAACAAAACAATTGCCACCTTCACTTCTAAGGCAGATTCTTGAAAAAAATAAAATCATCATTGGTGACAGCAAAAAAGTAACTTTCATCATCCTCCCATTTCAAGCAACAGGTTAGTTAAGGTTCTTTGCATTGCTAGAACATTCGTATCCTTCAGAGATTGCAGGATGCTCATCTTAGCTATAAGCTTAGATTCCCAGCAACATTTTTTCCCCCTTCCAGTACTGAATATTGAACCCAGGACTCAGGACATGCTAGGCAAACACTCTATCACTGAGTTATATCTCCAGCCCTTTGGTTTTATTTTGAGACAGGGTCTTGTTAAGTTGCCCAGGCTGGCCTCGAACCATTATCCTCTTGCCTCAGGCTCCCAAGTAGCAGGGATTGCAGGCTTTGCCACTGTACATGGCTGCATTTTATCTTTTTGAGTAATAATATTATGTGGTTCAAATGAAGTAAACAGTGGCATCAGTCACCTGATTAGATAATAAGGATGAGGAGGGTGGTCTCCATCCTATACATGGATTCATTGTAGAGCAGGTGGCAATGACTTTAGATCATCACAAAGATTCAGACTGCAGCAAGAGGGCATATCCACAGGAATGTATGATTTTTTAAAAAATAAAGTATATATCTGTAGGTCAAATTTTTATAAATTAAATGGTATTTAAAATAGCCTGGGGCATTTTTCAATGCAGTGGAACTTTTGTAAAGCATTCAGTTTCCTTAGCCATTTTGAAAACTACACTTGGTCAGATGCTTTCCTAATGTTGACACCCTTCTCTGGGCTGAACAATTGCAGGGAAGCATGAATAAAGTTCCTATGATGACACTATGATTCTATTTCTCTACTCACAGGATACTAGGTCTGGGAGAAAGATACCTTAAATTATCTCAATTATTGGCAGTGTTACAAAATAACACCACAAATTTTGTCTCATTGATTTTCTTTTTAACCCATCAGATCATTTCTCTCCTTCAAATAAGGAAATTTTAATAATAGAATCCATGGAATGCAAATAACAATACACAACATGTAGAGGTACAGCATTGTCATCAAAAATCAGTTCAGAAGTCTCTGAATAAATGATATTTCATTCATTTATTTTAAATGCAGTATTCCATTTTGCTGATTTAGAACTGAATGCGGGCAGGAGGAGTACTTTAGATACATTTTTAAATTATTAATTTTCTAGTGAAAACAATCCCAGAGTTCTTATCAAAGGATTATTTTGTATAAACGTATATGTTATTAGTTCTTGTATTACATCTTCATCTATAATTTATAGCTACAATATTTCAGCTTTCTATGGGAAGCTAGAACATTTTTTCCCTGTGATTTATTGTCAGCATATCACCTACCACTTTATAATTAGTTCCTATCAATTATCTTTGTGCTTGTGTGTGTGTGTGAGAGAGAGAGAGGGGTAGAAAGAAAGAGAGAGTGGGGGGAGGGAAGGAGAGAAAATAAAATATAACATTTAACAGGTTATATTTTGATCAATTCTGATGCTTAGATATAGGGATGCCAAACTTCCTTGGGAACATAATACCCTACATTTGTGTATTACTCTACTGTTTTCAATATATATATATATATATATATATTGCATAATATATAACATAATATATATATATATATATATGCAGTATATATACACATACAGATACATGTGGCTAGGGGTAGAATCCATGTGCTCTACCACTGAGCCACACTCCCAGTCCCCAGATATATTGTTAAAATATGTTCAAATTATTTTATAGTCTTTCTCATATAAAATCACATTTTATAAAATTTTATAAAACTATAAATATTGACTTTTAAAATATTGAGAATAGTGGGGTTGTTCAAAATACATAAGCAAAGAGACAATATTATACATGCAGTACAGTGTGCAAAAACTTTGTACTACCTTTTGTGTACTGTCCTGCAATTTTGTTGTGTCTGAATTTCTTTGTTTTCAAAGTTCTATTGGTAAAGGAGGAGTCTATTAACCTCAATGGGGTTATTGTCAAAACAAACATACCTGATTTTGTAGGCCAATTGAGCGATTTCATAAGAATATGACAGAGAGTCTTGATTTGGTCATTCTCCAAAAGTGGTCAGAGGTCAAAGTTCACATTATGACTTATGGAAAGGCAGTAGTTCCAGCCAAGGAGGGTTCCACTTTATGTCTGCGAGGATTCACTACTCTGGCTTAGGAAAAGAATAAATCAACTTTTGTGGAACTATTGATGCAATGGGTAAGAAGACAAATGTAAAATAAAAACCTTTACAGATAAAAAGGAAATAAGATGCTGTCTATGAAAGGCTGTTTATTGACCAAAGTTTATAAGTAACAGTATTATTGGCTCAAAATAGTAAGACTGTTTTACACTTTAATATTAGATTTCAAGATTGGGATCCTCTTTAACTATTTTTTCCATATTTTTCTATTTATTTGAAATATCATAACATTAATGCTTTCTACACTGGTTCTAATGTATGGTTTAATTTCTTGTACAAAAGGCTGCTCTTAGATTTAAAAAAAAGAATATGACAGAGAAGACTAAGAGAGAACTGTGTCAATGTACGTTTTTTGGCATTGTCTGTAGGCTAAAGCTCTATAAACAGAATTTGAATACTGGGGTAATATATGAGAGCGTGTGGTGTGTGTAAGAGAGTGTGAGTGTGAGAGAGATACGGAAGAGTACAGATAAGTATATGTGTGCATGCACATGCATGTGTGCAAGGATAAGTGGCCATTAGGAGAATATGCTTATGTTAAGGAAATATTTGCTGAGAAAATTTGTTGATGCTATAAATGAATTTTGTGGATAGCATGACATCAATAAGGCCTATAATGCCCCTTTGGCAAGGGGCTTTAGAAATGTGAAAGTATCTATAAGAGCTGGTTCTTGATTTCAAGAAGCTTAATCTCATAAGGGGTGCCAAAAACATATAGATGTAACAAAGAGCAAAACCTAATATACAAACTGACTGTGTGTGTGTTGGGGGGGGTAGGGAGTTAGGTGTAGAGGGGAAGATGCTGTACTAATGATGACAAAAATTCCAAGAAGAGAAAAGTTAATGTGGGTTAGAAACAGGAAGCATATATTGCAGGGTGAGCATTTAGATTAGTTTAGCAAAGGTTTAGAATGTGGGGTGTGTGTGTGTGTGTGTGTGTGTGTGTGTACGCGCGCGCGCACGCACAATCATAGCGAGGAGAATGAACATTCTCTTCTAGGAAGAAAAAGAGTGCTCAAAGCACAACAAGGCCCTCATTAGCAAAGTAAGGTACTGAAAATCACCAGCTCTGCCAGGAATTCAGGATGCAAAACACACATTTCCCTTTTTGCCATCACTTATTTACAAAAATGATAAGTATATTCATGTTTAAAAGCATGGTTTTAAAATCCTAAATTCTCTAAACCCACACTCAATCCCAGTGGACTGACAGAGCTTGTCAGAAACCCTGCCTAGCTTCCTTTCCTTAAAAACAACAAAGAAACAGACCTAGGAATCCCCCAAACTTCAGCTCTGTCACATTAAAAAAAAAAAATAAGTACCTGTTTTATTTAGTTAAATATTAAATTAGTTATTTTCTTAAGTATAAGTAGATCCAATAATTACTATACTTTGAGAAATGAAAGGCTGGGAGGGCTCATAGTTGGAAACCTGTTATGTGAAATTAGACGTTAACTTAGCTACCTGGCAAGCCTTTCAGGCTCTGTTCATGTGAGTTGAGGTTTCTCCTGCTTAGTCTCCCACCCTGATCCCTTTGCCCTATGGCTACCTGTACTTTCAAGGCATCTTCCATACCTCTATCTGTTTCTACTTATCGCATGATTTGTGTGTCTGTCTTGTTCACTAAACTGTGAATTTATTTATTTTAAAATAAATTTATTTTTAAATAAATAAATTCACACCCAACATCCGGTGGGTCCCTGTGAAGCTTTGTGCCCATTGTAAAATAATTTGGAGTCCTTGGTCAGAAAGTGTACAGGATACTCTAGGTAAAAGTCATAAGAAACAATTTTGGTAGCTGTGGGATTTGAAGAAACAAATTTGACAGACTCCTGGACGTTAAGAGGTAAAAATAAGCCTTAGAAAGTATATATTTTATTCTTTCATTCAGTAAACATATCACATTGGTGGAAAGGGGAAAAGATGACAGCTTATACCAACAGAATGGAGGCTTTTACTCTTGGAATATCAAGTAGAACTGAATTAAATGTCACTTGAAATTTTGTCTTTGGGTAACTGTGGGTAGAGATAGAGACACAGAGAGAGACAGAGAGAGAGAGAGAGAGGGAGAGACCACTATCTAAAGTCATAAGTGAATCCTTTTGGAAACAAAGTGCCAGAGTGCTCATGCTCACAGCAAGAAGCAGGTTCTAAAAGTAAAGATCTGGGCTTTGAACCCTGCTGTGAAGGGCGACTCTTTCCAAATCAAAGGGTGAGAAGGGGCTGTAGAGCTGCTCTACAACTCTGGCACTGATCAAAGCCTTTATTTGCTTCTGCTCTTTCAAAGAGCAAGCTATGAATGGCAGATTAGTGCCCTAATCCTCATATCCTCAACTCATCCCCTTCCAAATTTAGACAACCAGGATTTTCTAACACCCCCAGAATACATAGCTGGACTACACCTGTGGTTTCCTTCAATACAATAAACTCTCACTTATCTGGTTGTCAATGGCTTATAATTGGCCATCAAATGAATACTTACTTGTGAATCTCAAGGGCAGAGCTCTCTAAAACATATCTCTTTTATTTGTTTAAGCAAAGCCTAATATGTTTAAACAATAGCAAAATAGAAACAAACAGGAATAGGGCAAAACAGAAAAATAACTCAATTTCACTGCTGATTGATTTAGCTCTGGGAAAAATGGCCATAATATGTCATACTTTGGGGCTTCCTTTTGACTCTATAGTTTCTTACATTAAGTTTTAAGCTCCTATCCCAGCCCCTTGCTTTCCCTGTGTTTTCTGCCTTAGGTACCCAAAGGCTGATTCCATTTGTCCTTACTCAGGCAGGTAACACTGGAGGAACACCAAGATGGCCCATGTGTCAGGAGCAGATCATGTATCACCTTGTAGGCCACAGTAAAGACTTTCACTTTTATTTTGAGAAAAATGAGTTGTCTTAGTAACAGGGTTGTAAGTTTGGGTGTGATATGATCTGATTTATGTTGGCCAAGGAACACTTTGGCTGCTATAATGAGAATAGTCAAGGAAGGCAAAGACAGACACAAAGAGACCCACTGGCATTCATCCAGATGGAGATTTCTGTGGCTGAAGCAGGTGGTGGTGGTGGAGGTGGTGAAATGTGGTTAGAGTCTAGATCTAATTTGAAGGTTGGACAAACAGAATTCACCAATGGATATGATCTGGGATGTAAGAGAATGGGACCTTGATGATGCTGGGAGGATGAAGTCATTGCCAGCGAAGACAGGGAAGAGTGAGGATACAGCTAATTCAAGATGTCAAGGATTCACACCAGCAACACTCCCAGGTAACAGGTGAAAAAAGAGAAAGCTTAATTTTTTTGGTCATAACTAGAAAAGCATATGAATGGGATTCTGCTCTGCCTACTGGCAATCAGAAGAGGTTTTTTAGCTTACAAGCATTTGGTTGGTCACAAGCATTAGGTTGGAAGAAGTTAGCTAACAGTTCTCCGATTTTAAAATAGATGGACTTAGGCAGTGGTTCTCAAACTTAAGTATGTCAGACTTATGGAAAAGATTTGTTAAAGCACTGATTGCTGGAACCCAGCCCCAGAATTTCAGATTCAGACCTGACTTATCTCAAGAACATGCAGTTCTGGCTCTGGGGTTATACAGACACTGATGATCTAAAGATCATACTTAAAGAACCACTAGCCAAAGGACCAGTAGCTTCAGAATAGAATATTGTACAGTTTAGAATTTTTTTAAAAGAAAGAAAAAAGAAAAGCAGTGTAGACTTCAGCCTTGTCATCTTTGTTCTAGGAAGCTATTAATCCTTCATTAGGGTAATAATCAGGAATTTAGTTTGAGACAGCTTAATCTGTGATTCTAGAATTGGGAAGAGAGATATGGGATTGAGACATTGAAAATTGTTAGCATATTGATTAATTTAAAATCATGAAAAATGAGAAACAGATGTTGAAGGCAGATGATAATATGGAAATAGGTGAAATAAAGATCCATGGGCAAAGAAAGAATGATATTTATATCATCCTTGATTGATAATTGTACTTAAGAGCTATTTGTTTGTTCAAATGGATTTCTAGAGGCCCAAACAGGAAGTTTTCTAGTTCTCACCACCTCCCATCCCAGTGACATGTGAGATATCCGAGACTCTGAGATGGTAAGTAACACAACCATAGTAAACAGCCAGTATGGCACAATATATTTTCCAAAATGACTGCAACATTATCTCCCATCCTAAGTGCTACTAAGAAACGTGACCTTGATACTTCCCCTATGGAGAGGTGATACCTTTGTTCTCTCCCTTTAAAACAGACTTTTTTATTTTTTTTTTTTTTTTATTTTGTTGACTATTGCCAACAAAAGACAGTGGATATGATACTATGTAACTTTCAAAGCTTGGTAAGAAAATGTGCTTTAATTACTTCAATTCCAACTTCATGTGGTGAACACTCCTGCTAAAACTCTAGCCTCAGTGTATGAAGACCAATTGTGATGAGGCAGCTTAACTGTGAGGAAACCCATCAGAGCAGAAGGAACAAGACCACATGGGTAATACTTGAGACTACATGAAGCAAGAGCTGCCTGCCCAGCATCTGGATTTACCTGGATGGACCTATTCTCCAACCCTAGCCATCACATCAGAGCAAATATATGGATGATGTCAAGCCTTGCTCTGCTAAGCACTTTCTGAATTCTCTACTCACAGAAACTGAAAAAGGGTGTTGTATATTTTTAAAACCACTGAGTTTTGGGGTGATTGATTCTAATTTGTTTTATTTGTTAAAATCTGCTTAATCACCAAACGCCTTTGCGGTGGGGAAAGGGGTGATTTAATACATATTAATAAGAACGGAAACATGTGCTCCAATGGAGGGAAAAACATTTGAATAAAATATCACCTTACATTAAGTGAGTAAATTTTGAGTAGGAGAGGATTATACACCATTTGACATATATATTTATAACTCACTACAAAAGTATACCTTGGGATTCTGATATACCTATCATGCTTAAGTTTGGTGAGCATGATTATTCCTCAGAATGTCCTCACTTAGGGCAAAAATACCAAGTATTTAAAATGGAAGATTGAAATTCATTCCTTGGATGGTGACTCTTTTATGAATTAGACAGAACTTCTGCTGAAATCTTCTGTCTTATAACTATAAGACATACCTATTTTTTTTTTTTTGTCTGAGCTTTATTTAACTAATTTATTTATATGACTTACTTGCTAGGTATTTATATGACTTATTTATATAACTCTTCTTTTTCAGACAAGATCTCTAACAAAAAAAGTACTGGCTCAATCAGAAATTATTAGAAGACATTTGATCATTTTATATTCTACAGACTCAGTCAAGAACTTCAGTGTTTAAGGAAAAGTTTACATGAGAGTCTTCATTAGAATTTGTGGACAAACATACTCAGTTTGAAACTTGTATATGAGAAGTTGAGAAGTGGGTGCTCACCATACATCTGTGCTAAGCTCTGTTTGTCTCTTGCTATCTCAAGAGCAATAGTTCTTGAGAACTTCTGAAAATAACCACTTTGACTCTGTAAATTGGATCCTCATAGTGGACTCCGCAATGCAAAATCTTTCTGAGAAGAAATCTAAGAGACAAGGTTGTAGAGGAATATTATCTATTCAAATAAAAGTCTACTCACAGGAGCAGATGCAGAGGAAGAAGTTATGTCTTTTCATTCCAGGGTCACTCATCCATACACATCACTTAATCTAATATGCATAAGCTAACTACTTTCATGTTTCTATTTCTAGAAAGTGATCTCACTTTTGAACAACAAATCATATACATTATTATGTATATGATATCTCAGTTTGGCTCTCTCACAGATTTTCAACATCAACATATTCAAACACGACAGAACCCTCCTCCAAGGTTCCAGATCTCAATGAATAACATTATCATCCATATAATTGATAATCACTTTCTCATTCTCATATTTCATTCAATATTATTCCCACCCTATTTGATCTATTTAACATCATTTGAATCTGTTAAATTCTTTTCTTTTTATTGCCATCACTGAGTATAGATTACCACGGACATTTGCTTGAACTTCTGCAGGGATCAGGATTCCATAGTTCAAGCAACAGAAACTAACTTCAAGTGACTTACTTAGAAAACTAATGTGAGGATGTTAGATAGGTCACTCATGATTAGAGAACACTGGTGACGTGGTCTCAGGCTATCAATAGAAACTATGGGAAGTAAAACTACAGATAGCAAAGCTAACATCCCTTCTCTCAGAGTTACCATTCTGTTTAGGGTCATTTGATTGGCCAAGACTAAGAAAAATGACTATCTCCCAACTGTCAAGGCATGGATGTATCTGACTTTGGGTTCACAAGTTTGGATTTCTTCCACATTAGAAAGTATGTTTGATGTTTTGTCATAATTGTCAGCTTAGTCTTTATGGTGTATTAAAAATAGACTCAAATTTACTTCTTTTCCCATAGAAGGGTATAGTCTAATCCCCTTCCCATGAATCTGGGATGGCTTATTAGAGTGTTTAAATTCATGTTGGGCCAATTTCCAGGCTCAAGCTTTAAAAACTGGCAGAATTTACTTTATTATTATTATTTTGGAGCATTTGCTCTTAGAACCTCAAGACTATGGCATTTGCAGGTAAATGGATGGAGTTGGAGAATATCAGGCTAAGCAAAGTAAGCCAATCCAAAAGCACAAAAGGCCAAATGTTCTCTCTGATAAGTGGATGCTGATCCATACTTGGCAGGGTAGTGGGGATCAGAAAAATGGAGGAACTTTGATAGGGCAAAGGGGAGTGAGGGGAGGAAAGGGGTCATAGGGGCAGGAAAGATGGTGGAATAAGATGGATATCATTACCCTAGGTACATGCATGACTGCATATGTGGTATGATAATACATCTTGTATAACCACAGAAATGAAAAGTTGTGCTGAAATTATATATAATGAATCAAAATTAATTCTGCTGTCATATATACCTAATTAGAACAAATAAATTAATTAATTTTAAAAAAAGGCTACATTGATGTTAGAAGCCTGAGCTACCTGGAAAGGCATTGGAGGATGAGATTTTCTGTAGTGAGGTAGGGAGAGAGGAAGAGAGGGAGAGGGAAAATATCAGGCTGTAGACATGTGATATCTTAGAAGCAGGTCTTGCAGCCCCAGCTACCTCAACTAACACCACATGAAGCAGAGAACTGTTCATCTGAACAGTCTCCTTATATCATTCATCCTTAAATTTCTTGCATTTTATATACTGTAGCCAGAGTTGTTTATCATATTATTACTGTGCTCAATACTTTTCAATAGCTTTTCAATACTCTTAGTTTGAAAGTCAAAACATTCAACATTACCTTCAAAGTCTCAGCTCTGTGTCCCTGCTGTGTCTCATTTCTTGTCACTGTCTCACTTTCTGAGCTACAGGCATATTGACTGTTTTGAGTTCCCCCAAAATGCCACCCACTCTGCTTTCTTGTTCCTTCTCCTAGAAGCTTTTCTCCATTTCATTGTGCTTTTCCCGAGTAGTTCTTTCTTTCTTTTCAGATCTTAGTTCAAACATTA
Source organism: Tamias sibiricus (assembly GCA_025594165.1). NCBI lineage: Eukaryota > Metazoa > Chordata > Mammalia > Rodentia > Sciuridae > Tamias > Tamias sibiricus. The sequence goes on along the minus strand of CM046666.1, from coordinate 84,489,111 downwards.
ATTTCTCAAGAAAATGGTCCTTTATTCCTCAGGCTAGAGCTATCTAGAGCAGTCATTATATTCTAATTAAATCATTCATTGTAAAAGAGTTTTTATTATTCATCTTGCTAGAAATGCAAGCTTTATAAGATCAAGGACTGTAAATATTTTTTTCACAATATCCATAGTGTTTTGCACCATTTTTTTTTTTTTGCACATAATAGACACACAATAAATGTACTTCTCAAACTTCAGATGTTCAGATGAATCACCTGGGGGTCTTGTTAAAATGCAGATCTTGATTCAGCAGGACTGGGGTAGGGTCTGAAAATGGAGTCTTGATCACTAACAAGCTCCTAGGTGATGCCATTGCTGTTGGTTTCGTGAACCACTCTGAATAGCGAGTCTGTTCAGAGAATCGTAATTAAGTCCTATGGGTAACGTGTAGCAACCAATTGGGATTAGTTAATATTTTAAGCCTATGCTATCATTTTAATTTCATTCAATTAATTTCAACAAACAATTATTGAGCCAACTGTTTCCCAGGACAGGCTAAACATGAGTAAGAAATGGTCAATGCACTCAAAAAGTTTATAGTATAATGGGCATAAATAAAATACAAACAAATCGATGTGGATATGCCTTATAACAAAAGTATACCATGAAGATAAATTAGAGCACGAAAGAGGAAGCTGTGGACTCAATTTGGGGAGTTTTGAAAATGTGAAACACTTTAGTGACTGAGCACAATGACAAATAACAGTTTTGTTTTGTCTCATTTTGATCTCTTATCCTGTACATGGCCACCTGAACTGAATTATTGGAGAATCTGTAATTTCAATAATTGGCCTAAATTTCATATTTTATTTTCAGTACAAGATAGACAACTCTTCAGTCCTCTTGTGTTGTATACAACATTCTTTTTTTTTATTTTCCCTTGTTTCATTTTCTGGATCAAGTTTATGTACAATTTGGCATTCCTTTCTTCAACTTGTTAAATCCTTTCCAGTCTTTATACTTGTACTTGCAATGGGAAACAAAATGTGTTAGAAAAAACGTTAAGAGATTGATGGAGGTGGAAAGGCTGGGACAGAGTCCTTAATTCAGCTTTTTGGTCTTTGAAGGAGAAAGAATTCTGATTTTATTTTATTTTATTTTATTGCTTGCTTAGTAGTTTGTGCAATGAGATGGACCTTTTTATTGGAGAGAGAAACTTCTTCATTCAATAGGTGTAATTATTGTTTATATTTTGCTTTATATGTTTGTGTCCCATCCTTAGCTTTATTGCACTAATAGTTTCCTGGGATTCTCTAGGGATTTTGTTATCGTTCTTTTAAATTTTTCCTTGTTTCACATAAAATGTTCTCAACCACTTCTAAAACATAATTTTTCTGGAGAGGAAGCTACTTAGCTATATACTTCTTATTATTCCTCAATCATTATTTTTGGAATACTCCAAATGTGCTAAGTGTCAGCCATTTGTAGCACCAAGTCATAATGCAGAGCTTAGTCATTTCTTAGTTTGGTCCTTGAACGCCACTTTCTCTATACAATTAATATTTATCAGGATCCACAGAGGAAAAGTGCTCACCTTTTAGGGGAACACAGAAAGCTACAGTTCCTAGCCTCTGAGAGTTCTCTGTGACTTGCCTAATCTTACTCTTCCAATCAAGCCAATGTGTTACTTCAAAATAATCTCCTTGACCCAACTCTGTGAGAAGTATTTCCCTCTCTTATCCCCTATCACATGCATCCATTAGATTTTCATGACCCACAAGTAAAATTTAAATTTATTTGCATTTTAGGCATTTATTTAATTTTTTCTTTCTTGTTCTTTCTGTACCACTGAAGCTATACCCTAAGATTCATACCTTTCTCAGAAGATCTGCTACTTAAATGAAAAGTAAACAGAAAGGAAAATAACTTGAGGTTTGGATTTTCACGGGCACTTATATCACTTTGGATAGAAACCCCTCTTTCCCTAAAGTAGTGGTGTCAGCTATTTAGCTCAAGATTCAGTGCATTTTTATGTTAGGTGTACCTCTTAGGAAAATAGCCTGCCTCTGTCCATCCATACATTTTTACCTCCTTTTTTCCCAAAATCCAGTCATAGCACTCAGATTTGACTGTCTTCTGTATTCAAGTGTCATGGAGGACATAGTTTCTCCAGTTGGGAATGAAGAACACATTTTCAGGGGTTGATGTCTACCACAATATTTTTTTTTCAGTATTGTTTCTTTTTTCATCTTAATGATAATACATAATAATTCTGGATTATTTTTGTAATAACTATAACTAGGTACCACCCATGGGTGTCATTGCCAATCATAATTCATGTTGAATACCTTAGTGCCCATTGCTTTACAAAGTGACAGTGTTTAATTTGAAGCCTTGTGGTGTTGAGTAAAGACTGTTACCAGTAATGCCACGTGGCTGATAGGAATGTATATTCTTGAAGGTGAATGTATTCTCCATCTTTGGTTAGTGGCTATCACATGGACTTGAGGAAGATACTCTTCTATTCTAATTCCAGTTTTTGAGTTTAATAACTCATTGCTCTTGCAAAAGTCTCTTGGCCTTTGTAAATCCATTTCCTAACCTATAAAATAAGGTTTTAAAAAAGGGCTACTAACCGCAGGAGTGCAGAGATTCAGGTAATACCTGTGTGCTTATCTGGTGCATAACAGATATTCTGAAAATGATAGGTGTAATTATTGTTATATTTTGTTCTGTGAGCATGTTTATATTCGGTAACTGTATATTACTTCTTTCTTTCCAAGAGGAGGAGATATTTAAACTCATGGACTTAACATTTTAAAATAAAACTGATTTCTGATGTGTACCACTGGCCATATATTTAATATATTGTATTATCTACTTTCAATGTAGATCTCTGTTTTTATTACTTGAATACTGTGATAACTATTACTACTACCAATATTTCTGGAGCTTTCTGCAAGTGGTAGGGATAGAAACCCAATTAGAAAAACGAAAACCAAAGAAATCAAGAATAGTTGCCTGCAGTGTCAAAGAATGATGCCAACACTGTCTAACTATTACTTTTCATGTGGTGCAACACTAGGTCTCCATTCACATGAGCAGCCAGAAATTCTTCACTCAGCCTAATAAAATAAAAGGGAAAATTGCAGGGGGGAAGATATATCAAGACAGTAATCTATTGGTTTGGATAGATCAAATGCTTTGCCGTATTGTTTATGGGAATAAGTGTTATCCCTCCCCCCTTAAATTTCGCTATTTTCTAAAATGGATCCACTTTGAGATGTGCTTTTTTTTCTCCCAAGTTAGACCAGTTGGATTCCATCTATCATAATTGTGACGGATAGCAAGTGATTTGTTTCATTACATTGTTTAATGGCTGTAGTGGGAACATTTGAGCTATTACATGAAAAGCTGTGGTTGTGTCGTTGTGGAGCTTCCAAGGATAGAATTTTCTCTTCACTCTTTGTTTCTGCAATAGGCTCTCTTGCCCCTAACAGGGATGCACACTGAGTTTTAAATCCTTTTCCGCTTGGCTTGAGGGAGTTTGCTTTTTTTATCTGTGTGTCATTGAAAAGTTCAGTATGTAGACACTTTCTAGCTAGCCAGGATGTGACATGGCATGAGCAATATAAATGCTGAAATTAATGTAAAAAAAAAGCACCATTCTTGATAGATAACAATGGAGAGCATACATTTTTAAAAAGTAAGTAACATATGCATCCAAAACTCGAGTACAATTCTTCTGAACCTCTATGTGTGACCCAATATCCAGACTTCTATGTGAGGGCCCTTATAAATCCATAAAAAAGCTTAGTGGACCTTGCCTCAGATAGACAAGGTATGTAGGCTCATGAAAAATATTTGTCTGATATATTCTGGGTTTATAGCTTTTATGCCAAGCATAATCTTCAATAAGTCTCTAATTTAACTTAAATATATTATAATGCATCTATTTGACTCACAAACTCAAGCTCATATTGAATTAAAAAGAAAACCCCTTAAAGCTCAGTTTTTAAAACACATCAAGAAGATGTTATATATTTTTTAATTAATCCAGATGTCATCAAAGGTAATTCTTAATTAGCTATCTACCCTTGAATCAATGACAGTGGTGGTTACCAATGAGGAGAGAGCTAAAGAGGCCTTGATACCTCTGGGTCATTGTAAAGGTGATTTTAATATTCTTAGTGACCTTCATTCCTAAGGGTAAAACCCTACTATAACTCAGCCATTTGGAAACCATGACCCTTTTGAATACAGGTTAATTGTAATCACTTCTTCAGAGTGTAAAATTTTAAACTTACAAAAGTACCATAAAGTTGATAATAAACATTTATCAGGCATTCTAGGATTAAGATAATTTACTGGAATCACCTTGAATTACTAACTTACAAAAGTACCATAAAGTTGATAATAAACATTTATCAGGCATTCTAGGATTAAGATAATTTACTGGAATCACCTTGAATTTTCTTATCCCAAAGCTCATAGTGCTTTCCTATAGGTTTGCATTAGCATCTTCTTTGGGAAACTTGTAGGAAAGCTGGTCTTGTCCTGGATTTAGAAATGAAGAGAGAGAAAGTGAAGTTACTCAAGGCTAGACAATATCAGGACGCAGACCTCAGGCTTTCAGTCTGTCCTCTGCCCTTACACTGCCTGCAATAAATACACCCTGGTGGGCACCTCTCCTTCCTTTGCAAACATACATATTCATGTATTTGAAGTCAGTCATGGATATTGACATGGACTACAATGTGTTCAAAAGAGATGGGCAGCTAAACAGAATGATTAAGGCAAGTAAAAGAAAATAAGAAATTTAATAATTGAAATGTCTGAGAGACAGAGAGAGAGAGAGAGAGAGAGAGAGAGAGAGAGAGAGAGGAGGAAACAAATAAGATGCAAATAAAATAAGAAAATAAAATCCATGTAAAATGAAAAATGCAATTGATTTTTTATCTTCAAATGCTTAACTTACAGGATGGGAGAACACACAATTTAGCTTGTTTGGGTTTAGTCCTGCTAATATATTCTACAGAGTAATTTATTTTCAGAAGAAGCCTCACTGCAGTGCTCCTATTATGATAATGGGAATTTATGCACATGAGTATTTGTGATCACATCACAGAGCAGTTTTTGGAAGAACTATGGGGGAGGGGGAAAATTAACATTTTAAAAATAGGGATGAAGGCTTAAAAAATCCTCTAAATTCTCAATCCATCACTCAATCTCTCTACACACACACATGCACACACACATAATTCCACGGTGAATTGTCTGATTTGGGCTAAGTGCTTCTCTAGTAAAGAACAAAACTTATGAGTGAAAAGCGGCATAATGCACAGAATGCTTGCATGGATTTGTTGATGAGAAGGTCGCCGCCCCTGAGATTGGAAAACACAGCTCCAGCAGCCCCAGACCTCTCTGACCACATTCACTTTGCTTACTCAGGAGCAGACAATGACAGGCAGGGACTAAGGGGGAGGGGATGAATCAAAGTCCCTCTTACTCTATGTCTCTCTGCTAGAATTGCTGTCAGCCTGGTGAGCTGACATGAAGTAGGGGATCAATCCAGTAGACACCAGATGAAAATGTAAACAGGGATAAGCTCTCTGTGTGTGCACTCTCTTTCTCTCTCTTTCTTCCATCTCATTCTCTCTCTATCTTTTTACACAGAATCCAGACCTTTCAGAGGGCAGGTGTTTTTCCCTGTCATGAATGAAGCAATGCTCAGCACTCAAAGTCACTTAACAGTAGGATCATTTTAAAGCACAGGCACACTGCTTTTAGTAAATTGTCTATGGCGATTTTAAGAGTGTGTTGCAGAGTGTGCCAATGTTAGTACACATAGACTATCACTCCAAATATGAATACCTATGGGGAAAATTATGGCAAAGTCACAGCTTGGGTACATTATTGAAAATAAAGCTTATTGAAGTAGCTGAACTAATAAATCCATGCACCAAAGTTTATGGGCAGAAGTCAGCTGTCACTGGGTGGGCAAAGGGAGACACAATATTCTAGTCATTTCTCTGGTGAAAAGAGTATTAGCTTATTCTCTCTCTTAATTGATATTCTGCAACTGAATCAAACACTGCTGATTGCTGACCGGCTCACACGTTCCCCATATGTCTTCAGATTGTTAAACTCAGAAATGTGAGATTATGCATCACTGAGTTAGTTTGAGGACAGCCAACCTCAGTCGTGGTTGCTAGACTATTTGTTCCTATAAAAAAGAAAAAAAAAATGTAAATCAGGAGTACAGAAAAAATGCCTTTTCAGAATTTTCTATTAAAACTATTGTCCTATATTTAGGCTACAACTCGGGGGTTCAAAGCAATTTCACTGGATAAATATTATTAAAAGGTTGAAATTTGACAGATCGGGTGACATATACTGTATAAGAATTTTATTTTCTTCTTCTGTTTTTGTTCCTTGGCATGAATTCCTGTACTTATTTGCTTATGAATAATTAAACAAAAACATAGATATGGTTTGCCAAGATGGGCCTTAGGTTAGAATAACTTACCCTTTTTAGGTATCAATTGTTTATTAAAAAAACCAAGTTGTTAAAAGTGCAAAGCAGCATGTGGAATTTCCTGTCATCATCTCAGAGTCAAGAGCTAAAATTGTAACTTCTTCAACCACAAATAAAGTCATATTAATACTTTTTGTTTTATTTTATTTAAGAATAATATATCCAATATAAAATCAGAAGCATACCAAAATGCAAGTTATTAAGATAATATTAGTGTACATTCTCATTTACAAGGGGCTAGGTTCTTCCAGTTATTAATTGCTCCAATAACTATATAGATCAGGGCAGTTTTTGTTTATATTTTATAGATAAAATAAGCAGAGATTTAGAAAGAGGACTTGTTCATGGTCCCACAGACCATCTGAGGAAGAGCAAGGACTTTAACCCAGGCTGACAGTTTTCCTCCAGAACTCAACACTTCACTCTCTGTTATATTGATCCTTCAGTAACATTAAATAAATTCTTACATTTGAATCCAGTGGCAAGTTTCATGCATTTTAATCATTTCATTGAAGACTGTTTATTAAATAAGAGGAGTACCATATTTTAAATTCGCAAATCTTTAAGATGGATTCTGTCTGAGGGTTCTGTTATAACAGGTTGAAAAGCAACATATGTACAAATTTATTGTCAGTTAAAAAAAAAGAACCATGAAATTTTATTAACCCAATTTTTATTATTTAAAAAAAGCCCAAAGATTCTAGGTTATTCATGGTAACTTGAAGCCTCATGTGTGTTTACATGGTTAGAAGCATAAGTTATGGTAATCAGAGGACTAGTGCTTAAATGTTAAGATATGATGATGGATCATGGTGAGACTACCTATGAGATCTAAATTTTTGCAGTGAGTATTTCAGAAGTAAAGAATGTGGCTTTCCCACAGGGTTATAGCACCTCTTTTACTCAATCATTTTGCTTTGTGCTCTCAGAGAAATAATTCACTGGTTTTCATCATCTAGAGAAACTATAACATTCTTGGTATTTGCAGTAGTAAAGAAAATCACCATTTTTCTCATGGGAAGCATTTGGTGAAAATTGCAAATAATTTCTCAGCAAAATCTGACTCGTTAAAATAATCTTAAAATAAAAAAAAGAAAAACAAACAACAAAAGAGTTATATAATTTAATAATTTCAGTGTAGAATGATATATGTATGTCTGTTTCTTATCAAAAGCAACAAGAAAGAGCTTCCTCACCTGAGGGTGTCACCACAAAACAGGATACATTGTTTGAAAATATTTTGGGGGAATTATGGTGAAAATTTCAGGATATACAATTCCTTCCTTAAATTCATTGTCTCATGTTACTCTCATAGTCATTACACTCTTCCATGATGATGGGCCAAGAGTCTTGCTCACTTTGTTTTGTACAGTGGCGTTTGAACAGAGCTATCACTTACTGCATATTTGTTCTGTGTCTCAAGGAAATAAAGCAGAGAAATGAGTAATGCTTTATTACCGCCAGAGCCTACTGAGAAGCAAATAATATTCTCAGGCCTAGAATGAAATCTTACTGAGTGTTGGTGAAGGAAAGGAAAAGCAAATGTAGAAAAAATGATTTCCAGAATTTTCTTATGAGGCAGACAGCTGAAACAGAGTACAAGGAAATGATTTGAAAGTGCTGCTTTAAATAAAGTAGTCCTTTCCTGCTTGTCAGTTAAACAATTAGTACACAATTCTGTTCTTTTTAGCAATGCTAACATTCGGGATAAAAAGTTTTGATTTACTATTTTCTTCCTAATAAAGTAGCCTCCAACCTACAAATGGGTTGTGTTACAAAAATTCATTTGTTAGATGGTCATGTGGGATCCAGCATGCCCTTTCCCAGAGAATCAATGTTATAAATCACTGTTTGGTTTTAAGGCCAGTTCATGTAAGCCTATTTAAAGAATAATGTTCTCAGCTATAGGACTGTGAACTGCTGGGGACTTGCAATGGAAACATCTAAAATCTGAGGTTTAGGATGGAAATAACTCTTTTCAAATAGGAAGAGGGAGGAGCACGAGACTTTCCCTTTTCTGGGACATGAGGTAGCTCAAATATATGTAACCATATGTTTTGTGTTAAAGATTGGGGCACATGGTCCAATAAAGTAATTTTTCCTATAACACAAATAAACTTGGAAAATAAAAAGAAAATTCTTCCCAGAATATTGATATGTGAGGTTAACTTTTGGAATAAGCACTACCCAAGAAATTCCAAAAGATTCGGATGCTATACACTCAACATTTTGAGGAGAGAAAGTTGGTGGGTATGTCTTTGATTTTGTTTTGTTCAGTTTTATGAGCCCAGTCAGAAGTAGGAAGTCCAGAAGACTGATACAGTTGAACTGGAGAGAGAAGATGGAGACTGGAATAAAGTCAGGTCAGAGGGGAGAGAGAAGGAGAGATCAATTTAAGATAGATTTTAAGAGGTGAAAAATTTTAAAGCTGCCCTTTTGGCATGATAGAGAGTAGAAGACAGGATGCTTGTGAGGCTGGAAAGACAGATGGGGAATGGATCAAGATCAGTGATGGAGGAAAAGGAATCAACTGGCAGAGAAGAAAATAAGCCTGCCCAGGGTCAGTTTGTTCAAGCCATTCTTGATTTACATAGCTCTATTCTTTTCTATACTTTAGGGTTTACATAGTCTCAAAAAAGCACTAAAATGTAAACAATGTGATCCATGAGTAGCACAAATTTTATTAGGGAGAGAGACCATGACTGATGACCTATAAATATTTCAAGCTCTATGTTAAATTTCCCCCTCATTTTTTGTTTGATCTTCACAACAATCTTATGAGATAACTGGAGTCTCTTGCTATAAACCTGGTCAAAAAGAACCAGAAGGTCAAGTAACCTGATCAAGGGAGTAGGTAAGCCAGCAGTGATCTTAGGACTCTGAAACTAGAGTCAGTATTCTTGGCATCACTTTATTTTATTGCCTTCTTTGTCTGGGACTTGTGTCTTGATCCAAGTCAATTCATTCATAAATTCCAAATGTGCCTGGTGAGTACCTAGAATATACTAGATACTGTCCTGGCAACTAGGAAGAGAGAGAATGAAGAGACAGACCCTGTGTTCAACAAGCTCTCACTTGGGAAGTAGGCTTTTAGAATCTGGAAAGCAAGATCTGCCCTGGGAGAGAATCACTAAAAACATTCAAGGAGACAAACCTGACCTTGTGACCAAAGATAAGCAGGTCTCTAGGAGAAGAACCCACAGACTATTTCTGGGTGAAGGCACTCTGAAATCACCAACTTTCTATGATATCCTCTGTAAGTGTAGGCAATGCTACTGTGGTAGCAGTTGTTGGGAGTGTCTAAAAGAATATACACATTGAAACCTGAGATACTGAGTTTGAATTTTCACCTTAGCTAATTATTGGTAGTATGACTTTTGACTAGCCATTTAATTTCATGTGCAAAATGAACATAATGTTGTGAGAATTAGGGGTGGCTTATGCAAATAAACAGTCAACATAGTGCCTTTTCTATAGAAGTAACTCAGTAAATTGTACTATTTTTTATTTCATTTCATATTTTTAGATACCATTCTCCTCATATCTGAATGGAAGATGAGAAAACCTAACCACATTGAAGATTACAGTTTGTTGGAGATACAGGGCCCAGTAGAAACAGCAGACAGCAGAAGTAAAAAATTGTTACCTGCAATGTAAAAGATTTTAAAGATCAGATGTAAGTAGTTCATCAGATAACCAATTATTCTTCCAATGATTTATTTAATTGGTTGAATCATGGCTCCAGGGGAATCTCTCTTTGGGGTATTTTTCAAATTCTTGGTACTATCCTACTGTTAGTCATGTTGATAATGTCCCTTGTGTGTTATATTCTTTCAAGAGTCTTAAATGCTTGTTCATAGCCTCTAACTCATCAGATGATCTGCATGAGGAATGATCAACAAAAACTACATAGGCTAAAATCATTAGAAAAACCTACTAAAATCCTGCTTTGCCATCTTCAGATGACCACAGAAAGAAAAACATGTGGTGTCTGAGAGTAATACAAAATAGTTGGTCTCAGTTCAAATTAGAGGATGACCAAAATGGGGGGATTATTCAAACAAAATTAGATGAGGACCAAGCTTGAGAATCCTCTGAGCAGACAAAACCACTGCAGCCGTGGTAGCCACTTTGAATTTTGCAAGCATAAGTGAAACTTAACATGGGCTATATCTTACAAATGCCTATATTAAAAAAAAAAAAACGTGAAATTTAAGCTCAAATAACTTAGATAATATGGATCTTTGAGCAGGGTAGAACAAATACATCAAATATATGAGTGAAACCAATCAAATATTTTCTTTACTTCCATATTTACTTTATAGACATCCCCACATTATGTTTCCTCAGCAGAACCCAAACCATATTTGGTATGATATTGTCTGATTCATGTATGACTGTTTGCTGAAATAAACTCCTTAACATTTTATTGTGCCTCAGGTTACTTTTAACATGAGAAAATGTTAGCATTGCCATCCATGCCTTTTGAATACACAGAACACATTAACGATCCTGGGATATATGTTTGGGATTTTACTTCTGTTTCACTAATGCTGATGTCTACCCAGAACCCTGAGGCTTGCCATTGAACCCCCAGTAACAATGGTGGTCAGAGGAGAGGCATGGTCCCCGCCTTCTTTGAACCTTGCCTAGCATTACAATCTGGGCCTTCATTAGAACTGCTCTCCTCAATTCACTGACCCAGACAAGAAGAGCAACACTTTCCACTAACCGGCAAGACAGGATTATTCAAAACGAAGGCTGGAACTCAGCCAGTCTCCCAGCACAGAAGTGCTGCTGCTCCTTCCTCTCAGCACAACCCTCCTAGGCTGTGGATCTGTGGAGAATGAGTGACAGCAGGCAGATTCCTAAGCTGCTGCTGCTGCACAGTGAACTGAAGAGAATCAAAGGCAGGCAAACAAAACAGAAAATAGAAACACTCTAAGGTTTCTCAGCTGCTCAACTTCCAACCACCTGGCACAGAGTGGGAACAGCAAGGCAGTTGAGGCAGGCAGTTCAGCATGCAGCAGTCAGAAGAGTCTTTATAAACATCAAGGCAGTGGTCAAGTCCAAAAGATTCTGGAAATCAAAGAGCCATTTTTACATGTGGAGAATGATGTACACTGGTTTCTTTCCCCATTGTCTCATTTGGAGAGCAATCGTGATCAAAAATAGCATCTCAAAATACAGAGAGAAGTGGGGTGCTGGGAATTGGCTCCGAGGTAACTTTTCTCTTGTGTGAGGTCTGGCCTAACAAGTAACCAAAATAACGCCATTAGATGAAATAATATATTATTAAAATGGCATCACTTCATATCATCTATGATTATTGAGTTAAAATAATTTGGGGGGAAAACAAAGGTTTCCAAAAAGCGTTGTGACTAACGTTTAGAAAATACATTTATATTTTGTCAGCAAAGAAGATAGTAGGCTCCTGGTTCAAAACATAAACAGTAGCATGTATCAAAGAACTGAGAAGAACAGCAAGATTGCAGTCTCCATGTAGCTTTAAAAATGTTATCTAGATATATTTAAACGCTAGTCTGGGGTTTGTGTTGCATGTGAAATTTCTTCAGTCATCTTGAGGGGCTGTTACACACCTTCCAATCTTCGTGTAATTAAGGCAGTAGTTTTGTTGTCATCTTGTCACAACTCATGAGAAAAACTGTGAAAACTCAAGAGCGTGTGCGGTAGGAAGTCAGCATCAGGCAGCTATATGTAATTTTGTGTTGCTTTTTAAGGCACTTCATTGCACCAGTGAATCGTCAGCTATTCTGTTCCCATTAACTACTTCTCGGCTCCCAACCCCAAAGAGCCTAAAGATTCTTTTTTTTTTTTTTCCCCTTAAATTTTCTAAAATGAATCTTGTTCTACTTTTCTTAGAGTATTGAGGGGACTCAGGTGTTTGTAAATTTAGTAATGAATCAATTTTTTAATTGCTCAAATTAATCTATAAGCTTTCATAAAATTCTAAATAATATATTATTATAAAATTAACTTAAAGCTCAGTCAAATGAGTGCAAATATTTTGTAATATGGCAACCATGCCCTGAGGAATTATTTTGTATTATTTCATAATGTTTTTGGTAAAACATACTGTCACAATAAGAATATTAATAAATGGTAGATATTAAATGATAAATGATAAACTTCTATCTTTAATATTTATGTACCAAGATAGAAACTTGTACATATTAGAAAATATTTGTTGGTTCATATTACTTCTAAATATGTAAAATATTATGTAAATTTCTAGAGATTAAATAGTGGCCAGTGATATATTGCTAAATTAGAAGTTCCTAAAGGAGACTTCCAAAGACTTGAATTTATTTGGTTTTATCATAACTTAGAGAATAGATCTTTTAATAACATCACAGTGAACATAGATGAAGAACAAAGTTATAATTGAATATGATGTTAAGTAGAGGATGATAAAATTCCCAAATAAAAGAAATCTCACAATGACTTCACAAATATAAAATTGTACATGATTGACAGGAATGCCATGGCATTAAAAGATGTGAGAACTAACCATGAGTCAAAAATGGCTGTAGGTAATTGATTATTGGTCCTGAAAATATATCCAACATTGTTTGCCTACTTTTGAAATCTATATTTTAAGCAGTTGACAAGGGCACAAAGCATAATGGAAATAAAGGAAGTGCTAGAAAATGATAAATGGGAAAGCAAAAAGACTGGAGTTATTTTTTTCTAAGACAAGGATAACTTTAACTACATGTAGTGGTATTGCATTCACGAGAGTAGAGAAGTGACTGTCATCAGTACCAAATCTAGAATGTATTTTAATTTTTTTTTTTTTTTTTTTTTTTTTTTTTTTTTTTGTACTGGGGATTGAACTCAGGGGCACTCAACCACTGGGCTACGTCCCCTGCCCTTTTGTTGTATTTTATTAGAGACAGAGTCTGAGTTGCTAAGTGCCTCACCATTGCTGAGGCTGGCTTTGAACTCTCCATCCTCCTGCCTCAGCCTCCCAAGTGCTGGGATTACAGGCGTGCGCCACCAGGCCCGGCCTATTGTAATGGTTTTGAGACGATCAGTAATATTTTTTCTTATTAGGAAAACCTCCTGATTAAAAGAAAAAAAAAAATTAACCTGGGACCTTTGGATGAGTTAAGAAGAATAGGAGAAACCACATAATTTACTGTTCAGACAATGCATGCAAAATTCTTCACTTAAGATGGGTAAGTGAGGTTCTAGAAGAAATGGGACATTTTATAAACTTTAAACCATTTCTAGACTTTTTATCTTTGTAAATGTAAGTTTTACTTAATCCAATTTAGCTTTTTGAGACTTTAGGCCCATACACCCTTAACCACTAAAAAGAAATGCTATAATTCTCTGAGAGTAGATGTGGGCAACATTTCTTTCAGTTCCAATGTAATTACCTTACTGTATCTTTGCCTCCTACAATTTTCTATTTTCGATTTCCATTCTATTTAACACATATATCATTTGAACTTCTTATGCCTTTTCCAGCTTTGGAATAGTCACTAGTAATCCAATAGTAATGATGTGTATTATACTGTAAAGAACAATATTTTCTTCCTTGTTAATCTGTTTTTTTTTTCTATTCTAAAGTAATTTCTAAGTGAAGAAAGACAAATTCTTTCTACATTATATCACTTGTTCATTTCTTACTACTACATTTTCCTACATGTTTCTCTTTGCTGCTATTACTCATTGAGCCCAGAAAAATCAACTTCTGCCTAAAACAATGTTTTTTATTCTGTAACATTCATACTTTGCACTCATTTGGCCTTCCTTTACAAATGTAACTGAGCCAGCAGTCACATGACAGAGATTTTGAGTATGTTAAAAGTAGGTTGTTTAGAGAATCTTAATCTTGTGACATACAAGGTAGAAATTTTTGCACTTGAGATTAGAATTGATGAAAAATTCTTATTAACAATTACCATAATGTCAGCTATTGCTAATTTTGTCAGTACATTTTCCCCCTTTACAAAATGTTATTCTGTTGAATATATTTAAGCCTTTTTATTTCAGCTTTATTTTCCTCTGCTGAATATTCTCCATTTTTTAAAAAGTCATACTTCCTTTATAATGTCATATTTTACTGGCCATTGATTCATTGTAGTCTTTAGAATTACCTGAAGATTTAATAAGGTACTTACTTGAGTAGTAGAGGATACAAAATATTTCCTTCAATTTATTTTTGTTATCTTACCAATGAAGTTTAATATTGGAATCAAATAATTGTTCAAGATGAATTTTGTTTATTTTAAATAGCCACGTATCTTTTGATCCTATTTCTATTCTTAATTCAGTTTTATTTCAAATGTCCTTATTGTCCGTGCTTGTAGCACTTAGATATTTTCATCGTTATCTTCCTCCAATTCAAATGATACTCATTTCTGTTCCAAACACAATCATTATTCATTTTATATAATGCAAAATTACAAATTTCATGTTTTCAAATTCCACTTTTGTTTCAAATGTAGATAAAATATTTCTAACTATAAAACATAAAAACAAAAAGTCAAACTACTGAACCATTTTTCTACCTTCAGACACTACCCACTTCAGAGGATTTTCTACTCAATGTTAAGGTAAAATCATCTCTTCAATTTTCCCCTAAAATTCTTTTTGGTAGTCTCTACAAGAAATAAATTTTTAAATTTTAATTCAAGCCTGGCGCGACAGTGCATACCTGTAATATTAATGGCTCAGGAGGCTGAGGCAGGAGGATTGTGAGTTCAAAGCCAGCCTCAGCAAAAGCGAGGTACTAAGCAACTCAGTGAGACACTGTTTCTAAATAAAATACAAAACAGGGCTGGGGATGTGGCTCAATGGTCGAGTGCCCCTGAGTTCAATACCCAGTAACAAAAACAAAAACAAAAACAAAAACAAAAACAAATTAATTCACATAAACCTGAAGAGAAAATGATATCAAATATACTTGTTTATTTTCTTTTATTAAGATTTGGCTTTCAAGATATAAGAAAAACTTTCTATGTCCCTCCTATGTGAATATTTGTGACTTGGCTGCTGCCAAGTAGCAAGCCATATTATAATGTACTATATTCCTCCTTTGAGGCTTCTTTCACCATTAAAGGAGTCACTATCTTCAATTTTTGCAAGGGGCTGTAATTATTGGTTCTTGTTTCATATTTAGATTACTCTTAGTTTTTAATTTTCACTACCTGTCAGGCCATGTTTTGTCATGATCTTTCAGTTGGGTGCCATTTTAATTATTATTCCAGAGATGTGTTTCCTCATTTATTATTACTTCAGTTCTTTTAGACACTTTCAGAAAGGCTAATGTCAACTTTTAAGGGTAAAGTGGGAGGAACAGATTGCCTTCACACATTGATAATTTTGAAGATTTACAAACAAATTTAAAAATATGATTCCTATTAATGTGTTTAATAAAATTTGCTAAGAGTTAAGTAGTATAATCCATGAAATTTGCATTAGCAACATATTAAGAAAACATATGGTATGCATCAGTACATTGGTATGTACTAATAATAACTATGACTAATTTTATTTTGCATAAAGCATTTTAAGCTAAAGTGAATTTTTAAAAAAAATTAACAAGTTCTTTTATATTCTAGCATCATTTGGTCATGAAATGATATTGAATGGTTTGATATAGAGAAACTTTTATATTTTAATTTATTATGGCAGAGTAAACAATTAATATTTTAGAGTTAAAACAGTGGGATTTGATTTTCTGACCAGTATCAGTATCACTTAAGTGGCCTTGAATGTGCCTCAGTTTAAGTCCCTGAAAAAATAGAAATAATTAATTCTATCAAGTTTGAGGGGTTTTAGGAAAAGGAATATCCATTTAAAGTACAGTCAGGAACAACTCAACTGCATTGTGTAAGTTAAATGTACAGTCAAACCACTTTTATACTACATATGCTGATATCAATTGACATGTGTAGAGTTTTATCACTAGAACACTATTTATTTCCTCAGGCTATTTCTTCTCTGGTGGAAATTTTGCATGCCATTTACTTTGGAAATGACAAGGTGGGTCAGATAGACTAAGAAATGTGACCCAGTATGTTGGGATGCCCTACACACTAGGGTATATAGATATCACTATTACAAGATTTTGCCCTAAAAACAAACACTTAAATCCTTGAAAAATTCCATTTCATCTCATTCTGTCACAAAAAAAAGGGAAAACATACATGGTGGATTTATAATTATATTTGCGATATTTTCAAGAAGATTCTTGGCATGAAGCGACTTTCACTTTGACTAGAGATCAGTGAGAGATGAGCCTTCTGTTTACATGTTTGATAAGGGGAATAATTTTTCCACAGTCTGGATTCTGTGCCCACACATTTCCAATCTAGTTTGTCCCCTGTTCTTCATATACTTCTGCTTCTGAAATCAGAGCATAAGGTCTCCCCATGACCTGAACCCTGCATCAGTTACTATGTTTTACCATTCTGGGTGAGCTAGCAGTGTGGCTGAAGAATACTCCTGGAAGTCATTCTTCGTTGTAGATGGCTAGCAATAATTCAGCTTCTCACATCAGTAATTGCTAACCATATAAATATATCATAAGAACCCAAACTAATGTATTCTCAATTCACCCTCCTCTTAGCCAAAGCAAAAAATGCTTATAGTTTTCCAAATTCCTCTCTATCCGAAGACAAGTGTGATGGAGAGGAAGTCAGTGGAAAGAGACAGAAAATTTGACTCATTATGCTTAAAATATCTACTGCAGAAAATTTGCAAACACACATGATTGTTCAAGCACATTGTCAGACCCTTTTCAGGGCCTTAGATGAAGAGAGGCTAGATAAGTAAGGAGCTGGAAACTTAGGCTTCTTTAGATTTATATTAACTTTGTCTTTGAACATTACCTGTTGTGAGACAGGAGAAATCTCAGGAAGTAAAATGATACTAATTGGGCCAAGGACAAATGAAATTGGAAATTGATTAGTGGGTAAACTTATAAAGACTTGCTGATAGTCCACAGGGGAAAGGAAGAAGTAAAAGGACTTTGGAATGACCCCTAGGCTCTGAGTTGGAAGCAATATGAGGGGCAATACATTTTGACATGGATAGGGTAGACTGAGAATGGGATATGATGAGAGAAGTTTTGGACCATACTGGAAATGTGGAAGTGCCTCTGGAATAGCCAATAGGCAGTTTCATATTTATATATTCAATTATGAAACTCAGAGGAGAACCAAGAAGCTAGAAACTTGTACTTACAAGATCTATGCAAATAGTTGGCAGTGAGACCCACACATTCCACTATGGACAGCGTATAAAGGAAGCAAAGCAATAGACCACTCGGGAAACTCAAAATGCAGTTTTAAAAATGAGAGCAGAGGAAAAGATTTAGAAATACAAGAAACATGAGAATCTAGAATGAAGTATGCCATGGAATTCCTGGGAGTAGGTAGATTAGAAAAGAGGGGTCACTTATATTGATAAGTGAGAAAACTTTCCACAAAGTGGTGAGATTGAAAGCCATGCAGCAATGGATTTTAGCCATGCAGAGAAGAAAGCTTGCTGAGTGAATAGAAGGTGGAAGTGCATTTGTTAGGGAAAAACACTGGTTTGATGAGAAGATTCTCCTTCTTTGAATCTTGGAAAAACTAAGCATGTTTACAGAAGATGAGGGGGGGGAGTCAAAAGAGAAGGGAGCTTTGAAATTCAAAAGTAAACAGAGACAAGCTGGGCGCAGTGGTGCACGCCTGTAATCCCAGCACTTGGGAGGCTGAGGCAGGAGGATCGCGAGTTCAAAGCCAGCCTTAGCAATGGCAAGGCACTTAGCAACTCAGTGAAACCCTGTCTCTAATAAAATACAAAAAAAGGGCTGGGGATGTGGCCCAGTGGTCGAGTGCCCCTGAGTTCAATCCCCAGTACCAAAACAAAAAAGTAAACAGAGACACATTCCCTAGCAAGCTCCCTAGCACTCCTTACACTTAATTTTTCTTGCCTTCCATGTGCAGTACGCTCTGAGTGTCCCTTTGGTATGTACTTGTAGCTCTTTTCATAAGCATATGAACATATGTAATAGATAATTTCTATTTATTTGTTTGCATTTGGGATCTCATTTAATTTGTCTTTAATACCCTTTTACAGGGGCTGGGGTTGTGGCTCAGTGGCAGAGCGCTTGCCTAGCGCTTGTGAGGCTCTGGGTTCCGATTCTCAGCACCACATAAAAATAAATAAATACAAGGAAGGTATTGTGTCCATATACAATTAAAAGCTAAAAAAAAAAACAAAAACAACAACAACAACAAAAACAAAAAAACCTTTTACAGAGAGCAATGTTTGTTGAAAGAAGGTCTAAGAAAGGGAAGAGATGGAAAGATGGGGTACACCACAGAGGAAGGGCTGTCAAACTGGAGAAGGTGACTTTTCAGGATGTTTTTGAAATTAGAATGAAATGATGAGGATATATTTAAATATTAAGTTAAGATTTCATACAGTTCAGGCAAGTATTTTACTTAATATACTTTCAAGACCCAGATTGATTCCACCTATAATGTGCTTGGTTTTAATATTTTCTATATTGTTTTCTGATGGCCTCTTTTTCTGTTTTCCTTTTCATTTATTTTTCATCCCCTTCATTCCAGAGACATGGTCCTAGCTGTAGTGTGCACACAGGGAGAATACACAGCAAGTGGCCACAATGAATGGGATTATCACCTGAGAATGTGCTGAAGCACTCAACTTTGTAAGTGTTCAACTGTTTAAAAACTATCCAGGATACTTTGTAAAGGGAACAAAAAAAATTATACTCTGTTTGCTCTATTTCAAAATGGAGAGCTACTTGTTTTGTTCTGGGTTGCTATTTATTAGATTAAAGCTGTTAGGTAGACACAAATTAGGTAAGGTAAGAAACTGGGGGTGATAGTTCATTGTCATCAATACTTTAACCTCGTACCACCCCCACCCCTACCCCAATCCCAAAAAAAAGTAGAAATAAATGTTTGGCTGCTGATTGTGAATCAATAGTGTATCTTCATTTGCAAAGAACAGCACTTTAGAACATGTTGATTTATATTTCCTTATTCCTGTTGAATAAACACACAGATCACTAATCATCAGCTACTAAATATATTTTCCAAAGGTGAACAAAAGAAATAGTAATTTGATGGTCCTTAATTAAGCTCACAACACAGTATTTTTTAATACATTTACAAGCATTTGTTTATGAAAGCTAAATGAGTATAGATTTCTGATGGAAAGATTTCCAACCACCCCCCCCATCAGCTGAGTGAATCTGGCTAGTAAATTATATGCTGTCCTCTATGTTGCCTTGTAAATGACCTCAACCCTGACCTTGACACAGCAGTATTTCTAAGAGAGAGAAATAATTCATTCTCCATGTTAGATAAATTAAGCTCATGGTGTTTCTTAACTAGCATTCTGTATTATTTTCCAAGAAAACTAGTCCTGTATAGATAAATAACGGGTGGATGAGAGAGGGGATAGTAGAGAGAGGAGAAAGACTGAGGTATTGGAAGGAAGAAGAGGAGGAGGAGGAGCAGGAGGAGGAAGAGGAGGAGGAGAGAGAGAGAGGGAGAGGAGGGAGAACAGATATACAGACAAATTTAGAGCAGAATATATGTGAGGGTAGGAAAGAGATAGAAGATGATAAATAGCTGAGTAGATGACTAGGAAGTGTTTAGTTTTTCTAACCTTATATACTTTAGTGTTACTAAACCTTTCATCAGACTTCAAAACTTGTTCTCTTTATACAGGGATATATAAAATAATACACGAATGTAATAATGATTCACAATCATAGAATTTCTATACCTAAAACTAAGATGCCTGAAATGACAATTCCGTATTTGATATACTGACCCTTAAACAGTTCCTTATATCACAGCTCATATTATCCCATTTTAAAACTTTGTTTATGTTTATGTAAACCCCTACATTAATGTTTTGTATTCTGAAAGTTTCACCCACACAGCGCCAGTCACTTAATTGCACTAATTATTATTCGCACATTAGCGCTTATTAGTCAGCATGGGTTTTTGCTTTTTTTTTTTTTTTTTTTTTTCAGATGTTTTAGCCAGCATTCAGATTTCACTTACTTGGCAGAAACGACTTATTAGAGTGGTTTTCAAAATCTGGCAGTAAGCCTAAGAAACGACCTCTTTTGTTGTCCGAATTTCCTATTCTCATCATCATTATAGATCTAAAGAGACAATCTGTCAAACTCATTGAAACTTTATGGGGGAAATGGTGAAGTGGATTCAGTAGATCCCTAAGTTCTATTGTCAAGCAATAGAGAACAAATCTTCTAGTAAATTGGGGTTCAATTGTGTTTTATTTGGTATGCAATTACTGTGGGAATTTCATTCTTTTTTAACCATCATAGATTTTTTTTTGGTCAGCATTACTTCATAGAAATCTTAGAAAAGAAACATTGGACATATATATGTAGGGTTGTCACCTGCCTAAATTAAATCCTAACTATAATTATATTAAGATAGAATATCGAAGGTGGCCTATAATAAGAGATAGAGATTACTCTTTAGTTTAATAATTTGTACACATATGGCAATAAAAATTGAAGTTAGTTTTAAATATTACTTGTAACTTGTGGGGGATACAAATTTAAGAGGTGACATTGACTGAGAGGACATTGAATTAATTGCTATTTACTGAAAAATATTGATGGACAATCTGTTTTTTCTAAACCTCTATACACTTACACATATTTTTTTTCCGATGGCTTAAAGAATAATTCATTTTATGAAATGAATTCCTAAAAAGAAACAACTGCACTTATAGTCAACAAAAGCAGTAAAACAAACCAACACATTCTTTCACACACTCAGCCTGGCTGACACTTTCCAACTTCAGGGTTGGAAACCCTTGAGAAAAAGTCACCAGAGAAGGACAGGTTGAAGATTTTCCTGTTCCTAAGGAAGAGGAAAACATTTCTTGACCCTCAATTTCCTGTTGTTTCATTGCCCATTACATGAAGGTCAAAGTCCTTTTCTAGCTCTCTACCAGTTAAACTGGTCTTGGGTTGAGTTCTTAGTTGGGCTTACTCCACTAAAAATAAAATGCTTCAAAATGCACTAATTACTGGAACCCTTGTTCCAAACAGATATTACTAAAGTATTCCAAAAGATTAGTATTGAAATCTTTGGGGTCCTCTCAAAGCTAGGGAAAACAGTGTGTAGGCTACAGGAAACCCTGACCACCAATGCATGCAGGGAAAGTGTAACTATCAGAGCGGAGAGGTAAATGCGAAATTAAAAAAAGGCAATGCCCAGGCAGGACACAGAGGACTAATGAATGAGCAAATGGGAATTTATAAGAGGGAAACAACTTGGTGTATTAGGATTCTCCAGATAAACAGATCAATAGGATACAGAGATATGATAGATAGATAAATTAATTATGGAAGCCAAGTAGTCTTATGAACTGCTGTCTATAAGTAGGAAAACTAGTGGTGTAATTCAGTATGAATTCAAAGGTCTCAGAACTGGGGAACAGATGGTGTAAATACTGGTCCTAGTGTGAAGGCCTTAGAACAAGGAAAGTCAAGGTCAGACCTCAGCATAGAAGAAGATGGATATGAAACAGTTCAAACAGAGTAAATGCAATCATCCTTCTTACTTTGTGTTCTCTTCAGACCTCAACTGATTGGATGATGCCCACACATATTGGTGACAGTCATCCTCTTTACTCAATCCAACTATTCACATGCTAGTTTCTTCCACAAACTCTCACAGACACATACCTGGGAATAATGTTTACCAGCTATCTCGGCACCCATGGAGCCAGTCAAGTTGACACAAAAAACTAACCATCACAGTAAGAATCATCTGGATCTGTTGGGGCTAGATAGAAACAAGATCAAAATGCAGAAAAGAGTAAGGACTAACCAGGGTCATTGCAAGGACTGGAGAGCTGATGAGCTATGAGAACCAGTGGGCTGCTAAAAGGTCCTTTTGAAGTGGGTTATTTCTGATCATAAAAGGAATCTATAGATTTGGAGAGGCACTGGGTAGGAATGAGGAATTATTAGGGTCACCAGCTAAAGCTCTTCTGAGATCTCAATTCTGGATGGGAGTTCTTCTGGCATTGAACTTTATGGAACTTGATTTGGCTCCTCTCAAGACCTGTGGTGATCCACATGTTGCTTCCCCTGTCCCTCAACACTTTAAGCTTTAGAGGTCCAGACTACTATGTGTTCATTCTGCAGTTCTGGTGCATTGTTTTACAAATGCAAGTCCAAAATAAATAATTGAAATTAATTGAAATATAAACGGACTACATGATAAATATTTACACATCTCTAGGCTGTGTTTCATTTCCTGTGGTGCTTGTCAGACTTGTCTTTGGCTATTTAATTCAATTGCTTGGGGTGTGGTGAAAATGATGTTGAGGTCACAAGTTCAGTCCTTGTGTGAACAGCTTGCTGAGCTGCATTTTATGGCCAAAGAGTCCATTGGCCAGCTGTCTCAAAAATGCATGACATTGGTCACCAGAGGATGAGAAAAGACACAGGGGATAAGAGGAACCTCATCACCTCTGATACAAAACAACTTGGAGTGTTCAATTTACAATCAGTTGGTCTTTCCTCACAAGATCCTGCTGTTTCCTTCAGGATTTCTATTTCTAACATTAAAATATCATCCTACTGGAAGTTCAGAAAAGAATGAGCCATAGATAGAATGGAGTAACACAATGGGAAGAGCAGGGAAATTAGCATTGGGAGACCTGGGCTTGAATTATATTTATGCAACTTATGCCTAATGTGATTCCTTGGAAGACTATTGAGTCATTTCAGGTTCTAGTTTAGTTCTTTGTAAAAATTTAACTTGTAACATTTGTATGAGAATTAGAGAAGAAATAGTAATGTCATGAGTAAATGCTTCACAAATGTTAATATCAGGAATTATTTAGAGTTGCAAGTACACTGACAGAAAATAGCTGACCACAAACCTGAATAACAAAGATCTAATAATCAGAGAAACTCAGCTGTCAAGGATCTCAGGATTCCTGTGATAAGAAACTGGAAATATTCAAGTTTAGTGCATTCTTTGGCAGTCATAGAATGACTCAGAAGCTGAGACTAAAGTCTCCATCTCCTTGTCCAAACTCAGTGCTCCTCAAGCTTAGCAATCCGCAGCAGTCTGAATTCTAAGGAGGAATATATTATTTAAAATTCCTTAGTGAGGCCTTTGCCAAACTTGGAAAGCATTACAATTTGGTTACTTAATTCAAACTCACTTATTGAATACTTACCATATACATGTCCAACAATGTCCAAGCTAGTGGGATATTTGGGAAGCATCAAGATAAATATAAAATATTTCCTGCCCCTATGAGGATAAATCTCCAGAGAAAGGTCACCATGTAACACAAATGAATGAAATTGAATTCAATGCCAATGCAGCAAAAGCCCAAGGAAAGGGCCATACAGCAAAAGAAGTCCTGGCATCTTCGCAGAGAAGCTAATGTTTGAGCTATATCTTAGGAGAAACTTTATTATGCTATACTAGTGCTACCAAAGGCTGCCTGTTTCTCCTCCTATATCTGCCCTAAGAAATGCCTTCCAAAAAATATTTTATGAAGAATTTTCAAGAATTTTATTCACTGCTTTATTTATATGTATGGTTGCTTGATGGCTATTTGTTAATAGAATATGGACTTGAGATTCAAACAGTAAGCAAATGGTCTTCAGTTTATTTAAGGGCCTTTTGACATCTTGAATTGCTTGGTAATAACAGATATTCCTACTCTAAGGATTTTGCAAGGTGGATGTCCAGATGCCTCTGCTCTGAGGTCATCCAATGAAAATCTGAATAGATTATCCAATGCAGAGCTATGGACCCTATTTTTCTTCATTGTTCATATTATTTTCACTCTTGAAAGGAGAGGGGGAATTTATAACCCTCTTTGCTCACCATGTGTGCCCCACTTTCTCTTGGGTCTTATTGTCATTTGTAATAAGAACACTTCGTTCAGGGGAAAAAAAAAAAAAAAGCCTAAATGATTATTCCTTCCCATTTGCTTGAGGAACCCATGGTTAGATAATGCTTTGATTGATCAAAGAATTACTCTTACTTTGTTGTTTCAATTTTTTGAAAGGATAGAGTTATACATTTGTTAAATATTTCCTCATTGTCATCTGTGTACTACTTTCTTGTGATCTTAGGTCATTCTCTTTGTTAGCTAGTTTTGATTGATTGGTATATTTGTTCATCAAAAGAGTTAACTCTTATTCCTTAATCACTACAAAAATTAAAACTGACCTAAATAATTTCATGGGTGTCCTGAATACTCATGTTAAAATTCAAAAAGCAAAAAATTTATATTGAAATTACAGTGAACTAATGTAATATTTTGTAAAAAATACATTTGTTATTTTTTTAAATAGAGTCCTTTAACATTGAATAAAATCACTGTCCTAAGTAAAATAAGATGACAATGCTAAAAAGATTTCCATTTTTTCTTTGTTTGTTTGTTATATATTGGGGATTGAACTAAGAAACACTTTACCACTGAAATACATCCCTATCCTTTTTACTTTTTAGTTTGGGACAGAGTCTCACTAAATTGCTGAGGCTGCCATGGAACTTGTGATCCTCTTTTCACAACCTCCCTGCTTCAGCCTCCCCCTTTGCTGGGATTACAGGCATGTACCACTACACCCAGCTCCAGTTTGTTATTTGTTTTTTAAAAAAGAAAAATGCTTTCCTTTATTTAACCAATAGCTCTGTTTCTTTCAAATGTAAATAAGTAAAGCAAAGGAAGGAAAGAAGGTAGGAAGAAAAGAAGGAAGGAAGGGAGGGAAGAAGGAAGAAAGGAAGGAAGGAAATTACTTTCAATTTCTCTAACAAATTGAGCAGGTATCATGGTTTGTGGCCTTACATTAGGTTAATATAAAGGCTGCATTTATTTCACTTACTGTATAATTAGGATTTGAGTCCAAATCCCAGAGTGCATATGACAGGGATTTTCTTAAGGCTACTCTCTGCTCTTCTCAAAATGGTCTTCTTATTTCTTCTGTTTCTAAAATCAGGAAAGTGAGAATAAACAAACAATAGATGACCTTTATGAGTAAAGCATCTGGGCATAGAAAGATTAATCGACCCCCATCAGCCAGTCATTAAATCAAATAGGAGATTTCTTGTACTTTTAAACCTCCGATTTACAGTCAGGCAAATTGTGTAAAAAGGCTGGTAATACAGTGACGCCCAATGCCATTGGGCTTTAGAAAGCTGACAGTTCCTGTAAAATAGTCATTAAACAACCTCTAGAAGAGACTCATCAGCAGATGCCCCCAGGTGAAGGAGAGAGAAAGCTGAGAGAATGAAGGAGAATCTAACATCTTAGCATGACTGAATTAAACAGAGCATATTATGCTGATTTTCAGAGTCAGCCCAGTAATTTAATTTTCAGAGCAGTTCCTTTGATTGTAGCAACCATTTTATGAAACATTAATAAAACTTTGTGAGTGTGTGTAACACACATCTCTTTTCCATTTCATTAAGAAAAAGGAGTCAACATATTCAAATTTGCTGACCATTAGTTCTGTAAATGCCAAAAAGATTTTTTTGTTGTTATTATTTTTTAAAAAGCAAAGGAACAGAATAACATAACTCCTACTGTATTATTCCATAGTAAGCACAAAACAGGGAAAAGAAATAAAGTATATGAAGTTATTACATGTTAGTTCTTGGGATTTTACATTAAGACTCTGAGCTAAATCACTACTGTAATGTATAATCCAAATGCAATTCAGTACCTCTGTATAATGATGTCTACTGTGCATCCAAATTAATTGTTGTAGAATACACATTGCCCCACACACTGTTTATCAGACTTCCATGGCAAATAGATATTTCTGGATAGAGATACCCAGTGGAAAGTTGTTTTTAATGATTTTTGTTATACACATTGAGTAACAGAAGATTCACAGATGTGAATGTTTTAAAGAAGGGACCTTTAAATAATTAATACATATGTGCCTCACTTTATAGAAAATGTATATATTTGAAATGTGTATCATAAAACTATTTTTGCAAGTTGACATATTTTCTCCTTTATTCCCATCATAAAACTGAAGATCTATTCACACTGAAGTAATTTTTGGCCCAAAGACAATAATCACATTTAAGAATGAATCAACCCTTTTAAATCAGTGGTAAATTTTATATTCAAACCTAGCAATTATCCTGAGCATTTTTCCACTTATAATTCTCTCTTCTCTTTTCATTACATAACCCTTGATATTTCACCCAAGGCATTGTTAGATGCCTTGTATTCCCTTCCTTTATTTAAAAATTAAATAAGCTATATAGCTATGCATATGTGCTAAACAAATCAAAATTATTTTAAGAAGCAATACATAAATAAAAATAAAACAATTGCTAATAAATAGTTAAAAAAAAACACAAGGTTAGTGTAGCAAGGATGTGAGAAACATCATAGGCAAGGCAGCTCTGGAGGACATTAGGGCCCCAGAGACCTGGTTTCACTGCAGATGCTGCAGGTGACTTCATTGCAGATCTGACTGGGTCACTTGACCTCTTTCTGAGACTTTCTTCATCCTTAAAATGAAGAGCCTACACTATGAGAATTTTGAGGTTTCTTACCTCATGATAGCCCTTATGATCCCAATAAGGTCATTCTTTCTATGTAAAGGTTGTTTTTTATGGTTCTTGGTGTACTTATTAACAATGACATTAAAACGTAGGTAGTCCTTTCCCATGGTAAGATAGACATCATGAAAAAGACCATGGCCACATTTAGTGTGTATATATCCAATGGCTTATTCTTATATTTGATTTCTGAGTTTTCATACTTATGGGTTTTTCTAGCTCTTCTTTTAAATTATAAAACTTCTATAATTGCTTTCCTCCTGAGCTCCCAATTTGGACTTTGATATTTGTTTCTATATTTTGGACTCAAAATAATATCTAGTTAGCAAACATCAAAGTTCTTTTGGCTATTATTTTTGTTTGTAAAAGTCTGTAAAAGATTGTCAGAAATTGTTAATTAACTCTTTAATTTCTATATTCTTACAATGTGAATCACCTTTTGGTAATATCATATTCACATTTAAGCTTATACCTTAGGCACTTGCTAATCACCAGCTGTAAAATACCCATAAGATTAAGAACCACACATTCAGGGAAAGAAGGAAATGAAAATCAGTTGTTTAACAGACTTTCATCTGCAAGAGATTTCATTAAGAGGTTCTTTGCTATGTGCCAAGATATGAATGCTTCAGTATAATTCAATTTTATACAAAGAAAATTCCATTCAAATCTAAAGATAGAATATTTCTATTTCAAGTAACTTTGCACTGAATTACTGCAAAGAATTGAAAGATAGCAATCCAAAATCCTGAACATACGAAACAAGTCTTCAAACAGTTGAAAAATAACATTGGCAAATTCATGGCACTGTGGCAGACAGCAGGACAAGGCCTACTGTTCAGCTGGGTTAAGGTTAATTCTGTGGTATGTGGCAGGAATACAGTCAATGTGGGCTTGAGAAGCAAACGGGGTTGTTGGTAATTCTTTTAAAAGGGAAGCAGAGTGTGGAAGCCCCAATGCCAGCTTTAAGTTACATTATCTGTTGGGCTACACTTTTTTCAAAAGTTTAATTTCCATTGTTAGTCCCATGAAGAACAGCCCTGCCCTCTCTATTTTCTTACAGGGCTTCTTTTGATGGAAAACTTTGTGGATGTTTGTGATATTGCTCAGAGCCCATTGGCAGATGAGCATCTCTTGCTGTGGCCTCCATCATTATTTGCCTGTCTTGTCTATTAACGAGCACTATCATCCCATCGTGGGATGACAGCTGCAACACGTACTCAGGCGCAATAAACAGCTAAATGAGGCGCACAGCAATTTCACTTGTCACCAGCGCCCTCGGCACGACTGGCTGCACAGCTTGATGCATAAATTCATGAGGCTGTTGCATATGATGGAGTATGCTTGGCTGAAAGAGGTGATGGATAGCAGGGCAGCTAAAAATGGCCATCACCTTGACTCTGTCAGGACATTTTTTAAAACTACCCCATCAGCTTTCTTGTATTCAATGCACTATCACAGCACAGAAGACTCTAAAGGTACTGATTTGGTACTTTTCTTCAAGGAAGACTTCTGGGGGCTTTTCTCAAAAAGGAGGTACTGTGTATTGAGTTGGGTTATATTTATTTGTCATCAGCTCTGATGCTGTTAGATGAAGTTATGCTTAATAGTAGAATTACTTAAAAATCTCAGAAAACAATTTAAGTCTTAATTGTGGGCAGTGTGACAGCATGGGAATTTGAAAACTTTTCTAAATTATACAGTAGCTCAAAGGATTGTTTAACATGAGATTTGAAGAATTTGGTATAATGGTATGGGAATATTCAAACGCATAGAGTCAAGAGATGGAACTTACATACAACTCATTACCACATAGAGCAATATTCTGGGTCACATCATTACATCCATGTTGGTAATGTATTTTGTAATATGAATATGTAACACAAGCAAAACTAATACTTTATACAAGTGACCCACTGTTTAGGGGACCTTAAAAATGACCAATGATATAAAGCATTCCTTTGTCAAATATCTCTCTAACCTCTTACTTAGCTGCCTGAACTCAACCCAGAATTCCAACTACCATGGGCAGGGCCCTAGGCGTCCCACTGAAATGGGATATAAAGCCTCCATCTATGTCAGTGGAAGTCATCTAAGGAAGACAAATATAAAGACAACAAAATCAATGAGGCAGTTTCCTGCAAAGCCTTATGCATTAATCTCTATCACACAGAGATATATACAGAAAGCAGTGCCAGAGAAGGAAGTCACTTGTTCTCTAATAAAAGAGAAAACCCTAGATAATAAACAATTAATAAAGTTGTCATGATTAGTTATGCAACTATGAATCAAGTTACAGAGTAAAAATGACCACTTTGTGTAGGTAGAAAATATCTATGATTCAATCATAGTGAAAAGTCATTAATATGAGTGGTTAGGAATGTAGCTACTTTCTTTCTCTTTTGTAACTCAGTAGGAACTCTTGAGCAAGAGTTATTGTAATAATTGAACAGGTATTCTAGATCAGAGAGCAAATCCATTAGTCATTTACTTTTTTTGTTCTTATCTCCTCATATCCAAACTCTGTTTCTTAAACTCACATGTCTCCAGTCCCCTAAATTAACAAATAGCATTTAAAAAGAAAGTTGGAAAAAAGTGAAATTTGTAGGCATAAATTTTATTATTAAAATGAATCCAAAATTTCAGACCAAATGATAAAATTCCCAAATATGTAGGAGGAAATAATTTTGAATTATTTGAAAGTTCTTTTAAAGAAGGCAATTATATAATATGATATCTAGTGATATTCTTCTTATACTACCCTTAATAGGTAATCGCCTGACTAGTCAGAGGACTAGATGAATCTGATAGAGGGAAGGAGAAATGGACATCAGTCATTAGTGGAAATGGATAGATGGAAAAAAGACACTTCAAAGAAGTAGAGAAGATGAAGGTGAGTCCCTAACTATGACTAGAATTAGAGGACCGTATGAACAAGGTAATAATAAGTGCATGCTATTTTGTACCTACATTATGTCAAGTATTATCAGATTGGGACAGGGAATGGGGACAAATAAGGAATTTGGCCTAAGTAAAATATTTAAGGGAATACACCCCCAAAACTTACTAATTAAATAATATTTTAATGTGATATATTCAAAAGATAGAAATTTATGCAAATTTTTCATGACTGTGTGAGTTCTATTGTTGCATTAAAACTGCTATAAACTTAGTGGCTTAAACCAATACCCATTTATTTTTTCAGAGTTTCTGTAGTTTCCAAGTCCATGATGGCATGGCTGGGTAAACTCAGAATCTCACAAAGCCAAAATCAAATTGTAGCCTGAGGTTCCTTTCCAAACTCATTCCTGTTAATAGCAGAATCCCATTCTTTGTGGTTGTAGGACTGATGTCCTTATTTCCTAATTGCTTACTGATTACTTCTATCCACATGACTGCTCTCTAGTTCTTTCCTGCAGCTCCCTCCTTCTTCAAATGCCACCACAACAAGTTGAATCCTGTCCACACTTCAAATCTCCCCCAATTTCAGCTTTTCTGTTTTGTGATTGGTCAGAGAAAATTCTGTCTTAAAGGGCTCATGTGATCATGAACTGTGTTATATAACAGAAGCACATAGTTACATCATATTCACAGGTCCTGCAGACTAGGGAAGAACACCTTTTCTTCTTTTGGGGGCTACATTAGAAATTTGGCCTACTGCAATGATGGGCAAAACATGAAAAATTTAAATAGGAAATTTTAATATAATTTATTTAAAAATAGAAGTTAATGTAAAATATTTGTGATTGTATCGATTCTATTGTCACATAATAATTACTATAAACTTAGTGGCTTACAATAATAACCACTTATTATTTCAGTTTCTGTAGGTTGGGAGTCATGATGTTATGACTGGGTCTACTCAGAAACTCACATGGATGATATCAAATTGTAGATTATGGTTCTTTTTCAAACTCATTCTTGTTAATAGCAGAATCCTTTTAAATAAACCCTGCACTTGCAGGAATGACCTTGATTCAATTAACTTACCTTTACCCCAACCAAGTTTTGTGTAAAACACTCTTTTAACAAATAAAAACAATCACTTGGCAAAAATATTGCATTAAATGTTGTTTATATTATTATTGCCATACCCTCTTTCATTTTGTACCCATGGCAAGTGCCTCAGTCACCTCACACTGTTCTCACTTCTATCTTCTCCACAATCTTGGAAGCTGGGCATAACTTCTCCAAGTAATCAATGGAAACACTCAGAGAAGGGAAGCAAATTCCTCACATCCATATAGTATTAGAAGACAAAGCAAGAATCTGAGCTCAGATCCACCTGACCCTAGACACCAGGCTATTATTGATACATCATGGTGATTAATAGGAAAGTGCTATGACTTGAATACATGTCTCCTCAAAACTGATGTTAAAATATTACTTCCAATGTAATGGTCCAAAAGATGGGGCCTTTAAAAGTGATTAGATGAGGACTTCCCCTCCACGAGTGGGTCTAATGCTTTACTAATGGGCTTTCTGTTATTCTGTCACATAAACATCAGTGTTCCCCCTCTCCAGAATATGCAATATTCGAGGTGTCATCTTGGGAGTGGAGATCAGGCCATCTCCCAACATCAAACCTTCTACAACCTTGATATTGGACTTCCCAGCCTCCAGAGCTATCAGCCAATACATTTCTATTCATGATAAATTATTCAGTCTGTGATACTCTGTAATAGCCACAAAAACCAGACTAAGACAGAGGGTTGGTGATGAAGCTGATATTTCCTAGTAGAGACTATATCAGAAACACGAAAAGATCCTGTACTTAGATTCACACGGCTTTCATCCAGAACTCCTATACTAATGATGTCATTATTGAAGCATTTAAGGTCGAGATAAGAGCCATTTTTATAGTTTTGGAAGAAATGTGTGACTAGAATGCAAATTCTTTAAGGTCACAGATGTCTTTGATTTTATGTACAGTTGGCACATAATAGTTTTTGTGTATGAACTAATATTGAAATCAGTGAAATAAAATATTATAAAAACTTTATAAACTTTATGACTTATAAAGTACAGTTGAATATCCCTTATCTGAAATGCTTGGGAATAGAACTACTTCAGATTTGGGATTTTTTGGATTTTGAAATATTTACATGCATGATGAGATGTCTTGAGGATGTAACCCAAATCTAAACATGAAATTCATTTGTGTTTTATATATTTGTTATACACAGAGCCTGAAGGTCATTTCATGTGATGTTTTTAGTGCATGCATTTTTAGCGCAACCCATCACATAAAGTCAGGTGTGGAACTTTACACGTATGACATCATGTTGGCTCTCAAAAACTTTTGAATTTTGGAGTACTTCAGGTTTAACCTGTGCCACTCAAGTATGATATGTGTTTTATAGAAATATTAGGTGCTTCAGTTAAGGAAACATCCAATTTTAATATGTTTTCTCAAGTTGTATCCTATATTAAGTTTCCTCAATGTTAGTTGAGACCAAAAGAATAGATTGTAATATTAGACAAGCACAGTGGTCTACAAAATCTCCTTCACTTTTTAAATGGCAAAATGGCAATATGATGACTAGAAATAGTTGTAAAAATGTAAACCAAAACATCTTTTAATGATAAAGTTAACTTTTACTTATTCATCGGAGTTCTCTGATCTGTAGCACTATGCCAGTGGATAGAAGTAACCACCAATTTGTCAGTTGGTTCAGAACAGAGAAAGGAAGGAAAGAGAAGGACCTTTCCTAGACATCTCACATAATTAGATAACATGATATTTTAAAATATGCTACGTAGATTCTTAACCATGTTTATAATTTTGCGTTTAGAATCATTTGCACTTATTAAACAAATTTATTAAGAACATTTTTATACTGATAAAGTATGTTTCCTTGATTTGAAAAAAAGTGACAATCTAAATGAACATCAGCCAAAGCGGAGTGCATAATGTTGGAGAGGAAACAGGAAATTTGAGCATATTTTATACTTGACTCTCTTGGCTAAGGGAAATCTCAGCACTAGCATGCTGCAGATGATAGATTGGAGCTGTACTTGGCTCTTTATGGATTTGGCTGATTTCTTACTGCCCAGAAACCTTTTTTCTCCAAATTGCCTTTAAATTCAAGAGAAAATCCAAATGCTTATTTTTTAAACAATTTATCCCAATGCAATTCATTTCTAATATCTTTATTATACTGTTTCATTTTTATCTATCTTACTGTCAATTCACACATTTCTGCCTACTTAAACTGTAAACAAATTGCATTTATTTCAAACTTTAATTAATTACATTAATCCATAGAAATTCAAATAATGAATTCAGAATACTAAAACACTTAGAACATTTATGTTTAAAATATTTAAACTTATATGTAAGTGTATATATGCATCTATAAAAATAAATAAATAAATTTATTATATGCAATATTTTTTCCATTCCCTACTTTTGTTCTCTTTCCTTGCCTATTGACTGATATTTTTATGTGGCATCAGTTTTAGATAAGAAATTAGATATAGTGGTGCACACCTGTAATTTAAGTAACTTGGGAGGCTGAGGTAAAAGGATCTCAAGTTTGAATCCAGGCTCAGCAACTTAGGCCATATTTCAAATATAAAATTAGAAGGTATGGGGAGGTTCAGTGGTAAAGAATCCCTTGTTTCAATTTCCTGTTTTATATAAGAATAACATGTATTCTGTACATGAATATTATTTCTGGGTGTGATGATTTGAGGTAGCACTGTTTGCTGATCTCCTCTCTAACTTGACTTTAAAAGAATCTGTTATTATCCATTCTGTTGATTACTCTTTTTATTAAACAGACATAAGTTTGTCTCTTTTAGGAACAAAGTTGCTGTACTAGAACCTAGCCAAGATCCTACTTCAAGATCACCTAATCACCTAATCACTCATGTTCCAGAATGAGAAAGTAAATATTCCTAACCATAACTTGCTTCAACATAATTCCTGTATCATATATGTGACCATCTCATGTCCTTGACTAAACAATTCATTGGCCTCTCAATGTATCTTTAGGATAAGAGTTCCCTCTTCGCATGGCCTCCAGAGTACCCTCAGGACTGGCTCCTGCCTAGCTGGCCCCATTCCATCCTCTTCACAACCCTCTACTTTATCATTGATTTCTTTAATTTCCAGCCATGCAGACTATACAGTTGTATGGACTGACTCATTTAGTTGAATGCTCTCAATAACTCTGAATGAGATATTAATATCATCCATATTTTATGAGTGAAAAAACTAAGGCATAAAATGGGTAAATAACTTACTAAGGACCTCAAGGTTATAAATCAGAAAGCTAGGATCATGAATTGCAGCCTAGCATTTAAATAGCCCTTAAGATTTCTAAAAAGATAAAGGTCTAATTTGTTGTCTTATTCAGGCTAGCCACTTAGCAAAATATCTTTGGCAAAGCAAAGATAACTAGCCATTTCCATGAAGTTAATGCCAATGTATCAGCTTCCCAATTACCTTCTCTAAGAACTCAGTCTTTCTCATCTTCATCTAGCTGAATATTCATTTCTGGGTACAAAGTTTTCAATAGTTTAAGGACCAATACCTCAAACATCTATAATGAATTTGACATCCATTGAACGTGTATATCCTCAGATTCTTAACCAGTCTGCATAATACTTTTGAGACATAATAGTTTTGGGTAGTTTACACAGTAATTTTGAGATATGATACTTAAAATGAACAGTTTCTGGAAAATGTTTACTAAAGAAAATCAAAATTAAAAGATCTCCTTCTGAAGGCATCTTTCAACTAGTCAAGAAAACAAAAATCAAAGTGGGCTATCACTATAATATTATGAAAATAAATAATAATTCCTGAAGTATGTCAATGGAGGTAACTGGATATTTGTGAAATACAGTATTAATGCCTCCTCCCCTCCAGCGAAAATAATATTGAATGTTTACCAATGAGCTCTTTACTCCTCACTGATAGGGAGCATTTTTAGTAAAAGGTAACTTGGACTTTGAAATTTACAAACCAAATTGGAACTCTTGCTTTAAAGATTACTAGTTGTATGTCCTTTAGCAAGTTAAACATTTTAAACTTTCTTAATTTATAAAATAGGTGATTTTACCTACTTGTAAGTTTTGAAGAAAAATGAAATAATATATAAAAGTATAGCATGACATTGAAATGTAGTAAATATGAGGCACCTAATACTGTCTTTTACATTTTTAATCTCTAAAACAGCTAATCAAGAATATGTTTACAGTAGTCATTTATTTTTAAAACATTTTAGTCTGTAATATTGCTGTCAGTGACTCTAACTATCCCAAATAAGAAGTGGTTCCATGGATTTGAGATGTATAGGTGACATGAGCACTCTTATTACGTTATTGTTTTCCTCAGGATAGAGACTTACCCAAAGTAAATTTGATGTTTTCTGGTCTGATACAAAGTAGATTTGACCAACATGGCCTTTAGCTTGATAAAGAAGACTAGAATAAAAAATCTAGACTCTCAAAAAAGTAAACTAGAATTTCTCTGATTAATTGGAATATTTCCAAATACAATGCACGTAATAGGACATGTTTAAATGCCTTGATCTAGGGAGAGTACTTAATACATAAATATTTTGTACTATTTGACATATAAACATAAAAAGAAGTAAAAATTCAGAAAAGGATTCTGATTCTATCTAGAAGGATGATGTTACAGACCAAATACTTGTGTCCTGTAAAAATTCATATGTTGGAAATAATAACTCTCAATGTGATGGTGTTAGGAAGTGGGGCCTTTGGAAGGAGATAAGAGCCCTCATGAATGGGATTATTGCCCTTATAAAAGAATCAACAGAGAACTCCCTCATTCACTCCTCATGCTCCAGAAGGTCTCAGGGAGATGATGACAGTCTATGAACCATAAACTGGGTCCTCACTAGAAACTGAGTTTGTCGGTGCCTTGATCTTGGGCTTCCCAGCCTCCAAAACTATTTTCTATGAGAAGAAGATTTCTGACGGACGTTATGAGCCACCCAGCCTGTGGTAGTGTGTATGGCAACACAATCAGACTAAGACATTAATGATTACTTGGAAGATGAGTTTAAAGGCTAATAATCTATAAACATGTGAGTAAATAATCAAAACCTCAATTATCCCAGCACCTACCACAGCACCCAACACACTATAAATGATCAGTGAGTGATGCATAACAAATGTAAACAAGGAAATAAAAGAATGCTTGTACTGTGATATCCCATTCTTTTTATATACCTTCTTTCCCCTCCTCCTGGTGACAGGATTTGGTAATTCAGAACTCAACAGAAAAAAATTCTATCAAACTATAACTTACAAAAATGCAGTTTATTATTGTTTATGTCTCTAGGTACACAGCTGGGCTACTGAGGAAGATGGAGGTAGTTAAATGTTAAACCATTATCATATGTTAAACATAAATGCATGGTCCCTACTCTGTTAGTGCAATTATAAAGTCCCTCACCACCATTCTGAAACTCTGCATTAGCATTCACTCTTCTGCTTATTGCAATCAGTCTTCATTTTTTATTCCAGAAGAGTTGCTGTTTGACCTTATTATATCAAAGTGAAACCTTATTTGTTTCTTAGCCACCACCTAGGTTCAGACCCGTACAATCTAATTCAACACATCCTTTATGTTTATTCCACTTATATTTTAAAAATTTTGACCTAGTCATTACCTTGTTTAAAAATCATTTATTCCTTTTTGCTAAGCCAGGCGCAGTGGCGTACGCCTGTAATCCCAGCACTTGGGAGGCTGAGGCAGGAGGATCACGAGTAACCCTAACCCTTTTTGCTGATATTTGTGTTCTTTAAACCATGCACTCTAGTTTCTCAGAATCTTTTAAGAGGTATTGTGGTCTTCTGGGAATAGGAAATATTGAAGGGATATTGGTGTGCAGGATACTAGTCTCCATCT
This sequence comes from Tamias sibiricus, assembly GCA_025594165.1. Taxonomy (NCBI): domain Eukaryota; kingdom Metazoa; phylum Chordata; class Mammalia; order Rodentia; family Sciuridae; genus Tamias; species Tamias sibiricus. The sequence continues at coordinate 84,452,096 of CM046666.1, read as the reverse complement.
TACTTCAAACAGAGAAGCACTGCATTTATCTGTCCTATAGATTAGGCTTTGTGTAAGCTTCTATTTGACAAAAATCCTAAAAATATCTTTGAAAACAATTGATCATTATATGGTCTCAACTCTGGTCTTCATCCAAAGAATGACAACACCTGTCCAGATTTGTTTTATACCATACTTTACTGGGTTTCCTTCAGCCATAGTGTGCCATTCATGATTGTGCCATGAATCTTGCAATTCCCCTCAGGGGTCTTTCACATGCTATCCTTCACAGTTCAAGTCCTACATCCCCCACTCAAGCTTTTCTTGCTGGATTCCTTTTACCCTTTAAGGCTCAGTTCCAATGCAAACCTCTTTCATTCTCTTCTCTATTGGAATCTCAATTGTTCTTTTTTGAATCTTTACTATGACCTTCAACATTTTTTTGCCTGTGTTACTCAATACATATCTACTCAATATTAGATTATTAGTTCTTTGATGTCAGAAACCACAATAAACTCATTTGCATATTACATAATCATGTTTAACCTTTAATAAATTTTATTAAACTTAAGTGTACTGTACTTAAGTATACTGTAGACTCCTTTGATCAACTTTATTTAATTAGTAAAAGTATCTGTATTCTGTCACACTAAGTGCTAGGCATTTCTTAATTATTTTAAAAATAATATTTAAATATGTTTAGAATTGATCTTGTCAATCAAAATTCTTAAATTGACTAAAAAATAATCATTACTTCCAATCTGAAAGATGTAGAAACTGAAGAACAGGGAGATTAAATTATAGTATTTTTTTTTTCACTTTGCAAAATGGGTCTACAGAGAACAAAAGTGGTACACTTATTTTCTCTACTTAACCCACTAGGGAGCCCTTATTTCACCTTACCTTTTCCTTTTTTTGTTTTCCTCAGAATGTTTTCAATAACCTTCACTTAAACTTCCTGAAAAAGTTTCCCCCTTTCCTTAGTGCATGAGTATCTCATTTTGTGGTGACCTGCTCTACATTTGGATAGGCCATACATATTTAGTTCTTTTTAATCTTACCTCACATCAGCCCTTCCAGCCTCTCAATCATTTTTGTAGCCGCTCTCTGAATTCACTCCAGTACGATGACATCCTTCTGGTACTGAGGTTTTCATAAATGGACACACTTGTCTGACTCGTGATGTGTTATCTCTGCATGTGCTGCCCAAACAGTTTTTATAAACCACTATATCATCCCATGCAATCTCATACTAATTTTCTGTAACTATCACTCCCAGGTTTCATTCAGCACTACTATTTTCCAAGTATAGTACCTCCATTTCCCTGATTATCTGTGAATTTTTCATCCAGGATGCATTACTTTACATTTTTCAAAGCCTAATCTTATTTTGATATTTCCTTTTCAGAGCTGTAACCTCTCTATATTCATAAACATATTTTCAGTTATTTCTAGTGCTTGAAAACCACCCAAATTTTATATTTATAAATTTAATTTAGACTCAGTTACCCTTTGTAATTGTTAGTTTAAATCAGTTAATACATTGTATAAACACTTGCCATTTCCCATTATTTATCTCCAAAAAGAAAATAAAAATATACCTAAACTAGTCTTACCACCCAGTTTATTGTCACATATTTTATCCTTTGTGTATATGTTTTCATATAGAGAAGGGTCTGACACATCACATTTCCTGGCCCACTGGAGCTAGTTTTCATCTCATAATATAACACATTAAAATATACATCCAGATATACAATACATTATAGATTACATGGAAATTCTTTTCTCTCCATTGTTTTATTAGAGATTACGAGCTATAATTCAAGAATATACTGGATTTAAGTTACTCTTTGGATAAAACGAAATAATTGTTCTTTGTGTTCATTCCTATTTATTTAGAATTCTTTCTATATTCTTTTCTAAGGAGTTTCTACCTGCAGATCCTGCTAGGGAAGGGGCCTCAGGTAATTCATTAAACATAAAATGCAAAGATGCTCTTGTTCTGTCTGAATCTGGGATGGGTTCCTGATATAAAGATGATCCATATGGAATTCTACAAAGTAGTCTGACGCAATACTTCTGTCCATTTATGGCTATGAGAAATGTAACATATGCGAACATTTTTATATATCTGCAAAGGCAATAGAAGTGTTGCTATTAAATGTTTAATAGTGCAAAAGTTGAGATATAAAGACTGAATGATGCTTTCATTTCCACACAAATTAGAGTAGAACTTTGCAGCCACCCAAAATCCAGTATTATTAACTACAGAAGAGCCCAGAGTTAAGCCAAAATTGAATTTACATTGATAGCAAAAGTCTTCTCTTCCTTCTGCCTGTGACCTTTTTAGTTAAAACTTGAAGCTACCCAAGACTATGGATTCCCCTGCTTTCTTCGTGGTTGCAAGTCTCATCTACCACCTAGACCTACCTTTGTAGTTCTCAGAAGATTTCCATCACTGTCTTGCAAGGTCACTCCTTTATGAAAAGGATGTTGTATATATTTTTTTCTGACACCTTTAGAAATTTTATAATAAAAGATTTTGAGGACATCTAATGTGCCAACTTTCCAGGAGAAGGAGACTGTAATGACTTTATGCATTTGTCTCTATCCTCAACCTGGAATGTCTTTGATGACTTCCCCAATTGTCTGTCATCTGCCAAATCATGCCCAGTAGGTGAAGGTGACAATAAATATTTTAAGTAATGGAATAAATGAATTAATGCATTTGACTCATTAGTTGATGAACATATTGGTTTATTGAAATCTTTACTTATTAGACATTCAAGTCTGGTGGAGATATAAGGAACAGATGGAACTCATAATGAACAGAACACCTTTATAATGCTAACCTATATCAAGACCTCTTATCTTATCCTGGGTCATGGAATTCTTTGTCAATATGAGGAAATCCAGGGATTCTTCTCAAAGAAAAATATACGAATATATTTTTTATATATTTTTTATTCATATCCTTTGGAAGCTCACTTGTAAACTCCAAAGAATGTATGGTACAGGAAAGATACCCTTAAAAATAGTCTGATCAATTTGTAACCACTAGTATTATTGCCTGGACACATACAATATCTGTGATTTCCAAAGTCACTTACAAGCTCTTGACAGTCATTGTAACTTTACTCACTGCTCAAGACTCAGTGCCATAACTAGTGATGTCTGACAGGTACTGCCTGAGGACTAGATGACAAGCTTTGGGAAAGATATATCATCTCTCCATTCTCAGCTTCTGTTTCTGGAGACCCTACCTTTTACTTATTTAGGGGGACCCTCCAATAAAAGAAAGGTATATGATACTGGAGGTCAAAATCCCAAATACTAATTGCACCCTTATTATTAAAAAATAAAACTTAAGAACAAAAATCTTATGAAGTTGAAAAAATAATAAAATATCACTACTTTAATCCAGTATTATATACTTTAGTATTTCCTTCAGTCATCCCCAAATAATTTTTTTCTTTACCACAGTAGTTACTTTATACTCAATTATGTATTTTGCTTCTCTCAATTAACATCAATATTATATAATAAATCATTTTACATCATATAGAGATGAGAAATCAAGCATGAAATTTTGAGAAATAAGAAAGTCTTCAACATAGAAGCATGCTCTGTGAAGGTATTAAGAGAATACTGGGAATGCAGCCCTGAAAGTGGAGAGAAGGATGAAGATAGAAATTGATGAGTTATCTGAAGAGGAAAGACAAGCAAAATTATCATAGAAGAAAACTTTTCAGGAACATGGTCAAGAAAAAGTTTATCTGTATCTCCCATGTGCTGCAGGACACAAAAAGCTGTTATGGAAATGGTGAGGAACCATTAAAAAGGACCCATATATTCAGTTAGCAATAGTTATTGAAGGGCAATTTTGTGACATGGGAAAATTTACAGAAAGGTGAGTAAGGCATAGTCCTTCCTTGGGGAGTTCATATTTTAGTAGGAAATTTTCAAAACTTTTTATAAAGAATGGTTGGAAAATAAAACAAAAGGAAGGACCATTTTCATCCAGGCATATTTTTAAAATGTTTTCAAGAAAGTAAAACAAACATGTCATGTTTTATTTGCCTTGAAATCCTGAAGTGACAACTAACAGGCAGAAAGCCATAATTTTGCTTTGTGCTGAAGTTGCATCAAATCATTGAGTTTTTATAAAAATTGGCATATCATGTGTTTCTATTGTGAATGTAATAATGTATATTTTTAAAGTGCTGAAAATTACAAAAAAATGAAAGAAACATTAACAAAAACATCCATAGTTCCATCATTGGTGGAAATTTTTTAAATGACTTTTCACTCTTTAATCCATACGAAGTATTCCTTTCTAGATTAGTTTTTGTTTTTGTATTTTTGGTGTAGGTAATATTTATTTGCTCAAGTTTATAGTCAAACATATTAATTACATATGGTCTTTTCCACACATTTTATAACTAGAATGCTGCAGGAGCCCTGTTTGGGGATTGACTTGAATTGCGGTTGACTATGAGCCGTGGAGATTTGGGCATTGTCGCCTCCCGTAGTCTCACGGGACTTGTTGCGGGATCTCGAGTGACTTGGCCGAAATTGCTGATCGGGTCAGCGCCATTTTAGTGGTGTGTTTGGCGTGTGTTAGTCGTTGTTAGAACCAGAGAGAAAAGTTATCAGAATAAAAAGCTGTTTGTCTCCAGTTTGCTTCTGAAGTTTTTCCCGCGGCTCCGTTGCTCCAAGCGCTTCAGGCAGCAACAGGTGGCGGCCCGTACGGGGAACTTCGGAGCGGACAGGTAAGAACTGAAAGGTTTCTAAAGATGGGTTCGAATATAACTGAATCCCAAGTGATAGAGGCTATGCAAAGACTCCTTGATATACCTGACTCTGTTCTCAGTGAGGAGTATATAGACAAAAGTGAAAGTGATCAAAAAAGTGTAGATTCCACTGGGCCAACTAAGACCAGTAAAAAGAGTATTGGAAGAGACCCAAAAATGACAAAAATCCAAGCTATTAAAGCTATTCGGGAGTTATTGGTAATAGTTGAAGGATACTTGCTCTCACTGGAACCTGGGCCTCAGGATATTGCTGTCAGTGAAATTAGCAGTGGTGAGGAATCTAGTAAAAGTGATCCTGAGAAAATGAGGAAAAAGAAACTAAAAAAGACCGAGAAAAAGGACGGTCAGGTAGAGGAGCCACTTGTGTCCTCTACTCCCCCATGGGTGGAATCCATTACAGAAAATATGAAGGGTATTACTAGGCATTTGCATACCCTAGAAACAGAAATAAAAAGTCTTTCTGATGGCTTATGCGCTCTCGAGGACAACTCACAGATACATTGGGAACCGCCAGCATTTGAAAAGAAAAATGGACAGAGTGTCCATCAGTCAGTAGATTTCAAAACAATAAAAAATCTCAAAGAGGCAGTAATGACTTATGGGCCCCAAGCTCCTTTCACATTGAGTATGCTGGAGTCCCTTAACACCTTTAGCTTAACCCCCTCAGACTGGAAAAGTCTATGTAAAGCAACATTAAGCGGGGGGCAATTCTTGGTTTGGCGATCGCAATTCCAAGAACTTTGTATAGAAACGGCTAAAAGAAACGCGGCTGCAGGGTTTGAAAACTATAATATAGACATGCTCACAGGAGAAGGGCAATTCGCAGACTTACAGGCTCAAACAGATTATGACCCAGATGTATATACTCAGATAAACACAGCTGCCTTAGAGGCATGGAAAACTGTACAAGGACCTGGGGATCTACAAGGTAGCTTGTCAAAAGTGATTCAAGGACCTAATGAGCCGTATGCTGACTTTGCTGATCGACTTTTGAGAACTGCAGGTAGTGTGTTTGCAGATGTTGACCAAGCTATGCCATTAGTTGTTCAATTAGCTTATGAAAATGCAAATAAATGGTGCCAAGCAGCCATCAGGCCATGGAGAACTAAAAAGGATCTTTCTGTATATATACAACTATGTAAAGATATAAATGACGCCTTTGTCACAGGAAATGTGATTGCAGCCTCAATGAGAGGTGCTTCCTCTCGAAATTTCACAAAGGCTAAACGTAGATATTATAATCAATCAGGATATTCCAGGCAAAATTATCATAATCAATCAGGCAATTCTAGGCAAAATCCCAAAAGAGAAATAAGACCAAGTTCATACCGTGCCCCAGGCCGCTGCCCCAGGTGTAAAAAGGGAAATCATTGGGCCAATAAATGCCATTCAAAATTTGACATCCATGGAAATCCTTTGTTCAGGAATTCAAAAAACGGGGCACGGGGCCCAATACCCCGGGGCCCACAAATGTACGGGGCATTGCAGAAGGAGTATCCTCAAGCATCCACTCAGATGCTTCCCCGACACAATCCCTACTACCCATCCACTCCCTCGCCAGAGGAACAAGAGGAAATGCAGGATTAGACCTCTGTTCCACCGCCCGAATAGTGTTAACACCTGAAATGGGGGTTCAACTGATTCCCACAGGAGTCAGGGGACCTCTTCCCTCAGGGACTGTAGGACTTATTATCGGGCATAGTCCTAAAAGCTTATTAGGTTTGCAAGTGACCCCAGGTGTAATAAACTCAGACTACAAAGGGGAAATAAAAATAATGCTTAGCTCACCCCAAAGTATAACTTCTGTTAATCAAGGAGATAGAATTGCTCCGTTGCTTCTCCTTCCCAATTTACATAATTCATTTAAAATGGGTATACCTCAAGAAGGGAACAATAGAGGATTTTGTTCCACTGACTCAAGTCCCATGGCTTGCTGGGTTTGAGACTGTTCAAGGAGGCCTATGTGTAAAATAAAAATCCAAGGAATAGAAATGGAGGGATTAATAGATACTGGAGCTGACTCTTCCATTATTAATTTACGCCAATGGCCCAAGCACTGGCCTCTGCAAAAAGCTTCAACCAGTTTAAGAGGCTTGGGATATAAAAACCTCCCAGATAAAAGTGCAGTAATTTTAAAATGGGAGGATGATGAAGGCCATAAAGGAACATTTCAGCCTTATGTTTTACCTAATCTACCGGTTACTTTATGGGGAAGAGATATTTTGCAACAAATGGGAGTGCACCTTGCAACCAAGCCTGCAGATGTTAAATGTGAAAACCTACAGGGTAATCTTAACCCTAAAAGAACACATTATCAAAAAGTACAGAGTAATCTTAACCCTAAAAGTAATCATTATCATAAAGGAAAAAGATATTTTTTTTCGGGGCCACTGAGAAAATAATTTTGAAAATACCATGGCTTTCTGATAAGCCAGTGTGGGTCCCTCAGTGGCCCCTATCTAAAGAGAAATTACAAGCGGCCCACCTACTAGTTCAGGAACAATTAGAAGCAGGTCATATAGAACCTTCCACCTCTCCCTGGAATTCCCCCATATTTGTGATCAAGAAAAAGTCAGGAAAATGGCGATTGTTACATGATCTTAGACAAATCAATAAAACCATGCAAGTTATGGGCCCTACTCAACCTGGACTTCCTAGTCCCGTAGCTATTCCAAAAAATTTCCATCTTATTACTCTTGATATAAAGGATTGCTTCTTTTCTATTCCCCTACATCCTCTGGATGCCCCCAGGTTTGCTTTTTCCGTTCCTTCTATGAACAATAATGGCCCTGATCAGAGATATCAATGGAAGGTTTTACCACAGGGAATGGCTAATAGCCCCACCATATGCCAAATATATGTGGACAAGGCTATCCAACCCATTAAAAATAAATATCCAAACCTCATGTGTCTACATTACATGGATGATATTTTATTGGCCCACCCTAATCAAAAAATCTTATTTAATATATTCAGTGATGTGGTAGAAAATTTAAAAAAAAATATGGATTATATATAGCAGAAGAAAAAGTTCAAACCAGATCTCCCATATTATATTTAGGATTTAAAATCATGATACTTTTGTTAGACCCCCAAAAATTTTAATAAATAAAGAACATTTGACCACCCTCAATGATTTCCAAAAACTACTGGGAGACATTAATTGGCTTCACCCTACACTAAATCTTACTACTGGCCAACTAAAACCTTTATTTGACATCCTTCGTGGAGATCCTGATCCATCTTCACCACGAACATTGACTCCTGATGCTAGGAAAGCTTTAAAGTTAGTAGAAAAAGCCATCGAAGGAGCTCATTGTGATAGATTTGATTTATCTCAACTGCTGATGTTGATTATTATTTCTTCACAATATACACCCACAGGAGTATTTTGGCAACAAGGGCCTTTATTATGGATACATTTGCCCGTCTCTCCTAAAAGTATAATTGAATCTTATACCTCCATGGTGGCTAAACTTATTCTTCAAGGACTTAAGACTTCTACTAAAATATTTGGCATTCACCCTGCTACTATTATTACTCCCTATTCATCATCACAGATTGAATACTTATGCTTCAATGATAATGATTGGGCTATAGATAAATGCTCTACTTCTGCAAATTTTGATAATCATCTTCCTAAGTCCCCTATATTATCTTTTTGCATTAATCATCCTATTATATTTCCACAGGTAATAAAAAATCAACCTATTCCTAAGGCATTTAATGTATTTACAGATGGGTCCTCAAATGGTACTGCTACAGTAGTCACTAAAAAAGAAAATATGACCTACATAACTGCACACAAATCAGCTCAACTAGTGGAATTGGAAGCTGTGGTAAGAGCTCTGGAAAATTTTAGGGACCAGCCCGTAAACATTTTTTCAGATAGCCACTATATTGTACAAGCCGTCCCAAAATTAGAGTTAGCAGGACCAATAGCACCTCATACTCCAGCCTTTAAATTGTTTTATCAAATACAAAAACTTTTGTGGGCAAGAAAAGAACCTCTATTCATAGGCCTTATTAGAGCACATACTAATTTGCCTGGTCCCCTCCATGAAGGTAATCAAAAGGCTGATGAACTTACAAAAACAATATTTATACTTTCAGTGCTACAACAATCTACTTTATTCCACTCCCAGTTTCATGTCAACAGCACCACCTTGCAACGTAGGTTTAAAATCACAAAGGAGCAAGCCAGAACAATTGTAAAAGATTGTAAATCTTGTATGACACATTTGCCCAATCCTCATTTCGGAGTTAACCCTAGAGGATTAATGCCCAATCATTTGTGGCAGATGGATGTTACTCATGAGCCAAGTTTTGGAAAATTGCGATTTATTCATGTGACCATAGATACATGCTCAGGCATGATTTTTGCTTCCTTACATTCTGGAGAAAAAGTTAAAGATGTTACATCTCATTGTTTGCAAGCTTTTGCTTCATTGGGCATCCCCAAAATGCTTAAAACAGATAATGGCCCCGCATATACATCCTTATCTTTCAAACAGTTTTGCGCAAAATTCAATATATCCCATAAAACAGGCATCCCATACAATCCTCAGGGTCAGGGCATTATTGAAAGAGCAAACCGAACACTGAAAATTATGTTATTAAAACAAAAAAAGGAAATTGGAAAAGTCCTAAGGACAGATTGGCAGTTGCCCTGTTTACCTTAAATTTTTTAACTTTAGACTCTAATGGTTATTCTGCTGGAGACAGACATTGGAATCCACACCAACAACATAAACCTTTGGTTTACTGGAAGGATGTTCTTTCAGGTACATGGAAGGGTCCAGATCCAGTATTAATTTGGGGAAGAGGATCTGTTTGTGTTTTTCCAAAAGACGAATCCTCTCCAATATGGATACCATCTAGATTAATAAAACAGGTACCACATCAAAATGATCAAGATGAAGTTATTGAAGAATCAAGATTAATAAAAAAGGTACAAAATCAAGAGGACCAAGATGAAGGTACAGAATGATTCCCTCAAAAGAGTCCTTCAAAATATTTCACAACTTAAGTGTCATTCCTCCCGGCCGGGACAAGGAGATCTCTCTTTAGTGTGCACACAATTGTATTTTTTTTTCCTTTTTATACATGTCTTTATGTCTGTACATTTGTCTACATTTCATGTTAATGTGACATCACAAATATATGTTTGTATGTTTGTTCGTCTGTCCAGTGTGACGTCACAAAGAACAAAGCGCTTATGAAAAAGAAAATATATATATATATAGATCCAAATAACTTTAATTCATTTTAGGTTAAGAGTATTCAATTTAGGTAAATAATTTTATAAATGAAGGTACTTTCAATTTTGATTTATAGGTGTCCCTGGGACTTCTCTTTAGCAAACAATGACTAGTGCTATATAACCTGATATTTTGGTGTTTTGACTTAAGATTGTTTATTTGTTATTAACTTCATTTGTTTAATAGCTCATTAATTTCAATTATCTCAACAGGTAAAAGATTGCTCTGTATACAGAGACTCAAGGGTTCCAGCTAACAAATTATTTCTCTAAAGTGCCTTTACCTTTTCTTTAATCTATCTTTAATGCAGTAATTACCCTCAGTCTTTCTTTGTTTTGTTCTAAATATGATATTTTTCCAACTTATGTTTGTAGAAGCTCAACCAGCGATGTGTGTGAACAAAAATCAACTTTAATTTTCAGCTCAACCAGCGATGTGTGTGAACAAAAATCAACTTTAATTTTCTAATCTAATTATTCTATTTTGTAGTTTGACAACTCGCCTCTTGACTCAGTGCTGCAATAGCACTGCCTTTCCTTTAATAATTGATGCTTGAGTTTCTAGGTAGCGGGCCCTGAAGATTTGCCGGTGGCATTGTCTAAACATAAAAAAGACGTCTGCTGCTACAGCTGCAGGGATCGCGGCCGCCGCAAGCATCCCTGCTGCTCAAACATCAAACAACCTCACCAACAGTGTGGCCTCTGCTCTACATGCATGGGGCCTCCTACATCAACATGTTACAACAAATGGACATTTTGATCTTTCATTGTTTGGGACTTTACGGGACAATGCCTTGCGGGTATTTGTCTAGAGAATTCAGTGTGTTACTTGATGGAACTTAGGGCAGCTGATTTGTTTAAACAATTTGATATGCTATGCTATGCAATTTGGCTCATCACCAAAAGGCTTGTCGCCTTAAAGCCGCAATATCTCCTCACAATTGGACGGCTGTTAGTCATCATATATAGTCGATTCTAAAGGGCTCCATTGGATGGCTGGTTAGCCAATGACGGGTAAGATCCCCAGAGGGGGACAACCTAAGACAGGCACAGTCGCACGGGACAGTCTCATGTGGCCGACATATCAACCTAAGACAGGAGTCAAGGGCACAGCCTTGATTATCTGATGACGGGTAAGAATGTTGGTTGCACATAGACGTCCTAGAGCATTACCTCTTTTAAAACAAAAAGGGGGAAATGCAGGAGCCCTGTTTGGGGATTGACTTGAATTGCGGTTGACTATGAGCCGTGGAGATTTGGGCATTGTCGCCTCCCGTAGTCTCACGGGACTTGTTGCGGGATCTCGAGTGACTTGGCCGAAATTGCTGATCGGGTCAGCGCCATTTTAGTGGTGTGTTTTGGCGTGTGTTAGTCGTTGTTAGAACCAGAGAGAAAAGTTATCAGAATAAAAAGCTGTTTGTCTCCAGTTTGCTTCTGAAGTTTTTCCCGTGGCTCCGTTGCTCCAAGCGCTTCAGGCGGCAACAGAATGCTTTTTAAATTATTATGTTATAGTACTTCAAAGTTTCACAATAGTCAAACAAGTGTCTCTAATACAATTTACTTATTCCCCTAATAATGACCAGTTAATTAAATAATGCTACATTGGTTAGCTTGATAAATTCTGTTTTTATTATCATTGGTAATAATTCTACGGGAATTTTTATTTTAGGGAAATCATTAGAAAGCACTAATATAAACACAGTACTTTTTTCATTTATCTAATTGCTATTCAATAAACAACTAAGCTAAAAATAAAACATACACCCTCCCAAATCTACTGTTTGGGTAGGACTTGGCAAGAATAGTTTAGATAACCACATGAGTCATCTTCAGTAGCACTCAGACGTATCTTCTATATGTCTCCATATGACCTCATATGTGCTTATTCAAAGGCATGAATTAAATGTTCCAGAATCTCCTCAGAGCAATAAACATGGTATGCATTCAGGAAAGATTTCCTGCATTCAGATAATGGGATAAGATCTGAATGCTTTGAATGGGAGACTAAAAGGTGAGGATGTCTCATGTGGCATGTGGCGATGAGGGGCAATTTAGGCATCGAAAGAGTCTTTCTGAGATTGTAGCAAAGTGTTTTACAAACTGTCCTAGGTTTGATCTTTCACCAATAGCAATTTCTTAATTTAAGGATGGTTTTCCATCAGGAAAGAATGGGAATTTTTTTTTTCAAGCCCTCAAAGTTCTTAGAAAATATGTTCCCTCAGATTTCCATCAAAAACTGATTGGTTCTTTTCTTGGCTTTCCTCTTATCTCTCCCATAGATTAGGTAGCTAGAGATCAAGTGTGGCACCTTTGACACATTTTCTGGGAATCTAATAAACTAGATCTCCAATTTAATTCGACGTTTCTTATTTTGAAGATGAATGCAAGTAGCTGTTCTGTCAAATTTCCTGCCACTACATAAAAAAAAAGTCCTCTTTCTTCTAGAGCTTAATAGCATTTTCCCCACCTTTCTTTAAGTTCTCAATGGCAATCTCTTCCATTCTCTTTAGGCTTCTGCTAATACTCTCTTCAAAGCCTCACTAATTGTCCTTGAGGCCTTGAAGCTTATGCTTGCTGCCAAATCCCAAAGGCAAAGGCATATGCTTTCGGACTTTTTTAACAGTAGAATCCCATTTCCAGGTACTAAACTAGGTTTGTTACCTATTGCTATATAACATACCACCCCTAAGTACAATGGCTCCAAACGACAATAATCATTTCTTTTGTCCTTACATTTGCAAAACTCAGCAGGTGCAGCTTGGTCCTTGTGGTATTAAGTGAGGTAGACTGACTGAAGGCAACTTGGCACTGGGAGCTCAAATATTTTGTGAACCAAGGCTCTGGGTTCCATTCTACATAGAGCCCTTCATGAGCTGCTTGGGCTTTCCATAATACACTGGCTGGGTTATTCAAGCATCCCAGAAAACCAGGTGGAAATGGTCTTACCTTTTACCTTGGAAATGACACAACGTCAATTCTGCTGTAGTCACAAACCCACCCAAATTCAGGAAATGTGAACATAGATCCTGCCTCTTAATAAGTGTCAAAATCACACTGTTTGAAGAATATGAGGGGTGTCAGATAAAATTGTGGTCCCCTTTTGTATAATATAATCTGTCATATTCTCATCCATATTCTTGAGGAAACTAAAAACTTAATATTGATGATGTGAAGTGTTCTGATTAGTAAAGTAGCAGTGGCAAGTTGTATTTTTTTATTTGAAGGGATATATAATGTTGTATGTTTCAGATAGGTCTTTCTGGAGACGAGATTCAGTAGAAATGAGAATGAATCCTTTGTAGAGTATAATTTAAAATGGACTTTGTTATAGCTAACAAGTATATGACAAAATGTTCATCATCACTATCAGGGAAATGCAATCTAAGACTGCAAAGAGATATCATCTTGATACCTTGAGAATGTCTATAATCAAAAGGACAAAAGGTAACAAATATTAATGAAAATGTGGAGAAAAGGAAACCATTGTATACTGTTGGTGGGAATGCAAATTAGTACAGTCATTATGGAAGATGATATGGATGTTCCTCAAAAAATTAAAAATATATGTTCCAGGACTCCCACTACTAAATATATGTCCAAAAGATAGGAAATTATTGTGTTTAAGAGAGCTTCTTTCCATATTCATTACAAAATTATTCTCAAAAGTCAGGATATAAAATCAGCTTAGGTGTCCATCAACAGATGAGTGCATAAAAAATATAGTGTATGTACAGTATATGTTAACATATATAATGTATATGGAATACTATTCAATATTTATTTATTTATTTATTTGTGGTACCAGGGATTGAATTCAGGGGCACTCAACCACTGGGCCTCATCCCCAGCCCTTTTTTTGTATATTATTAGAGACAGGGTCTCACTGAGTTGCTAAGTGCCTCGCCATTGCTGAGGCTGGCTTTGAACTTTTAATCCTCCTGCCTCAGCCTCCTAAGTGCTGGGATTACAGGCGTGAGCCACCACGCTCGGCACTAGTAAATATTTAAAAAGAAGGAAATCTTGTCTTGTCATTTTTGACAATATGCATGAATATGGTAGACATTATGTTAAGTGAAACAAGCCAAGTGCAGAAAGACAAATACAACATGATATTACTCATATCATGTGGAATATAAACATGTTAAATTCATAGGAACTAAGAATAAAATGATGGGGATATCAAAGGCTGGAGTGTAAGATTGGACATATGTTGATTTAAGTACACAAAACTTAGGTTAGAAGAAGTAAGTTCAAGAGATATATTGCTCATAGTGACCACAGTTAATAACCACATATTATAAACTTGAAAATTGCCAAAAAAGATTTTAAGTTTTCTCATTACAAAGAAATGACCAGCATGTGAGGTAAAGAATACATTAAATAGCTTGATTTAGCCACTCCACAAGGGACATAGATTGAAATATCATGTTTTACATCATAAATATGTACAATTTTTATTTGTCAATTAAAAATACAGACTTAGTCAAACTGTTGTTTATGTGCTTGTTCCTGAGAAAATGAGTGATTTAGGGGGGAGTCATGTGGCAGGGGGAATGTTTTTTGTGTGAATGCAGCAAGTTGAAAGTTGTTTATATGAGAAAAAGAGCAGAGCAAAACAGATGCTGAGGAAAGAATTTTTGTGAAAGTCAGGTCAAAACCTGAGTTGCTTAGGAGTCCAAGTAATTAAATGTGGCAGAGACACTGATAGAGGGGTACTGTTTTCCTCACCTCCATATAGAATCCCAGAAGGATTTGGGAACAGGAAGATCTTTGTTCAGTTTTTGACATGGACCTTAGACCATGGCAATCCCGTGACTAGCACATCAATTATACCACTCTGAGGATTCTCCAGGTAGATTTGATGGCTGAAGACCTCAGCTGGGCACAGTTGAAGCTGAAAAGAGGAATATCAAAGACACTCCTTTGGGGTGAGAATTAACAGAACTTACTTATGAATTCATATTTTATGCCTCCTTTTGGGGGGGTTGAAGAACAATTCCAGGACCATTCTTCCAGGATAATTTCTGAAAGCAAGATTATATTGATATCCAACAATTAAGCAAAAGGGCCTCAGATCTTTGTATTGTGGAAATAAAAATTAATGTGACATCATTTTATACTCATGGGCTGAAAGGGCCTGGACATCAGTTTCCACAGCTATGCCAAGGTTGCACACTGTTTCTGCCTCCTTCCTGGAGAGCTGTTACTAGGAATGACTGTCTTTGATTCATGGAGGGTGAGTTCCTAGGGAGAAGTAAAACACTGACCACCTTAGAGTGACAACATCATCTTGGATGTTTTACTTTTATTTTTTAGTGAACACTTAGCATTTCTGAAGGAAGGTAATGATGTGACTGTGAGACCACAGTGGAAAAGGTACAAAGGAACTCCCTCCATACTTTTCAGTAGCAATACCTAAGGATAAACCATTGTTTACAGTTTTAAAATATTTTTTGTCAGATTTGTTTTAGGAAAATCTCACTGAAATTCTGGCAATAGGTTGGCTCTTATGCTAGTTTTTGATGGATGTGTCTATGTGTGCATGTGTTTCAAAGTCTTTTTATGTTTTAGTAGGAAGTTGGGAAGGGCTGCTGTCCCAGTGCCATTTTAATTGGGAAACATCATCTAAATTTTATGAGGAAAACAGAGAAGAACATTTCTGTCATCTGTCTGAGAACATGATTTTCTATGAATGATAATTTGGAACAACCAAAAGACACTTTTTAGACCAACATAAAATATTATGAAAAAATAATTTGAAAGTACTGTGTTGTTTGTGCTATGAACTCTGTTTTTCATTATTTATTTTTTCTCTGCTGCCTGAGTTATTTAAAAGCCAGGATTTTAATAATTCCAGTATTCGCTTCTGTAAAACCCTATGTTCTGTTAACAACTGGACAGGTATTTTAGTAAAAGAAATAACAAAACACCTGAAACAAGGCCACTTCAGGACAGATATTCACTGTGCCAGCCTTTGAGGACAGACATTGCTTTTCAGAGGAGTTATAAATTTTCTGTGAACAAGACAAGACCAGTGCAAAGTTTTAAATCATTTCCTGTATACAAACTCTCAACAGGCATGCATGAAAACCAAATAAACAACATCAAGAAAATCTGAACTAGCTACCTGAAAAGTGTTAACTTTTAGAGAAAGTGTTGTTAAGAAAGAGTAGGCCTTCTAATCTACTCTCAACTTCATCAGACACCAGGTCTAATGGCTTGGAGATTTTTAAATGGGTCTTACTCTTTCTAACCATGTATCATCTCCTTTACCTACTCTGGCCCATCTCCTCTTATTCAAAAGGCTATCTCTTATTCATCATTCAAGATTTAGCACAAATATTTACTCTACATGTAAGTTTTGTCTAACTATTTT
This sequence comes from Tamias sibiricus, assembly GCA_025594165.1. Lineage (NCBI taxonomy): Eukaryota > Metazoa > Chordata > Mammalia > Rodentia > Sciuridae > Tamias > Tamias sibiricus. Next base: position 84,435,664 of record CM046666.1, on the reverse strand, counting down.
GCATAGTTTTCACATGACAATCACTAGCCTTGACAAAGTGTTCTTCCTCTGACACTTAGCTGGAGCAAATAATACTCTCTATCCTCTTTATTGGTTTACTTTTCCAGTCTGCAATGTCCCCCTCTCCCACATACACACCTAAACACACATGTAGTGTCTTTTGAGACCAAGAGTGATACCAGTCTTTATGCTCCATCATTCATATTCGCTACAATGTCTAACAAGAGGTAAATGAGTGCCTGCCTACTTATTCTCCCACAAACGACTCAGGGGTAAGCAAGTAAATTGATGCATACATTCAAGATACAAATAATTCTGCTACATTTTCTTTTTCTTTTCCTAGGTTTTTTTTTTTTTTTTTTTTTAAGACAAATGCTGAACAAAAAGTATTTTTCAGACTCTACACAGATATTGTATCATTCTATTACTGAGGAAAGAGATTGAGTTGAGAGATGACACAGAGAAAGCAAAACTACAGAATTATTTTGCTTTTGTCTTTTTCTTCAAGGAGAATGACTTGCAAATCAGAAAGGGTAAAAATGACGAAGAGGTAAATGTGAGAAGATAGTAGGGAAGTAGTGAGATTCTTTAAATGAATCCAAATCTATATGGTGGGTGAATTTTATCCTACAAAACTGAAATAAGTTACAGATGGGACTGCAGCACTTCATCTGAAAACCTCTGACAAAAACTTTCTAGACAATCAGAAATGGAAATGTTTTCTCTGCTTTTTAAATAATGTAAAGAAAACCAGGCATGGTGGTGCATACCTTAATCCCAGTGGCTTGGGAGACTGAGACAGGAGGATTGCAAGTTTGAAGCCAGCCTATGCAATTTAGCAAGGCCCTAAGCAAGTTGGTGAGACACTATCTCAAAATTTTTTAAAAAAATTAATTAATCAATTAAATTAAAAGGGCTGGGCATGTCGTTCAGTGGTTAAGTCCCCTCTTGGTTCAATCTATGGTCCCCCCATCAAAAAAAAAAATTATGGAAACTATAAAGTATGACATTGACACTGATAATATTCCAGAAAAAATTTTTGCAAGTCATTTTCTTTTCCCTGGGAAGAGGAACTAGTGTTCACCATGAGTTTGAAAGTGTTCGCCTAGAACAAATTATTCATTAAAGTTTCTTCTTTCTTTTTCCTTTAAAAAAATTATTATAACAAGATGAATGAGAAATTTACTGTGGATTTTTAAAATATAAATTTCAGCAATTTTGATCAAATCTGTTAATATTTCCTTGGTGATAAGATGATGTGACCTATCTTGGTGATAAGACATTTAGATTGAACTGTGTTTAGGCAAGCAGGTTTATAACTGATCAAATGACCATAACCAAAAGAAACACCTGACACATCAATGTTACCATAGACGAATAGGGTGACTGTTAGCTATATCTTAAGAGTATCATATTATTTATTTGAATACATACATAAAAGAACAGTATTGAATTTATAGATAAAAAATGGTGGCAAAGTTGGCTATTGTAACATTCAGATTTTGAAAGTATATCAGTACTTTAGAAAAAATTGTCCAAAAGTAGTCAGGTAAAAATGAATTGAAATAAATGTAAGCTGAATAATGACACTGTAAAGAATAATATGTCTGGTTTCCATTTACGTGGAAAAAGCTATACCATAGCAGGATGTTTATTCCCCCTTTCTCATCTTCAGCATGGCTTGCCCTCCTCTGGAGTGGCATTTCTAGACTTTGCACTTCCAGTTTACTCATGTCTGTCCACACAGGAAGAGAGTGCCACTAGATTGGTGGGTGACAGTCACTGGCACCACCATTCCACACACCATCCCACTCAGTGAGTGGAGCTATTCAATAAATATGCCATGATTTCTGAGGATGCCCTTTCTTTGCTCCAACTTCAGGCCAGTTTGATATAGCAATCCTGGCTTAATATATTGTGCTCCTCTGCAGATGAAATTTTTTTCCCCATTGTCTCCCAGTGTCTAGACCAGGGTCTGTGAGTTTGTGGTTGGCATACTTGAACTTCAAGCTAACCTGCTTACCAATTGACAATGACTGAACATTTATTCTCTTGAGGAAGCAAAACTGAAATTCACTTGATTAGAGGTGCTGAGCTCAGGTGAAAAGTACCCATATAATTATACATATGAGAATTTTCATCCTGAAATTCTTTTTATCAGGGAGAACCCAGATGTCAGTATATTTAGGCTTTTCCTCATGTGCTGGAGTCAGTTTCTTCAGAGAAATTCCTTCCAGTTTCTGCCTATATAGAATAATCCTGGTTGCTAGCATTTGGGGGCTTGGGTGGAGAAAAAAGCTGAAGATTTCAACCTTCAGGATGAAAATTCTTACCAGTTGTGATTTCAATGTGTTGCTCCTGACCTTAACGGCTTAGCACCCTTGAATCCAGTGTAAACCTCAGTTTCATTTTTTTCCCCATAAAATAACCTCCTACTCATCTTCCAGTTGGTAAGGAGGGGAATATCTTGGGGATTTTAATCACTTTCTAAATAAACTTTTAATCATACTTTGAATAGTTAGCCTTATCCTCATCCATGCTTTCAGAAATATCTGTCATTATCCACATTCTGAACCTATTGAGAATTTTTTAGTCCTATATAGGTAGGGTTGCTTTTTGGCTTCTCCCACAATTAATTTAGGGTTTCGCTTTTCAGATCTGTTAAATCAGTTACAACCTCTCCATCTCCTTGTCAGTTGCTACCACTGTCTCTTTCCCATCTTCTTTGTTTCCATGAGTTCCTGTCTTCTCCATTTCTTTCCTGTGATTATAGTAGGGCTATTATAACTGGTCAAATGACCATACCCAAAAGTATTGTCATCAGACACCATATGCATGAAACTAATGCATGTGACCAGCCTGCCATCCTTGGTTGCTGTTTCTATTTTATAGACTTGTTATGTTCTTGTGACCTGAAGCAAGAGTGAAGTCTGCATTCAGTGACCAGGAATGATAACTGAGATTTATGCTTTGACCTCCTTTGCACTGAATATAGAGCTTCCTATTGCCTCTAGTAATTTCAACCATAATATAGTTACTGTTACCGTCATCTTTGGATCTATGAATATACATAAATAAAATTAATTAATATCAAAACTAAAATGTTATTTCCTTATAGCACCTCCCTTCCTTATGAAATCAGTGTCTAGTGAAAATAGTTCCATTCCTTTAATGGAGGAATTATTTTTCAAAGTTAGCATTTAAAATGTCAATTATATTTATTGATACATGGAAACAATTTTTATTTAAAACTGTGATATTATTTTCATTATCTTTATTTTATAGTTTTCTCCCATTTATAGAAAGTAATAGTGGCATTTTATTTGTGGCAATAACATTAAATTTTTTCTTCAAAAAATATTTAGGTACAAAAGTGGAAAATACTTAAGGAAATTTGTCAAGACTAAAGAAGTAGCATTCCAATATGGCAAAATCGTGATGAAGATATGAAAATGACTTTGGTAATGCTGGGATACAAGGTACTATGGTTACTCAAGCTAACATCACATTATTGGATATGAAGTATCCATATTCAGGAATAATATGGTGTTCATATAGTGTCCATAAGGCAAATTGCATATGCAACATAACACCAATACTAGTGCAAAATGAAGGAAATTAAAACCATCTTATTTTGGTGCTTAGTCTAGTGTTCAGCTTATAATAGTTACTCAAATATTTGTTGCTTAAGAGGAGGAAAAGTAGAAGGAAGTGAATGAAGACTTTCAACCTAAAGAATAGAGGATGTAGAAGGGAAGGTGATGGCTGTCTTCAAACCTGTGAAATGAAGGATGTAGGTAAGTGTTGAGGTGTGGGCTTTAATTTGAGGGCAGAGTTAGAAAATTGTAAATTATGTGAAGACAAATTTTGGTTAAATTTTGGATGAACATCAAGAATTCATGCATCTAAAATGAATATGTACTTTTGAAGTACTGAGTTATCAATCATTAGAATTGTTGGAGCAGTGACTAGATAATGATACTACAGGGATGTTGTCAAAGAAATAATTATATTCAGACAGTGGCTGGCTGTCAGAAGAATCTTCGAGAAACATTGGGAAATCAGGTTCTGGTACTCAACTCAAACCTACTGAGTTAATTCAGGTGCCGATAATCTCTCAGTTGCCTTCCCACTCTCATCTGAATCCAGGATGGGATGGACTTTTAGGGAAGGTGCACAGGTATGCCCCAGCAATAGCTGAAGTTTCCAATTTTATCTGGACATGATCCCAAATCATCAAGTTTTTGATGTCTCTAAATCTCATTATTTATCTGTGATGGCTAACTAATCAACTTCACAGTTATAATCAAAATGTCAAAAATGAAATTTATACTACATTATATTATCAGATTGTTTTAAGTGGTATGAAAGAAATAAATGAGGCTTTATGTCAGTAGAGATCATGGAATGTCTTCCCAAGCACGTGATATTAGAACTGAGTCCTGAAAGATAAGGAGACGGTCAGACACATTGCTGGCCAAACATTATCCAGGCAGAGATAAGCAAATGTAAAGGCCCTCATCTCAGAGTTTTAAGAAACTTCTGTCTCAAGTGTGGCAAGAGCAAAGTGAGCATGAGGAAGTGGGGAATGAGCTCAAGCTACAATGTAGTGGGGGACCCTGCCATAGAGGTACTATAGTACATGGCTCATAGTGGATTATGTGTTCCCTCCTTTACTTCCCATTGGCTTTATGCACAATTCTGTTAGTACCAACACACATTTTTGTAATTCCCTTATTTTTTTTTTTACCCATTTGTATGAAAGGCTATAAGTCCCTTAAAGTCAAAATTCATTTGCTGTTCATTTAAATGCCTCTCATTTTAGCACCTAAAAGAATGCCAGTTATCAATCAGAAGAGGTGCTCAGAATAGTGGTTAAGTAAAAAACCCAAGAGAGACTGGATAAGGAATATTTTCTGTGCTGATCCAAGTTTAGGATGTCCATTGCTGGCTTGAGATTCTGGCCAAAGTATCCTAATAACTAACATGTTATATAATGATCATTGAGCTAATATTTTATCAATATCAATATACCATAAATAATATAATTTGATTTTTAAAAGTCTGTTGATTTAATCTACCACAGAACTTAACTCCATGGATCATTTTAATGGTTATGTAAGAAGCTTTGAGTATTCAGCTTTTTATTACCCTTATTCTTACTCTTATTTTATTGTATTTTACTTTAGTTCAAATTCTACACATTTGACTCACAAGTAGAATCATATAGTACTTGTCTTCTTGTGACTGGCTATTTCACTTATAATGTCCTTAAGGTTCATTCATATTGTCACTTTTCAGGTTGAATGATATCCCATTGTATGTAGATATTTTCTGTATTTATTCACTGATGAATACTTATCTCTATATCTTGAATATTGTGAATAGTGATGCAATGGACAAGGGAATGCTAATTTTTGAGATCCTGATTTCAATTATTTGTTTTAAATACTCAGATGAAACATATTATAGTTCAAGCTTTAATTTTTTGAGCAATTTCCACCTGCAGCATTCAGCACTTCCATTAATGGTGTAAAAAGGTTCCAACTTTTCCACATTCTCACCATCACTTGTTGTCTTTCTTTCTTTCTACTTTTTTTTTTCATAACAGCTATACTGACAAGTGTGAGGTGATAACTTACTGTGGTTTTGATTTGCATTTCTCTGATGATAAGTGATATTGAATATTTTTTCATGGCCCTGTTGGTTATTTATATTTCTTATTTTGATAAATCTCTGACTGGTTTGACTGGGGCTATGCCAGGGGCTAATTGTAATAAAGATGCCACTTTCAAGTGGAATATGGAGTCAGAGAGGCATGGAATAGAGGAATCTTGGCTTTGTCACACACAGTAACATAGAAAATTACTTAATTCCTTTAAAGATACTTTCTTTAGAAATGATACTACCCTTTCAAGATTGAAATATAGTTTAAAAAAATGATGTTCACATAGTATTTAGCCATCTCTGGCATTTTTGGAGTACCATATAAATGTGAAATGATATTATTTTCATAATTTAAAAAATATAGTATTTAAGATTGACCTTATAATACTTATAATTTGTCTTGTAAATCAAATGATTAAAATTTATACAAAAAACTAACAAAATTCTAGCAACTCAAGAAAAATAGATAACTAGCAGGCAATAATACAGTAATTCATTTACATCATGTCAAAGATGACTGAAAATAAAACTTTATGGAAGAGCATATTTTTATAAAAAAAAAAAATCTTTGCTTCAGAGTTTTCTGATAAATATTCCTTTTGGCCTGAGAACTACATAGTTGATTTCTGCATGAAACTGAATATTTTTTGAAAGTTAGGGCTAAATTAGTTGAGTTATTTTTGCATGATGAAAGCGTGAAAACAAAACACCTTTTTTGCTAAAATATTATCTGGTCCTCGTTTCAGCCTAGAGGACTGAAAATACTATGAAATTAAAATTTCAAATGTGGGAAGGAAATTCTATAATATTTGGTAATTCTTGCCCCAAAATGTTCAAAGTTATTTTTGCTCCAAAATCTGGAACTGAACGTGCACTTAACAATTTATTTCAACTCATACTGTTAGAAGCTGGCCCTGCCTATCTGTGCAGGTTTAGAGGTGTATGTGAAGTCTTTCTCTTTTCTTTAGAGAAAGTTGAGTAAACTGGTAAAAAGAAAAATTCAAAACAGTTGTCTCGTGACTCTTTTAAGGTACACAATTGTAAAAATTTTAAGGAAATAATAAATTTTGTACAGTTTAAACATGGACATCCTAAATGCTGTGTCATCAGTATTCAAGGTAAAGGTGCACATGGGTAGAGATATTATTGAGGCAGGAAAAAGCATGTCATAATTGAACATCCTTAAATAATTTTATGGCACCAAATAATTTTACCCTGGAATCTATAGAACAATAGGATCATAATGAATTTTATGTATCAAGTGGAATAAGGAGATAATGTTGCACTGGTGCTAGTTGAGAAATGTCACAGACTTTGCCATTGCTGTCCTGGTATGTGGAATGAGCAGCAGTGACCAGTTGGGTCTTCATGTTAGAGGAAAATGTGCTTTATATGGCTGAATGGGTTGGGCACTGAGGAATTGTGCTAATGTGGTTTCACTTGCTCTACTTTTCTATTTCCTTATTTAAGCATCTTAAATTTCAGTGGAACATGAATTTAGCATACATCTTGCATTTGATTAGATCACATTTTATGTTTTTTTATGCATTTTAATCCAAGTTTGGCTCTGTGAACCTTACCATCTGTCTGGAGTTGTCATTGCATTTATATTTAATTTTAATTTACCCCATTATATTTTTGACTAAAAGTGGTTTTATTTTTGGCAACTTCCTCACCTAGTGTCTTCTCTCCCTCCTTTCAGTTTGCCACAATGCATCCAAAGAAGACCTTCTCAAGCATCCATTTGGTCACATTATTCCTACTTGAATTACATTGTCTTTATAAGTCCATATTCTTTAGTGATCATGCATCTGCCTAACCCTTTGAATATATTCTTGCAATCTCCTCTTTCATATGCTATGCTTTTGAGTATTCCTTCTGATCCTCTAATTATGGCCTATTTTCCCTCTTGGCTATTTCCTTCTTCTGGAACTATTTATCTCACAATCTACCTCAAGAAGTCCTGTAAACTCCTTTATTTTAGCTTAATAGGGATTTCTTCCAGGAACCCTTAACTTTTACCTAATACACACAATTTAATAATACACACAATTTAATAATACACACAATTTAATAATACACACACAATTTAATTGATGAAAAAGAAATTGCATAAGGTGATGAAGAGTGTCCCTGCTGAGACTAGAAGCTCCAAGACAAAGCAACTTCTATCTACCTTATTTACCATTAGGTCCTTTTCATTACTTTAGAGTCTGGGACCTAATAATGTCTCAGTAAGTATTTGATAAAGAACTGGATAAATTAATAAGAAAAACAACCTTAGAATATTGTATACATATATTATTTATCAAATTACTTATTAAATATGTAGAACCCTCAAAAATAATCTAAGTGTATAACTGAAATCAAAATTACGTGTAAACTGTAATCTGTTCTGTAGGTACAACTTCTTGAACTGTTGTATTTTGTGGGCTAATGAATGGTAAATGCAGTAAAATTATCTCAAATCATAAGATGTTCTTTGTAATTGATTTAGACACTGTTATCTAAGTATAAGTTCTTTATGATAATGCTTCATTGCATCTAAAATAAATATTACGGAGATTTAAAAATCAATATTCCAATTAAAAGCTTATTACACATAAATCTACAAAACTGCAGAACTTTAAATTTGTGGCCTTATACAAATACCTCTAGGAATCAGAAAGCTTATAAAATACAATTCAGTGGCTGCTAAACCCAAAATGAGAATTATAGCTCCAGTCATAGGTAAGGTCTTTGGAGATCTTCCCTATCCAACCCTGCTGACAATAAATGTTGACAGCTGCAAGTGTTTTCTCCTGGTAGAAAGCAAAAATGTTGCTTAGCTGTGGTCCCACAGAACAAAATAATCATGAATTTTGGAGTCATTGGGGAAGTCTCATGTTCAATAATTTCACATTTATGGGAATCAGATTTGCAGCTAGTTTTGTTAATATCATTGTCATCATTGTGGTAGTCAAAAATTCTTTGCCATTCTAATGGGTGCCTGTTTGCACAATAGGCTTTAAAGAGTTTACACATTTAACAAATATTTATTGGGCATTCATTTGTGATATATACTATGCTAAGAGTTGGGAATACAATAATGAATTAAAAAAAGTATATTATAGATGGTTGTGGAGGGCTGTGGGGGAAACAGGATGATGGGCTAGTGTATACCAAGAGGCAGTGAGGTGGGAGTGAAATTTAAGGCAGCTGGTTAGGAATGCCTCTTACAGGAGGTGATTTTTGAGCTAAGAATCAGAGTAAGGAATCACTGCAAAATCTGGAGAAACACATTTTATGCACAGAAAATGGTGAGTGCAAAGTTCCTGGTGTGGAAAGGGCTTTCTGTATTTGAAGTTAAGAAAGAAGACTCTTAAAACTGGAGGAGTGTGTCAGAAGAATGGGGCATGAATTAACTTGGAAACACATTCAAAATTCAGATGCTATGGGGATGATGGGAGTTTGGGTCTTATTCTAAAAACAAGGGAAACCCTGGAAAGTTTTTTTGTAAGAAAGTAACATCTGATTTAAATTTATAAAGCTTCATTGTGGGTGCTGTATGGAAAATGGATAATAGAGGAGCAAGAATGGAAGCAGAGAGACCATGCAGAATGTCATTTTTATAGGTCAGGTGTGAAATATGACAGTTAAGAAGATCAAATATATATTCTGGAGACAGAATTGATAGGATTTGTTCAAGGGCTGGGTATAAGGGGTGAGGCAAAGAGAAGAATCAAGGATGACTGTCAAGTTTTGTGATTTAAACAACTTGGTAGAGAGTGGTCTCATTGCAATGAGAAAGCCTGGGGAAAGAACAGGCTCCAGGATCAAGGAAATTTTAACAGATACATACACTTGAAGACACTTGCTGATTCAAAGACCACAGGGGAGAATCTTGGTAGGATAACCAAGCAGGAAGTCAGGTAATAGGTGCTTTGTGTCTGTAAGTGGAAGATACATTACTTACCCACTCCTAGGGGATGTGTGCTTTGCATTGTATGTAATGCAATAGTGACAGATTTACATTCATAATCCCTCAAGAACAGCATCTACATTCACCAGCCCAAGATCAGGGGCTTGCAAAACTGTCATGGTTGTGACATTTCCATCACTGGCTAAAGAGTCCCTCTAAGGTCTCATTCTCTCAATCATTAGTGAAACTGGATCTGAGATTACCTATTTGCCTCCTTAAAAAAAGATTCTTTCCTTCCAGTGCTATTCCAAAAAGATGGTCTATTGCATTTTTAAATCATAGATCTATAGCAATATGTTTTTAAAAGAGCATCTGGTTTATTTCTCACTGAAAGCTTGTGCTAAGAAGTGAGAAACATGGATCGAGTCAGCACCAAAGAGAGACTGTGAATAGTTTACTTAATGATTGGAAAGGAAAAAAAAAAAAAAATACACACACACACACACACACACACACACACACACACACACACATATATATATTTAAATTATGTGCCACCATCACTAGTTATTAAAAAAAAAAACTTTGCTGTGCATTGAAGGACAAAATTTGGAGAAACTTTTCTGCCCCCAATATTATATTTTTTACATACAAATTTTCCATGATAAAAAGTTGAGATTATGACAGGGCATCTCTTTTGATCAAATAACTTGTTTTCACCTGTTTTTTTTTTTTTTTTTTTTTAACTTTCTTTTCCCCTTTTAACCATGAAACAGAATGTTTTGTTTACTATTTCAGGACAGGGTAAAGGCAGAATTTTCTTGCAAACAATTTCCTCCCTGATACACTTCAAATCCTAAAGCTCAAATAAGAAAAGCAGTACTTTTCGTTCAACACACAAAAAATGGTTTTTGTTGTTGTTGCTGTTTTTTACTACTTAAAAAAAATGTGGATCCCTTGAACTCAGAGACCATAAATACAAACTTTACTTTTTGAGGAGCAGGTGCAGGCTGATTTTGAGAGTCCTGCAAAAGCTGGCTCTCTCCACTGTTTATTCAGAGGCTTAATGGAACTCATCCATAAACTTTGCTTAACTGAGCTAGGAATAAACTTTTGCAGTGGCCCATCCCATTGTCAGGCTAATTAAATGCATAGCCTATTTATCAGATTACCCCTCTCTTGTGGGATGAACCCCCAGGTCATTTCTGTAGCACTACTATGTGGGAGAAGGGAAGGAAAAGTAAGAAATATTTTTTTTTTAGCAGTTGGAGGAACCAAGATAGTGGTATGGAAGTAAGGAAATGGGGATAGAGGCATGTTCACGTTCACACCTTTAAAAATACAAGCTACGTTGTTTATCAAATAAGCATGTGTACTTTTTTAGAGCCCATTTTTAGTTCATCACCCATTGAAGAGTTTTTTTGTCTTGTGGGGACAGTTTGAGGGAGAAGGGAAATTGTAGCAGTTCCTAAACTTGTCTGTGCATTGAAATCACTAGGATATCTTCAAAAATATTTGTGGCTGTGTCCTTCCCCTTTGCCCTCAAATATAGTGATTTAGTTGGTCTGAAGTATATATTGATTTTTGGAATGTCTAAATCCCCAAGTAATTTTAATGTGCAAATAACTTTGGTAATCGCTGCTATAGTGGTGTCTAGCCAGTGGCCAGAAAACATCAAAATCACCTGGGAGGGTTAAAAGAATACATATGCCTGAGCATATGTCTTAGACATCCTGAGTTAGAACCTCCTAGTGAAAGGTTTCAAACTCCTCCAGTGGTTTCTGTGTACCCGTGTTCAAGAACTGCTGCAGACAGCAGTGATTATGGGTAACAGCATCTTCATTAGCATGGCTATTACCTGAATAAATAGACTGTAACAAATGCCTGGAGCACCTTCTTTTGCTCTCTCTAGGATTCCATGCCTCACACCCTCTTTTACATTTTGAACTGAACATAATTCATTGCCTAAATGCTTTCATTTAAAACTCACAGCCACCTGACTATTTTCTACTCTGCATTCCCTTAGGACATGCATCCTCTTCTGGTAGTTCTGCACTGCATCCACCTTAACATGCTTCCTGTACGTATGCTCAAATTCCAATTTAATTGGAAGCTTCCCAAGGGCCAAGTGTTCATGGTGTTTTCTAATATAATGGATATTACAAGGCATGATATAGATAGACATCATATATGAAGAGAAAGATAACTGAGTTCAATTGGTATAAATGCAACTGAAAAGTAAACAGAAAAACATATTCATTTGTACATAATTCTGAATACAAATGTGAATCAGATAAGTAATTTTGCGGTTGTCCTGTGTCTATATTGTGCTTCATACTTCAAAAAGCACTTTCAAATTCACCAATTTGTGCTACTGTGACCGAAGAAATAGACAATGCCATTTTGTAGGTATGTAAAGATGAGGCCAGGGGTGAGGGTGACTGTCCTTACCCATTACTTCTTCAATCTTCATCTCTCATGGATTCCTAAATCGCATTCTTAAACTTCAGATTTAGATACCACATTTCCCACTCAATGACCTTCCATTTCTTAGTGAAAATTAAAAACAAAAACAAACAAAACAAAAAAACCATTGGGTTCTCTGATAGTCTTTCTAAAACCTGTATTTCTAACATCAGCTCTTCATTAATTATATATTCTAGTCAGCCAGAAGTGTTGACTGTTCCCTAGCCACATCAGGCACATTTACCTCTGTGCCTCTGTCCAATTCCATTTGTTTATGTTCTCAGTTCAAATGACCTCCTCCTCTGTATCCTCTCCCTCTTCATTGTCCAAAGCCTCTCTTTCAAGAAAGACCAAGTAAAAGAATATTTCTCTTTGGTCAATCTTCTCATCTTTAGCTTCTATTCTGGTTGATACATCTATCTGCTTTTCTCTACTCCATTTGCCTTTTTAACTGTGGTAAAATGCACATACAATTTATAATCTTAATCATTTTAAGTGTGCTGTTCAGTGGTATTACATACATTCACCATTCTGCATAACCACCACCACAAGTTTCTCCATAATACTTTCATCTTGTGAAACCAAAATTCCATAAGCATTAAACAATATCACTCATTCCTCTCTCTCCTCAGTTACTGGTTAACATCATTCTGCTTTTAAAAAAATCTCAGTGATTGTGACTACTCTATACACCTCATATGAATTGAATCATACAGTATTTATCTTTTTGTAATTAGTTTATGTTAATTAGCATAATGTCCCCAAAGTTCACCCATGATGTCGTGTGTTGCAGAGATTCCTTTCTTCTTGAGGCTGAATAATATCCTATTATGTATGTATCTACATATACATTTTGCTTATTCTTTAATTCATCAATGGACACTAGAAATTGCTTCCATAGTTTAGTTGTTGTTGTAATAACATTTTTATGAACATGGGTGTACAGGTATTTCTTCCAGACCCTTTTAATTATTTTGGGTGTATACCCATAAGTGGAATTGTAGATCTTATGGTAATTCTATTTTTAATTTTTTGAGGAACCACCATACTATTTTCCATGGCAACTGTACCATTTTGCATTCCCACCAACACCACATACATAAACCACAATAATTTCAATTTCTACATATTCTTAGCAATCTGTTATTTTCTATTCTTTTTAAAAAGTAGCCATCCTAACAGGTATAAGGTAGAATTCCATTGTCCTTTTGATTTGTGTTTCCCTAATGATTAGTGATGTTGAACATTTATCTACTTATGTGTCTATTAGCCAGTTGTACCTCTTTTTTGGAGAAATAAGTCCTTAGCCTATTTTTGAGTTGATTTTGCTCTTATTGTTGTTGAGTTTTAGGAATTTCCTATGTATCCTAGAGGTCAAGACCTGAGTGTTAGACTTAAAACTATAAAAACCTAAGAAGAAAACAAAAAATAAAAGCTCTATGGAATTAAATTTGGAGTGATTTCTTGGATATGACACTAAAGGCTCAGGAAGAAAAAACAAAAATAGACAAATTCATGCATCGAAAGTCACTATCAACAGAGTAAGAAGGAAACCCACAGAATGTGAGAGAATATTTGTATAACATATATTTGATAAATGATTAATATATATTCTTTCTGGCTCAAAGTTGTGAGACAGGATGGGTCATAAATATTTATACAAACTCATTTTTTATTTGGCATTCACCACCACATTCTTGAACATATATAAGGCTACATAATTCTGGATTGAATTATACAAAAAATCATGTGTCCATAGTGAGTTACAACTGACAACTTCTAAAGTTTTAACTTCAATATTGAATAACTGTTTCCAAACTTATTAAGAAGGAGTCACATAAAAAATTCCTTAACTGAAAATATTTCTGAAACCTGTATTTTTGATTGTGAAAGAAATCTGTGTATGACAATGCAAGACAACTAACTCCTTCTTCATACTCACTTATCCTGGAGACACATCTGCCCATCAAGAAGTCAAATTTAAATTAGTGAAACAGGCTGAATATAATTATAATAGGTAGAATTCTTTATCCACAATTTCATTTTTACTTTTCTAATAGAACACCTATTTTTCCTATTAGTTATAAATCAACTTCACAATTTAGAAACTTGTGGCTTAGTTGGAAAAGTTATGTTGTTTGTTAAGAGTGAATCAGTATTAAGTATTTTGATAATTTTTTATTAAAAACTCAAAGTAAATCACTATAAATAGCATTTCTTAAAAGAACATTATTTAATTTGCAGTGTGATTTTACTAGGAGAAAAAGATTTTTTCATCTTCCTGGATATTCTATTTTTGACAAAACTTAGTTATTAAAATAAGGGGAAACAATAGAAATGGTAATATTTCACAAACTAATATGAAGTAATTTAGGTTAAAGCTCTTCTAATAACTATTCACAACTCTGTTCTTACAAGATAGAATTTAACTGAACTGCAAATATGAAATAAAAAAACTCAACCATAAAATATAGATAGAATTCTTAACAAATTCAACATTGGTTGCTTTGATTTGCTATTTCTGTTAGTGATATTCAGGTTCAGAAATTAATATTGGTTTAGTACTTGATCTTGAAATATGTCCCCTCCATGTGAGATGTCTACTTCAGTTTCATCTTAGAAAATTCAGTAATTAATATTTTCTGACTTCACCAGGAAGTATATAAGGTATAGCTCAAAATTTCTGTAAAATGACACCATCACCATCAATAATAATAAACAACTAATAAGGGGTTATTTCTTTTAATGACATTTCTCATTCTTCAAAAAGAAAAAAAATGAAAAATTTAAGTGGAACTGAATGTAAAAGAAAAAAATAAGTAACATTGTTTCTTTTAACATTGGAACAAGAACTAAATATTTAACTATACTCACCAGTGCCAAATATTAATTCTATTGAGAAATTGTAGGATGCCAAACATCAGTTCTCTTGAGAATTATTATTGAATCCACAGTTTGGGATTACATCACATATTAGCAGCACCATTATTTAATCGTATCATTAGAATACTCAGACAATTTTTTGGGGGGGCATCCAATATATAAAACTGTATGATTGAAATGGGTGGAATGTTTTCACCACCAACCAGTTTATCAAGAGTGAATGTAGAAAGAATGTCATTTGGCTAGTTATTCTGACTTGAGGTCACAGCATTTCTTAACCAAACTTGGGACATATCACAGTTCCCAGTTTTTTACTTTGATTGCCTTTCCCCACTGAAAATACATTCAAAAAAAAAAGGTAGACTGAGACTAAGGAAAATGCCTTGAGTCAATTTATAATATATCACTGTTAAGAAATCCAAAAATGGTCAATTTAGAGTTTGTCTATATGACCATGAATGAAAAAACAAATGTAGTTTTGGTTCGTGAAATTTCATCAATATTAGTCAGTCCCATGAATATAGCTGCAAAGAGAAGTGATATTTTTATTTCGATTTCTCCTCCACATGGAGATTTTTTCTTTTAATGCAAGTAGTCCAAAATTTTCATATTAATAGAATTGTCCTATAGCTTAAATGAATCATTGATATGGGATTTATTTGAATCAGCTTTTTTGCCACTGTGACCAAAAGACCTGACAAGAACAATTACAGGAGGAAATGTTTATTTTGGGGGCTCATGGTTTCAGAGGTCTTAGTCCATAGATGGCCGACATCATTCTTTGGGGCTCAAGGTGAGGCAGAATATCATGGTGGAAGAATGTGGTAGAGAAAAGCAGCTCAAGACATGGCTCCAGGAAGCAAGAGAGTGGGGGTGGAGAGGGGGAGAAAGAGAGAGAGAGAGAGAGAGAGAGAGAGGGGGGGGGGGGAGTGAGTGAGGGAGAGAGAGAGAGAGAGAAAGAGAGAGCAAGTGAGAGTGAAAGAACGAGAGAACCTCAGCAGGACAAAATATATACCCCAAAGGCATACCCCCAGGGATCCACCTCCTCCATTTACATTCTATCTGCCTACAGCTAGGGGATTACTGCACTGATTAGGTTAAACCTATTATAACCCAGTCATTTCATCTCTAAACTTTTTTGCATTTCTCATGCATGAAATTTTGGGAGCCATCTCATATGTAAACCATAATAGGATGATGTACCAAAATATAAGATAATTGTTATACACTTTAGAGCATTTTATAATGGAAATTTTCACACATACACAAAAAAGTAAAACATTTTTATGTATCCTCGTTTTTCCATCACTTAGTTTCACAGCATTATCAGTGTTTTTCCAATTTAATTTTATCTTCACCTATCCTTCTTATTCCAGAGTTTATTGAAGCAATTTTCAGATAGCATGTGTTTTACCTCCAGCATGTATCTCTACTTATGAGGATATTTCCCTCTACTCCATCATGTCACCATCACACCTCATATAAATGACAACAGTCTCTTAATATCATCTAATAGTCCAAATACAAATGTCCTTAATTGTCACAGAGATGTCTGGTTAGAGTTGATTTGCTTGATTTATGAATCCATGAAAGTTCCAATCATCCCACTCCTGGGTCTATTCCCAAAGGACTTAAAAACAGCATATTACAGTGACACAGCCACTTCAATGTTTATAGCAGCACAATTCACAATAGCTAGGTTGTGGAACCAACCTAGATGCCCCTCAGTAGATGAGTGGATAAAGAAAATGTGGTATATATACACAATGGGATTTTACTCAGCAATAAAAGAGAATAAAATAATGGCATTCGCAGGTAAATGGATGAAGTTGGAGAATATAATGCTAAGTGAAGTTAGTCAATCTCAAAAATCCAAATGCCGAATGTTTTCTCTGATATAAGGAGGCTGATTCACAGTGGTGTTGCGTCGGGGTACATAAGAGGATTAGAGGAACACTAGAATGGTCAAAGGGGAGGGAGGGAAAGGGAGGGAGCAAGGGGGAATGGAGGGGAAAAAAAGAAAAGGTGGTTGAATAAGATGGATATCATTATCCTAAATGCATGATTGAAGATTTGAATGGTACGAATATACTTTGCATACAAACAGTGTTATGTAAAAAGATGTTCTATATGTGTATTATGAATTGTAATGCATACTACTATTATAAATACAACCTTGAATAAAAAAAAAAAAAAAGAAAGTTCCATACGACCATTCATTGCTGTTACATGATAACTCCTGCAGTCTCAATGGAGTTGAAATCTTCCCACAAGGGGGGACAGTCAAAATGCTACTGTACAAAAGTAATGTATAATATGTAGAGTAGTAAAATTTTGTGGGTGGGAAATTTAGGAGAAATTGTTCCAAATGTCACTTTAGTGGAGGGAATAATGAAGAAAAGTTTGCATAGTAGTGGGATTTAGAGACTTGATTAGATTCAAGTTTAAGTTGTGCAACAGGTTCAGAGGGTTTAGCTATTACTAAGCCCTTTTTCATTTTTCACATGATGGATTTATCATTCACTGATGACCAAGGTCAGCCTCTAGTATTTCACTCCAGACCAAAAGTAACTTATCACTCTTTTCTTTCCTTATGCATTAATTAGCTCAATTCTTTACATAAAGAAGAACTTTTCCACACTGACCATTTTTCTACCCTGTAATATAGAGAGTAAATATAGGTCAAATGTTTCATCACTCTCTTTAGTTATGAAAATTAACAAAATTTATTCATGTTTCCAACTTCTAAAAGGAATCAATGAGATTGGTTTACATAGTATTAGAAAGTTATGAATTAATGTGTTTGTATGTATTTAATATGCTTCAGTATTAGTTTTGTGTTTTTTTCTTCTTCTCAACACCTTATTTCATCCTAAGCCAGAAGGGGCTTTTATATCTTTTTGACATGATGCTTTTAATCATTTAGTGCCTTCTTACCTTTTGGAATAAGTTATCCCAAGCTCAGTTTGTACATTTTCTAAACAAGACCTAGGATTATTATTTTCCAAGGAGCCCTCGTTACTTTTGGGGTAGAATATTATTTGAAAACCTTAACTTGGTCACTTTGGGTGCTTCATATAGATATTTTTATTTCTCCTATGCCTTTTTTCTTGGATAGAGCTAAAAGTCCATTATTGTTTAAGACGTGGGAAACAAACCAGGAGTTCATGCTAATATTTTTTGATCCAAGTTAAAGATTACAGTTTTTGGACTAACTTCTTTGATTTTGTAACTATGTCTTTTTTATAATTAAAAAAATCTGGATCCCTAATTATATCAGCACAATCCTTCATTCCCCCCACATCTATTGATCTATCTTCTAGTAGTTTCAAAATAACAAGGTCATTACCATAATTAAAAATAAGTAGAACAAATGTACTTTAACTGGTCTTTGCTTAGATCTTACAAAGTAAATCCCATTAAATTAGGCTTCATAAGGGATGTACAAACAAAATACTATGTTAGTGTGAGTTACACTGATTCCCTACTTTGTATAGTTAGGATAGTAACATAATACACATACTGATTTATTTGTTATAATTTGTTTTGAATTTTTAGGAATTCCATTTTACTTTGTTTAAAAGCAAGCTAGCCGGCATGGGGGCACATGCTTGTAACCCCAGAAGCTCTGGAGGCTGAGATAGGAGGATCAAAAGTTCAACGCCAGCCTTAGCAAAAGTGAGGCGCTAAGCAATTCACTGAGACCCTGTCTCTAAATAAAATACAAAATAGGGCTGGGGATGTGGCTCAGTGGTCAAGTACCCCTGAATTCAATCCCCAGCACCCTAAATACATAAATAAATAAATAAATAAATAAATAAATAAATAAATAAATAAATAAAAGCATGCTAAACATTTACATAGTTTCAAACTCAAAACTGTGTGGTAACAAGGCATAGTCGTAGCTCTCCTCCATCTCTATCTTGTTTCCTCCTCTTTCTCACACATAATTACTTTTATTAGTTTATTTAACTCTTGCTTCTTTATGAAGATATAAGCAAATAAAAGTAGATGTGAATTCATATATATTCTACTTTCTTACACAAGATTAACATACTAAGAACTGTTCTGTATTCTGTATTTTCATACATATACATGTATATATATATATATATATATATATATATATTGCATATATATATGCAATTGCCAAATTCCTCATACATGTTATAATATATCATCTTCCTAACAACAAAGAGAATATCTGCTTCTCTATGACCTCACTGACAGAATAAAATTATTATTTTTGTCAATCTGATAAGTGAGAAATGATAGATTAGTGTAGTTTAATTTACATTTCTCTTATTATGGCGAGAGTGAGCATTTTTCATGTTAAAGGGTTGTTTGCATTTAGTTTTCTGTAAATTATTTATTTGCAACTTTTGCCAGTTTCTATCAAGCTTTTGGTATTCTTCCTTTTTCATTTCTTTTTCTGCTTTTGTTTTGTTTAATAGAAAGTACTAGTAATTTTAACCCTAGCTTGGACCCCAGTGGTCATCGTCACTGAGAATATACAAACTATTTACCATGTTGAGAGATTGATTCACATAAAATTAGTGATTTCATTTTTATATAATTACTTGTTTTTAGTTTTAGTAGTGGTATATAATCCTCAAATCATTTTATATACTTTAGCAGTGAATGAAATTGTGCAAATGGAAATCTAGGTGAAGAATCAATCAGGAAAAAGCTGATAATATAACAGTATGTTATTTTTTAACCTTTGGAATAGCTTCCCATGGAAGTGAGGGAAGCCCATCACTACCCTCATTTCACATCAAACTCACACACTGAAGCTAATTTGTGAATGTAAATCACTTGGGAAATACAGTGTAATAGTAATGTAAAATAAAAATGCATATTTTGATTATTTGATGCAGGAAACACAGATGTAGGGACCTAAATTGAATAATTCCATAACCATAATTACAGCTTCCCAAGCACAATGTTGTTTATTAGATAACCCTACCTTTTTGTTATAATAAAGCCAGACTTTCTCCTTTGCCTTAAGGAGGACACAAATTACAAGACCCCTGACCTCCAACTAGTTGAATGCATTAACATAGCTGTGCTCAAAGACCATACCAAAGAGACAGAAAGTAAAACAAAAATGACTGAAACTGAGAAAAAAGCTCTGTTTTGTCTGCTTGGGGCACAGTGGGGATTTATAAACCATAGTTCTAAGATAGTTCTAGTTCACCCAAAATATAAATGAAAGGATGAAAATTAATACTTGGTACAAATTCAATGTCCTTGTTTTCTCCTAAACTCTGAGAAACCTTTGCATAAACAATCTTAGGCAAATACAATATTGTTCCAGCAACATAATATAGCTAACCTTCTATCAAGTCAGATAATTAAGAGTCTTCTTACCCAACAGCTCACAAAAAAATTTCTGGAAAAGGTCACATTGCCACCTCTGTGGGGATAGGCAAGGATCCATGAAATTTTATGTCTTTCTTATGCAAGGATGGAGAAGGGTCTACAATATCCAATGAATACATTTATACAGAATACACTAATTTCACCAATGCCATTTACAATAATATCCTTTATTCTAATTAGCAAGCCACAGATACCACCAGTGAAATCCCATTTCTCTGTTAAGTTCCCGAAAAATTAGCAAAGCCTCTGGTCTTGATAAAGAGAGAACAAAAATCCTGTTAGTTGCTACCTGTAGACAGTGGTTTCTTTTGGATTAAATTCTCAGTGAACACCAGTGGAATAAGATTTATTAATTAGACAACTTCTTGTCCTTATAGTATGATTTAGATGTTATTTCATACTGTTATGACAGACTATTTTAAAGTATTACAGATATCATAATTATTTTATAAGAACTATAAGGTCATGCTTCTTTTTCCTATTGTTCTCTCATCCTAATTTTTAAATTTTTTTAAATCATCAAAATCCATAGTAATATTTTATCTTGAGAATAATTTATAAAAATTTTAGTTATGTTTTGACTTTGAAAATAAAAAAGTACAAATAATTTATAAGTTTACTTACCTAGACCTCTACTATGATTTATTGTCCACTACAATTTCATTTCATGATGAGTTTCTAATCACTAATAGACAAACCAAAAAAAAGCAACAGGTTTTCAAACACTACTTATAAGAAGCATTTTTCTAAGTAATTCAACCTGCCCTGTCTCAAAATCAGATCAGTGCCTGATTCCTTTAACCCCATAGCATTAAAGTATTGTAGGTACCATAGCTCCAAATGAGTGTATTTATATGTGCTGAGGTCAAGAGGCGATGGGGGCATGAAGAGGGCAAGAGAGGACTTACGAAAGTCTACTCTAAGCTTTGCCTGAGAATATTTCACTGCTTCTGTTAGTTTTTCTGCTCAACCGCCCTTCAAGTTTTGTCTGAGGATTTTTAAAGTGCAGGGTAGTTGTTAAAGGACAAAGACTAAAGTGTTCTGTGGGAATAACCAGTTGAAGTTGACCAAGATTATAAAGTAATTTGCAAAGCTATTTGCTTCTACACAGAGCTTTTAAGTGTTAGAATATCATGCCACTACAAAAGAATTATCTAAAATGAGGTAATATGTTGTACTGCACTGTACAGGCTATAAGCAATTATGGAGGGATATACGTTCTTCACTTGTATTAATAAGCCTGAGCAGAATATAAAGAAATAAAATCCTGGAGTATATAACAACTCCTGAGGCAAATTGAAAGAAATTATGAAGGAATTCATTGTATTATGGAAACAAAGCAAAATGAAATGCATTGTGACAACATGATATAAATCACAGGATAATATCACATCTTAATAACCAATGCAGAGCAGAAGAGAGACTTCTGTGTTGATTTACTATGTAGAAAATGTGACATGACAGAAGACCCTTCACCAGCCAAAGCTTTACATACCAGTATAGTTAGTTATGCTTTCCTTTCAAGTATATGACTGAGAAGTCATCCTGAACAGGATGGCCATGGGCTGAAAGAAGTTTGGCCAATGATTCTTTCTTCTCCCTGGCCCTGTTCCACTGAGTTAATGCCCTAATCCTCTACTACCTGACATAAAATCCCAATGCCAGTTTTTTATTCAGCTATATAAACCTACAGCTAATTACCATGTGCCAAAATAAGGCAGAAAGTATAATCTACTAGCAATAACTTGTGTCTAACAATATAATTGCATCTGGAATAATGAAATGTTCTTTTTAGTACCAAAATTAATAATGTCATATCAATGTTATTAATAATTAAGGATTCTTTTTATAACATCACATCATTAATAACAACTGCATTATGAACAATTCTATTAATACCAACAATAATAAAAATAATGTCACATTGCCTTTCTATAGCTACATTTTTGCAAGTATAATGAAATGCTCTACACATAATGGACTAGACCCTGCTGTGTCCAAGGTAAGCCATTCTGGAAATATATTACTCTTTTAGATAAAAAGTATCTTTTTGTTTTTCTAGAAAGCAATTTATGGCTAGAAAAAGTCATTATTAAATACTCAGCACATGAAAATTTTGTTTAAAATTGTCTAATTATTATTGATGGGAAAATGTTGAAATTGGGACAGTGCCCGGTATCTTGTTCTTGGTTTACTGTAAATCTTCTTTTTTATTTGAGAACGGGGCATGGGTTTTTTTTTTTTTTTTTCTTCATTACTTAAGCACATTTTACATATATCTTTTTAATGCATTTAATATTATACAATATTTTTATAGAACATCTTCCTATCTTCCTGGAGAACCTAATCTCAGCTATTGATTCCAAATAATTTTCTATTTATCCAAGATCTCAGCCAAGCATTCTAACATATAAAGATACCTTCATATAATATATAAGCAAACTGCAACCTGCAAGCCAAGTCTGGCCCATAGTCTGTTATTCTGAATAAAGTTCTATTGGAACATAGCCACACCCAGTTATTTGCATATATTTATGGCTGCTTTCATCATACAACAAGAGAGCTGACAAATCAAAGAGAATATATGGTCTACAAAGCTTACATATTTACTATCTGTCTCTTTATAAAAAAAGGCATATTAATTTCTCTAGATAATGGATGGGAAATATTATTTCATATTTCTAATAACTAAATAAGAAAAACAAAAGGAAATAAAAGAAATATATATATATACATATATATGTACATGAAATATATACATATATATACATGAATATATATACTTAAGAATACTCATGTTCCTATTTCATATTTTAATATACCATTAAAATAATAAACTGTATGCTATTATTTGAGTATAATCTTAAGGTCAATGCTGGAAATAGATGGACTTCAATAATTCCTTATTGGAAGAATAAAAAATACCAGTTTTATTTCATAATTACTTATAAGAATATATCTTAAAATAATAATAATGTATTCTTGTCAATATTTATTTATCAATATTTTACATTGTTACTTATCATCATTAAACTGTGCAGACAAAAGAAAACACCAAGATATTTTCTACATGGAGTTTTTTCAATAATTTTTGAAAAAATTTCAAAGCTAAACACAATTAGATTTAAATAAAGGCCACTGTACCCTTTACTAGTCTTCAGCAATTTTCAACTCATGGCCAATTTTGATTCATCTATACTGTACTATAACCTCTGTTTCTTCCATATTATTTTTGAAACAAATCATACCATTTACATTTTAAAAATTTTATTATGTATCTCTAAAAATTAAGAAAAATTTTATTTAACGTAACTCTATTATCATTATGTACCTAAAATTAACAATAATTCCTACATATTTTGTTACAATTTGTGTTCAAATTTCAAGTTGCCTCATAAATTACATCTTTTTTTCACCTATAGTTAATTGTTTAAATCAGTATCTATATAAAGTTCATAAATTTTTTTTTTATCCAGGTTTGGATACAAGTTATGTCCATTTTGGTTTTTTATTTATGTCATTTTGTCATTAACTAATGACAGGATAAGGAAGGGTAGCATTAGAAAACACAAAAGCCATCCAGGGGTGAATAGTAAGGTGTGACCCAGTGTCCTCAACATCCAGTCCTCTGCCTCAGACCCACTGCATATGCTCACACCTGAAAAATGACAGTCTAGGAACTATGCTGTTTTCTAATAATAATTTTTGTTAATAGCTTGTAGTCATCCAAGATTAGTGGCATTAGCTGGTGTACAGGCAATGAAGAGGAATTATTAACAATTCTGTGATTACCAAGTATTCTCTTCCCTGGACTCATACTCCCTCCAAACTTATATTGGCTCTTTGTCAAGGCACAATCAGGAACAGGAATCCACAGACCAAAATAGTTACATAACGGAGAAGTACAAATACCTTACAAATAAAATAGAACTACAAAGGGACAGTATTTAACATCTGAAAAAGGACTACCAAAGTGGATTAGGACTGCAAAAGGAACACCTTTAACTTCTGAGAAAACTCCATGCTGTTTTCCATAGAAGCTGACCATTTTGCATTCCCAGTAATAGAATCCAAGTGTTCCAATTTTTCACATCTTTTTCAACAGTTGTCTTTTTTAAATTAAGTAATAAACATCCTAACATCCACTCATAATGGTTTTGATTTGCATTTCTCCAAAGATTAGAGTGACATGGGGCATCATTTCATATACCTCTTGGCCATTTGCATATCTTCTTTGGAGAAATGTCTGTTCAAGTCCTTAACTACTTTTTAATTGAGTTAGTTTTTAACTACTGAGTTGTGTGATTCTTTATATACTTTGGAATCTAATCCACTCTCTGATATATGGTTTGGAAATATTTTCTCCCATCCCATGAGTTATCTTTTCACTCTAATGATTATTTACTTTGTGGTACAAAATAATTTAAGTTTGTATAGTTCCACTTGTCTATTTTTGATTTTGATGCCAGTACTTTTGATGATATGTCCATAAAATCAATACCAGATCAATTTAACAAAATTATTTCCCTATATTTTCTTTCAGGAGTTTAATGATTTTGTGTTGAAGTCTATAATCCATTTAGGTTGGGTTTTGTTCATGGTATAAGATAAGAATACAATCTTATCCCTTTGCATGTGATATCTAGTTTACTCATCCCTGATTGTTGAAGAGTCTATTCTTTCCTCATTTTGTATTTTTGGCACCCTGTTAAAGATCAGTAGACTATAATTGTGTGCATTAATTTTTGGCCTGTATATTCTATACCATTAGTCAATATGTCTGTCCTTATGTCATTACATAAGTTCTAGTTATTAAAAATTTGTAATATATTTTAAAATCAATAAGTGTGATGATGCCATATTTGTTTTTTTCTTTTTTCTAGATTATTTTGGATATTCAGGGTCTTCAGTGGTTCCCTATAAATATTAAAACCATTTTTTCTGTTTCTAAAAAAATGTTATTAGATTTTTATGGGGACTACATTAAATCTACAGATTACTTATTGTTGTATGGATATTTTAGCTCTATAATGTCTTCCAATCCATGAAAATGGGTTGTCTTTACATTTTTTAATTTATATACTCAATGTTTTGTAGTTTTCAGTGAACAAGTCTTTCACTTCCTTAGTTTATTTCTAGGTATTTAATTATTTTTGATGATACTGCACATGAGATTGTTTTCCTAATTTCCTTTCAGATAGTTTGTTATAACCAGCAATCCCACTTCTGAATATTATCCAAACCAGCTGAATGCAGTATTTTAAGAGATATTT
The DNA here is from genome assembly GCA_025594165.1 of Tamias sibiricus. Classification (NCBI taxonomy): domain Eukaryota; kingdom Metazoa; phylum Chordata; class Mammalia; order Rodentia; family Sciuridae; genus Tamias; species Tamias sibiricus. The sequence continues at coordinate 84,410,089 of CM046666.1, read as the reverse complement.
GATGATCTTACAGCAGCATTATTTGCATTGGCTAAGAGATATAAACAATTCAAATGCCCATTAGTAGATGAGTGAATAGACTAAATGTGGCATCTACATATGATGGAATATTATTCAGCCTTTAAAAAGAAGGAAATCCTATAGTACATGAAATCTTTGGGGACATTAGACTAAGTGAAAATAAATCAATTACAGAAGAATTACAATTCTACCTATACTAAATATGTAAAAAGCACCAAACTCATGAAGCAGAGAATGGTGTTTGCCAAATTCTGAGGAGAGAGAAAAATGCTGAATTGCTAATCAAAGGGTATAAAATTTCAGTCATGCAAGATGAATAAACTAGAGGTCTGTTGCACAACTTTGCACCTATACATAATAATACTGTAGTGTATTCTTTTAAAATATTAAAATTATAAGTTTCATATTGTGTTCTTACAACAAAATTTTTTTAAAAAGCAATATCAATTCAAAAAATCCATATAAAAAGATTCATCAGATATATCTGAGAAAATTGTGGAACATATGAGTAATAGGAAGCAAAACTAAGACATCATAAAAAGAACAAAATTTTATAATATGAGCAAAGTGATAGGTATGAAAATCATACATAAAATATATGTGATGTAGAGCAAAATTATGAAGGGTAAGAGCAGATTGTAGAACTTCAGAAGGCAGTAAGGAGGGATAAAGACATAGACTTCTAAAGTCACAGAGATAAGAAAATAACAGCAGAATTGTCAAGAGGATATATCTGAAAAATAATAAAAATAATTTTCCATAATAAAATTGGATGATAATCTCAATACAATTGAGGTTCAAGATTGCTAAATAGGAAAAGTAAGAGAGAGAAATTCAAAAATGACCATACTGTAATATCAAGAACATATAAAGAAATGGGAAATTTCAAAATGGTTTCAGAGAGAAGGACTAGACTACCTACACAGGAATAAAACTCAAAATGTCATCAAATTTATTAAAGCAACACTGGATACAAAAAGAACAGAATATTTTCAAAGTAGTAATAGAAAAGAAACTTGGAATTTAGAATTTTATGTACAGCCAAAGATTCACTAAGGATTTTCTCTGATTAAAATAAATTTTTATTAATGTGAGCCTGTTTGTGTTACTACATCACATGCTAATGGATATTTAGAAAATAGAAACCTTTCAGGTTGAGCATTAACTTCAAGGAGTAAGACATTAAAGTGGTAATAAGATTAAAAAGATGTAGAGGGAAAAAATTAAAAACAGGGGTGTACTTCCAGAGATATAAATACCCTGTAATAATACATTAATATATTTTTAAAAAAATCTTTAACTGTAGGAAAGTTAAAAAAAAAAAGACTTCACAACCACCAAAATAAATTTTGAAAAATTGTCAACGTCTTTGTGGATATAGTGGTAAAAGGAGTCTAATGGGACAGAAAATATATATCTTTTTCATAGAATAAGGAGTAACTAGTACGTTTAAGAAGTTCAGAGGACTGAGTGTATTGAAGTTCCATGTTAAAAAGCAACCACCATGCTGTTGATAAAATGTTTGTGTTCTCCAAATTCATATGCTGAAAACGTAATTGTTAATATGACAGAATTTGGATGTGGAGACTTCAGGAAGCAGTTATGGAAATATGGGTTCAGTGCCCTTAAAGAAGGGATACTGTCTTCTCTCTGCCATGTGAGAGTACAATGAATAGTTGGTCATTTGCAAACCAAGAAGTGGGTCCTCCTCAAACACTGGATGTCCTGGCCCTTGATTTCCCAGCCTCCAAAACTGTGAAAAATAAATGTTTGGTGTTTAAGCCACTTGGTCTCCTAGTCTATGATATTTTGTCCTATGATTGAGGCACATTATAAAACTAAAAATAAATATGTAACTTTAAAAATAGCTGAATAAAACCAACAATACAGCACACACATGAAAATGTACAAATGAAGATGTATTTGAATGTTTGCCTATGGAATGGAAAAGGAGTTGGAAATGGGGATAAAAGGAGTGAGTGAGTGAGTGAATGAATGAATGAATGAATGAATGGAGTATTTTGGATGAACCAACATCAATAGGGAGCCATACGTAAGTGTGACTAATTCCACCTTCTGCACCTGATGTCCAAGTAAAATATAAACATGAATGTAATGAAATAAATAGAATCACCATGTTAGTCTTTTCTCTAAATATTAAAGCAAGTGTCCCTTGAAACCCAGATTTTCAAATGCAGTTGTATTGAGATTTATGTGTAGTATACAAATATCTAAAACAAAAAGTCCTTTAATATGAAGTAAGCAGTTTGTGATTCTATGAATATTTGATGAGGGGATCCTAGGAAAAACAACAACAACAACACAAAACAAAACTAGCCTGTTCTCTGCCTCAAGAAAATGAACTGAGTGACTCTCAATGCTTTAAGATGATGAATAATGCTTAAAAACACAGCCAGTTTCTATATGAGAGTGTGTTTTATTGCTTGAGCTAAAGGGCACTGACATTTTGCTTCCATAAAACACATTATATAGGGTTTTTCAAGAACCTAAGAGATTTTGCTTTACTATTACAAATCCATGAAAAGCAAACTGCTGTAAGTATCATAATGCTTCTGCAGGTGAATGTTTTTAGGATATTGTGTTTTACTTGGAGGTGAAGGATTCTGAATTCTAATCTCAGTGGTGCTGGGAAAGTCATTTTAATTTTGCCCTAGTTTTCCCATTTGCTAAGTAATTTTGACACTGGCATTTGAGATGAAACAAACTCATCTTCCTCGAATGAGTTGTTTTTGTTAAGGAAGGATGCCACAGGAGAGTTTTGGTCTGTGAATCAGACCAGAACAATGCAAAATATGAGCTGAGGGGTACAAACATTTCTCCTTTACTGAGCGATGTCCTTTTGAAAGGGTTGTGTGTGAAATCAGCAAAATGGACCATTTAGATTACTGTCATACAGACAAGGGCAGCTAGAGGACAATCGTGGTAGAACTCTTGGAGAATAGAAATAGCCCCGTATCTATTTTCCCTTCACAGTTGGGAGGGCATTAAATAGAAATCATGTGAATTATATAGTTAGAAGTACACTTAAGCTAGAATCCTTACACTCACTCTGTGGCAATTCTGAACCTATTTCCTCTGAAAAAGTTATTGTCAAAATTTTTAAAAAAGACAAAATGTATTAAGCATCAGCACATAATTACTTTCTCTATACCCTGATTATACATTTTGCTTCCCAAGACAAAAAGGTATAATTGCATCCAATCTAGTTTTTCTTTTCCACTTTTTTATAGCAATCATAAAGTTCTAGAAATAACTCCTTGAATTAACATCAGAAGCTAATATTTCTTCTTCCTCGTTACTCAGAAAATTTGTATATCCAAGTAGTTGTGGACAGGAGCAGTGCCTAAAGAATAAATGCAGGTGAAGGACAGCTAGGATGAAATTCTTACCATAGCATTCTACATTTTTGCTTGGATTCAAATGCTACTCTTGAATCTTCTTGACACCTTTTATCCCACTTTCCTTATTTCAGGGATAGAAGCTCATCCTGTGTGCTTCCCTTGCCCCTATCAGCACCTTTCAGATGATATTCCTAGAACTGAATACTGTTTCTTTACCTATCTGGTGCTGAAGCATGACAGGGACAAAGTCTCCTCAGAACTTGATATTTACTTAAATTTGTATAAATGACCTACCAAAAGAGTAATGTAAGGAAAGAAGATCTCTGGAAAAGAAAGATTTGAAGTCAAGCTATCTTAGTAATGGCTGTAAAAATAACAAGCAATGAACAGGGAATAGTTATATTTTATTGGCCCATGAGTCACAGTTTGCTTGCAAAGGCATGTTGTGATTGTGCTTAATGACTTTGTTTTTATAGGACTAATAGATCTAATTTATCTACTTGGCTTAATTTTTTAAAAGATAAAAAAAACTTGGAAAAAATAAAGTTGTATAATTAATCTATACACAAAAAATATTTGATATAGATTAAAGAGCTACATGGAAGGTAATAAAAATACACTATCATTAGAACAAAATATTAGCATAAGCTTACCTTCTTAAGGAAGGGGAGGCCTTCAGAAGTTAAACACAGAATGAAGATGTCAAGATGTCTTGAGTGTATAAAAAAAACCTAGCTATTTAAGAGACTAGTGACAATATACGTAATGTATATAAGAATAAATACACAAAGTATATAAATGCCTTCTACAATTAAAATATAATAGAAAAGTGGGAAAGTGAAGCACTAAATTCACAGAAAATCAATACAAATGCTGACAAACATATACATATAAGCATTGTATCATTTCTCATCATTTTCATCAGATGAAGGAGAAGAGTAAAAATAAGATACTTTGAGATTTTTATTGCCATATTTTTATACTCATTCTATTTTAATATCAGTTATTGAGAATCTCTTACTCTGCCTCATTTATAAATTAACTTTATCATAACTATGTATAGATATAAAAACAGTGTATGTAGGGTTTCAGGCATCCACTGGGGGTCTTGAGACTAGTGTCAAATAATGTTCACTCATTAGTACTCAAAAAACTATAAATTAACGTAGTGAAACTTAATTGTTGCCAAATATAACAGTAAAAATTTAAAATATTGATAATATCCAGTGCTGGAAAAGGTTTTTGGGGAATGTATCCTTATATACTGTGGAAGGGAATAAAAATATATGTAACAAATATATGAACAAAATAAAAAATATACGAACAAAAAGCTATGTATAAAAATAAAAAAATCTGAACAAAAAGCTATGTATAAGAGTGTTGAATTTTTATTGTAATTAAAAAACATATAAGCCAGGCATCATGGCACATGGCTATAGTCCCAACTACTAGAGAAGCTGAGATAGGAAAAATACTTGAGCCCATGGATCCAAGACCCCAACTCAAAAAAACATACATAGTGTGTGTGTGTGTGTGTGTGTGTGTGTGTGTGTGTGTTTGTGTGTAAATGTTCATCTATAGGCTATGAATAGTAAAATAACATGATACAGCATTAGCTGGGAATACTATACAATAGGCAAAAGTGATGAAAATGCATTTTTATTCATGTAGAAATTATTCTATATAGGTTTTTAAGGGGAAAAAGCAAAGTAAGTTGCAAAATATATTAATTATATTTTAATTTATGCAACATTAAATACAGAAGTCAACATTTTATCTTTTAAATGCAAAGAAATATATTTATAGCAAAAACATGTCTAAATTGAATAACATATCTGGGTGAAAACAGTGGCAAAGAAAATAATGTTTGACACAGAAATAAAGAGGGGCATTGTAATTAGCATATGTTTCTGATTCTTTTGTAAATAAAAAGAAAAATGTGTACAGTTGAATAAAATTAATGGAGGGGAGGTTATACAAAACAAACTAAAACACATCAAACTCAACAAAATCCAACTTTACAAAGGTAAATAAATCTCACTTATGTTCATATCTGATTGTAACTCTTACAGTCAAAAATCTAGTCATGACAAACTAATTACATAAAGTGTTGCTCAGAGAATGAGAGGAATAGGTTGGCATATGGAGAATTTTCAGTGTTTTAAAGGTAAAGGAGCATTATGCAATGAGCATTACATAATAAATAGAAAACAAATCCACATACGGGGCAGAATGTTGGAATATATGAGAGAAATAATTTATGTGATTTTTCAAACTATTAACACTTGGTAACTTTTAAACCTCTGACTTTAATTAGGATTTAATTAAAACCTATGAAATGCCTCTAAATAAAATCTACTTTGGCTTTAAATATCTTTTTAAATTTGATTCAGTGTGAGGAAATATTGCTGGGTTTTATGGAGGCATAAAAGGATGAAGCAGATGAAAAAACTCAAGAAGTTTTATAAACTTTTATAAATTAAGAAATGTAGATGTAGAAATAAGCAACAGGCAATGCATGATTTATAATTTAATTGATGCACAAGGACTAGGGAACAGATGTTCCATATAAGGTCTTATACATATTTTGTAGCTTTGTATTTAAACGATAGGCCTGGAACACAGGTCTTGGGATGGCAGTAAAGATGTCATGGTTGTTAGAGCACAGAAGAGAGAAAGAAGAATTCAGTTGGGAGAAGTAGGAAAAAAAATTGAAACAAGGTGATGTTTCAACTTGAGAAGATAGTTTTCTACGGTTGGAGATGTCAGAGAAGGCTTTCCTGAGTTTGGTTGAGATAAACCTCCTAAGCCAAGACTGGGAAACAAAAACATTTCAAGGTATTCAATATCATAATTGAAAGGCAACAACACTATTGTTGTATTATTGATAAGTATGAAGGAAATACATGGGATATTTGACTGGAAAGGGAAGTTAGGCCAGATCCTGTCCAAGTTTGAATGTAGTATATATATATAATGGGGAGGAACTGAAGGTCTTCAAAAAGGGAAATAACTTTAATGGAGCTGAACATTGTTAATTTTTAAGTTACACAGTCAAAGCAAAATTTTCATTTTGACAACCTCACCAACATATCTTAAATGCAATTGATATTAGCCACATAAATAAAAATGAAAATATTCTGTCCCATGTTATATATATTTTTAAGCACTGAAAGGTCAATACTTTATGAAAATAATTATTTATGTTATTGCAACATAACCTAAATCTTATATACTAACAAAAATATCATATAGAAGTAAAAATCACAAATGTGCAAAATGTTTTTCAGGGACCCATGTGCTTTAAAGCAGAAGCTACAAAATCAAATTCTGATAAACTCACTGAGTCAAAGTACAAAAACAAAAGTAGTTACCTCAGAATAATTTAATGAGGTATAAATAACAAATAATCTCTCAAAAGCCTGTAGTATAGGGCTTGATACGATTGAAAGTCAAAATGTCAATTATTACCACCGTTAGTGCCTTGTCTGAGAGAGCAAAATCTGGGAGCTCTCCTTGGTCCTGACTAAAGGAGTTCCAGGAATTTCCTGCAGACTAAATTACATGGCTGAAGTAAAAAACATTTTTTTCAAATTACTTTGAGTTAACCATTATTGTATAGAATCTTCTCAATTATTACAGAAATGTTCTTGGGACAGGATTATATGAAAATGTAGGACCAGCTTTTAGTGGCAGTATCAATAAAATGGTTGGGGTTTCTATTCTCTGAATTCAACAATGGAGTCCTAAATATTTCACACATGTTCATATGTTTCTGAATTTTTCCAAGGGATGATTTAAAAACATTATCTTGAGATATTTAAATATAAAAGTTTATAAAGGCAGTTTGGTTGTTGCAGTATTTTTATACTGATAAAGATTAAACATACTCTTTTGGGGAGGAAACAAAAAGAGAAATAAAATCATTTTTTAGAGTTCACACAAAGAAAAGGAGTTCTCACAAATAAAACGCTCACAAGGAAAGGGAAATACTTATTTCTACTAGATATTCAACCTGTACAATATACATTTAAATAGCCACTTTCTTTGGTATCCAGTCCTTGAAATATCCATTTAAATAGCTTTTGGCTCAGACTACTTGGTTTTTAAAATAGTTCTGTTTTCAGTGTCAAATATTTGGTGTCCATTTGCTACACTTTAAAAAAAAAAGGTTGGGCAATGTTGTATCTTTTGAGATACAGTAACATGACAGGAAGTGACAAATGGGGGAAATGTGTCACAATGAAGCATGATATATTATAGCAGAGTGATATGCTGATACTCAAAGAATCCATAATATGCATCTTTCTTTTTATTTGCTGCTACAGCAGAGAAGATTATTCTCATAGATTAAGGGACCACTGTCACATTTTCAGTAACAAAGTAAATATATTTCACTACATTAATATTTCTGTATAAGACTGTCATGTGTTTTTTCTCTACTCCCTTTCTAATAATTTCACATTATCAGTAGATGCATTTATAAATACAGTTCTGTTACTATGCCTGACTTATCCAGTGTAACATAATATAGTGAGTCTGAATTCCAAGTCATTAATAAAATAAATGAATAATTCCTAAAATGGACACATGTATGACTGAATGAGAAGTATAGACTTAAATACAAGGGCATTCCGATGATTTTCATAGAATCCTTCTTGGAAAAAAATACAATAATGCATAAAATTCCCAATTTAAAACTGAAAATTATCCAGATTGTCAAAATACATTTAAAAATTATAGTTTTTTTAACATGGCCATCATAGGTTTAGTGAAACTCATAATTATTATTTGTTCTAAATATTGACAACTAGGAACACCTAAAATATTCAGTGAATATGGCTTACCATCAGGTTCTTAATCTGCAAGTATGATTTCCCTGGCTTTTTTGTTTCCCAAAGAGGTGTGCATTTTGCCCTGTTTCTCAGAAAATTGTTGAGGTGTGTTTTGAAGCAGAGCAAACTACAGTCTGTGTTATCAGGCATTAGTGATCCTAATATATGCCAATGCCAAAATAATATGCAAGGTGAATACAAATGCAACATTGTTGCAAATTTTAAAAAGGAAGCAATTTTATACTAAAAACAAAGTTCCATTAAGATGCTTTTCTTTCATTTCATTATAATCTTGATTTCTCTATTTTCTCCATCTTTCCTCTTATTTATCATCAGAAAGGGATACCTTTGGCCAATTTGCACAGTACTTACTATATAATAACTACTATTGTAAGGCTTAAAGTCAAAGTCTGTTTCAAATATGAACGGTTTTATAAGTGAATTTGTAAATCATCCTGAAGGAATTTACCACTGAGCATAGCTGCACACTACTAAGACATGATGATTCATGTACTATAAAGCTTATTCTTTTGTCTTTATTTACTTATATCTATCCCCATACATATACACATAGCTCAAAATAAAACAGCATTATGACTTATTTTCATCAGTCAAAAATTACAAATAACTCATGAAGCAATCTCCTGAGGTATTCCACTTGTTGTCAGGAGTAAAAATAGTAGTAAAAGAAGAATCAACACTTTTTTTTTTTGGTATAAACAGGTTACATGGAATCAACTAGTAATTCAAATTTAAAGTAATTTTCTGCTAGTTTAAAAGACTTTGGTATTGTGAAGCATCATTTTGGTGTGAAATTCAATATTTTGAATGACATAAATTAGGTTTTGAAGTTTTCAAATTAAAGGTTTACATTATATGAGGAAATGTTTACCTATAGAAAATGTGTTGAAGGGAATAATGACATTCTTTCCAAGTAGAAAAATACAAAAACTTTAAGTATATGAAATGTTACTTTTTGCAGAGAAGAAAGGCACTTGATTTTATGTATGTTCTCTTAGAGATGATATTTTTTCTACCAGAGTCAATTGACCAAGTTTTTCATTCAATATAAAAATAGAACTCTTTCAGAATTATTTAAAAACTGGGGGATGGATATACTTACTAAGAAATAATATTTTATGTCATAATGTCAAATTATAAACTCAAAGGAGAAAAGTATTCTGACACAATAATTATGTTTCAGGATGTGATTAAATGGCCAGATAGTATCACTGATTACTTTAGGGACATGGTTCGTCATGAACAGAAGAAACCTTATTTTAAAAGTCAAAAACATTTCCAAGTTTCCTATTTCTGATCTTATTCTTAGCTGAGTTTGTTATATAACTGAATATACATTAAATATATATATGACCAAATTCTGTGGCCCTGGGAAAAATAAAAGCCAGGATTATTGTCACCATAAATAATAATAGGTTAGAACACCCAATATCTCTTCAGAATAGTTGATAAATTCAAATGGTCAAAATTATAATAATTTAATATTCATTAAATATTTCAGAACATGTAAAGAAATTGCATGGAATTTTGTTTCTCTTCTATCCTTTAGTTCAACTGTAATAGTTGATGAAGAGTATTTTTCAGTTAAACTTTTAAAATTATACTCATACACACACACACACACACACACACACTTTTCTCAAGCATCAGAGACTACCACAGCATCCCAAACTTTGCTTTATTATTGTCAATAATCCTGTGACATCACATTCCTTTCCCACATGTAGAGCTCTGATTAGTTGGTTGCTTCACCATAAGATTTATAGTTAGTGCTATGCTTTCAAATGTTTAATAACCACCTCTCCAGAAAGAACAAACACTACTCAAAGTGTTTGCTGATATTTGTGGTGTACATAAGTCCTTCCATGGCCAATTTCCAGCTGTCAATATGGCGTCATTCAATGGAGAGTTCAAAGAGATTCATAGTATCACTCTACACTGTTTCTACCACACCAACACTATAGCTGTAAATAATCTCAAGAGCACAATAAAATGTAGTAGAATAATTTGAAAGTAATAAGTTGAATTTATACATTTGATTTTAATATAGATTTTAACTGTGTTTATATAATTTGGTTTTCAATTATGGTTTTAAATATTTTTAGTTGTAGATGGATAAAATACCTTTATTTTGTTTATTTATTTTTATGTGGTGCTAAAGATCAAACCCAGAGCTTCACACATGTGAGGAAAGCACTCTACTGCTGAGCCAGAACCCTAGCCCCTAATTATGGTTATTTTAAATAACAAAAATTTCTGAACATTTAAGTGAACCTCACGAATTGGTAGGAAATTATCACACCACTATATTTACTTCATAAAATCTTTCATGAGTAGTAATTGCAAATTTTTTGTACCAATTTCAATATCTAGTGTTAGATCTACAAATTTAAGATGCACATAACCAGCAGTTTTATAGAATTCCTTTGGTTATGACTATCAAATTTGAAGCACCCAGTACTTCTATGTCTATTATACCAAAAAGAGAGAAATTAATTTTATTATTATAGTTTTGAAGCTGAATTACATGTTTTAGATCTGATTCTTTAGCCATGCCACCCACCATCTTTAGCTGATACATGGCTTATTGTCTTTGCTAAATGATTTGTAACCTTGAAGATTTCTGGGCAACACTTTGTACTTGCATTAACTCACTTTATGAGAAAAGAGTGAATGGATTGACAATAGACAGAAACCTTTGAGAGTTTCACACTGATACCTGCAAAAGTTGACATGGAGAAAGAAGAAAGGCCCTTAATTGGTCTGGTCTGTGGTGCATGTTTCAAATGAGCTGTTGGTGTATAAATCAGCCTTCATTTTTCTGAGTTTCCTCCACAGCTCCTTCTACATGAAAAATAAGGCAATGGATTCACTGCTGTCTCTTCACTTTTCTAATTTGAAAACCATCTTGGTGGCATGTGACTATATTGTTCTTTTGTCGGTTTCCTAAACTGGCCCTGAAGCAGCAGGCAGAAAAACAGTAGTTTTGGCAAATGAAACATAAGACAATTGTACTATTGCTATTAGTAATTCCCTAACAACAGGGCACTACAGTTCTACCAGCTACTTCCCTTTATGACTCCATATAGAATAAAGTTCTTTAAATCTCTGGGAGAAGGTACTTCTTCTGGCTCAGTGCATTATCTGTTAGTCTCCTAAAGATTAAATTTCAGAGAGAGAAAAATATGAAAAGACTCCATTTATGGGAGTTAGAGAGTGAATTAAGGTTTTAGGGATTCCCTTTTTATCACTACTAAGTCTCACTACAATTCTGAAGTTATTTCTGTATAGCAATTTTAGGAATTTTTTTAAATAATATTTTTATAGCAATTTATAAATAGCAACTTTCTTGGTTGAAATTTAATATGGTATAATATCATTAGCACTATTGATATTGTATACTTATAATCTTTTGTTAGGGTAGGATTCATTGACAATTATTATTTTTATTTTTGATATTTTATCAGCATTTTTATTATATCCACTTCTCTTCTTTTACTATAAAAATTTATTTTAGCTAAAATCCAAGATTCTGAACCTCATTTGTGTTTACCATTGGTGTAATTGAAATGAGTAATTTTTCTGCTTCTCATCATCCCCTTGAGAATATGAAGTTTTCTCATATCATCTGGATCTAAGATGAATAAAATGTGACACATTTATTTAAAAGAGCTGCTTAACTATATCATCACTGCATGAAACAATCTAAGGTTACTTTTGACATTTGGCAGTATGAGAAATTCACTGTGAATTAAAGTAAAATGAGTAACTAATAAAAGAAAACATAGTTACTTGACCTATTTCCCCTCCTTATATTTGCAAAATAGTAGAGATAAGGATCATGAAGTTAGAAATCCTTAATGACTCTTTGTTAACCCTTTGTAAGAATCCCTGTCTTACTAAGTGTTGATGCAATTGGTTATGCATATTAAGTAGAAGAGCTGTAGAGTGTTTCTTAATTTGTACCCTTTGATTAAATAGTTTAAAATAGATGAAGTCAATCTGAAATGGTCAGAGATGCAGTTTTCTACAGAATAAGTTTAATCTATTTTAAATACATGCTCCTAAAGAGCAAAGCAAAATACAAAGAATATATATTTTTGAAAATGTTTTTTTCTCCTGAAAATAGAATAGTATTCTGTCTCATAAAGACATGACTGGGCAGTCAATTATAGGTTTTGTTTTAACATAAACTATGAAGTGTTTGACCAGTCTCTCCAGACTTAAAATAAAGCTCCTTTTTGTTTGTTTGTTTGTTTCTTTCTTTCTTTATTTTTTTTTCAGTACTGGGATTGATCCCAGGGCCTTATGCATGCTAGGCAAGTGCTCTACCATTGAGCTATCTTCCTAGCCCTAAAACTACATTAAAAAAAAAAAAAAAAAAAAAAACACCAAAACAATGGGTTTATAAAACCCCAAGTTACATTATATTCCTGCTTCATAACTTAAAATGTACCTCAAGAACTGAATTTTCAATAGAATAAAGCTCCAACTTCAAGCACAAATTCTTAATTAATTGCTGCAGGAATCTGGGGTAAATAGTATAACTTTCTTGTAATCATCAGAAATGAATTCTATTTGACAATGTTACTTCAGAAACTCTGCAACAAAAACACTGATCTTAAAGAATCTGAGAGTAAAATAGTTCAAAAGCTGGTGAGGTTATGGTGTAGTAGGAAAAGAAGAAAGATGTGAATGGGTATAATGTTATAGTCATTTAGAAGGAATAAGCTCTGGTATGCTGTTGTGTGCTAGGAATATTATAATTAATAACAATGCATTGCATGTTTCAAAATGGTTAGAAGATTTTGAATGTTTTCATCAAATATACATGATAAATGTTTAAGATGGTAAATACACTAATTACCTTGATTTAACCATTTCATGCACTATGTGTATCAAAACATCACATCATAACCCATAAATTTGTACAGTTATAATGTGTGAAACAAAAAGTGTTTTAAATGAAGATTAAAATAACCTAAGAAAAGATAACTGTCACAGACATTTAATATAGAGCTTCATTTATGTACATTTTACTTAATCTCATGTAGAATGACATATTCAATCTCTGACTGGCTTGGAGGGCCAATGCTGAATATATAAAATAATATGAGTATTTTGCTTGCTTTGCTGATTGCAAAGTAAACGGTAAAATATTGTAGATTTATGGTACAGTATATTGATGAAAAAGCACATTATATCTACCATGCTCAATGAGTAACCTATTTAAGGTTTGAGAACTAATAAGTTATCAGCCCATATATAAATCCCATTACATATTAAATAATCAAAAGCTTCTGAAAGATCAAATAAAGAACATCAATTTAACAATTTCACCAGTCTTTTGGTTCATGAATCTTCTGACCTCTCTATGGATCAATGAATTAATTCTTTCAGTTTCAGTAGGGTTCTGTCCCTTAATAAAATATATTAAGTTATCAAAGTTTAATGTTACCGAAAAATTTCCACCTGATTTCTATTTTAAAATTTTAAGTACATATTAATGTGTGTGTTCACAGGAGAGTAACCAGAAAATGCTCTTCCTGGAAAAATTAAGGAGTTCAAGTACTAAGCTTGAAACTACTACAAAGCATGTTCTTAAGTAAATTTAAGACATTAAAATGTATAATGCAAAGAAAAAAAGATGGGTAGAAATATGTTGAGGAATACCAAAATTATAAATGCTTTAGTGTTTTAAAACCTCTGTTTTTAAGGCTTGGTGACCATGGTTTTATAATTATAGAGGCCAGGGTATGTACAACCAAATTTTAGAATCTAAGTCTAGATTTGGGCTTACATTTTTGTTTATGTTAATTGTGCAGAGGTCAAAAAGATTCAGTGTAGTTACGAGATAAATATCTTCTGGAGGGTTCTTAGGAATTTGGAGACATTGTTGTGAACCGAAGAGGTGGTTTCTTCATGGTTATCAATTGAGATAACACGTTGGGATAAACCTATCAATTTTTCTGAAGGTTCAGGAGAAAAGAGCTGCAAATATGGAGGAAGAACAATCTTTGGAATCAAACAACAGTAAAGCCTTTTCCATGGAACTCCAGATTAATTTTTCTACAATGGAGACTCACCATGTCACTTTAAAATCTTAAAGTACTCATCTTTAATTTGGCATTTCTTATGTATTTTTCCTTCAGTGAATCTTTATAACTTTTAGAATAAAATTTTTGCTAGTTTTCTCATAGTAATAGACCTCTGTATCTGATTTCCTATTCTTTCCCATTCTTTCCATCTTCTATGCTGCTAGAAGATATATTTGAACATGCTTTGCTCTCTTACCTCTTTGTCTCTTGCAGACTACATGGTGTTGTGAGCCATCCATGGGCAGTGTGTGTGAGCTATGCGCATTTGAGCATATGAGAGGACTGGTGTGGCATTGTGTGCTGATTGCGCTGTGCAATGCAAGTGTGCCTTTCCTCTAGCTCTGCCTGTGATCCCACACAGCACCTGAGATGGGTGTGACATTGCCAAGATGTCAATCAATCTGCTGACCACAAAACATCACCAAGCAAGACTCCACCTTTCGGAACCCTAACCCTTGCCTTATTTGGGTGGAATATTCTATCGAATGTCTTTTCCCCAATAAATAGGGTGTTTGGGGGTGTGCTCTCTCTCTTTCTCTCTTTCTTGCTCTTTCCAGCGCTAACCAGCGGGAAGCTGACACTTGGCGTCACAGAGCAGTCCAACCCTTGAAACTCATGTTAGTATTTTGCGTGGTTTCTTCACCATTTTCTTAGGTTATTGCTGCAGCTAGCTTCTTTGGACTCAGTTCATTTTGCCAGCCCAGACAGCTGGTGGGAACGTGGAATGTCCCCTTATTTTAAACATCCTTTCAGACTTTTCCATCTTACCTAATTTGGAACTTCCTTTCTAAGTCTTATTTCTAGAGATTCAGTTCAAAAATCTCTTGCTCAGTAATCTTCCCCATCATCCTCAAATTCTTCATTTCCCAGGTGAGTGAGGCATCCCTCTTGTGTGCTCTTATAACCTTCTGTTCATATTTCTATTGAAGAATATAATGATGTTGTTTTACAGCTATTAATTTACACTGCAATAAGATATACTTCTCATACCTATTCCTTTTACCACCAAATTCCTAATGCTTAGCTTTCAGCATAGCATCTGACACAAATAAGCACTTGGAATGATTTGTTGAATATGTTTACATTGTCTTCAAAGTAGAGTTAGAACTAGCAACAATGAGCAAATCCACCATTTTGGAAAGGAAAAATTAGGAGGGTATCAAAAGCACAAGCAATCACAGCTTAGGACATATCTACCTCTCAGCTGTTATGAATAATGCTGCTATAAACTTGGGTGTGCATGCATCTCTTGAAGACCCTGTGTTCATTTCTTTTGTTTGTTTCTTGGTACTGAGGATTGAACCCAGGGACACACTACCATGAAATACATCCCTAGTCCTTTGTATTTTTACTTTTTATTTTGAGACAGGATCTTGCTAAGTTCCTTAGAGCTTCACTAAGTTGCTGAGTCTGGCCTTGAACTTGGAATCCTCCTGCCTCAGCCTCCAGAATTGCTAGGATTACAGGTGTGCCTCATAGCAACCAGCTATTTCTTTTTGGATATATACTGAGAAGAAGGAATATTGGATCATATAATAGCTCTAATTTCAATTTTTTGGAGGAACTGTCATACAGTTTACCATGTTTTCACCATTCTGCCACTCCATCCACAGGAGGCAAGGGTTTCTTTTTATCCACATCCCCATAACACTTGCTATTTTCTGGTGTTTGTTTTCATATTAGCCATCTTAATGGTTGTCAGGTGATACCTCATTACAGTTTTGATTTTCATTAGATACATAGCCCTGTTATGTTTCTGAGCTATTAAATTCAGCTATGGTTGCATGAACTATTAAAGTTTTATAATTTTCTTAAGCTAGCTTGAGTTTTTCACTTATAGCCAAAGGAATATTGTGTTCATGTGTATCTGTCCTAATGTTCCTAAAAACAGAAAGGATTTAGTGATAGCTTTTATATGCCGCTACAAATCTAAAAAATGGGAGGTCTTTTGGAATTAACAGGTAGGAATCCATACTGGAAAATGCAAATGTAACTTACAAAGTTGAAGAATTTTAATCACACTTTGTAAGAACAAATCTTTATTATATTGCTTTCTCCCAATATATAGCTAATAGAAATCCCACTGAAGTCTTTGCTGAGACTCAAACCCAAGCCCTTGTGCTTGCTGGGTCTATCACTGAGTAACACCTTCAGCCTCAGCACTGAAGTCTTTGCAGCCATATTGTTATCAGGAAAGAAAAACAAGTAGGAGAAGGAGGGCTAGAAAGGAACTGGATAAAAAGGAGGTGGAAGAAGGGAAGAAAAGGAAAAAGGAAAGTCAGAGGAGAGGAGTGGTAAAGAAAGTAAAAGAAGAGAGAAATAAGGTTGGTATTCTGGAGGACTTTGTTGCAATAAGGCCGATTCTACCCCACATTTCCCATCTAAGCAGAACAAGAGCCTGAGAGTAGTGAGTATAAGGAAGCATTGGCACTCAAAAGTAAAAGGATAGGCTAGAAAAGAAGTAAGAAGATGCCAGACATAAACATGCACATTTCTTGATTTTTTTCAAATTAGTATTTGTTAGCTTTTTACTATGGACTTCTCTGAGTGTACTCCAACCCTCCCATCTTCTTATTATAATGACATCCTAACTTTGTTACTTCAATAGTGTTTCCATTATTGTAACTTATGAACTGAGATCTAGGGCAAGAAGCCATGTACTCCAACAAAGAGAAGCCTCTCATTTTCTTATTCCAAGATTGGTTCTAATAAAAAGAACCTCCATGTATTGTAAAGCATATAACCAGGTCCTGGCATAGGGCAAATGTTAAATGTTAATTACTGTTAAAGAAAATATTATTCTGAATCTTGTTAAAACCATGGGAAAACTTTATTCAAGGCTATTACAACATGAATTTCTCAATAGGAGAGACTGATTCTAGCTCAACTTTGTATACCACAAAGGTCACAAGGGATACACAGCCAGATGGCAAAGTGAGTGGTCAGTTGAGGAAAAATTACTAAGAGGAGACATCAAAGATAGAAAAAGTATTGTTAAACTGGCCTGACAAAATTATTGCCGGACAGAGTCAAGGACTTAGATACCAAAAGTGGGGGATGAAGAACTTGATCAGATACATGGGTGGAGGATTCTCTGAAAAATGACAGGATTTTCATTAAGACTGGGCTGGGCAGGCCCAAGAACGAAGTGAAGGAGAAAGGAATGAAGCCAAGGTCTAGAGAAGAAGACTCATAGGACTTGGTCAAGGAGAGTGTTTGATACTACATAAGGTCAAATATGCATCCATCATCTAAGCTGTTGTCCTTCAACATATTGTTCTTACTGATTTGAAAATGTCCAAATACTTTCATGATTATTTTGCTTGTTTTAAGTGAGGTTTGAGGGTTTTGAGTCTTTTAAATATCTGTATTCATCATGGATGCTGTCTTAACAAATCTGTTTTCATTCATTGTAAAAACATTTCTATATATTTAGATTGCCTGCTTATTACATTTTCTTGCCTTTGAAATAAGACTTGAGGTTATAGCGTTTTTTTTTTTTGTGCTTATGAAGTATCAGAATTATTTTATAGTGCTTAAAAGTAGCCAGTATACACTTACACTAACAATACAAACAAACTGAAGAAGCCAAGGGACTTAAAAACATTTTATAATTGTTTTTAAAAAAACAAGCATGATTTTCTTCATGAAGAATTAACTTAAAGATAGGATTTCTGTTAAGAAGAAGAAGGAGAAGAAGAGGAAGAAGAAACCAAATTTGCACAATAAGAATTTTTGTGCAGGGTGAGAGATAGAGGTTCAATTTCATTCTACTACATGTGGGTTTCCAGTTTTCCCAGCACCATTTGTTAAAGAGGCTATATTTCCTCCAATGCATGTTTATGGTGCTTTTGTCTAGTATGAGATGACTGTATTTATGTGGGTATGACTCTCTGCTTATATTTTGTATCATTGGTCTTCATGTCTGTTCTGGTACCAATACCATGCCGTTTTTGTTATTATAGCTCTGTAGTATAATTTAAGGTCTGGTATTGTGCTGCCTCTTACATCACTTTTCTTGTTAAGGATTGCTTTGGAAAAGCCGTGGCCTGCAAGCTTCCCAGGTAGGCCCGCACAGGCAGACTCTCCCAGCATGCCAACTGCAGAGAGGCAATCCCAGCGGGGGCAGCAGCAGAAAAAGCCCAGGCCTGAAAGCTTCCCAGGTTCTCTGTATCTGCCTAGACATGATCCAGGATAACTGGCTTAAACTGGAAGGGGAAAAAAGAAGGACTTCACAAGGCACTGTTTGACTGAGATCTGTTCCTGAGATTTGTTCCTGGGCTCGACTTTGGTTCTTTTGTTGTTGTTGTTTGATTGTTTGTTTGTTTGCTGTTATTCCTCTTTTCTTTCCTTTTCTTCCTTCTCACTTTTGTCTCCTTTCTTCTTCCCTCATCTTTCCTATTTATACCCTGCCATTGCATTTTCAACAGAGGCGAAAACAAGTTATATGCAGAAATTGGGATTTCTAGAACTGGGGCAACTAAATTATACAGCAAAGCGGTGTTATATATAATTTATTGTCCTTTTTTTATTTCTCTTCTCACTTTCTCTTTCCTCTCTTTTACACAAATCCCTACTTCTTTGTCATCTCTTTTTTTTCTCTTCTTCTTTTCTTTTTTTCTTCTCTCAACAGTTGCATAAGTTTGGCTTATTTATAAATAGGTCTTTCCACTAAAAAGTTCACTCTCTTTCCTCTTTCGTATGCCGATATTAAACCACTTCCATAGAATTCTCTTTTCACACTTCCTAAGAAAGATCAACCCAATACCCTCACTTCCTTCTTCCTAAACTTATCACCTCTATGTCCAACACTTGAAACTATAAAACCCATCACAAACATACAGAGTAAATTGGAGACAATATCTGAGTTAAATAAATCTGTACATTGTGATCAAACTGTTATTATCTGAACAAAAAGTATATGATTTTAAAGTGTAAAGTATTTATAAGGGGATCTGATAGCATTGTACTACAGGAGCATCATAAGGATTTAAGGTAAAAACGAAATAGTCAAGGTTCCACAGTGCTAGAAGAAAAATCACACAAGCAATATGAAGAAACAAGGGAAGAAAGTGACTCAAACAAATCAATATATCTCCTCAGAAGATTCCATGGTAAGCATAGTTGGTCAAATGCCAGAGATAAAATTCAGAAATTACATATTCCAAATGTTTATGGAACTTAAGAATGAACTCAAAAATGATATAAGGAAGCAAAATACAGTTGGTAAAAGATCATTTTGACAAAGAACTACAAAAACAAATACAGGAAGAAAAATATTACTTCAATAGAGAGAGAGAGGTTCTAAAGAGAAATCAAACAGATATTATGGAAATGAAAGAAGCAATAAACCAAACTAAATGTTCAATTGAAAGCATCACCAACAGATTAGACCACTTGGAAGAAAGGACCTCAGAGAATGAAGACAAAATATATATCCTGGAGAAAAATGTAGATTATACAGCAAAAACTGTAAGAAATCAAGAATAGAACATTCAAGAAATATGGGACAACATAAAATGACCAAATTTAAGAGTGATTGGGGTAGAGGAAGGTGCAGAGTTACAAGCCAAAGGAATGAGTAATGTATTCAATGAAATAATAGCAGAAAATTTTCCAAACTTGAGGAATGAATGGGAAAACCAAGAGAAGAGGCTTACCGACACCAAATGTACAAAATCACAACAGATCCACACCAAGGCACATTATAATGAAAATGACTAATATACTGAGCAAGGAGAGAATATTAAAAGCCACAAGAGAAAGGAAGCAGATTACATATAGGGAGAAACCAATCAGACTATGTTCAGATTTTTCAACCCAGATTTTAAAAGCTAGAAGATCCTAGAATAGCATATTTCAAGCTCTGAAACAAAAGGGATGTCAACCAAGAATCTTATAGCCAGCAAAATTGAGCTTTAGATTTGAAGATGAAATAAAAACCTTCCACGACAAACAAAAGTTAAAAGATTTCACAACTCAAAAGCCAGCACTTCTGAACATCCTGGGCAAAATATTCTATGAAGAAGAAAAGAAAAATAATAATGAAAATCAACAAAGGGAGATATTAAACTAAAGGAAATACCAACCAGTGGAGTAAACAAATCAAGTTAAATACCATAAACAAATAAAATTGGATGGGAATAAGAATCACATCTCGTAATAACCCTGAATGTTAATGGCCTAAACTCACCATTCAAAATACACAGATTGTTAGACTGGTTTAAAAACACAACCCAACAACTTGCTGTCTCCAAGAAACCCACCTCATAGAAAAAGATATCAATAGACTGAAGGTGAAAGGCTGGGAAAAGTCTTATCACTCACGTGGGCTGCGGAAGCAAGCAGCAGTTTCCATTCTCAAATGAAATAAGGTAGACTTCAAGCCAAAGCTAATCAAAAGGGACAAAGATGGATATTTCTTACTACTTAAGGGAATCATTCATCAACAAGGTATAACAATTATAAATCTATATGCCCCAAATAATGGGGCATCTACATTCGTCAAACAAACCCTTCTCAAATTCAAGAGTAAATAGACCACAACACAATTATTCTAGGGGACTTCAACACACCTCCCTCACCAATGGATAGATCATCCAAATAAAAGCTAAATAAAGAAACTGTAGGACTCATTAAAACAATTAATAACTTAGACCTAATGGACATATACAGAATATTTCATCCCTCAGTGAGTGAATACACTTTTTTCTCAGCAGCACATGGCTCCTTCTCCAAAATAGACAATATATTATGCCACAAGGCAAATCTCAACAAATATAAAAAGTAGAGATACTACCCTACATTATATCAGAACATAATGGGATGAAATTGGAAATCAATGACAAAACAAGAAACAAACAAACAAACAAAAAAACTACTCCAACAACTGGAAACTAAACAACATGCTACTGAATGAACAAGGGGTTGAAGAAGACATCAAGGAGGAGATTAAAAAATTCTTAGAGATAAATGAAAACGCAGATACATCATGTAGAAATCTCTGGGACACTATGAAGGCAGGAGTAAGAGGAAAATTCATTGCACTGAGTTCATTCCTTAAAAGAAAAAACAAAAACAAATAAATGACTTAACATCACACCTCAAAGCACTAGAAAAAGAGGAACAAATCAACACTAAGAGCAGTAGAAGACAGGAAATAATTAAAATCATAGCTGAAATTAATGAAATTGAGACTAAAGAAACATTTCAAAGAACTGACAAAACTAAAAGTTGGTTCTTTGAAAAAATAAATAAAATTGACAGACCCTTAGTGATGCTAACAAAAAGAAGAAGAGAAAAAACTCAAATTACTAACATCCAAGATGAAAAAGGAAATATCACAACAAATACCTCAGATATACAGAAAATAATTAGAAGTTACTTTGAAAACTTGTACTCTAATAAAATAGAAAATACTGAATGCATTGATAGATTTCTAGAGTGGTACGAATTGCCCAAACTAGATCGGGAGGCTATACACAATTTAAACAGATCAATTTCAATCGAGGAAATAGAAGACACCATCAAAAAACTACCAACAAGAAAAAGTCCAGGTCCTGATGGGTTTATAGCCGAGTTCTACACAACCTTCAAAGAAGAACTAATGCCAATGCTCTTCAACTTTTTTAAAGAAATAGAAAAAGAGGGAGCTCTCCCAGACTCTTTCTATGAGGCCAATATTACATTAATTCCAAAGCCAGGCAAAGACACAGCCAAAAAAGAAAACTTCAGGCCAATATCTTTAATGAACATAGATGCAAAAATCCTCAACAAAATTCTGGCAAATCAAATACAAAAACATATCAAAAAGATAGTGCACCATGATCAAGTGGGGTTTATCCCAGGGATGCAAGGTTGGTTCAAAATTCGGAAATTAATAAAAATAATACATCACATCAATAGACTTAAAGATAAGAACCATATGATCATCTCAATAGACTCACAAAAGCATTTGACAAAATACAACACCCTTTATGTTCAAAACACTAGAAAATATAGGAATAACAGGAACATATCTCAACATCATAAAAGCTATTTATGCAAAGCCTCAAGCTAACTTTATCTTAAATGGAGAAAAACTGAAAGCATTCCCTCTAAAAACTGGAACAAGACAGGGATGTCCCCTTTCACCACTGCTATTTAACATAGTACTTGAAACTCTGGCTAGAGCAATTAGACAGACGAAAGAAATTAAAGGGATCCAGATAAGAAAAGAAGAGCTCAAATTAACACTATTTGCTGATGACATGATAGTATACCTAGAAGACCCAAAAAACTCTACAGAAAGCTTTTACAACTCGTAAATTAATTCGGCAAAGTAGCAGGATACAAAATCAATACCCATAAGTCAAAGGAATTTTTGTACATCAGTTACAAATTCTCTGAAAGGGAAATGGTGAAAACTACCCCATTTACAATAGCATCAAAAAAGTTAAAATATCTGGGAATCAACTTAACGAAAGAGGTGAAAGACCTCTATAATGAAAACTATAGAACACTAAAGAAAGAAATCATAGAAGACCTCAGAAGATGGAAAGACCTACCTTGTTCTTGGATAGGTAGAACTAATATTGTCAAAATGTCCATACTACCAAAAGCAATATACAGATTTAATGCAATTCCAATCAAAATCCCAATGACATTCCTCAAAGAAATAGAAAAAGCAGTCATGAAATTCATCTGGAAAAATAAGAGACCCAGAATAGCCAAAGCAATCCTGAGCAAGAAAAGTGAAGCAGGTAGCATCACCATACCAGACTTTATACTATTATACTATTATACTATAGAGCAATAGTAACAAAAACAGCATGGTATTGGCACCAAAACAGACTGGTGGACCAATGGTACAGAATTGAGGACACAGAGACTAATACATATAATTTCAGCTATCTTATATTAGACAAAGGCGCCAAAAATGTTTAGAAAGGATAGCCTCTTCAACAAATGGTGCTGGGAAAACTGTAAATCCATATGCAACAAAATGAAATTAAACCTCTATCTCTCACCATGCACAAAATTCAATTCAAAGTGGATCAAGGACCTGGAATTAGACAGAGACAATACCTAGGAATTTAGACCAGAGACAATACACCTAATAGAAGAAAAAGTAAGCTCCAATTTTCAACATGTCGGATTAGGCCCCAAGTTCCTTAATAAGAATCATGTAGCGCAAGAATTAATATCAAGAATCAATGAATGGGATAGATTCAAATTAAAAGCTTCTTCTCAGCAAAAGAAACAATCAGTGAAGTGAATAGAGAGCCAACTAATTGGGAACAAATGTTTAATATATGCATATCAGATAGTGCACTAATTTATAGAATATATAAAGAACTTTAGAAACTCATCTCCAAAAAAACAAATAACCCAATCAATAAATGGGCCAAGACACTTCTCAGAAGAAGATACACAATTAATCAACAAATACATGAAAAAATGCTCAACATCGCTGGCAATTAGAGAGATGCAAATCAAAACTACTCTAAGATTTCATTTTACCCCAGTCAGAATGGCAGCTATTAAGAACTCAAACAACTATAAATATTGAAGAGGATGTGGAGAAAAAGGCACACTCATACATTGCTGGTGGGACTGCAAAATGGTGCAACCATTATGGAAGGCAGTATGGAGGTTTCTTGGAAAACTTGGAATGGAACCACCCTATAACCCAGCCATCCCCCTCCTGGGTCTATTCCCAAAGGACTTAAAAAACAGCATATTACAGTGACACAGCCATCTCAATGTTTATAGCAGCACAATTCACAATAGCTAGATTGTGGAACCAACCTAGATGTCCCTCAGTAGATGAATGGATAAAGAAAATGTGGTACATATACACAATGGAATTTTACTCGGCAATAAAAGAAAATAAAATAATGGCATTCACAGGTAAATGGATGAAGTTGGAGAATATAATGCTAAGTGAAGTTAGTCAATCTCAAAAATCCAAATACCGAATGTTTTCTTTGACATAAGGAGGCTGATTCACAGTGGTGTTGGGTCGGGGTACATAGGAGGATTAGAGAACACTAGAAAGGTCAAGTGGAGGGAGGGGAAGGAAGGGAGCAAGGGGGCATGGAGGGGAAAAAAAGAAAAGGTGATTGAATAAGATGGATATCATTATCCTAAACGCATGATTGAAGATTTGAATGGTATGAATATACATTGTATACAAACAGTGTTATGTAAAAAGATGCTCTATATGTTTATTATGAATTATAATGCATACTACTATTATAAATATAACAACTTTGAATAAAAAAAATTAAAAAATAAAAAAAGCATTGCTTTGGCTATTCTTGGCCCTTTATTTTTTCAAATTAAATCCATAACTGCTTTTTCTATTTCTATGAAGAACAAATGTTCTGATATGTGGATGCTAACCCACAACATTAGATTAGAATTTCATTGGACTAGACAAAAGGGAATGAAGGAAAGGGAGAGGGGATGGGAATAGAAAAGATAGCAGAATGAATTTAATATATCTTTCCTATTCTTATATATGAATACACAACTAATCTAAATTCACATCATATGTAACCACATTAATGATATCTTAATTAGAACAATTTATTCTCATTCTACATATGTATAATATGTCAAAATACACTATACTGTTATGTATACCTGGAAAGAACAAATAATTTTAACAAAATAATTTTTATTTTAATACAAAAGGGATATGACTTTCATGATATCAATAAACTTGTTATAGTAAACAGGGTGGTATGCTAAATTGGCCATAACTTTTTCATGATGTGGATTGGTTTTCACAGGAAAATATATTTTTAAAAAGTATGAGTATAGAATAAGTAGCGCACTCTAAATAATAATGATTTTAAATTATCCATTAAGAGTTTTCCTTGCCACAAATTTGGCAATCTTTACAACTCCTTTCTAATTTTTTCTGTGTACATTTATACTTCAGAAAGCAGCTACCAAAATATCCCTACTTTTCTTCTATTTCAGTGTTATGGTTTTACACATTGCTAAATCCCAAGCAGACAAACAGATTCAAATAAAATTTGGTGATAAAAGAAAACAGCACCTACTGTATGTTAAGAATTTCGATGGCAACTTTCAGTTGAATGTGAATTAAAATGGCTAGGTTATAAATCCCCTGAAAATAAGGTCTATAATGGAAATGCTGACAGGCATTTAACGATAGCAGCAGTAGCTGGCACCACTGTCATAAAAGGACTTAAATGAAAAAAAAATGTATGCTTCACAAAGACATGCAGATTTCAGGGTAAAGCTATATGCAGACTCAATGTAAGGATGGATGATAATATGCCTCAGCAATTATGATGCATGGGTGTTAGTAACAAAGAATCTCGAAATTCAGCTTCCAATCAAATTGTGAAAGAGTTTAAGAAAAAAAATCTGAATACAGCATTCTTCAGTTCTATTACTCTGGCACCATCGTCCTATTATGAATATATTTTATTCTGCTTTAGAATGAGAGCAGAGAAGAGCTTAGTCAGAAAAGGACCCCCATGAAAACAAGACAGCTTTTTCAACAGGCAATCCTTTGGAACTCTCACATGAATGAATGAATGATTAAAGTGTTGGGGAGGCATTAGGTAAGATAATACAAACTACATCCTTTCAAGGACACCACTGAATTTCTGTAGTCATGAAGTTCATAGTTCTATTTCTTTCAGGTCCTTTCCTAGAGGGGATAATAGCCCTGAGTAACTTTTTAAAACTATCTGCATTTTGAAAGATTGTCCTTTGTTTTACATCCAAATAATAAGTTAGTGAACTTTGTTTTTTCTTTTTTCATTAGCAAAAAGTCATATAATAATTTTTTTTTTGTTTGAATTTAAACTTCTTATGCATTTCTGAATAAAAAATAAGAGATGAAAGTGCCATATTTTTCCTGATTATAGTTACAAAATAAAATAAAATCTCCTTGTAAGTGCCTATAGATCCAAACTGATTACTACTAGATTCTTGTTTCCAGACCCATGCCCCAGGTTACTCTCAAAGATCTCCACTCTGTAATTTTTCTGACAAATAACAAGGTCTTTGGTTATTTTGGGAGAGAATCTTCCTCAGGAATAAGATAAAGGTATACTGGTGTGAGTGCTGGTGTATTCTTTCTTCCTGACTATAAATCCCACCCAAACTGTCAAGGTTGACAATCCAAAACGATAATCAAAACCACTTTTTACATTCCTTCTTGTAACTGCCGCAGGCAAGTTTTAAAAGATATGCTAACAAATCCCAGAGAATAGCTGGTATTAAATATTTGATATAACCTGAAATGAATACTGTGGATATAAAATGTAAGTCATATAGCTATTTCTCTTCTTATCTATAGGTAACCATGGTTGGGAATGTGTTTATATATATATATATATATATATATATATATATATATATATATATATATACATATATATATATATGTATATATATATATACACATATATGCATAATATCATTTTTAATTATTTAATGAAGTTAAATTAATTAATTTAACAATAATAGACGCACAAATATATTTAATTTTTTAATTCATAAAAAATTTGGGAAAAGACAAAATAAAAACATTAGCTGTTTTTTAAGTTGGTTTAATATTCTATAACAAAAGTAATATAGAAAAATAACTCAGTATAATTGCTTATAATAATTTAAATGTAGTATTTCTCATTATATTTTTGAAAATACATTTACTGCTTTGTGTAAACCTCTTTTAAATGACACCAAATATAAAGAGAGTGAACAAATTATACACATTCACTAAATTTTTACAAAGTGAACACATTAGCTTAACACTACACAGATTAAGAGAAAGTGTTCTGAAGTTTTCTTCTTTTTCCATCCTAGGTATTACCAACTGCAAAAGTGATCTCTTAGCTTACTTTAGGAATACACTGTAAGATGAGGGTTTGGGTGCAGGTGGTTTCTTAAAGAGGAGATTCCACAGCTCACAAGTAAGAATAGAAGAGAGAGCCATGAAAGAGATTCATAAAATGTTATAGTGCTGTGAGCAACTGGTTCTCAATTCTGCCATGAATACCCACAATGTGAAATGTTCCCCAGAACTGATTACTGGAAGATGGAAAGACTCTATTTACCTACTGTCTTCCATTTCTTTTTTTTTTATTTTTTAATTTAATTTAATTTGTTATACATGTTTTTAGAGTGTAATTCCTTTCATATTACATATAAAGAGTACAGTTTTCCAAGTCATTGGTTTTACACAAAGTATTTTCACAAAGCACAATTTAAGGTTCTAATTATATAATTTTTTTTCAAGTTGTTGGTTTAATATAAAGTATTTTTTACAACAACTGTGTCTTCATACATGTATTTAGCTGTCTTCCATTTCATTTGCTGAGTTTCTCAGGAGAATTATCTGCACTTCCCTAGATTGGGTTTAAGTCAGACAGAAAAACCTACCGTGGTGATGATCAGAGACCTCAGACAGCAAAAAGGCTGGCAGCATGTAGGAACTCAGGGACACAGAGAATGGAATATGGCATCAACAGTTTCTACTCCACCATTATTCTCAGTTTTATGAAAAGATTAATTTCTT
This sequence comes from Tamias sibiricus, assembly GCA_025594165.1. NCBI lineage: Eukaryota > Metazoa > Chordata > Mammalia > Rodentia > Sciuridae > Tamias > Tamias sibiricus. The sequence goes on along the minus strand of CM046666.1, from coordinate 84,382,203 downwards.
CCTAATATTTTTCAACACTTATAAATAAAAACCTGAAGAGTCTATTGTGTACCTGATCTCTTTAGATCTATATGTACTTTGAGATGATCCACAATGCTGCAGATAGGTAAGATTCATTGGTTCCATCACTGAATGGCATTCCATTGTGTGAATACCTTATAATTTATTTGTCAGTTTCTCTAGTTATGAACGTTTGGATGATTTCCTATTATTGACTATTTCAAATAAATCCACCATGAATATTCTTATATTTTGGTAGACCTACTAAGTATGGATTTTTCTTGAGTGCTTACCTAGAACTATAAAATTTGTTCATAGTCATGGGTATATTCAGCCTTAGATGATGCCATACATTTTCCCAAAATTGTCTCATAGTTATAGTCCTACCAGCAGTTGATAGAAGTTTCATCATTCTCCTTGGGCTTGAGAAACTCTATTTAATATATATATATATATATTTTAAAAATAATACTTTCTTACTTTACTGCACATTCATTAAAAACATATTCCTATAACAACATGCACAGAAACAACAATTTGTAATATTTTTCTTCTTTTAAATAACACTTTATGAAGTACAGTCTTGAGGGGAACATTAGGTACATTTTTTTTCTCTTCACAATGCAGTACATGAGTCTCAAGGGTTTTATGTTTTTCTGATAAAGAAAATAAGTGTGACGGCCATGAGGTCAGATAGGACTGCTAGTTCTTCAGCCAGGACTTGGGGCTGATGAAGCATCACACTGCTGGTGGTAACCTAGGCCCTGCAAGCCAAGTGAGGGCTGGGAAGCAATGGCCAGGAAGTGCCCTGCTTGCCCCCTCAAGGTGAAACTCTGGGCTTGAGAGAACCTACTTTGAGCCCACTCTGTACCTACCAACCACCCAAACTCTATTTCTTTTTAATGTCTCTGAAAGACATGATTACTTTTTAGGAAATGTCTTTATATAGAAATAACTGATTTTTTAAATATAGATGTGTAAGTGTATGTGTGTGTGTGTGTGTGTGTGTGTGTGTGTGTGTGTGTATTTCTATGTTATCTTTTATTTTCTTTCAAGGCTTTAAAGTTGTCATTTCAATTTCTTCTGGTGTTCATCAATGCCATGGAAAATTGGCTGTCAATCTTATTATTGCTCTTTGAAGTTAATGTGTTTTTTTTCCACTAATCATTTTTAAGATTTTCTTGTCCTTTGTTTTCTAGAATCTTTTCTAACAAGCTGAGACTAACCCATTATATTTACGCTTTCTCTTCTCTCATTAAGTAATTATTTATCCTGAGTGATTCAACTCCTGATTATCTCACATCATGTAAGGGATGGCATAGTTATAAGTGAGTGTTATCATCTGACCACCTTTGGTATCTGTGATTTGAGTGCTGCCTATTATATCTCATTTTTGTAATTATTTATTGACAAACAATGACAATTAGGTCAAGGCAAAGAAACTAGCCTCGTACCATCATGTCTCTATACCTATAGAGACCTCCTGATTACCTGATGTGCATACAGCATTCAATACCATGTGGGAATTTTTGTGCAAATCATTATATAGCCACCAATTTTACTATAATCCAGATATTTATCCATTTTGTATTCAAGGATATTATCATACTGTTTATAATACTTTTCTTCTCTCCCAGACAAATAATTCTCTGAAAAGTAAAGCCAAATTTGTTCAGCATGTTTTTTTCAGGACACACTCATGAAGATTCTGCAGGTTATCAATTTATAAGTTGTTAATCAATAATCAATTATTTGGGGTAAATCAGTCCCAATTTTATTACTTATAAATTCATAAATTGACTTTGTTTAACTTATTTGGATTTTGAGAAGCTTCTGTAGTTTAAATTTTTAATTAATCAAGTCTGAATTCTCATAATGATTAAGATCGCAATTGAACTTCTTTAAAGTAGTTGGGTATTTTCGTATTTGTTTATTCTTTTTAAATTCAGATTCTAGTTAAGAATTTGCTATTTCTGCTGTTTCAAAGTTGAGTATAATTCTTTATGATGACATAAATAGAAACTATACAAAAATTTAGTATATCTTCTTTCCCTATGTCAAGACTTATTTACATCACGTCCCTAGGCCATAAACTTGTCTCTTTCTTATAGTTTTTTAGCTCAAATATTCTTTGTTGTTGACCTTAACATTTCATTTAGCTTCGAATTTTTATTTCAGCATTATATATGATTCTCAAAGCTCCTGACACTTATCAAATTCTACATTTTTCTAATTAAAAAGGACATGACTACCAGTGTCAGCTCTGACAATGTAAAGATATTAGAAGTCATAATTCTTGCTCTTACAATAAGAAAAAGCTGAATACATTGAAAATCAATAATCTTGTTAGATTCCTCAGCACCTAATGTTTCAGGGAAAACTGACACTCTAGAACCTGAAGAGGTTGATCCAGAGTCAGGTGAGGTCTATTTTCTTGGAACAGAATCCCCTGGGGTATAACCTGGTAGGAGCACTTCAAAAATAATTTTAACAGAATGATGGATTCTGAATGTGAGAAACTCCTCGTGGCTGTAACCTTGATGGAAAGCAGTTACTTCCAGGATCCCACCAGTTTCTTATGGTGAAAGTTGGAGAAACATCCCCCTGTGGATCTGGCATGGAGAATAAATAATCTTTGTGAAATATGCCCAGAACATTCTCCATAACAAGGTCTCCATAACAAGGTCTCCATAACAAGGTCTCCATAAAAATACTCTCCAGAAGAAAATATTTTAACAGAATCTTATCCCAGCTGGATAAAATTCAAATCATTTCCTTCTAGTCTTCCTGTCTCACATACAAGTGGGAAAAAGCAATACCTCAGGATAACATTTGTAAAAGTTACACACAAGAGACACAGACCTCCCAAAAGATTGACATTTAATCATAAGATTATACAAATCTTCTCCACAAAACTTTACTATCATACCAATCAGGTTTCAGCAAATTAACAGTGTACTGAAATGGCAGCAATAAAAAAACTCCCCCTGAAGAGGAGTACTTAAGGAAGCCCAAAACAAGACTGAAATCAAAGCAAGGACACTAAAGGAAGTTGAAGCCTCTAGCTTCTACAGCTACAGAAAACTATAGAAAACATTAAGCACAGCCCAAGCAAGGCACCATTGGGAAAATATATTTCTAAATCACATAAGAAATAAATTATCCTAAATGCATGATTGAAGACTTGAATAGTACGAATATACTTTGTATACAGTGTTATGTAAAAAGAGGCTCTATATGTGTATTATGAATTGTAATGCATACTCCTATTACAAATACAACAACTTTGAATAAAAAAAAAAAAAAAAAAAGAAGTAATCAAGATTGCATTTCCCAAGAGGACCAGACAATGGAACATCGGTGTTATTTTCCATTTTTTAATCCGTATTTTTCAGCTGGGATAATTTCCCTTTACTAATCTGTCTTCAAGTTCACTGATTTCTTTTCTTTTATCATCACCGTTCTGCTTTGAAGTTCATCTATTTCAAGTTTTGTTTTAGTTATTGTATTTTTTGGTTCTGAAATTTCCACTTGGTCTTTCTGAATATTTTGTATTTATTGGATGAAATTTTAAATTTATCTATTGGCTTTGATAGTGTTCACAACTGCTTATTTAACCTTTTTCCTTTTGTTTTTACTTTATGTTCTTTGTTAGTAAAAATCCAATATCTGCGCCACTTAAAAAAAAAGAAAAAGAAATAAAGGATTTGTGCCAAAATATACAAAGAACACTTACAACTCAATAGTAAGAAATCAAAAACCTACTTCAAAAAAAAAATGGGCACAAGGTCTGAACAGAGAATTTACTAGAGAAGATGCGCTGATAGTATATTATCATATGAAAAGATGTACAATATTGTGTCTAGAGGAATGCAGTCCTCAGAGATACCATAACACACTAAATAAATATAAAATATCTAAAATTGAAAAACTGACTCCACCTGTTATGGTTTGAATGTGAAGTGTCCCTCAAAAGCTCCTGTGTGAAACAATGCAAGAGCATTCAGAGGTAAAATAATTGGGTTGATTCACTCAATCAGAGAATTAATCCCCAGGGATTAACTAAGTGGTAACTGAAGGTAGGTAATGTGTAGCTGGAGAAGGTGGGTCATTGGGGGCATGCCCTTGGGGTGTATATTTTGTATCTGGTGAGTGGAGTTTCTCTCTGCTTCCTGAATCTCATGTGAGCCACTTCCCTCCACCACACCCTTCCACCATGAAGTTTTGCCTCACCTCGAGCCCTAAGAAATGGAGCTGGCTATGAACTGAGACCTCTGAAACAGTAAGCCCCCCAATACACTTTTATTCTCTAAAATTGTTCTTGCTGGGTCTTTTGGTCACAGCAGTGGTAAAGCTGACTAAAACAACACTTGTTTACTGAAGAAGTGTGAAGCAAGGTGATCAAGGGAGCAGCCACAGTGGGAAGTGTTATTGTTAGAATATTCCTTAATGTCTTCTTGAATTCCTGGTGATAGAATGGGATTTTACCTCTAGTCTTCCTCCCCCAAACCCATAAACCAAGTTTAACCATAAAAAAGTCTCCCAAATCCCAGCTAAGAGACATTATACAAAATACTTGAACAGTACTTCTCAAAGTTATCAAGGTCATTGAAAAGAAAAATGGGAAATCTTTGCAGCCAGGAGGAACCCAAGGAACTATAACAACTAAATATAATGTAGTATCCTAACAGAAATCCTGGAACATGAGAATAATATTATGTAAAAACTAAGGAATTTTGAGTAAAGTTAACAATGATGTACCAATGATGGTTCATTAGTCATGACAAATATACTATACTAATGGAAGTTGTTAACAATAGGGGGTGTTGGATATTGAGTTTATGGGGACTCTCTATACAATCTTCACATAAATCTTTCCTTTAAATATAAAATTACAGTGAAAGTTAATTTTATTTTATTATTTATTCTTAATGGAGAAAACTTGGAAAGCACAGACTAGCATGTTTCTTTCTCTGCTTCATTCTTCCTCATATGCTACTTCTGCTGCCTAATTTACATGCGTTTTTGGAATCCTACCTAATTAGTTAAGGCTCCTTGGAGCCACACTGTTTTATTTTGCTGATTTTATAACTTTTCTTCTGTATGGGATCAGTATAAAATTTACTTATAAATTTAAAGCAATTTATGTCTTGGAGTCTTCACAACCAAACTTCTGGAAATGTGATTTGTGTGTCCATCTGGTAGGCTTTTTCCTTTCTGGTTGTGCTATGAGGTGGCTCAGAGTGCAAGTTTTATAAAACACACTAAGAAATGAAGCACTGTTATATTTTAAAACTTCTTAATCATACTAACTACATATATTGTGCACATGGTATACTGAGGAGAGTAAAAATGTAATATAAACTAAGATAAAATAAATAATAGAGCTATTTCCATCACTTTTACTCTACCATGTGACTCTTTTGATCAGAATTAAATGCTGTATCTGTATCCTTTTGACAAGAGTTGAGTTGAGGACAACAACATCTATCTTGTTGTATTTATATAAGGAATTTTTATATCTGTATTTATTTAAAGGATTAAATATCTCATCAGGTAATTACCAATTTTTTTTTGCATAAGCAGATTTTAAACCTGATTTTGTGATGGTATCTCTAGTATTATTTTGTGTGCTCTAGTCATGAAATCTGTCCTAGGAAAACTCCATCCATGTTTTCTTTTTCTTTCTTTCTTTCTTTTTTTTTTTTTTTTTTTTTTTTTTGAGGTGGGGGGTACCATGGATTGAACTCAGGGGCACTTGACAACTGAGCCACATCCCCAGCCTTATTTTTGTATTTTATTTAGAGACAGCATCTCATTGAGTTGATTAGCACCTCATGTATACTGAGGCTAGCATCGAACTTGTGATCCTCCTGCCTCAGCCTCCTGAGCTGCTGGGATTACAAGTGTTCACCACTGCACTGGACTCCATCTATGTCTTGACTGGTGGAGGGAGACGTAGTTTTATCACTGCAAAATGTCACTGAGATTGCAAAGTTCAGACAATTAAGATGGTGCTGTTTTTCTAATCTTGTATTTTACATGAGACATCATACTTTATATTAGAAACATAAGGAAATCAAGGAAAAGACATGAAGCTCATGCACTAGAGTGGGACAGATGATAGCAGGTGAAATTGAAATGTTGAAGAAATTTGTAGAAATGTTTTGATTCAATAACAAAAAGTTTCCTTGTGATTGAAAACAGTGAACCCAGTGATTTTAAAAAAAAATAGCAGAATTCTTATCAAGTGACTGAAACATGATGATGTGTAATAAAAGTTTGGAGTTAGACATGTGTTACAACCCTCAAAATGACTAGGCTACAGTTTAGGGTCATGGCTGTAAGTCCCCAAAAGAAAAACAATAGAAAGACAAAGAAACCAAATCTAAAGGAAACAGTTTGGGTGCCAATGGCTCATGGAGAAACATGACTGGAATTAGATAAAAGCATCATCAGCACCTTTGGTCTGGACAGCGAGCAATTTTGCCCTTTTGGATGAATAATGGAGGAATGGTAGCACTAGAGTCATTTGCAGATAGGGTACCAGTGGACATTCCTCCCATGTTCTTAAAAAGTTGACTTTTCTAGTGAATGATCAGAGCATGCAGTTTGAATTGAGTTTTTAATACCTGGATGGATATGACCAATTCTTTTAATCTCTGCTGATCAAAATATATTTATCAACCAATGATGTTCTGACAAAATATTGCTTCTGAGGAGGGATAACTAATGATACCATGAATCATTTGTACTTGTTATTTCTGGCTCCTGTCTGCTGTTGTGATCACTTGATAATCACTCAGACCCTATTATCCAACACCCTATGCTCTAATATATTGTCTGTTTGCCCCAAGCATACTATACTAATTGATATTTTCATTCTTTTTCATGTGCTTTTTCTGATGTCTGAATTTCCCTCATCTCTATGTTTAGCTACATTATTTTTCAAGATTCAACAGAAGTAGTATTCTTGATCACTCATCTTCTTAACTGTCCTACAATACATATCAGGCATATATTTGTAAACATCCAACTATTTTATAGACTCCTCTATCAGACAAAGGTCTTTGTAACAATTGGGATGACAATATTGTTTGATTTATAGTAAGCTACTATCACATGTTCATTGATTTGAATTTAAATATGTTAGGAAACCCCCCAATTTTTTTCTTTGTTGTGAACATTCCATTGTATATAGTAAGTACTCAATAAATACCTACAGAGCTCTATTGAATTATGTTTGATGTCCCAAAGACACAGAATATGCCTGTAATTATATATTCATGACTATCTCTCCATTTATCCATTTCCCCACCTAGTTTTGTAGCGTATTAGAATGTAGAAATTAAATGCATGTGGTCTGGAGACGGATTTTTGGCTTCATTTTTTACTCACAAATACTTTCTGCAAGTTAGTTTCCTTATCTTCAAAATGAAGGTATTAATAGCATCTAGTTTGTATTTAGTTATATATTATAAAACTATTGTAAGTTATGCATGCTTACAATTGTTACAAAAAGTTTGCATGGAAAGTATCCTATTTTTCAAACTTGAGCATGTAAGTCAAACATTATATACCTAATATACACTTTATGGTACTTGGCAAGCACTTAGCAAAAATATAGTGCAGTGTAAGTGCTCAATTAATAGTCATTATCCACTTTTTTACTCCCTATTACTCTAGGATAACTAACATGAACTTCTGGTACAATGACATTAAACCCTCTGTGATAGACATACCACCAAATGGAAATACAGCATCTGTTTCTCAACAAAATATATGCATCCATGATTTACTCCCTAACACTACATATTTGAATGGAATGAAGACACTGGGAACTGGGGCTATTTTGCTTAAGTCAGGAACATTCCAAATACACCTTTGTAACTAGACCATTTTGTTGAATTTTATACCTCAAAATTTACTCTCTTCTGAACCTTGACAGTGATATCTTTTCACATCCCAATTCTGTAACAAATAGTTTGGGATAAAATAATAACTTCCTATTTGAATGATATTAATTGAGGGAGGGTACAGTATTCTAACTATAGAAGAAATAAGGTGAAAGTTGAGAAAAATATGAGTCCTATCTAAAATAGTCTAGTCCTTAAATCTCATCATGCACCTGTAAAATAAGGTAATTAACATAAACATGTAAATATGAAACAAAAATGTTAATAATATAAACTATACTCACAAGTGTACCATTAATATGCTTTAGAAATCAATCATAAATTGGTGAAATATTAGGTATTTATTTCCTGTGAAGAAAGCCCAACATTTCGCCACTTAAACATAATTTAAATATAAATAAAATAAAATCCAGCCTAGTAATAGTTTATATCTTGTATAATTGAAGATATCTTAAAATGTAGGCTACTTAGCTCTTTAATTAATGAAATCAAGGTCAGGGTGATCATCAGAAACATAATTTGTGAGAGGTGGGGATTTAACTACTGTTACTTTTATGCAAAAATAGTATGAAATTGTAACGTAAAAAGGAAAATTTATCAGGTACATACCAGTATTTAATTGAGTGAGGTATAGAAAATAAAGTACAAAGATGTATCCTGATAGCACATACAGTCAAGAAGAATAATGTATTTTATGACTTTCCACATCCAGATATGATTAAGTGGCAGGGCTAATGGTCTATATATCTGTGTCATATATTTTGGATACAATCCTTGATAATTGTTTCAGAGCATGACCTGTGACACAGATAATTTTAAGTTTTACAGTAATTAAAATGAATTCCTGTGCCTAATTACCATTTTGAATACTACAGAAAAATAAGTTAATGAAGGACAAAATGATTGTTTGAAATGTCCTTTACTTCACTTAACAATAAGAGTGATGAACTAGATTTTGTTTTAAAAGACATGGCTGTGTTTAATCTGCTAAATTCTATTTTTGAAGCTATTACTATTATTGTTTATGAATTTTCTTCCCTGAGTCCATACACCATGCCATATTAAATTTTAATGAAATAAGCACAACATTGTATGTTTGTTTTATGAATGACTGTAGTTAATAAACAATGCATTATTTAGTTTGAAGGAACTAACAAAAGGAAGTTATGGTCTAGAGAAAGAGAATTGTGAAATAAAAAGAATAGGTCATTTCAAAGTTCTCTTCAGCTCAAATTGTTCAACCCATGTGTTCTCCTCTGACCTCTGAGGGTTTGAAGAAAACTTACATTGTTGAAGGACAACACATTTTATCAACAAACAGTATATTATATTAGGAAAAAAACCACCAAATAACAAAGTTAATACAATAAAGTGCAAGGATAAGTTGAAAAGTAGTATAATAAAATAATCTGATTTTGGGAATTATAAAAAAATAAAAACAGAAAATCTAACTGGTCTGAATCACAGTTTCTAAATTTTCAATATAAACTTGAGACATTGTCCATGAAAATTCACTATGTCACAGACAGAATAACAGTAGAAACAAGATGTGATGAAAGAATCTCCTCTTTAATATAACCTTTTGAATAAAATAAAAAATATAATTCATGAAATAAAATGCATATATGCTATACTGTTAAAAACATCACAGGAGAAATTACATACAATTTTCAGTTCACTTTTTAATAGTCTTTGATATCTCTTTCTAAATAGTGTTTTCAGTGATAAGATTATACTTAACAAGATAATTTCTGACTCCTCCAATGATGGAATATGTTACTTGAAAATTTTTATTTTAATATTATTGCAACTTATAGAAAAGTCACAAGATTTTTTCTAAGAATTCAATAAACCCTTTACTTTATCCAAATCCATTACCTTATTTCATCTCCACTTATACCATTTGAAACAGTTTGAGACACTGTTCTTTGTTAGCCTAAAGATTTTAGTGTGCATTCTGAAGAGCAAAGACATTCTGTTAAACAATGGGAAAATAATCAGAACCACAGAATTACACAATAATACAGTACTATTATTTAATCCAGAGCTGACATTCATATTTTTTGAATTGATGCAGAAATGCAATTTTTCAATGTTTCCCAGTTAAGGTATAATCTGGTGTGACAGATTATTATGTTTTTTTGAATTCTTTAATGTGGAAGAGTTGCTCTGCATTCTTTGTGTTTTTGACCATGACATTTGGAAGAGTTTATATCATAAAACATTCCTAAGTTTGCATAGTCTAATATTTCCTCATGATTAGATTTAGATTCTCTATCTCTGTCAGGATGTGATGCTCTCTTTAGGACACAAGATCCACCATTAATGATGCTAACTTTGATTACTTAGTAAAAGCTACATTCGTTAGGTTTTTCCATCATAAAGTCACTGTTTTCTTTTTTGAAATTAATACATAAGATAAATGTACATACTGTGAGTGTAAATTGTGATGAGACACTCTTTGTGTATGGAACTATTCAGGTCTTCACCAAAATTTTAGCCACTACTCCTATCATCCATTGATGACTTTCCAACTCCATTTTTTCCCCATAATCATTAGAATTTTACTGTATGGAGGGATCAGTGGCACACGCCTGTAATCCCAGCACTTGGGAGGCCAAGGCAGGAGGATCATGAGTTCAAAGCCAGCTTCAGGAATGGTAAGGCACTTAGGCAACTCAGTGAGACCCTGTCTCTAATAAAATACAAAAATGGCTGGGGATGTGGCCTAGTGGTTGAGTGCCCCTGAGTTCAATCCCCAGTACCAGTACCAAAAAAAAAAAAAAAAAAAAAAAAAAAAAAAAAAAAAAAATTCTACTGTATAGAACTTTTCTTATTTACTCATTTTTTATGTATTTAACTTACAGACTCTTATTTTTCTCGAGTATTTATAACCCATTATTATCATTATTGTTTTTACTTTTACTATTTATTCAAATTGTTGCAGATTTCACCAAGCCTTAGCCCCTTCAAGTTAGCTCCTATATATCATTTTGACATGCTCCCAATATTCTCTTTACATTTGATGTGATTGGTATTACTTGAAGATGTTCCAGATACATCTTGCGTATTTTCTGCCAAAGACCTGTATTTCTACCATTTCTCCAAGCGTCTCTGTTTCCTTTTACTTGAAAATGGTATTTACAGAACAGGATCTATGCACCATTTTCCTCAATTGTTGTTAGTGTCACTATTAGTTGACAGAGTTAAGGAGTGTGTGTGTGTCTAAATAACATAGGTAAACATAATATAGTCTATGTGTAATTTAAGAATATATAATGTACTCATACATGAAAATAGGTATGTTATATATTTTTAATATATATGAGATTCATTTATAAATTTCAGTTGCATTCCATTGGCACAGGGTACACTGGAGTCTCTTCCCACTTTTATAATTTGCTTCCTCAGCAGATGTTTGCCTTCCATTATTCTCAACATAGTTATTAATTTACTGCCTAAAATACATAGAAGGTGCTTTCAGAACTGTTAATCCATACTGCTGTGGAAAACAAGCTTCAGGAAAATAATTCAAGGTTCATTTTAATTTTTAGGTAATATATGTGTAGAGTGAAATTCACAAATCTTTCATGAAAAATCCTAAGAATCTTGAAAACATTTAGACCTATCATGAAACATTTAGACCTATCAAAATTTAGAATATTTTTTGTCCATGTAGTATAGTGAAATAAAGTATGAACTTTTTGGTGTTTGATTTCTTTGATGCCGTATAATGTTGGTGAAATTTGTCCATATTGTTGCATGTATTAGGAGTTTGTTCCATTTTATTGCTGATTAGTATTCCTTTGTATAATGTACAACTAATTTATTCATTCTCCTCTTAATGAACATGTGGGTTGTTTTCAGCATTTGGCTTTTATGAATAAAAATGCCAAAATCATTATTTTAAAAGTCCTTTTGAAGACATATGTTTCTAGTTCTATTGGAAAACACCTAAGAGTGGAGTTACTAGGTCATATGGTAGGTATAAATTTAACTTTGTAAGAAACTGCTACAATTTTTTCCTAAATGGTCTTATCATTTGTATATTCAGCAGCAGTGTGTAAGTATTCCATTTGCTTCGAATCGTCACTGACATTTGGTATTTTCATTTTTTAAATTTCAGGATTTGAGTGGCTGTATAGGAGCATCTCATAATGGCTATAATTTGTATTTCCCAAATGTACTAGTTATTCTTATTCATTTTATTTTTCTTATAGTAAATGTCATAAGAAATATTTGCCTACCTCCACTGTGCAGGTTAATCTTCTTTGTTTGCCTTAAGAACCGTTATGATTTTAGCTTTGGCATTTAGGTTATGATACCTCTCAAATTAATTTTTGTGTTTGGTGTTGGGTAGAGTTCAATCTTCATGTTTTTTCCATATGGATATTCAGTTGATCTAGCTTCATTTGTTAAAGAGACTTTCCCCAATGATTTTCTTTGATGCTTTTGTGGAAATTCAATTGTGCTGTATAAGTGTGGGTCTATTTCTGGACTCTCTTGTGTATTTCATTGATGCAATTATCTATCCTTAAAGAAAATCCAAGCAGTCTTAATTACTATAGCTTTAGAGTAATTCTTGAAGTTGGATGGTTAAGTCCTTCCCCTATTTTTCCCCCAAGAATTTTTGGCTGTTAGGCATTTTGCATTTCCAAATAAATTTGAATCAGCTTTTATTTCTTCAAAAAAAAGCCTGTTGTCATTTGCACTGGGACTGTGCTCAACCTATAGATCAGTTGGAGGAAGTTGGAGAATTAAGATCCTAACAATTTTGAACCCTCTAATCCACAAACATAGGTTTTTTTCCTCCATTGATTTAAGATTTCCGTTAATTTCTCTTAACAATGTTTTGTAGTTTTCAATGCACTCTTTTGTTATGTTTGTTACTGTTTCATGTTTTTAAACACCATTGTTCACAAGATTGATTTTTTAATCCGTGTTCTAGTTGTAGGCTGCTAGTATATTATCTTTTAACCTGCAACCCTGTTAAATTTCTACTATTTCAAGCAGTTGTTTTTTAAAATTCCTTGTGATTTTCTTTGTAAATATAGTTATGTTACCTACAAGTAGAGACAAATTTAATTTTTTTCTTTATAATCTGTTTTCTTCTTGCCTCGTTGGCCTGATGTGAAATAGTAATGGCAAAAGCAGACATCTTTTCCTTTTCACCAATTTTATACAAAATAATTCAGTGTTCCACCATTATAGCTGTAGGTATTTTGGGTATGCCCTCATAAGATTGAGAAAATACATTTTCTACACCTATTAAAGGATTCTAAGCTATTTCTCCTTTAGTCTGTTAATATAGTGAATTATAATAATTGATTTTCAAATGTTAAAACAACTTTGCATTCCTTGAAGAAATCACATTTGCTCAGTATATATTATCCTTTTTATATATTGCAGGCTTCATTTTGCTAACATTTTGTTAGGAAATTTTTCATGTTTATTCATGAGGGATATTAGTCTTTCATTTAAAAAAAAAACTTTTTTGTCAGTGTTTGGGTAATATTGGTTTGATAAAATAAGCTTAGATGTGTTCTTCCCATCTCAATTTTTGGAAAATTTAGTATAAGATTGGTATTTTTAATAGTAGAATTTGGATTAGACAGTAAAAGCACACAACCCTTGAGTTTTCTTTACCAGAAAGTATTAGTTTATTTTTATTTGTTAAAATATTGTACTGTTTACTAGATATGTGGGCTATTCAGATTTTCTATTTCATCTTATATTAATTTTAACAATTATATTTCTCAGGATTCATTCATTTACTCTAAGCTGTCAATTTTTTTAAATGAAGATATAAATAATATTATTATTCTGTCATCTGTAATGTAATTCCTCTTTCTTACATTATCTTAGTAATTCTGATTTTTAAATTTTTTTCTTTATGGATCTTTCTAACATTATCAATTTTATTATTTTTAGAGAATTGATTTTGGTTTTGTTGATTTTCTTCATTTTGTTGATTTCTCTCTTCATTATTTTATTTATCTATATATTTTATATTTGTGTATTTTTAAAAATATTACAACAAAAAATAAGTCATTTATTTAAATATTTAATCTCTTCTTATATAAGCATATAAGCACTGCCTTAGGTACCCTTTCAAAAGTTGATATACTGTATTTCATCATCATTCATGTCAAGACATATTCTAATTTTCTTTGTGATTGGACTTTGACCAGTGTATTATTTAGAAGTGGATTCTTTAAATCCAAATATTTGGAGATTTCTAGATAGTTCTTGTCACTGATTTTTAATTTAAATTTGTTATGCCATAGAGTATGTTCGGTCTTAGACTATCTTATCTGTCTTAAGCTATATTATGAAATATCCTTAGAAGATATTTCATAAGCACTTAGAAGTCTTCATATTCTGTAGCCATTATGTGAGTATTCTGTAAAAGCCAAGTAGGACAAAATAATAGTTACAAATTGTCATATTTCATATCCTCCATAAACATGTAGTTTGAATGAAACTTTATATAATAGTTTCAGTGCACCTGCATTTTTACTGCAACCCATCATCACCTGAGACCAAGTGTAGAGACTTGTATGGTGTCCTATCAATGCTCAAAAAGTTTCACATTCTGAAGCATTTCGGATTCCATTTTCAAATTAAGGATGCTCAATCTGTAGTAGTTTTCAGATTTTTCTATACAACATTTTTGGTCTAGTTTTTCTTCCAATTACGTTATTCGATTTGCCCTACTCCCTTTAGTTCTGTCAATTTTTATTTTACGTGTCTTGAAGCTCTGTTATTAAGCACATTACTTATTGTTGTGTCCACCTGTACGGACCCTTTCAAATTAACCTCTTTTCTCTGGTAATAATCCTTATTTTGAAGTCTATATTTTGGCTTTCTTGATGTTCACAGTTTGTGTGATATATTTTTTTATTCTTTTACTGTCAACGTATATGTGCTTTATACTTTAAAGTTTATATCTTTTAATATTAATAGCAATATAGTTGAGTCATGCTTTTATATAGTTTTATAAATTCTGCCTTTTAGTTCGGTGTTATTTATTGAATTTATTCTTGCTATTTTGTTATGCATTTTCTATTTTCCCAGTTTTTTAATGCTGTCTTTTTTCTACTTTGACTTATTTCTTTTTATAAATACTTATTTTTATCTTCTTTTCTCAATTGACTTTGTGGGCATAAGAGCATTTTGTTTTTTAAGTGATTACTATATGGGTCACAATATGTTTAAGTCACAATATACTTAGGGTTGATATTGTACCACCCTTGGGGTTAATATTGTACTCATATACAAACTTTTGAACAAGAGAGCTTTGTTTACTCCTATTTTTGTGCTATTATTCTTACATACATTACCTCTGCATACATTACAAAGTTTATAATGTTCTGTATTTTATTTCAAATATAATTTTTCTTTTGAAACAAAATTTTACTTTTAAAATTTCAGGAGAAAATATGGTATTTGTCTTATATTTCTTATTTTTGGTGTCTTTTACTCCTTACTGTAGAGTTTCCTTCTTGTGTCAGTTTTTCTCAGCTTGTGAAACTTCAGGTAGCATTTAAATAGAGAGAACTTCTAGCAATGAATGATCTTAGTTTTGTTTCCTTGAAATATATTTTTCCTTTGCTTTTAAACAATATTTTTATTGTATACAGAATGTGGAGTTGGTAGTTATGCTGTTGAAAGATGTTTCATTGTCTTTTTCTCCTTTATTTTTTCTGACTAAAACCTAATGTGCTTTATATGGTTGGTCCTTTAATGGAATGTGTTAGTTTCTCTATTTCCAAGATTTTCTATTTATCTTTCATTTAAATCTGTTGTTAATGATACCAAATTATTATTCTGCATAAATGTGATGGAACTTCTTGGTCTAAAAATTATTTTT
This sequence comes from Tamias sibiricus, assembly GCA_025594165.1. Taxonomy (NCBI): domain Eukaryota; kingdom Metazoa; phylum Chordata; class Mammalia; order Rodentia; family Sciuridae; genus Tamias; species Tamias sibiricus. The sequence continues at coordinate 84,366,414 of CM046666.1, read as the reverse complement.
TTGCCAAATTGGAAAATTTTGGATTAATGATTTTTTTCAACCATTTTTCTCTCTACTTTTCCAGAGACACTAATTGCAGATGTAACATCGTGTGATATTGTCCCAGGTCATTAAGACATTGTTTTTCTCTTTGTTCTGTATTTTCCTTAACTGTTCCTCAAATTGGATAATTTGTATTGATTTCTTTTAAATTCAGTAGCCATTTTTTCTGTCATCTCAAATTTACTGTAAAATCCTTTCAGTGGACCTATCACTTAATGCTTACAATTAATTTAATTAATTGTAATCAATTTAATTCTTTTTTATATCTCCCATATCCATGGCAAAATTCCACAACTGTTTTTTTATTCATTATGACCAAATTTTCTTTTAAATTCCTGATTTTAAGCCTTGATATGATTTTATAACTGTTCCTTTAACATAATTTTATTGTTACCATTTTTACTTGTATTATTCATTTTGTTTTTGCAAATTTCAATGTTTAGGTTGTGTCAGAACCATTCTATTAACTATGTTTTTATTAGACAAAGGATGATCTTTTTGTTAGCACATTGAAATTACACATAATAGTGGAGTTCATTTTGATTTATTTATGAATGCACATAACATAATTTGCTTCATTTCAATCTACAGATCTTCCTTTTTTCTTCTCTCCTCCCTCCCTATTTTCCCTTTCTCTACTCCACTTGTCTTCTTTCTATTTATTGATTTTAAATTGATGCATTATAGATATACATAAAAGTGGAATTCATTGTGATATATTCATACATGCACATAGAATAATCTGGTCAATTTCATTTCACAGTTCCTTTCCTTTCCTACCTCTCTACCTTCTCACTTGATCTCCTTCCTCCACTTACTTCTCTGTTCTCACTTCTTTTTTCACAAGACTCTCCCTTTTTAAAATTCTTTATTTCCATCTAGTTTCTGCATATGAGAGAAAACATTTGACCTTGGCTTTCTGAGTCTGGCTTATTTCACCTTTTATGATATTCTCCAGTTCCGTCCATTTACCAGCAAATGAAAATTTCATTCTTCTTTAAGGCTGAATAAAACTCTATTGTATATATACATACACACCACATTCTCTTTATCTGTTTTTCTGTTGATGAGCACCTAGTCTGGTTCCATAACTTATCTATTGTGAATTGCTTTGCTATAAATATTGGTATTATAGTTTTGATGAGGTGTCCTTCAGAAGCTCTTGTATGAGAAAATGCCAGAAAGGTTAGATGTGGAAGGATTGAGTTGTGAAAGCCTTAACCTAATCCACGCATTAATCCTCTGATATGGATCACCTGGGTGGTAACTGCAGGCAGGTAGAGTGTAGCTGGAGAAGGCTGGTTGTTGGGGGCATGTCTTTGGGGTATATATTTTGTCTGTGGTAAGGGAAGTGCACTCTCTCTTTCTCTGTTTCCTGGTGTCAAGTTCTGAGCTGCTTTCTCCTGCCACACTTTGGGCCCACAGCAATGGAGCCAGCTGTCCATGGCCTGAGACCTCTGAAACCATGAGTACCAAATAAACTTTTCTCCTCTAAAATTATTCTTGTCATGGCTTTTGATCACAGTAGTGAAAAAAAGCTAATTAAAACAATTGGCATACATGTTTTACTATAGGATGCTGATTTTAGTTCTTTCAGATAAATACCAAGACGTGAAACAGCTGGGTCCTATGCTGGTTCCATTTTAACTGGAGTGATTTGAGTGTAGGCTTTTTGTTTTGTTTTTCTTCACTGTTGAGGATCCCACCCAGGGCCTCATGCACTCTAGGCAAGCACATGAGGTGAACGTGATACCACTGGGCTACATCCCCAGGCCTTCAATGTCATTTTGATTGTCCTTTCCCTGATTGCTAAGGATGTTTAAAATGTTTTCATATATTTGTTGGCCATTTGTATTTATTATTTTGAGGATTGTCTATTTAGGTCATTTTGCTAACTACTCTTCCAATGGGGGATTAATATCCAGAATATATAAAGAATTCACAAAACTTAACACCTTGAAGCCAAATAACCTAATTAATAAATGAGAAAATGAACTAGACAGACATTTCTTAAATTTAATTTTTATTATTTTGCTTCTTTGAGTTACTAGTGATTTCTTCCTATCATTTGTTGGACAATGTGGACTTTATAAAGCCCAAACTCTGTATTCTGTCTTCTTTTAGCAGGTGCTGTTTTTCTTTTATTTTGTTTCTGTTAGTCACTTAATTTACTAGGATCAGTTTGATTCACTAGTATCTTGTCTCTTTGTGTTCTTAGGTTGTGTCTACAGTAGTACTTATGTTAGGGCTAGAAAAGCTTATCAAAAGAGAAAATTCTCTGGGATGTCAGTGGAGGGCCTCCTATGTTTATGGAGGTCTCTTCACTCTAGTTAGTTAAAAAGCCTCCTGGCACTGTGAAGTCTCTAGGCTTCATTAAATTCACAGCTCTTCAGCAGGTGCTTTGTACAGATTTGTAAAATTGTACCTTTCCTATATTTAGCGCTGTCTTCAGTTAAACATTTGATGAAATCTTAATGCAGATTTTTGTAACTCTATTCCTGTATGGCTCAGTTTTCTCTAATACCCTGCCCTGCACAAGCCAACATTCTGAAAGACCTACCTCAGCAACTCAGTGAAAACACTGTGCTTCTGTGATTTGTTTAAATGCTTTTCCACCCAAAGGTCCAGATGGTGCCTAGATTGGGCTAAGATATAAAACCAGAGCAACTGTGGATCTCACCTCATATACTTGCCATTTCTCAGAGATCAGAATCTCATGCTATATGTTAACCAACATCTGAAAATTATATTATTACATATATTTTTCAATTTTATTTTTATTTATAGCATGGGCCCAGCTCTTATCTTATTCTGTTACTCTGTTATGGCCAGACTAGGAAATCACATTACTCCTGGCCATCAAATATATTTTAAATGGAAATTCATGTAAATTTTAATAAGCTATCAAAGTTTAATGATAAAAATGAAGAATATTAAAGAACAAGCTTAAAATGTAAATAAATAAGCACCCAGAATCACAGGTCTGTAACAACTTGGAAATTTTACTAGTGATGGCATTGATTACTATGTCCTAAACTGAGCTTTTTAGTGAGCTCTTTTCAGCTCAATAGATATCTAATATGTTATGCACAGATCCTTTGAAAATAATTTTCTTTTCATATATTTTTAAATTAAATTCAATCCATCCATTATTTATTTCACTAATAGTGTTATGTGTGATATGAGATAATTATACATATATTTTAGATTTTTTGGCATATCTCAATTTTTTTACACAAATAGATAATGGACTGTGTTACTTGAGGATCCATGCTTTCCCGTCCAATTTTGAAATAATTAATTCAAGATTTATTTTTTAGGTACTTGCTATGTTCCAAGAACTGTTCAAATATTATCAGTGAATGATGACTGAAAATAATGTAGATCATTTTATTCTAATCAATGGAAACAGATCATAGACAAGGTACATAAATAATTTATTAGATGACAAAATAAAATGAAGGTGAACCATAATATTAGATAGTGCGGTTAGAATAGTCTTCTTTAAGAACATGACATTTGGAGCAGGCATAGTGGAGCATACCTGTAATCCCAGAGACTCAGGAGGCTGAGGTAGGGGGATTGCAAGTGTAAAACCAGTCTGGATAACTTAGCCAGACTTTGCCTCAAAATAAAAATAAAAAGGGCTGGGGAAGTAGTTCAGTGGTAAAGCATTCCTGGGTTGAATTCCAGGAAAGAAAAATAAAATAAAATTTGGGTCCATGTCTGGATTTACTCTTCCATGAACAACATATTCTCGTATTAGTTCCTCCAATTTGAATTAATTTAGGTGTAAAATATAAATGTGATATCCAGTTATGTAAATATCCCTTCATAATTTTATTCTATTTCAAGCATTTTATTGGCTATAATCACTCATTTCTTACTTCCAGATGATTTTCAAAATCACAATAAAGATGTAAAATTTGCTTTGGATAATAATTCAAATTTCAAGTAGGTAAAATCATAAAATATTTATATATTTTACTATTTTACATTATGTTAAAAGATTATATGTCTTTTCTCTATCTTGCTTACTGTAATCTTTTGTTTGTTCTGATTTAGTCAGGAATAATATTAAACAGATACCAAATTATGTCAGATATCTTTTCAACATATACCTAGATCATTGCATCATATTAATTGGTAATATTTTTGAAAAATACATTTTGGAAGTTAACTAGAAATGATATATTTTTTAATTATGTAGTTTTGCAGTTATTGGTTTGCTTTTTATTTATTATTTTTAATTACTTATACAAAATATATAGATTATCTTGTATAATTTTTATAAATTTATGGTGTCATGGTAATTTCCTTCCATGTTTTTCTATGCTACTCACAAGAAAGTATACTGCTTTCTCTATTTGAAAAATTGAAGAGGCTTCATATATTGTTTTGGAGGAAAAGGTAATTATTTAAAATTTTTTCTGCTTTTCAAGAGATTTTTAAAATTCAAACATGACTATGTTTTAAACAAAATCATTCATCATGATGAGTTTTCAAATTGCTGAGAAAATATATTGACTCACATGTTTGAAATTCATCTTTAAATAATCTATTATTTCCTTTTACCAAATTTTGGGTTTTAGGCTACCTACATATTTTTTTATTACATTTCCTCTTTGAAAAACAAGTTGTTGAATTTACCAGCTCAACACTTCTGGAGTTTTGCAAATTCTTGATGTCCTTTATCATATTTAAATTTATATTTGTTTTAGACTTGTTTTCTAGACCTCAATTTACAAATTATTCATTTCCATATTTTTATTTGATGAAATATTCCAAGTTATGGCTTTTCACTTGAGTGAATTTTGGAAATATTCTGTAAGTTTTGATGAGTAGCTTATATATCTTTTTTTTAAAGAGTGAATTAATGTGACCACTGGGGAACCCTGCCTGCATGGGTGAGGGGAGTCCAGAAAGTTGTTTCACTGTACTCAGCTGCCCATGTACTCAGAGAGCACTGCAGCTATCATCCCAGGATATTTGGCTACTGTTCAAGGTGATCACAGACTTTGGCATCAACCAGTGGTGCTAGTTCTTCAGGAAACAGGATGCTAGAGTTAATACGTCATGGAGGCTGCCACTGAAATCTCAAAGAAAGCTGGAGGCCAGGCCACCAACATGTAGCAGAATTGGAATCTCTGCAGGCAGCTCCTGAGAAGATGATACACAAAGAAGTGAGAAGGAAGCTGAAGTTGTAGAGAGGAGGCCCATGAGATTAAGAGATGCCAGTAATGTGGGACTTCTGCCTGGCAAAGCTGCAGAAATCCTGCAGAAACAAGTCAAGAGAGAGGCCATGTGGGCTGCAACCAGCAAGGCCATTAGGGGCAGAGATACAGAAGTTCTTTGGAGAGAACATTACAATTCCATGTACCCAGATGCTAGAGACTTGGAGCTATAGGACTTGTTGGCACAGATTGATTTCAGTCTTGTTGATTCTATCCCTTTTGTCCATGCTCCTATATCTTCCTTGAATTGGAAAGGTTTACTGTATGTCACTATATATTGAATACATGCACCCTGCTTTTGATCTTCAAGGAAGAGAGAGCTAAGACTTTTCTATACTCTCAAAAGAGATTTTGGACTTAGCCTTTTGGTAATGCTGGAAGTGTTAAAATTATGGGGACTCTTGAAAATGAAGTAAATATATTTTGAATTTGTGAGATGGGCATGAGCTTTTGGGAGCTAGTGGTTGAATGCTATGGTTTAGATATAAGATGTCTAATGTGGGAGAAAATGCAAGAATCTTCAAAGGCGAAATTATTAGATTTAAAGGGTATGGCTTAATCAATGGATTAATCTAGTGATATGGATTAACTGGGTAATAACTGCATGTGGGTAGGGTGTGGCTGGAGGAGTTACATCACTGGGCCATGAATTTTAACGTTTATATTTTGTCCTTTGTGAGAAGAGCACCCTCTCTGCTTTTTGTTGCCATGTCCTGAGCTGCTTTCCTTCTCCATGCTGTTCTGCCATGATGTTCTTCCTCACCTCAGGCCTAGAGCTATGGAGTATGCTAACCACAGGCTGAAACTCTGAAACTATGAGGCAAATAATTTTTTCCTCTTAAAAAAATCAAATTGTGAATTATTTTTAAAGAATTTTATAATAAATAATATAAAATATGTGTTCAGAGATTTTGTGTGTGTTTAAATTTTTTATATGTGTTCTTTGAGTCAGAGAATGGGATCTGGATTCTACACAGCAGGATTTGCAGTTCTATGTGCGGCCTAAATCAATTTTGTTAGTATTCTACTGTTTGTGTAAGATATATGTTATGATGAAAATCATTTTATATTAATATTAATCTTTAAATTATTCAGATGTTTAAAATTCTTGTTTCTCTTTTACTTAATGTCTGATTAATATGAAGTCTAATGTAAAAAATAATTTTAAAATAATTTTAGTCTGCATAGGCATAATGTATATTTTTAAACAAAACATAGAAACCCAATTATCCCCCAATAAAATCTCAAATGCTACAAAGGAGAACACACAGAATTACCAAATTTGTTTAAAAAAATAGGGTTTTTATTATCTACATTATTTTCTTAATTTAACTTTTATCCAATATTAATATTGTGAGTGTTGCTTTTTATTGTATTTATGCAATATTTTTAAATCCTTTTATTTCAACCCAGCTTTTTATTGTTTTAGATCATTCCCTCATTTCTTCATGAAAGATTTTATTTCTCTCCCTCTCTCTCTCTCTCTTTTTTTTTTTTTTTTTTTTTGTGGTACCGGGGATTGAACTCTGGGACACTCGACTACTGGGCCACATCCCCAGCCCTTTTTTGTATTTTATTAGAGACAGGGTCTCACCGAGTTGCTAAGTGCCTCGCTATTGCTGAGGCTGGCTTTGAACTCGGAGATCCTCCTGCCTTGGCCTCCCAAGTGCTGGGATTACAGGCATGGGCCACCGTGCCTGGCCTTATTTCTTTTTAAACTAAGTTTGAAAATCTTTGTCAACAATTTAACTCTTGATTTATAGTCATAACTGATATATTTGATCCTGAGAATATGCCTATTTTGTATCTTTTTTTATTCTCTCTTGTTTTCTTTTCCCAGTGTTTTCTATATAAACTGTTTATCTGTTTATTTTCTAATTACTGGCTTGTAAATATAAATTTTGCTTTATGTTTTTGTAATCATTACATTTGAGCATATATTAAATTTGCTACTTCCTTGTCAAATGAAGAACATAAAAGAAAATATATAAATTGCATTAAAAATAACTAAAACATAAGCTTTGTATCAACCTAATACTAAGAGATTACCCTAAAACAGCAGGGGAGAATTCATAAGGTTAACCATGGTCAATATCACTGGCTAATGCTGCTCTCCTATTTGAATATGTTCTCCAGTCCACTTCTGGTAGTAAGAATAACATTCTCTTACCTCCCACCCCCAGAAAAATCATGAGTACATTCTAATTCCCAGAACCTGTAACTATATTAGATTACATGGCAAAGGTAGAATGAAGGTTGTTAATCAGCTGATCTTAAAATAGGGAGGTTATCCTAGATTATTTAAGTGGGCTCAATGTTATCACAAAATTTCTTAAACATGGAAGAAGAAAGTAGCAGAGAGAACTAGATGGTAGTTAAGAGGAGGGATCATCACAGTATTACTGCTTAAAAATGGAGAAAGAGCCATGGTTGACAAAGCAAATTCTCTACTAAAGACTTCAAAAGCAACACAGCCTACTAACACCCTTTACCCAGTTAGAAACCATATAGTTTCTGAGTTACAGAATGGTCAAATGATATATTTGTGCTGTCATAGACATATGTTTGTAGTGTTTGCATACAGCAGCCATAAAAATAATATAACATTGTACTGGAAAAATCAGATACAAATGAAATAATGCAAAAAAAAATTCAAAGGAAAATTGATCAAAAAAACAGGAAAAAATATTAAGAATACAAACACAAAAGAATTGCTTTATAATGAAACAGAATTAATAGAGGAATCAGAAAATAACTTCAAAATATGCATATTTTAGAAATGCAGAAAGATAAGGGAGGAAATAACATTTGTGAGAGAATAATAGCTCATTATAATAAAAAAATTAAGAGTAAAATTATAATCACTGTTATAAAAATAGACTAAGGATTCCACATTGGGGAAAAAAGCAAACCAGTGAGCTAAATGATGGAACTATGGAATTATGGAAAAATAAAGTGAAAAGGCCGTAAAAAGATGGAACAATTGCATAAAATGGAGGAAACTTTTTTTTATCAGTAGTTTCTAAAAGAGAATGTAACAGAATGTAGGAAATGTTTAAATATATTTTCAAGAATAAAATGTGTAAAATAATATACTTCTGAAAGAATTAAAAAATAAACACATTTTTAATTCTGTGAAAGAAAAAGTGAATTAAGAAAGGAACAAAGTTGGGAAGGAGTGAAGGGCCACAACTTAAGTGAAATGAGTGTTAAAACTTGGTAAGTATTTATTAGAAGATGGAGAAGGGAGAGGAAAGATAAGATACAAGGAATATGAGAAGACTGTAGAAGAATAGAAAACAAGGAAAGAAGTTCATAATGTTCCTAATAATAATCTTGAAGTAAATTTCCAGATGAGAGCTACAAAAGGTGAGGAGTTTGGAGGGAAAGCAAAAAAAATGGGGAAGGAAGATATTGATAAATTATTTACCTTTTTCACAAACTATGTTTAAATATATTGGTAAAAATTGAGAACAATGGAGAGAATATAAACAACATGTAGAGTTAGTAAAATAGCAACCAAATGAAACTCACTAAATCTAGTAGGAGGCAGGGAAACATAGAAAAATCATGGTAAAGAAAAAGCACAAATCAAGATAACAGAGATCTGTAATTCCTGATCACAATAACTGTCAATGAACTAATTCTCTTATTTCCAGAGATTGGATCAAGTAAAAGAAATCAAACTACTATATCTGAAATTTCTTTTTATTTGTTTTGTAGTTATGGAAGACTGCAGAGGACAAGAAATATTAATGGAAAAGAACAAAAATAAGGTATTTCTCAACTACACATCTAGATATCACATAAAGGCACAATAATGAGAAGTACTAGAACATTAATAGATAAACAGATCTATATAATAAAGATAAAAAAGAATTAAGCAACAACACATAAGCATAGTACATAGTAAAATTTTAACCTAGTGGGAAAAAAAATGCTTTGTTAAATTGTATATAAGTAGTTTTGATTGTTATAAGATAATTTGTCTGACTAAAACTTTTGGTATATGAACAAGTTTGTTGAAGACAAGTGGATCTTAAATTATAGATATGTTTACACTCATTTATTAATATAACTTTGAATAATAATAATATGCTAAAATCATATAACTCAAATTATAATTTCTTTGTCTTCACCATACTGGCTGAATTATGTAGGAGTAACATAATGATGACAAGAGATGAGAGTAATGCATAACAATAATAATGCTGCTAATTACATTGCTGCAATAAAGACGTAATAAAAGTGCTACTAGCTCTTCTATAGAATAGCTTGTCCTTAAAGCATTATAAACAGAGATATCATGGCTATTAAGAATTAGTATTGATGAATGGCATTATGATGAAAAGTTAGTTTCACAAATACTGACCAAGTGAAAAAAAAAGTGCTAAATTACTCCTAGATCTATTGCTATATCTTTTCAATACAAAAATTTGCATATTAAAATTTGCTCATGTAGGTAATAGAAAGCACAATTATAAAGAAAGTAGATGATTTTACCCAAATGTTATTCCTCATTTCTTTAACCTCTTTTATTAATATGCTCAAAATGTGAATATTGGCTCAGAAGATATGTTAAAATATCCAGACACAAAAATAAGCCCTTCAAAAATATCAAAACAATTTTGAGTTGGAAATTGCTTTTGGTAATCTTTAAATGTTACTATACATTGCTGGCAGCCTACAAAAGCTTCTTGATGCATTTTTAATGAATCTTATTTATTATCAAATACAGGATTTAGTATTCTATCAGCAGGGTAGTTGGGTTGGCAATAACAAAAAAAAAACAAGTTTTTTAAGGTGACATATAGATTCCCATATTTCAGTCTCATAACTTTGGAAGTCAGAATACCATATTCACAGTACTTCTGCCTTATTCAAGCTTTGGCATAGATACACGGTGGCTTTTCTGTCTACTTAACAAATACATTGTCCTCCTCATTGCTTCTGATTTGGGGGAAATAATTTTTATAAAATTAAAAAATCTTACATGTTTCAGGACATTGTATGAAAAAACAATTTGCCAGTAATTCATTACTCTTCACAAATTCAGTTTTTCTGATTCTGATGTACAGACGGCAGAGAACATGACAAATCTTCATTTTACAATAAATAGCACAATAATGAGATTATTTCTAGGCACTTAGACTAGATTTTCTTTCTTCTTTTATGTAATATTCTGTAAGTTTTTATTAAGTAAAATTTCTTAAAGCAAAGTATTCTAATCTTCCCCTGAATTTACATTTACTGCCACCCTCACTCCTTAAGAAAAACCATCTCACACTTTTCTCCAGAGAGTAACTACAAAGGGTTAAACAAAATCCACCCTGACAATACTAGAAACAATTCTCTTGGTGTGTGTTGGTTCACTGCTCCACAGGGCATAGCAGATGTTGTGTCTGGTAGTAAGAAGGGCCCAGGAGGTGTGGGCTGTCAATCACATGTTTGCTTTTTTTTTTTTTTTTTTTCCCCCTCTAACTACAGGCTACGCTATGGATATGAAGCCCAACTAAAACAATCTGCCTCAGCTGGGGTGTGTGAGGTATCAATAACCCTTGGCAGAGGTGTCAAGAGCCTTGCTGGAACTCAACTACCCTGCTGACCAGATGCTTAGCAAGTTAACAAGATTCTGAGCATTCACCACTTTTTCAACACAACAATTAACACAACTGGAAAAATCACTGCAGATATTCTGAAAAAATAATATTATCAAAGTTGTCCTTTATAAAACAGAAGCAAATTAATATTAGGCTATATTATAAAAAGGAATTTTTGAGTTTCAAGTTCAGCAGGTGCTTTGCCTAAATAAATAAGATGAAAAAACCTGCAAAATCTATTGTCAAAAGTATTATCTTAGTGCATTCATATACAGAATTTCTAATACATTAAAACTATATTTAATTCTACCCTCACTAACATGACATTTTATCTTTGGTAATAACTGAACCTAGCATATTTCCTCACAAGAGATCAAAACTAACACTTTGTTCAAGAGTAGAATCTAAACAGGCAAAGTTTTGATAAAGTGAATATTAGCATCTATATTAAGAAATTACTCATTTAACATTCAGATATCTATAAAACTAGAAAGAAACAAAGCACTCAAGTTAATTGATTAAAAAAAGCCTCACTTTTAAAAGACTATACACTAAATGGATATATTTCATATTTGCTTTTCAAGTGATATTACCTTATGATATTCCCTATCCTCTCATTCACAATTCTGTTAAACAGAAAATTATATATAATTTTTTCTGGAAAAAATAGATCATATCATATTTCTAGAAAAATAGTATACAAAAAACATTAATATTAGCTTTAAACAATTTAATGTTGTTTGTCTTTGCTTTGAAATTCAATAATGCCATCAGCCTGTAAGACCTCTTAGAGCCCAGCGTTTCACACAGTGAAAGCTGCTTTCTGTTACAAAAGCACAGCAGCTGTGGCTCCCGCAGATACCCTTAAAGACAGATATAATAAAACACTGGGAGGGAGTAGGTCGACACAGGAGCATGAAATGGACGAGATGAAGCCCCTTTGTCACCGCCAAGCAGACTATAAAGTTACTATAGTAACATACAGTATTAAACTCCAGGTGGATTGACTTAATCTTCCTCAAACAAAAAATAAAGGTTAACAAAAACCAAACCAATAATGATTACAATCACTCTACCCAAATATTTTTCAAGAAGTTGTTATTTGGGGTTTAGTCTGTAAGATGAGGAACAGGGTATGCTGGCTCATGTTCTGATTTGAAGAAATAACCACAGAAGTAAAAGAGAATGAGGGAAGAAATGCAATTTTAAAACATTTTGAATAAATTCATTGACTCGAGTAGCAAGAAAATCTAAGCAACAATGAAAGAACAATTAGGCCATCAGGATTCTCAAACCCAGTTTTTTCCTTCATTGATCACTTTTTGTAAGGTAGAAAGAGTTTAAGTGGTAATACCTCTAGATCCAGTCCTAAGTTCACTAATAATTCAGCAGCTCTTTTGTAACTTTGGTTGAAGAGTCTCAGACTCCATCTGTTGTAGTCTGTTTTCAGAATGGAGGGAAAAAAAAGTATTAGGTGCAATAACTATGAAACAGGAGCTAGGAAACTAGTGTGTGCAATGTGAGACAAAAATGTAGAAAAAAGGAAATGAAAAATCACAAACTCATAATGAAAGTAAATCTAAGTGTTTAGAAGATACAATAACCTCTTACTTAGAATAGATGTCAAGTTCAATTTATTCCTTCTTGTAGGCACAGACCTTACTGCTATTATTTTGGTGTCTCATCATCTCATTTTAAAACATTCCTGTAGGCCAAACCTCACAAACTCTTTATTCTACCCAAATACTGTGCTTTCTCTCTCACCCTTCTATCTGAGATATACAATCTTACAGGCACACAATCTTACATTTTGCTTTAGTAAATCCCATATTTTTTTATGCTCTGATTTCAAATGTTGAATTTTATGTGTTTGTTATAGAAGATGACTTGTGATGATAAATAAATATTAACATGAACATGTTTGTATTTTGGATTCATTTATCACTTGAATTGATCTTTTCAAATACATCTCTAATGATCTCTTTCAGATAAGACTTTTTCTAAACCTTAATTTATGCCATGGAGTTAGGCACCAAGGCAAGCTGGACTCAACAAGAATATTTTTAGTAGGATTTAGCTACCAGTGTGAGACATACCTTTAATGGATTTAGTTTGGGTACACAACCTTTGTCTAGACAGCCCAAATGTCACAGGTATCAGTGCTCATTTTAAGTGGTAACTTCTATGTAAATAATTGCAAAGTTGCATTTTGTTCTTTATACTGATATTTTATGAATTAAGGTTTTCAGCCATATCAAGAGCTAAATGTGTACTCATAAGTGGTGGTTTTAATCATAGACAGCTTTGCTGGTTACTCTTATTTGACAATATGGGACCCTTAAGGTTTCAGACTACATTCTATGATCTGTGATATGATTGCTAAGAACTGCTTATGATTTCAGTAGTGTTAAGAAATATGGAAGCCGGGTGCAGTGGCGCACGCCTGTAATCCCAGCACTTTGGGAGGCTGAGGCAGGAGGATCGCGAGTTCAAAGCCAGCCTCAGCAATGGCGAGGCACTTAGCAACTCAGTGAGACCCTGTCTCTAAATAAAATACAAAAAAAGGGCTGGGGATGTGACCCAGTGGACAAGTGCCCCTGAGTTCAATCCCCGGTACCACAAAAAAAAAAAAAAAAAAAAAAAAAAAAAAAAAGAAATATGAAAAAGAGATGTGGGAAGGGAGAGCTGATAGCAGAATTTGGGGAAAGCAAAGAGCAAAATTATGGTTAAGTAATGAAGAAATATAGTTGTAGTATGGAGTAAAGACACTTATTCATTTGAAGTAAAGATATTTGTTCACAAAACCAATGTATATAAATGTGAACTTTTGAAAGCTTAACAGAGCTATATCTTTTTTCACAGGTGAATTGTTTGTCAACTTCCTTGTAATAACTCATTAACATATTTATGATAAATAAAGACACCTTATATCAACTATTCTTAATTAATTTAAAAATCATGTGGCCTTTACTAATTATGCAAAAATTCATCTATAAAATATTTGCTGTTCATTTAATTAAATTGTTGAAATATCATAAGAAAGGAAGGGAGGAAAATGGTTCCAGACTTATAGAAGCATTCAAACTGGCACATAGATTCTGATGTAACAACTACACATGAAATTCACATCTACTCCATGGCCTAACATTTTGAGTATTGCCCCAACTGTCCATAGGAATAGTTAATGAGCTTTCACATTAACTCATTTTATAATATTATTAAATTAATAATATAATTTTGTTTAAGGTTTTCTATAGTTTCTAAAATGCTAGGAAAGATCAATATAATTTATCTCTAATACAGTTAATTTATAATTTTATAGATTGAAAGAACAATCTCAAATCACTAACAGTAAAATTCTGACAAATCCAATGTTATACGACTGAAGGTATAAAGATGAGTAAGGTCAGGTAAAGAATGTTCACAAGAATAATATCATTCTAAGGAGAAATGTACTTAAAACTTTAGTACAGGATAAAGTTTTTGCCCGTACATAAAACCATTCAATTATTTATGCATGCAAGTTTCTATTCTTCATTACTTTAATTTTGTTAAGAACAAGTGTCATCTAAGGTTGCAATTTATTTTGCTGTTGATAACATCAGAAACCCTATGCCCCAATTCAAAATAAAAGGGATATGGGATACAAAGCAACACCATTGAATTAAGTGTTGCCTTAAATGAGAATGCAACACTGTTAATCCTATTTGTATATTGCATAATCTGTTATTTTTTTTTCTTGTGTAGTTTTTCTTCAATATGCATTCCACATTTTACCAGGAGGTCTGTAGGGTTCAAACCAGTAATTAAAAACCTGGGGCTCTAATAACTTTGACAAATACAGTAGGTCTGCTCCATTGTATAAGTTGCTCACAGAGAGGGAAAAAAGGAAATGGATTTTTAAAAGATAAATTAGTTTAATTCATAAAAATTCACATAATGGGCAATAGTTCATACAGAGCAGTTCTGCCATCTTCATTCAGAGCAGCAAACAAGGGAAGGAGAGGGGGCTACAAGACATGTTTTTAGTGCTATCAGCTGGGAAGTGTGTCAGACTCTAAAAATTGCTGTAATTTTCACCTCAGGCATCTCAAAGAGCTCAGCAAACCATCTAGGATGAGATCCACAACAATCTGTAAGTTCCAGCACCCTCCTCAGAAACCCTGCAGGATTCCACAAACTCCCCCAGACTCTACTAGCAGCCTCAACAACTTGACTCTGACCTCATTGAGCATTCCATCAGAATAACAGACCCACCCTCATCAGATTCTCCATAGGAACAAGAAAAGAGGAGAGTCAGAAAAAAAATGACAAAAGCTATTAAGACAATTTGTGCAGAACAAGTGTTTTAATGATCTTGCCGATTGCATCCTAAGCCCCACAACTTCAGAAGTAATAAGGTGAACCTGAAGTTCTAGTCAACTAAAGAGCAAAGTTTATCTTTATGTGGGCACACCTGTGCAAGGTATATCTCATGAGCACACAGGTGAGAATGGTTGAATAAGCTGTACTTCTGAGATAGTAACATTTAATACAGTCGGTAATAATCTAGTTTTTCTTTTTCAGAGGACATGAGCTTCTCAAAAGCTGCTCCTATTCTCTAACTATATTCATATCAGAAGGGAAGATCAGGAAGCTCAAGATGGTGGTATCTGCAATTATTGCTACTTTAGTTTTCTTTCTTATTCCCCCAAATAGAAATGGACTTTGCAATGATTTTTGTACAAAATATTGAGTCAAATTCATTTAGGGAACAAGTTGTTCCCTACATATTTCTAAAAGCCAAATTAACATTTTTTGTAATAAAAAAACATAATGTCCATAGCTCTCCTTAAATGAAGATGCCCTAATATCTAAAACTTTTTAAGTAATTGTTTAATAATTTGTTTATGACTTTCATTACTGAACTGTTTCATTTTTCAGTGTTTCCTCAAAATATGAAGAATTTAAAATATTTGTCCACCTTCTTAATAACCATCGCATTCAAAAAACACTAAGAGATTTCCCTTTTGGCTGTGTAACACTGACTCTGCTTTGGAGTTTTCATTTTAAGTAATGATCAATAAATACTAAATAATGATTAAAAATTTTCTAAAATACATGAAAATAGTATGATAGTTCTTGGATAAAATATTAAGTCCCTGGATAAAATATAATTACTTATCTATAGATAATTCCTGGATAAAATATAAGGGATAAAATATAATTACTTATCTATGTTTATATTATATAAATTTTATTATTTTTATTACATGTAATTTATAATAAATTAACAGTTTTTTAAAATGTGAACTCCATAGGGCAGGGCCTACATGTTTTGTTCATTCCTTTATATGTGGTGATCAAAATAGTGCCTGGCACATAATTGGTTCTCATTGTTTGTTGAATAAACAAATGATGAAATTACTGAATTTGACATAATTTTCTGCAGCTGTCTAATTATATAAACAGAAATATTTTACTTCACATTTCAGCAGTTAAATAAATCAAAATACAAGTCAGACAACATGTTTAAGTGTTTCCTCTTTAGTGAATGTAGAACATATAGCAGTATATACAAACTTTGTAATTTGTAAATTAATGTTTTCTCTTTGAATATGTTACCAGGTTAAAGTCAAAGGAAGATTCAGAGAGAAAACCATTAAGAAAAAAATTGCATATTTACTTTAAACAATAGACTATTTATGAGGGAGTGTACTGAAAAACTGGCTTCTTGAACACAGTTTGGGTATAAAGAGAAACACCCCAAATCTGAGATTACCAAAGGTGCATTTTTTCCTGCTCAAAACACATTGTTTTCTCAAATGATTATCACATTTGCAAGGGTCTGCACCTATGTGGAGGCATCAGTACTGCAAAATTAGTATTCACTTTGTTTTTCTAGGAAGTTGGCAACTTTAGAGAAAGGCCTAAAGCCTCTGCTGATTTGGGGACTGGTCCTAGACAGGGATTCCTGTTGTGCTTGTTTTAGCTTATCCCATAATCCAACTGCTTTGTTTTTATGTTTTGTTTGTATTTCTGACAGAGGTATGATGGAGACATGGCAAAATGTTAATTTTGTTTTTTCAGGAGAATTTCATGACCCCAAAATGAGTTATTTAAAATAGATTTATTTTAGGCTTCATGTGAGTCTGTTAGCAATACCCTTAATGTTAAACTCAGTCTGCTTCAGGCAGGCTGCTCTGAACTGAGACAAGAAACAGGGATGCTATAGATTTGCTCCCCAATAATTACCCAGGACTCTTCTCAGTATGCTGGAATCTTTGTGCCCAACCTGCCTTCCTCTTCCCTCACCTCCACCTCAGTTCCAAACAGCATCTGACTTCTGCTTTTGAGGCAGCAATGAGAACATTGGTCATGTTGTCACACAGTCCTGGTAGAAATCTCAAATCTAACCTCAGTGGAATTTTTCCTCAGAGCAAATCTGCTAACATTTTTGAACCTCAGCTTCCTCATTGATCAAACCATGATAATAAGACTTACAGGATTTTCATAAGAATTTCAGATGTTTTACATGAAGAATTTGAGACTGTGACTATTTGGCTAATAGTAATTTGGTTAACACACAGTTATTCTCTATATTTTCACTTTCTATTTTAGACTGCTTTTGCACTTTAGACTTATTGTAGTTTCTGTCAAGTTGACTTGACATGTTTGTAGATTCTGAAATTTTGTTCTTCTCAAAACACTGAATCCCACACTCAATATTCAACTTCTTATTACCTTAGGAGAGCACTGCACCCCGAATCCAGGTCCCAGAATTAGAGGCTCTTCTGGCTGCTGAGCTCCAGGCTCCCAGAGTTGCTGCTCTTATCTCAATGATGTGGTTTTCATGGTTGAAGCTTTATTCTCTTTTAGCTGTGATTTCATTCTGGCTCTGACTTACCTATCTGCTCTCTGGTTTCCTCATCCATGGAATGTAGATTACGAAATTCTCCCATAGCATTAAGTGGAATGAATTAAATAATGCACAAATATTATTTAGCATAGTGTGTGACACATGAAATGCAATAAAAAGGCAATTCTTCTACCCTTTAAGAAATAGAAATTAGTGCCCAGAATATTGTATTTATACAATCAATTTTTTTAACTATTCAACAAGATGAGGAAATACATTGAATTTTATAATATTTTATTTTACTTCTATGAAAGACTAAACATGCAGCTATTAGGGCCAGAGATGCTAATGATATGGGGAGTTTTGAGATTCAAAGAACATTGTTTCCTAGAATTTGTGCCTGTGAATATTATGCATATTATTATGCACTCTAGTCAAAACCTGGGATTTTTTTGTGTGTGGGTGTGTGCGTACATGGATATAGATAAAGATACAGATAGATACACATATCTATATAGATATATATAGTTGACAATATCAAGAAAAATAGATATTTATAATTTTATGAGATTATGGCATATTTAAAAATAAATATAATATTGCAATATTTATGAATTAATGCATTCGTTTTAAAATTATAATTCCTGTTATGAAATAATGAATTTGAATATTATATTTTACATAATTTATTAACATAATCTATCAATAAATGGATTTCAGTGCCTACTCTAGTTTAAGGCTCATATTACCTGCTCAACAAATGTTTCCTGAGTAAACAAAATTGTGTTAAATGCTTGTATACAGTCCTCTGGAGGATAGTATTATTTCAAAGAATTTAAGAGGAATGCTTAGCTAAGGACTTTCCTCTACAGAAAGAACTTTCACCATTCGAGATATTGATTGACTGACAAGACCTCCAAGTGTAAGATAATCCCACAGGTTGGATGCAAAGAATCTCCACTGAGGTTGTGATGGCAAGCCTTCCAAAAGAACTAGCAAACCCAGCAGAGGAAGAACACATGCAAAAAACATTTTAATGCCTTAAGATCCTTTGACATCCCTGCATAGAGACTTGAAAATAGGACTTTGACTACATGTAAAATGTAACCAAAGTTGCCTTTTTGCTTTGTTGCCCATTAATTTGTAGCAAGCATTCTTCATGCCAGAGAACCCCCCAACACACACAGTGAAGGGAAAACAGATGTATGTTGGAATAGAGTGTTGGGATGGTTATGTTTGTCTAAAAATCAAATATCATATTGTCCAGTGAACTTATGATGCATATATTTTCTGAGCTTTCACATTACAAATGCTATTAGTTGAGCAAAGTTGGCTGAAAAGCAAATAAGTCTGCTGAAAGAAAGTACCCTAATGCATAAAGAAGGAAAATTTTCTGTTTCTATGAAGAAACCCATAGTCAACCCTTCAAATAGGTCAGAGCACCCTAGATCATGAAGACCTGAAGTTTTCATTGTAATACCAAAATATGATAATGGAAATTCATGGAGGAACTTTTTGTCATTATAACACTTTTAGTATTTTATTGAGTAGAGACTAGGAATGCTAAATTTCCTGCAAAGAATATTGCAAAGAATAGCCTTGAGACCTGCACGACTTTAAAAATTTTTGAAGATGCTTATATGAGAACAAATGGCACCTAGAGCTTAACTCAATTTTACCATAATTGGAAATTTCCAGAAATTGTATGTAATATTGGAAATATTCCTTTTTTTTTTCAGACTGATTAAAGGATTTTTGTGGGAGAGGTGGTACCAGGGATTGAACTCAGGGGCACTTGACCACTGAAACACATCCCAGCCCTATTTTGTATTTTATTTACAGACAGTGTCTTACTGAGTTGCTTAGTGCCCTGCCATTGCTGAAGCTGGCTTAGAACTCGCAATTCTCCTGCCTCAGCCTCCTGAGCCACTAGGATTACTTACAGGTATGTGCCACCACGCTCGGCTTGATTAAAGGATGTTTACCATTCAAGAACACATTTAATACCTGTGTCAGTGCTACACATGCTCGCATTGCTACTACAACACACCTGAATGGGTCTTCCTTTGGTAGCTACTATTTTTCATATGTAGGTTCAGGCATACAACCCGAGACGAGGGAAATAGCAAAGTAATACAGAGAGACAGAATAAAAGAGGCTGACTCAGCCTAGTTTAAGTGTTATCATAAACTTCTCAACTTAACATTTAATATAGACACACCAATGGGAGAACATGTTCCTAGAATATAGTAGACTATAGTTCTTGGTGATCTGATGTTTTCACCCGGAAGATTCTGGCTCTTTCATAGGACTTCAGTACTTCCCTTTTCTGTCTACCACTCTGGAGCAGAGTTAAGACTCATGTTCATGCCTTCATTGACTATCAGTTTCTCTCTTTGAGTAACATATACTAAAGATGCTCTCACTGCATTTGTCCACTTAGAAAACACTTGAAGATGAAGATTGCATTAATGGCCAAGTGAATCTTCAGTAGAAAATTTCTTAGTATATGTTGCCTACATTTGCCCTCATTTCCAAGAACATCTATGCCAGTCAAAATATTAATTACTAGCACACTGAATGCAGTCAAGTTTCAGGATTTTAAGAAAGCATATCTCTGGTTTTTCATTGTTTGTGTCACGTAATGTGACAATGCACATAAGCTGCTGAGCACAGAGCCTAGTAAAAGTAAAAAGTTTTAACTTGTCAATTATTGTTCATTACCTATTATTATCAATTATTTTTTGTTATTCTTTTGGATAGTCGAGATAAAACACTTTGTAACTTGATGCCAGGAAAGGATTATCTTTCGGTACTTGCAAGTCTCATAAGAGAATAAAACTTGTTTAAGAAGAAAAGCATAAAATGACACTGACAATGTTTATAGATTTCATTCATAAATGGTTATAATAAAATAGAAATAAAAATGAAAGCCATTTTAGGTAACATTAATTTCTTTAAATTATTTTTATTGAAAATTTAAAGTTAAAATTTTCAGTATTCATATTTGTTCCTAAATTATTTGAAGTGTATGTACTAAATGAAAAGGTATAAGAAATGATCTATGAGAAATACAGAATATATATTTTATTTTCATTTTGATACAAAGATTGGTTTCTGCTTTTGATTTTTTTTTTCTTAATTTACAGTGTCATTTAGAGACTAGACCAACTGTTTTTTTTCTTGGAACAGTCAGACTTCTTGGTGACAAATGACCCTGAATAGCAAAGCACTTGCCAGCATCAGCAATGGGATAAGTTCTTTTTCACTGATACAACCCAAGAGTAGTGATTCAATTATAACTATTTGTTCAATAAATAAGTGTATACAATGCAGAGTTTTCTCTATCAATATATCTTCAGTGAAATGGACCTTAATAATTAATCATCAATATCTGATTTGTTGTGAGATTTCTGAGAAATAACAGTGATTTCAAGATGTCCCCCAACACTCTATTCCAACATACATCTATTTTCCCTTCACTGTGTGTGTTGGGGGGTTCTCTCTGAAAGAGCCAGAATCTTCCTGGTGAAAACATCAGATCACCAAGAACTATAGCCTACTGTATTTTAGGAACATGTTCTCCCATTGCTGTGTCCATATTAAATGTTAAGTTGAGGAGTTTATGATAACACTTATTCTTTTGGAATAACAATGTAAATTATATCAGGAATTGTCTTTGGCCAGATGTGGCTTATTGCCAGGTGCAGGGACCTTGGGAGACCCAAACTGCTAGAGGTCTATCTTCTCGAGGAGGCTAATATTGCTTACAAGTATAAACAGGTCATTAATGTCTTGACCACAGACTATTGCCACAATGCAGAGCTATGAGATTTTTGAAATACATTTGTGGGAGAAAGCATATGAAAAAATTATCAAAAATTCCCCCCAAGTCCTGCTGACAATATGACAAATGGATTCAATGATTTTACAGGGTCTCTGCAGGCCCCCAAGTATCTGTAATTGTTTATATAAATTCTTAGGATGAGAAGTTTCACATATTGAAAAATAGCATTGTTAGCATGCTTTAAAAAGAGGCTTATTTTAATCATGGGTGATATATATGAAAACTTTTTTCTTATTCATACAGGAATATCCCCCAATTTAAGAAAAATAATTTTTTAAAAGTTTACATACCAATCCAAGTATGTAAACCACACTTGGAGGGAAAAAGTCATTTTCTCCACCGAGAGAGGCAAAAGTATAATCAGTATTTTTAATTTTTTTTAGTTGTAGGTGGACACAATATTTTTATTTATCTGTTTTTATTCAGTGCTTAGGATCGAACCCAGGGCCCCATGCATGCTAGGCAAGCACTCTACCACTGAGCTAAAACCCCAGCCCTAATTAGAATTATTTCATCGTAATATTTAAATTACTTTTGGCCAGTAATATTTGGATGGTGTGGTATATTTTCTCTCTTATTTGTAGCAAGATTAAATACAAGTTTCAATTTTTGTTGAGTCCAATTCCCATTAGTAAGAGTTAAGAGCAACTGTATAAAGCAGTTTTAACACTGAAGATATTTTTGAAAATATGAAGTATGTATACTTGCTAAGAGTTAAACATGATAGGAACTCAGACTTCACTGGCCTCCACTCATTGTACTTTTTATAAAATCATCCTGTTTTGTGGATGATATGTGCCAAATTTTCTGTTAGTTTTTTTTTTTATCATTTTAGAATATATAATAAAAAGATATTGACTGGTGTCTATGTATAATATATAGGTTAACAGTTCATTTAGTAATGGTAGAATATTGATACACTTTATAAGTTAAAAATAATTTTTACATTAGTAATCTCATTTTAAAAGTTTGTTATCTTAAAAAACAGAACTTTATCTCAAATTAATGTTTATGTTAAAAAGGCTGCCGATTTTCTTCAAGTCCAATTCAAATATTTTTCCAAAATGCATAGAAAACAGTTGATTTTAAATCAAATAGGGAACACTGCAGGATGAATTATGGGTTCTGTCTTTCCACTTGTTAAACTTTTATCCTTTCTGAAGAACTCTTTCACCATTAAAAATGTGTCTTATGTGGATGCTCTTAAGTATCAAGGCAGGAGAAGCTTTTGTAAACTTTTTACCTGATTAATGACATTTGTAAAAATGATAGATAAAAATAAGCCAGGTCACAACAATCTTAAGATTATCTTTTCAATTAAGCATAATGTGTTCAGATTAAAAATCATAGTAAATTAGTTTTTAAAACATAACCAGCAAGAATTGCTAGTGACAAAAACATTTGTCAGTATTTTGTTGATTATGCTGAAGCAAGTGTTTTCACATGTCTGAGCTTGCCCTGTTTCGGGGGAGGGGAGAGCAAGAAAGGAAACATTTCTAGAAAAGCCACTTTGGTAATATCTGAGACAACACCATTCTTATTTCACTGGGATTTTATTTCATTCTTGTAGGCTTAACATCTCACTGCATGAACAAAGAAAATATCATGTGAAAAGGGCTTCAGGCTAGCTACTTCCAAAAGGATTCAACCTTCCAAGTGCTATCAATATCATCCATACACCCACACAGTTAGCACTTTTGAATACATTTACTGAAAACCATTAATAAAGCAACAATCTTAGTCTGGTTCTTAACCATGTGTCACAGTGAAATAAGTTCATGTAAATCTGTGAACTGCACGACAATGATCAAATTAACAGTCATTTCAAGAAAAAATGCCCCTCAGGCTGAAAAATAATTAGTAGTCTCTCACTATCTTTTCCTCCTAATAAAAATCACGATATTATTGTTGACTGTGCTAATAAAACACCTCCCATGACCCTGATGTAGCTTGATGTAAAATGTAAGGACTGTTCTATTGTGCAGTCTCACACATCTTTTATTGAACATTTCCATTTGGCTCTTCATCTGCGAACACAAGGGCCCATAGAAACTGAAGAACTTTTGTCACAGTGTAATGCAACTCTCACTTGTTTATTACTGCAGTTAATAAAACATCCACTTTGAAATTCATTATCTCTGAAATTTAACTTTTAACTGTGCAAGCTGAATATTCAGAGCTTTAATATGAGCAGGAATAAGAGCAAGAGACAGAAAGAAAACAGAAAATCTATTTAGTGCATAAAGCAACCAAGGTTAGCTAATACATTGCTATAAACATTGAATCCAGGATTTTGATTTTTAGTAAACATTAATCGAGGAAATCATAATACTCATAGGTTGTTCAACATATTTTCCTTTTAGTTATTTATAGTCCCTCCACAACCGCTTCTTGAATGCTTTTGTGCAAAACAGTATTGTAGGTCTAATGAGGAACAGAAAGAAGTAAAACACAATCCTTGTCCTCAAGGAGTTTATTAAAGATATGATAGATTGGGTTTCTGTGCTGAAGTGGCTGATGAGTTGGTTACTGATGTTTCCAATATACAAACTGAAGATAAAATGCTAGTTTTCTTTAAACACACACACACACACACACACACACACACACAAAATGCTTGATAAAGTCAGCAAACTGCTGAAGTATATGAATCAGATCACTGAAAAAAAGTGTGTGTGTGTGTGTGTGTGTGTGTGTATATATATATATATATATATATATATATATATATATATATATCACAAATCTTGAGAGCCCAGTTTTCAGGAATCAACAGGATTCAACAAAGTCTTTTCAGCAGGGCAATGTAAGCAAGGTATTTTTTGCCCTCAAGTAGCATGGTATCCAGTGAGGGAAAATTCATGACCATAACTAAACATAACACAAGCCAGAATATGGTCATTGTCTTAGCAGACAATTTTGTAGCAAAATATTTTGATTGTATTTCTGTAAATTCTCAGAATCAGACATTTGAAGTAATGGATAGTACAATTGTTCTTTGGAAAAAGCTGAGCATATCAGGTGAGCATATAATTTTATGGTATTTTCTAATTTGCAAATGTTATCAGAAAACATATGTTAATAGCAGATAGTAAGCAACTGGACAGCAAAAGAAAATGGTAATCTCTCAGGAAATATTAGACAAGTAGAAATAAAAATATAAATTTTGCCAAAAGCAAAGACAATTTTGTTTTGATAATTTTAATGAAAGAAACATCCCAGCATTCTTCTACTTCCCTGTTTATCAAAGTGGGTTCAGTGGAATAGTATGTTAAAAAATGTTTTTAAAGGTCTAGTAAATTTGAAAATACCAGATTGCTAAGCAAAGTTAAATATCTCTAAGATTGTAATATGGTCACAAGCATTTGTGAATCTCTAGGAAAAAAATGTTCCTCTCACAGAGCATCCAGAACTGTAGTTCCTTGGAATGAAGCTTTGGACAGCCACATCTGATGGTTGATGAGAACAAGCATAGACTCTCACGCTCTACCCCTGAAAGGTGGGTCTAGAAATCCATATTTTTAAGACTTTTCAGGTGATTTCAATGTAACTGCCTGGTATCCAACCCTGAATTGATATGTGAGAGTCTCTACTACTAAAGAGACTACTACTTTATCTTTAGATGCTACAGGAGATGAGTTAGGATTCACAAACACTATTTTCAATATAATAATAAGCTTTAAAACATGGATTTAGAGAGTTTTTCAATAAATAGGCGATGAAAATAAGTACATTTTATAATTACCCTTTGTTTAGGGCCATTTTCTGTTATCTAAAGCAAACTAATTTACAAAGAAAATAGATTTATTTAGCTCACAGCTCTAGAGGTTTGAAGTCTAAGATGAGGCGGCTTCACTGGTTTGGGTTTGGGGGAGAGTATTGGTGGTGGATGTCAAAATAGGAGGAATGCATGTGGGAAGAAGAGATCACATTTTGAAATAGGAAGTCAAAGAGAGATTGCCATCCCACAATTCCTTTGAGGGCATGGCCCAATTGACCTAAGGCATTCCCATTAGGCTCCACCTCTTAAAGTTCTCATCTCCCAACTTTGCCATACTGAGGACCAAGCTCCCTATACATGAATCTTTACAGGACAAACAATATCCAAACCACAGCACCCTCTGTTGGATTAATGCAATTCTTCCATTTTGTAAGCTACACTCTCCTTTATACTATAATGATGCTAAAATTTTTGAGAGAAAGAGGATGGAATTCTGAATATCGTTGAGTATCAAGAGATGTGCCTGCTTATTCTCTGACCAATTATACATACTGTTCACAAATTCTGTCAGCACAGGATGAGCTCCACTAGCCTTTTTTTCCTTCCTTCCTTCCTTGCTTCCTTCCTCTGTCTCTCTCTCTCTCCCTCCCTCCCTCCCTTTCTTTTTTCTCTCTTCTCTCTCTCTTCCTTCCCTTTCTTTTCTCCTTTCTTTATTTTTTTTTTTATTTTTCTAAAAAGTATAAATCACCTCCCTCTCCATGAAAAAAAAGTCACCTTCTCTCTCTCATTAAAAAAAAGAACTGAGCAGAAAAGATGTACTTTTGTTTCAGATATTACAATCTGCTGAATATCTAATTAAATACTCCATTTTCATGCCACTTCCATTTAGAAGTTGCACAGGATGTTTTGATAAACTATTTCCACTCTGAGTTTTGCAATGTAAGATTCAGTAGGGAACAGCTCACAAAAGTGATTCAGTGAGCAGCAGAGACTCTCAATAAGGCCAAGGAAAAGAAGCAAAAAGAAAAATGCACATTTTCTGAAAGTTCATAAATTAAAGCCTATAAACTAAGTTCATAAGTTAAATTGTTTTCATCTATTTCTGTCTTGAAAGATGTGATTTGTGTGACCAATGTCATACAGCACATAAAATGGTATTGACACTGATTTTTCTTTAAAAATCAAGATTAATGCCATAAGTATTAGTATAATTTAACCAAATCATTGTTGGGACAATGGATGACATTGTCCTATTAGACATCCAGTGTTGTGGGGTTTTTTTTATTTCCTATTTCATACATCCTATTTATATAATAACTGACAAAGCTGCAATCTCTGTTTAGGAAACTCTTGCACCTAGGAATCCAGTGTGATTTAAAGATAAATGATCACAGCTTAAAAACATATGTATCACCTCAGTTTTCTCAAAATGATTCATAATGTGTTTATCTAAAATGCCATTTTTTTTGGCCACTTGTGTATCCTCTTTGGATAAGTGTCTAATCTGATCATTTGCACATTTTGTTTTTTGTTGTTAAGTTTTCTGAGTTACTGATATATTCTGGATATTAATCCTTTGTCAGAGGAATAATTAGCACATATTCTCTCCTGTATGGTTTGTATTCACTCCTTTGATTGTTCCTTTAACTGGGCCAAAGTTTTTCAGTTCAATGAAACACCATTTTTAGCATTTGGGTAAATGCAAATCAAAACTACAATAAGATAGCCTCCCACCCCACTTAGAATAGCTATTATCAAATAAATTAATAAATAATAGAAAATCCTGCAAAGATGTGGATAAAAGTGCATTCTTATACACTGTTGGTAGAATTATAAATTAGTATAACCATTATGAAGAACAGTATGGAGGTCCCTCAACAAACCAAAACTAGATATAACATGATCCAGCTATCCCAATTCCGGGTATACATTCAAAGGAAAGGAATCAGCATAACAAAGAGATACCTGTATGCCTTATACCTGTAACACTATTCACAATAGAGAAGACAAAGAGTAGCCTAGGTACCCAATAACAGATGAATCGATGAAAAAAGAAAGTGGTACATATACACAATGGAATATTATCCAACCATAAAGAAGAATGAACCCTGACTTTTGCAGCAAAATGTATGGAACTGGAGAACATTAATTTAAGTGAAATAAGCCAGACACTGAAAAAACAAATATTACATGTATTTTCCCATAAGTGAAAACTAAGCCAACCTGAATGTAGAATAGTGATTACTGGAGATTAGGAAAGGTGAATATGTAATGAGGGAGCTAGAAGCTGACTCAAGAAACTGAGGCAGTAGGATCACAAGTTCAGCAATTTAGCAAGGGCCTGAGCAACTTAGCAATACCCTGTCTCAAAATAAAATGCAAAAAATTAAGGGCTGGGGATGTGGCTCAATGGTTAAGCTCTCCTGGGTTTAATCCCTGATACAAAAAAAAAAAAAAAAAAAAAAAAAAGAAAGAAAAAGAAAAAAAAAATGCTGATAATGTACATATCTAAATCAATATACATTGGAAAACTAAACTTTGTTTATAAACATTTTTCAGTGTATACACAAAAATTCTACTTCGTGGCAGTCAAGCAATAGATGGGTGAATGAATGGATGAAGATAGTTGATACAAACAAATACAATTTCTCCTTCAATTACTCAAGTACTAGCTGACTTTCACAGTGAATACTGTCCTGGTTTTCTTCTTTGATGCAAAGGGTTTAAATCACACTAATATGTTGGTTTTTTTTTTTTTTTTCAATCTATTAGTCTCTCTAGTAAATCATCCAGTCATAGTAAATTAAAACAACACTACTATTATCTCACATTTCTGTCAATTGACTCAACTCATCTGGGTATTTTTACTAGAAGTTTTGCACAGGATTACAAACAAATGATAGCTGGTATCATCTGAAGGTTTGGTTGGGTTGGACATCCAAAATAGTTGGAAGTGCATATTGATTGAATATTACATGGGTGCTCAGCTAGGGAATAGACCAGAGCATCTACATGGGATATTTTTCTATAGCTCAGGCTTTTTACAGGTTCTCAGAACCTTCTTACAGATTCATAATGCAAGAATATGAAGAGATCCAGAGTGAAACTGTAAGGTTCAATACAACCTCATCATGAAAATCCCAGGTATTGCTTTGATATATTCTATAGGAAAAGGCAAGTCACTACATCTGAACATGATTCAAGAAGAGGGGAACTAGACTCCATCAGTTGATCTGAGAAGTAGCACATACACATAGGGAGGAAGGGAACTGATGGTGCTTAACTTTCACTATAATAGCTTTTTAATAGTTCTTCTCACTTCAAAGACAAACATGTCTCAAAATCAAAGTGAAACAATTCAGTGAAAGCACTTCTCCCTCTACTACAAAGAGACCTATTCAAAATTCTTCCAGATTTTTTGTTTTTGAGGCAGAAGAAAATAGTAAAATCCTTAAATGAAATTTATACCATTTTAATTCAAAATAAACATTACCACTAATTTTATGTTTTGCTGTAGATATGGCAAATATTTTATAAACTGTGAAGTTACAAGAAAATATAATAATCTTTGTTTTACCTACAGTAACAAACTGTTAAACAAAGTGGATAAGGGCCCATATTTGTTATTTTATGTATATTTAAATGGAGCAGATATTCATAATCCTATTTTGCAAATGAGGCTTGAAATGTTAAGTGTTTCTTATTTTGTTTTGTCTTGTTTTACCTAAAATTGAAACTTTATTAAATAGTAAAACTGAGATTGCAGCCAGGGATTTTGTTTCACTATACATGCTACTTCAATAAAAAGTTAATGAACACTATGAAAACTTGTGCAGAGATTCAAGGTGAAAACATGGAGGTAGGACAAGAAGATGCAATGGGAGCACTGGAACATTATACTGAGGAACTTTCATTTCACTTTTAGTTATTCCAACAAATATTTTCTACCACCCCAAACTGCTAGAGTGACAGTCTTATAGTATCCACTGTCTGGGAAAAACTAAAACAAAACACAACTGTAGACAGTGGAGAAGGAGAGAATAATACCCCAGAGGTCATGGAACTGGCAGCCGGGTGGAGGCACAGTGTGGCTGGCAATGGGGTGTGGGAAATACATGACAAGTGATGAACAATGAGATACAGGGAGGGATGGAAGAGGTGACCCCTTCCCTCCCTGGGTGCTCACACCCCTGCTGCTGAATAGCCTTTTGGGTTTGTATAGAGCTTGAGGAAGACTGGGAAAGGAATGATGCTGCCGTTACGTGCCCTCTCTAATTTTTTCACTTTCCACCATGTAAAAACAAAATGAAACAAACTGGCAGGTCCATAGTAAAATCAATTTATTTAAAATTTCAGTAACAGCAAAGAAATAAAACAAACTGAACACACGGCTGCCTAATTATATAGCATTATGTTTCTGTTCCAGAGTCATGTTTGTAGTTCATTCTTAAAAATGGGGAAAATTGTATGAGCAGCAGCAACTTTATTTGATTCTTTTCATTTCTCTAAACAGTATGCAGTTGTTTTAAAATAGAGTTAATCTTTTTAAAGAAAACAAATAAAATTGCAGAGATAGAGATACAATGAGAATGCTGAACATCACCTATTATGTTATTATTATTTCCAACTGATTTGCATATGTTACTAGTGGTAAGATTAACCTAGGCAAAATGTTGTTCTTTAGGATTAAACATTTCATCAAAACCCACCTTTAAAATATTAGACCACATAAGCAACTTTTTAACTACATATATTTCAAGAAATAGATTTATATCTTTGAGAGGTTCAGTGATCTCAAATTATTCTTGATAACACTGGTATGCATTTCGATCTATGAATACAAGTTGCATTTCATTAACAGAAAATCAAATTTTGGTGTTATTCTTCATCTGTGATTTTTGTCTATGCATTCATCTATATCCATCTCAGCCTATTATGAATAATAATTTCTAACTATTTTATGATCCATGATTTTTGCTGCAAAATGCACAAAAGTAATTAAGCCAAATTGAAACAATTATAGAAATACCCTATTCGATAACTCAGTTGCCAAAAAGTTTTACTGTACCCTAAGGAGGCAAAAAATGGGAAAAAAATGCCTATACAGCAGTAATATCATTCCACATGTTACATTTATTCCTGCAAGCCAGCCAAGCTCAAATTAATTGTACTGACTAAACTTTTCTTCTTGGAGAAAATTAAAGATATGCTGTTGTCAACACTTGAGCACAACCTTGCCGACACTTAAACGCAGAGAAGGGTGTGACATCCTGCCCTGGCTGCCTTGCGCTAATTAATCACTCTGGTATTTAGGACCATTCAAGCAGACAAATTAATGGGGAATAATTAGTGTATCTTTGTTCCAGCTCAGCTTTGCACACCAGACACTCTCAGGGAGAGAGGGGAGTTTGCAGAGTGCGAGCCATTAGCATGTGCATAGTTTCACTTCTGTTCAGCAAGTTCTTCAGAGATTAAGAGAAAGGCCAAATTAGCAGACGTGTGACTGGGGTTAGGACACCCTTCTGGAAAGAAAGCCCTCTGTTTGGGTATCAGCTTTCAGAAGCAAGTTGTTCATCCAGATACTGAATTTCATGAAACTCAATTAAACCTCAGGGAAAACATAATTTCAGAATCCAAAAACAAGTCTTTTAAGAAAAACAAAGGAAAAAAAGTCACTTCTATTTACACCAATAATATCTATTTATAAATGTAACCCTAAGAAATTTAATGTTTCCCTTATTGTTAGCTTTTGTGATTTTTTTTCTTGAAAATGGGTTTTTATCAACAAACAGTACTTATACATTTTGTAATTAAATAGTGTAGTCCATTTAACCTCTCTCCATTTACTAAGAACTCTTTGTAGATACTCCCTACGGCCATAAAACTTAATTTGCTTTTTCTGATAGGAATCATAGAGTAGAAAATTCAGGCAAAGTCTCCACACACAGTCAGTGTGACCGGCACAGTATTGATTAAACTCTGTCCCATTTTACACTGTTGACTGGTTCCAAAGTGCATGTGGACTGAGTGAAGGCACACACAGCTTCCTACTAAGATATATTTTAAAGCTAAAATTTAAGTGTTGACATTTCCTCCATTGAGAAAATATCATGATTTGGCCTGACTGCTGAAAATAAAACAGAAATGAAACCAGCTGACTCATAAGAGTTCAAATGTTCCTGGATTAAACTCACTGGTTTTACTTTGCTACATATATTCCTCCCCTCATCAGACAAAAACATCCCATGTTTCCACACATGATACTCCAAACACCAGATTTCATGCTGATAAGTTATTTCCAAGCTTTTTATTAACAGTTTCTCTATACAGAACTTATCTAACATACTGCAAATAATTGTGTGAATATATGTATATACATTCACATAATCACACTTGTTTTACTACCATATGTATGAGTGATCTTTAATTACTTTTTTTCATTTTTATGCATTTTATGTAAGGAAGGAATTTTCCTTATGTCTGCCTACCTAAAGTTCCTTGTGTTTTTTATATTCACTATTTACTGGCCTTCACTACCTAACTCACTGGCTTTGTCCCTTAAAAATTGAGGCAAGAATGACTGATGTAGCCATGAAGAGAACATTTCTGAAAATTCCATATATTAGGGGACAGTTCACACCCTGACAACCTCACCTTCAAAAGCAAGGGTGCAGAGTGGAAGAGACATCCTTCAGGGTCAGGAGCTGATGTGAATGGAGACCCCACAAGTAAGAAAGCAGATCATACTCAGGGTGGGTGACCAATCCTTTTGGAAAGAAATCCCACCAGCTGAACTACAAAAGTGAATTTCCTGCAAATGAGTTTAGTCCTGTTAATAGCACATAACATAAAAATAGTATACAAGAGTAATTTCCCCACCTGCCATAATTTGGAAATTTTTTCATTGTACTCATACTTCTAGGATTCATAAAAACATGATATTGTTAGGCATAATGCTCTTGAATTTGTGCTGGTGGAGAGAGAGAGAGAGAGAGAGAGAGAGAGAGAGAGAGAAGAGAGAAAGCCAATCACAAAACCACACATTCTCACAATTTCTTAGAGGCGAGAAATGAATCTCTCTGCAGTCTCCTCTGAGATACTAAATTACTGCCTACGATAAGCCCAGATGCCATTAGAAAGGCTTCCATCCTGGGAGTGGGTCCTCCTAGATCTTTGAAGGTGCCTAATCCTCATTAAAGGCAAACCCTGGGCGTAGGAGGGGCTGCGCTGGCATCAAGGCACCTGGCGATGACTAAAAGCGCTGGCCCCATGTGCGGCTGCCGCTGAGCAGCAGAATGTAATTTAGTCGCACCAGCGGGAGCAGGGGTCAATGATTTTATATTAATGGGGATCACGACAGTTCTAAGCTGTGGCGTGCTTTGAAATAAGTGTTGTACAAGGCAGCAAAGAGAGCTCGGCTGAGGAAATGAGCTGTGTCACTGTCTCCTCATGCCTTGCAGCAAACACTGGAATGTTTTTAGTTGCTACAGACTCTGTGCCATCATAATATTTTATAAACAACGATTGCCTATATCATTTTGAAAAACACAACCTCCTAAAACAATGCTGCAAAAGATGCTATTAAGGATGAGC
This sequence comes from Tamias sibiricus, assembly GCA_025594165.1. Taxonomy (NCBI): domain Eukaryota; kingdom Metazoa; phylum Chordata; class Mammalia; order Rodentia; family Sciuridae; genus Tamias; species Tamias sibiricus. The sequence continues at coordinate 84,333,539 of CM046666.1, read as the reverse complement.
AAATTCCTTTCTAAGCCAATAGGGTCCAAGCATGTGGATGAATAAATGAATGAACTATAGATGGGATGTTTAGATCTGCAAACTAACTCATGAAAACATAAAAATAACTTATGTAGTGGGGTTTTGTTTGGATAGTATGGAAAGATGGTATATAATTACATACCTTGACTTGTTATGAGAGTGTCCACACCTAAAACAAAAGAGATGGGAAAAGGTTAGAGGCACCGGTTTTAAATTATAGTTGAGTATTCAATCTTTCTCTGTAAGTGAAAGCACTATTATTACATCTGATTCAAAATCTATCTAAATTTTCAAATTAACTTTTAGGTAACAGGCTTAGATTCCATGTTAAATTTTCAGTAGATGAACATTTTTTAAATTATAAATTGGATATAAGGAACAAGAAATTATTTTGGTCATCATCTCTTAGTAAGAAAAAGAGAGTTTTAGGAAGGAAAAACGAAAGTTTTTACTGGTCTCAAGGATGGCCAAATGAAAAGGAGTACATTGTATGTAGGACAAAATAGAGTTATTACAAGGAAGCACATTACAATTTCCAAAACTTCTTTTGAAGTGAACAGGTCAGAGGTATCAGAGACAACAGGGATAAACAGATATCTGTGCCAAATCTGACTGATTAGGAGAATCTCTATTATTAAGTGGGTAACAGCTACCTGAAATTTACAAAAAGGCAAAAAAAAAAAAAAAAAAAAAAAATTCAACTGAAAAAAGAACATGTTGACCAGAAAAAAAAATGTTATAAATTGCCACTTGGAAAAATAGTTGATTAATTTTCAATATTGCTCTCATGTACAAGATGAGTCCTAGTTGGGCTTTGGGATTAGTGAAACATTACTTCAGAACAAAGTAGTACAATGGAACATTAAATTATATTTCTGTGAAAAACATTTTCTATAAAATGAAGTCCAAGCTTTACTAGTCCGTTGGACACACTTTGCAAAGATTATCCATGAAATAATCATGCCACGACATATGGTCTATGCAAAAGTTCACGTATATCAGATGAATATAAAGATTCTGTAATTAGTATGTTAAGAAACATTGCATTCTATAATTTTTTAATATTCCTGAAGAGAATTAGCATATTAAAGAGCCTGAGAAGTCTGGACATAAAGCACTCCTAGTTTGCTTCAGATCTTTGTCTAACCATATTCTTCTTTTTCTTCTTTGCCTTCTTATTCTTATTACTTTTTTCCCCCTCAACCCATTAACATTCCTTTTATGAAACACACTTTGGAAAATGCTGTATTAGAGTTCACTGAATTAGTGAATATGTATTTTCATAGAGTGGTAGAGTGGTACTAGGAGATATAATCTCAGCCCCAAGTTTATTCCTTGCATGTGAGAATTGGTCAATGAAAGATATAGGTTAATTCTAACTTAACTAAAATTTCAGGCTTTTCAAAAGTGTCTAACAGGTTATATGGTATTTACAAATTAATGTATTCTCAAGTTGGAGAAACATTCTGTTATTCCAAGAAATAAAAAGACAAGATAGTAAGTCACCAAAGGTAGGGTTTGATGTGGAGATTTGACTAATTCATCATGTTTTTATAATTTGGAATGCAGAATGCTTTGGATATTCTAAGACTGGAGATTCACGTTGTCTTGTAGCGATAATTGGAGTTGGACTAGACTGAAGTAAATGAGGTTCTCTCTTGAGCACAAAATATAAGGTGCAACAACAACAAAAATCCCTCAGTAATCAAGGTACATAATATTTTAATCAATATTTTTTAAAATTAAAATTTATGCAAATAAATCTTGATGAACAAAATATCACAATTTTATGTAAAGACAGGATTAGTGTTGCTGATGTTTCCTTTTGCCTCAGGCCCCAATATGGCTAAGTACAGCCATGGGGTTAAAAAAAAAAAAAAAATAAGTAGAAAAACTGCAGGAAAGAAGAAGCACTTGATTGGGAGTCCAAATTAGATCTGTTTCTTTCTGCTAATAAACAGCCATATAACTTTTAAATCTTCAAATTTTAGGTATTTTATTTAGGAACAGACAGCTAGGCTAAGAGTTCTCTTCTCAGCTCTTCTTTTTGTGGCCCTAAGCAGATTTTTATGCATTTCTGAATTAATGTTTGCTATCTCACCAGCTTGACCAAACTGTAATGCTTAGAGAACTAAAGTCTAAGGTTAGTGTGGTGTTTTTTGTTTGTTTGTGTTTTTTTTTTTTTTTTTCTTTTTCGGTGGTGGTACTGGGGATTGAACCCAGGGCCTTGTGCATGTGAGGCAAGCACTTTATAGCCATATAACTTTTAGTAACAGAAATGAATTCAGCAAAGTAGCAGGATATAAAATTAACATCCATAAATCAATTGCATTCCTATGTATCAGTATGAATCAATTGAAAGAGAAATAAGGAAAACTAGCCATTTACAATATCCTCCCCCCCCAAAAAAAAATGGGGGAATCAATCAACAAAATAGGTGAAAGACCTCTACATTGAAAACTACAGAACTCTAAAGAAAGAAATTGAAGAAGATGTTAGAAGATGGAAAGATGTCCCATGTTCTTGAATAGGCAGAATTAATATTGACAAAATGCCCATACTACCAAAAGCACTATACAGATTTAAGGCAATTCCCATTAAGTTTTTGATGATGTTCTTCATAGAAATAGACAAAGCATTCATGAAATTCATTTGGAAAAATAAGAGGCCCAGAATAGCCAAAGCAATCCTCAGCGAGAAAAGTGAAGTGGGAGGCATCACAATACCAGAACTTAAATTATATTACAGAGCTATAGTAACAAAAATGGCATGGTATTGGCACCAAAACAGGCATGTAGACCAATGGTACTGATAACTAGAAGACTAGTCATACCCACATAAGTACAGTTATCTCATAGTGGGAAAAAGTGCCATAAATATACATCAGAGAAAAGATATCCTCTTCAATAAATTGTGCTAAATAAACTGGAAAGCCATACGTAACAAAATGAAATTTAACCCCTAATTCTCACCCTTCACAAAACTCAACTCAAAGTGGATCAAGGACCTAGGCATTAGCCTAGATATCCTGTGTCTACTAGAAGAAAATGTAGGACCAAATCTCCATCATGTTGGCTTTGGAACTGAATTTCTCAACAAGACTCTTAAAGTGCAAGAAATATAACATATTCTTTTAACTGATTTATAGAGAGGACAATATTTCTCAATCTATTCTGAGAAACATTCATTCAATGAAATGTTCATAGATGTTCAAGAAGAAAAATAGGGGGTTAATAAATTTGATATCAACTATATTTAGGAAAAGTTTTGTTGATTTTGGTCAGATTTCTCTACTAGGGGACTTCCCAGAATTTTACAATGCTAATATATTTTGTGACTATCTTATAGGAAAATAAATTGTACAACAAGAAGTCTATTTATTAACATCTTATGCATAGTATGCAAAATGCTGAACAAAACGATTTTGTTTCTTTCTCCCTATAAAAATGTTAAAATTCTAAAGGTATTTTTAAAGGTAATATGCAGAGTAAATGAGAAGTTAGTACAAATTAACACTCTACAGAAAAATAATTATAACTATGCTTACAGAAATATATATTTCAGCAGATCATTTATAGCATAGCAAAGTGATTTAATTTCCTTAAATCAGAGGATCTGTATGTTGGCTTCAACAGCCAAAAACAAACTTGGATTAGGGATGAAGTTCTGGTATTGAAATCTTACAAAAGACATGCAAAAGATAGGAAGCAAAGAGTAGAAAATGAACCAAGAGAAGTAAATGAGAATATATGGGGCTATTTTATCAAAGCACATTTTAAAAGATATGTCAACATAGGAATAGAAAGTTTGAGAATAAATGTCATAAAGGCTTATCAATCACAAAACACATATTATGAACACATAGAAATGAACATGAATAAATGGGCACTGAAGTTTGAAAGGGATACATATAAGGATATTTTTAAGTTCATATCAAAGGAACTCAGAGATGATGAAATGATGTCACCCTCATGAAATTATAACAATGGCTTTCAAATTGTCTTAGAAAAAAATTATTAAAAACAAATCTATAGTAGATCAATAATATATATAGCAATTTTTATTGATGCTATATAAAAATACAGAATAGTGGAATTTGTCATGCCTATCTCCATCCCCTGGTAACCACTGATCTTTTTAATATAACCACAATTTTGCCTACTGTAAATGGTTGGAAACATTTTCAGATTGGCTTCTATCACGAGTAATACACATTTAACTTTCTCTTCCATGCCTTTTTATGACTTGATAGTTATTTTTCTTTCTTTCTTTCTTTTCTTTCTAGTGGTGAATAATATCCTATTGTCTGGATGTATCACGGTTTTTTATTCATTCATATATTGGAGGACTTAGTTGCTTTCAAGTTTTGTAAATTCTTAATAAAGCTTCTACAAATGTCTGTGTGAAATTTTTTTGTGAATAAGCTTTCAACTCTTTCAGCTAAATCCTAGGAGCCTTAAAATTCCTTGAATTAATCCTACCAAATGGCAAAACAACTAACCTGGTTAAATCCTACTGTGCACATTCTGCCATGTACACTTGCACAGAATGAAGCTAGAGTAACACACACATACATACATACACACAATACTTTCTGAACTTACTTGACATTTATGATCTCAAATCTCAATTGTGTTCTTAGTGCTAGATTGTCCTATATTGCATTCAGTCTCTCAATCACCTAGAATAATGTGTAACTCATAACTTCTTTTCTCACCAAGTTCACTCTGAGCTATGCCCTTGCTTTCCATTTCATAGAGAAAATGGTAAGAGACAAGCTTCTCTCATTTGTTCTCTTATTGCAAACTGCTTTACATTTTGCTTTTTCTCTATTACTGTGGAAGAACTGTCCTTACTCCTATGCAAAGGCCAAGCTTCCATTTGTTGGCTGGATTGAATCACATACTGCCCCTGTCCAGGCAATTCTTTCCTTTCTCTTGCACCACTCATTTTCTTCAATCTACAGCTCTCCCCATCTCCTGTCTCCATTTTCCCTTCCAACTTCCACCCAATCTCTCTCCATTCTTTTACATCAAAAATTTGCTGGAGACATCTAATTTCACTCTCTCCTCTCATTTCCATTTGACCTTACTCCAGTGAAATTTTGCCCTTATCTGTTATACCAAAACTGGGTCACCAAGGAACTCTATTTTTCCAAATATAATGTACAACTCTTATTACCCATTATATTTCTGCCATTGGTAATATTTGACAGTTTTCATATCCACTGCCACCTTAAACTAAACTGCCATTTTCTCCTACCTATATCATTACTAAAGCCTTAAACTGTTGTCCCAGCTCTCACAATGCCTTCCCCACTGTCTATGCCTAACTCTAGTCCAAGGAATTCAGCAAAAATATGTAAAATGGACCAGGACACTTCTGTGTTCAAATTTCTCTATGCTACTCAGAAAAAAACACCAAAGACTTCATATCATATAAAGTATCGCTGTCAGATCTGGTCCTGTCACCTCTTTGCCCTTATCACTTACCCATTCCCTCCCCTAACCCAGCTCATTCTGCTATAACCACACTGGCTTCTCCGTTGCTTCTGAAGCAGACCAAATATGTTCCTAGATTAGCTTTTGAACTTGCTTTTCCCTTTGCCTCTAATAATCTCACTCCTAGTGTTCACATAACTTGTTTTTCCCTTTTTTCCAGGTCTTTAGTCACCTGGTACCCTCAGCCAGCTCTTCCCTAGGCACACTGTCTAAAATTGTGTATATACATACACACATACATATGTATTATAGCACCACTCTGCTTGCACTATGATGTGCTTAACACTAACGTGTATTTAGCTTATTTTCTTTAATATGTATGTTTTCATAATATATACTACTCATTCATTTTTCTTATATGGAGGGTGAGCTCCACTAGGGCACATTCTAGTTGGTTCTTTTTACTGCTGTTTTCCCAGGACCTATACAGAGCATGATAGGTGCCCAGAATACATTTGTCCAACAAGTGAAATGAATGGATTCAAACATTGTAATGACTTAATTTCATTTGAAAGTATTCACCTAATTATAATAAATAATTCATCCAAATGCAATATGTTATATTCTAGTGTGTATGATTAGAAACAATGTAAGGTATTCTTATTTCTTTTATTCTACCATTTTGTTGCCTCTCAAGTTTTTGGACAACTTGACTTCTTGATACAGAAAGTTTCCATTTCTATATTATGAAACGTGTCTATCTACTCTTTTTTGGTAATTGGATCTCAATTTTGGTAAGAAGTGCCATTAATTGTATATGGAATATCTGAGAGAGTTGTACTGGCTCTTTAAAAAAATTTGGAATTTATTTTTGTACATATTTTATTGTAGAGATCCAATTTATTAATTACTCTGATTCATGTTTCTACTTATTTAATCTTGCATGAATACTTTAAGATTATTTTTCCAGTTCTTATAATAGTTCCCTTTGGATTCTAACTGGAATTTCATTACACTAATAATAGTTTAAGAATAATATTTTATCACATTAATTCAAGACTAATAAGTGAGATGGGTTTATAGTTATGTAATTTAAACTCTAAGTTTTGAGTAGTTTTATTACTGTTTTATATTTTCTAACAATCTTAATCACAGTGGAATTACCTTTTTTGGACTTGAATAATATTCAGTTATAGAACAATCTTTTGGGACTCCCCTCACCCAATCCTTAATTTAAAAAAAATATTTCATAACTAAAAATGAATATAAATAACCATAAACTTATAACTAAGCTAGAGTAATCAACATTTCCATAACATTTGAAAAACCTTGTGTTCCTATACACATACAAAACCTGTCTTCCAACTCAGAAGCAACCAGTTTTCTACATTTTGAATTTACTATTCTATGACTTTATAGTTTTATAATGTTTGTACATAAGTGTAATATATATTGTCCAATTTGGCATAGATTCAAACATTTTTTAGTAGGAATAATATCGCATGCACTTCCCTGTAACATGGTAATTTTACTCAATATCAGGTTTGTGAAGGTCATTCAAAATGTACATATCTGTAATTACTTTCTATGAATTATATTTTTGCACTGTAATATTATAATAGATTTATTGCCATTATTTAACCATTTTCTACTGATGGATATTTAGTATATTTGTAGTTTTTGTTGTTAACAATAATTGAAATATTGCTTTTATAAATAGGTATTTTATGAACTTGTTTTTTCATCTGCCTTTGTAAATATGTACAAGTTTTGTGATGGTATATAGGTAGAAGTTAAATTGTTAGCTTAATGTGTGTGCATATGAACAAATTTCAAACTAGAAATAAATTTTTCCTAAAATAGCTTACAATTTTTGATCATATTATAATTTATAACCTGCTATAATGCATAAATGTTACTATAAAAAAAATAAAAATAAACAGAGTTAAGTGTGGACAAAAAAAATTTATTGTTATCTGCCCTATATGTGAATGATTCAAAATTGGGTACATTTGAAAAAAATCCAGTCTCTTGGTAATATTGTTCCCTTCTAGTCTCTCTCCTAATACCTTTAATAATTAGTCATAAAATCTATATAAAGTAGAATTTAAATGACAACCAAATATAATACACAAAAAATTTAACCAAAGCATGAGATCTCCTAATAAATAACTTAGTGAAGTAATACTTCACTTAGTGAGGTAATACTTCACTAAGTACTCTCCTCTTTTCTTTGTATAAACAGAGTTTTCTTGCATGTAAATGTGAAATTTTAAGAACTTTTAAAAAACTTTTTAAGAACTTTTTCTTCTTAAGAACTTTTCCTAAATTTATGTAGTTAACACATTTCTAATCTAAATCTTAAAGATAAATTTGTTGGACTTGACACATTTCTTTAAAGCTATATGACAAAATAATCATAAAGTTCACCTGATAAAGTCACTCATAGGATAGCTGTTAGAACTCCTACCTCCTATCACAATCCAAATTATTCCACAAAGACTGAAGTTTTAGAAGATGAAATAAAAATTGGAAAAATTATTCTATCAGATTTCCTTTCAATTTTCTAGATTGGGAAATGCTTCAAGAATAAGTGCAAATAAAGAAACCATGATGGGAAAATACATAGATTTCAGTAGAATTAAAATTTAGTAAGTCAAAGATATAAAAAAAATAAAATGTAAATATTACTTGGGGATTTTTGTTACAAGCATAAAAGGAAATTTATAGTGTTAATATAAGGGTTTACCAATCAATACACAATGTTTAGTACCTGTACCCCAATACAACTATTATGAGAAGGAAGACAAATAAATAAACGTGAAAAATACTGAACTACACTTACAATCAAATAAATGTAAATTAAGGAAAAATGTATTTTCCTCAATTTTATTTTGCTCTATTTTTCACCCATTATATTAGCAGCACACTTCCTTAAGTAATTGACTTTTTAAAACATATTATACCTCATACAGTGGGAAGGATCAAGAATTAAGCATAATTCATGAACTACTGGTAGACATTTAAATTGAAATAATTTTGCTCAATATCAGTTTTATACTCATAATTATAGTTTTACGTATTCATTTTGTAAAATCATGTGGTAAATCAAACCAAATTTTATGAATAAAGAAATTGGTAATAGGCTACAACATCCCCTGAAGAAACAAAACTGTACATAACCCAAATGCTGAAGAATAGGGGAATAAATTAGATAAATTTTAGCACACACACTTGTTGCAACAGCACAGTCATTGGAAATCATATTTTAAATTTTTAATACAATGGAAAATGATCACAAAATAACATTACTTTTAAAAAGGAGAATTTGTAGCTTAATATTGAGAGGAATTTTAATTTAACAAAAACAACATATATGCACAAAAAAGACAATCTACTAAATGATTCATCTTATATGATAATTTTTTTAACCCTTTAAACTTTTTTTTTTTTTTTTTTTTTTTTTTTGTAGTACTTGCTGGAGATCAAACTAAGTACCTTACACATATTAGGCAAAGCATTTACAACTGAGCTATAGCCCCAACCCTGAACATTTTTCTACACGTGCAATTTTCTATTTTAAACTGCCATTGTTTCATTAGCAGAAAAATATTATTAGTACAGTGTTAATATCAGAAGAACTGTGATAAAGCATTTGGCAGAAATTATAGAAATAGATCACCATGTAGAACATAATAGCTATTCAAAAATATTTATTGAATGAATTCCAAGTTTTTTTGAGGAATCTCCATACTGCTTTCTAGAATAGTACCACTAATTTTCAGTCCCATCAAATTAGAACCATTAATACATGAATATACCTTTTCCCCCACATCCTTGCCAACATCTATTATTATTTGTATTCTTGATAATTGCCATTCTGATTGAAGTAAGGTGAAATCTCAGTGTAGTCTTGGTTTGTATTTCTTCCCTAATTGCACAAGAGATTGAATATTTTTTCAAATGTTTGTTGACCATTTGTATTTTATCATTTGAGATGTATATATTTAGTTTTTTTGCCCATTTATTGACTGTTTTGTTATCAGTGTTTCTTGTTTTTGTTTTTGTTTGGTTTTTGTTGTTTTGTTTTTTGGTGTTGAGTTTTTTTAATTCTTTGGTATATTCTTGATATCAGTGCCCTGAGGAGCAGGTGGGAAAGTTCTTCTCCCATTATGTAGGCTCTCTCTTCATGCTTTCAATTGTCTCCTTTGCTGTACAGAAGCTTTTTAATTTTGTGACATCCCGCTTACTGATGTTTTACTTTAGTTCTTGCCCTTGTTAAGGAAGTTGGTTCTTATGATGACATGCTGGAGCATTGGGTCCACATTTTCCTCTAGCAGGTGCAGGGTTTCTGTTCTAATGCTAGGTCTTTGATCCATTTTGAGTTGACTTTTGTGCAGGGTGAGATATAGGAGTCAAATTTCATTCTTCTACACATATGGATTTCCAGTTTTCCCAGCACCATTTGTTAAAAATTCTATCTTTTCTTCAAATTTTATTTTTGGCACCTTTATCTAGTGCCAACTGTATTTATGTGGGTTTGTCTCTGTGTCTTCTATTCTGTTACACTGGCCTATTTTGGTGCCAGGCCATGCTGTTCTTGTTACTATATCTCTGAAATATAACTGAGGTCTGATATTGTGATGCTTCCAGCTTTGTTTGTCTAAGAATTGCTTTGGCTATTCTGGATCTCTTATTATTACAAATGAATTTCAGTACTACTTTTTCTAGTTCTGTAAAGAACTTCGTTGATATTTTAGTGGTGATTGCTTTGAATCTGTATAGTGCTTTTGGTAGTATGACAATATTAATTCTGCCTATCCAAGAATGGGGTAGGTCTTCCATCTTCTGAGGTCTTCTTCAACTTTTTCTTTAGTGTTCTGTAGTTTCCATTGCAGAGGTCCTTCACCTATTTTATTAGTTTGATTCCCAAGTATTTTATTTTATTTTATCTTTTTTTATTGATGTTATTGTGGGTGTGATAATTTTCCTAATTTCTTTTTTAGAAGGTTCATTATTGGAGTATAGGAACACAACTGATTTATGAATGTTGATCTTGTATCCTGCTACTTTGTTTAATTCATTTATCAGCTTTAGAAGTCTTCTGGTGGACTGTTTCAGGTATTCTAAATATGGGATCATGTCATCTGTAAACAGAGATAATTTGATCTCTTCTTTTTCTATTCGTATCCCTTTAATTTTATTCTCTTACCTGATTGCTATAACTATACTTTTAAGAACTATGTAGAATAGGAGTGGGAAAAGTGTGATTTGTTTCCATATTCTGATTTCCTGAATTAATTTCTCCACATTCTCCCTTATTGCTTTTCATATTATCTGTCAGCATTTCTATAAATGATTAAAGAATGGCAACAATATGCCAGTCATATTACCAAAGAAATTAGTACTGCAATCCACCTTTATTTACATATTATTTAGTCTTTAGAGGGGAAAACATTATAAACAGAAGATACTAAAGGGAAAATAGAGACACACTAAGCGCCAAGTACACAGTCCAAAAATACCTAAGTGTTTAAAAAGTTCTTACTATCCTTAGGAAGACAGAATGAACATTTGAGTTGAATAATGAAGAGGTGAGTTTTCATTTTTAATATGATCAATTAAAAATATTTTGAATACAATAGATTGAATATATTTATAAAAGTAAGTCTCCTACTTGTGGATAAATACAAAGCAGTTGGGGAAAAATAAACTTAAGTGGTGCTAACAATAAAATGATAGGTAAAACATGAACATTAGAGTTTATGGCACATGAAAATACTTATCAAATATTATCTACCCTACTTACCAAGCACACACAATTGCTTTTATTGCAGGTGTGGTTCTTAGTATTGCCCTAATTGCAAATTTTTAATCCTGTAGCAAAGTTGAACCTGAAAAATAAAATGATGAAATATTTAAAAACTAAATATAAAAGTTTGTAGGAGCCCTAATTAAGGAGATGGCTAAGACTGCGGTTGGCTGTGAGCCATAGAGATGTTCAAGCATTGCCACCTTCCATGGTCTCGTGGGACTTGGCCCGGGACATTGCGGACCAGGTCGGCGCCATTTGCATGATCTCGCGGGACTTGGCCCTGGTCAATGCCATTTTTGTGGTGTGGTTGGAGGAGTGTGGATGGCGTGTTGGAGTTGTTGTTGGAGCCAGACAGAGAAGCTAACAGAATAAAGAGCCTGTTTGTTTCTAGTCTGCCTCTGAACTTATTCCCACGGTGTAGTTGCTCCAAGAGGCAATCGCTTCAGACAGCAACAAGTGGTGGCCCGTACGGGGAGTTCGGTCGGCAGGTAAGAAATAAGGAATTTATAAAAAATGGGTGCAAAAATAACAAAAAGCCAGATAATAAAAGCCATGGATGAGTTTTTTGATATTGCGGACTCAGTGGATAGTGAGGAAAGTGATCAAGAAAGCATAGCCTATGAGTCAGTTAATACCAGTGAGAAGAGTAGTGGTGTAAATTCAAAAGTAAGAGCTGCAAAAGCCATCAGAAACTTATTGAAATTAGCCGAAGAATATGTACTCTCCTTAGAAGCTGAAATTCAAGATACCAGTAAAAGTGATAGTAGTGAAGAGGAATCAAAAGGTGATTCTGGGAGCACAGTCTTCAGTAAAAAGAACAAAAAGAAATTAAAAAAGTAAAAGGACCATTAAGTAGAGGAACCACTTGTGTCCCCTACTCCCCCATGGGTGGAATCCATTACAGAAAATATGAAGGGTATTACTAGGTGTTTGCAAACCCTAGAAACAGAAATAAAAAGTCTTTCTGAGAGCTTATGCGCTCTCGAGGGTAACTCACAGATACATTGGGAATTGCCAGTATTTGAAAATGAAAATGGACAGAGGGTCCACCAGTCAGTAGATTTCAAAACAATAAAAAATCTCAAAGAGTCAGTAATGATGTATGGGCCCCAAGCTCCTTTCACGTTGAGTATGCTGGAGTCCCTTAACACCTTTAACTTAACCCCCTCAGACTGGAAAAGTGTTTGTAAAGCAGCATTAAATGGGGGGCAATACTTGGTTTGGTGATCGCAATTTCAAGAACTTCGTATAGAAACAACTAAAAGAAACGCAGCTCCAGGGTTTGGAGACCATAATATAGAAATGTTCACAGAAGAGGGGCAGTTCGCAGACTCACAGGCTCAAAAATATTGTGTCCTAGGTGTATATGCTCAGATATATGCAGCTGCCTTAAAGGCATGGAAAAGTTACAAGGAACTGGGGATCTACAAGGGAGCTTATCAAAAGTTATTCAAGGACCTAATGAGCTGTATGCTGACTTTGCTGATCGACTTTTGAGAACTGCAGGTAGATTCTTTGGAGACGTTGATCAAGCTATGCCATTAGTTATTCAATTAGCATACGAAAATGCTAATAAATACTGCCAGGAAGCCATCAGGCCATGGAGAAATAAAAAGGATCTTTCCATATATATACAACTATGTAAAGATATAAATGACGCCTTTGTCACAGGAAATGTGATTGCAGCTGCAATGAGAGGTACTTCCCCTCAAAATTTCACAAGGGCTCAACCTAGACATCATAATCAATCAGGATATTCCAGGCAAAATTATCATAATCAATCAGGCTATTTTGGGTAAAATCCCCAAAGAGAAATAAGACCAAGCTCATACTGTTGCCCCAGGCCGCTGCTCCAGGTGTAAAAAGAAAATCATTGGGCCAATAAATGCCATTCAAAATTTGATATCTATGGAAATCATTTGTCCAGGAATTCAAAAAATGGGGCACGGGGCCCAATGCCCTGGGGCCCACAAATGTACGAGGCATTGGAGGAGGAGTATCCTCAAGCATCCACTCAGATGCTTCTCTGACACAATCCCTACTACCCATCCACTCCCTCGAAAGAGGAACAGGAGGAAATGCAGGATTAGACCTCTGTTCCACCGCCCAAATAGTGTTAACACCTGAAATGGGGGTTCAACTGATTCCCACAGGAGTCAGGGGACCTCTTCCCTCAGGGACTGTAGGACTTATTCTTGGGAAAAGTCCTGAAAGCTTATTAGGTTTGCAAGTGACCCCAGAAGTAATAAACTCAGACTACAAAGGGGAAATAAAAATAATGCTTAGCTCACCCCAAAGTATAAGTTCTGTTAATCAAGGAGATAGAATTGCTCAGCTGCTTCTCCTTCCAAATTTACATAATTCATTTAAAATGAGTGTGTCTCAAAAAAGGAACAATAGAGGATTTTGTTCCACTGACTCAGGATCCATGGCTTGCTGGGTTCAGGATTGTTCAAGGAGGCCTATGTGTAAAATAAAAATCCAAGGAATAGAGATGGAGGGACTGATAGATACTGGAGCTGACTCTTCCATCATTAATCTATGGCAATGGCCCAAGCACTGGCCTCTGCAAAAAGCTTCAACCAGTTTAAGAGGCTTGGGATATAACAACCTCCCAGAGAAATGTGCAGTAATTTTAAAATGGGAGGATGATGAAGGGCATAAAGGAACATTTCAGCCTTATGTTTTACCTAACCTACCGGTTACTTTATGGGGAAGAGATATTTTGAAACAAATGGGAGTACACCTTGCAACCAAGCCTGCAGATGTTAAATGTGAAAAATCTACAGGGTAATCTTAACCCTAAAAGAAATCATTATCAAAAAGTATAGGGTAATCTTAAGTCTATAAGAAACCATTATCAAAAGGTACAGGGTAATCTTAACCCTAAAAGAAATCATTATCATAAAGGAAAAAGATATTTTTTGGGGGTCACTGAGAAAATAATTTTGAAAATAACATGGCTTTCTGATAAGCCAGTATGGGTCCCTCAGTGGCCCCTATCTAAAGAGAAATTACAAGCGGCCCACCTACTAGTTCAGGAACAACTAGAAGCAGGACATATAGAACCTTCCACCTCTCCCTGGAATTCCCCCATATTTGTGATCAAGAAAAAATCAGGAAAATGGCGATTATTACATGATCTTACACAAATTAATAAAACCATGCAAGTCATGGGCCCTACTCAACCTGGACTTCCGAATCCTGTAGCTATTCCAAAAAATTTCTATCTTATTACTCTTGATATAAAGGATTGTTTCTTTTCTATTCCTCTACACCCTCTGGATACCCCCAGGTTTGCTTTTTCAGTTCCTTCTATTAACAATAATGGCCCTGATCAGAGATATCAATGGAAAGTTTTGCTGCAGGGAATGGATAATAGCCCCATTATGTGTCAAATCTATGTAGATAAAGTGATTCAGCCTATCAGAAATAAATACCCAGAGCTTATGTGCCTCCATTATATGGATGATGTTTTGCTTGCTCATCCTAATCAAGAAGTCTTATTCACCATATTTAGTGATATATCAGAAAACTTGAAACGATATGGACTAAACATTGCTAAGGAAAAGGTTCAAATTAGATCTTCAATATTATATCTAGGAATTCCAAATTATGGACACTTTTATTAGGCCTCAAAAAATATTTATTAATAAGGAGAATTTGGCCACTCTCAATGACTTTCAAAAATTGCTAGGAGATATTAATTGGCTTCGCCCTACACTATACCTCACTACTGGCCAACTAAAACCTTTATTTGACATCCTTCGCAGGGACCCTGATCCATCTTCACCGCGAACATTGACTCCCGATACTAGGAAAGCTCTAAAGTTAGTAGAAAAAGCCATCAAAGGAGCTCATTGTGATAGATTTGATTTAACTCAACCGCTGGTATTGATTATTATTTCTTCACAATATACACCCACAGGAATATTTTGGCAACAAGGGCCTTTGTTATGGATACATTTGCCCGTCTCTCCTAAAAGTATAATTGAGTCTTATACTTCCATGGTGGCTAAACTTATTCTTCAAGGACTTAAGACTTCTACTAAAATATTTGGCATTCACCCTGCTACTATTATTACTCCCTATTCACTGTCACAGATTGAATATTTATGCTTCAATGATAATGATTGGGCTATAGCTAGATGCTCTACTTCTGCAAATTTTGATAATCATCTTCCTAAGTCTCCTATATTATCTTTTTGTATCAATCATCCTATTATATTTCCACAGGTAATAAAAAATCAACCTATTCCTAAGGCACTAAAGGTATTCACAGATGGGTCCTCAAATGGTACTGCTACAGTAGTCATTAAAAAGAAATTATAACTTACATAACTGCCCACAAATCAGCTCAACTAGTGGAACTGGAAGGTGTGGTAAGAGCTCTGGAAAATTTTAGAGAGCAGCCCATGGGCATTTTTTCAGATAGCCACTATATTGTACATGCCGTCCCAAAATTAGAGCTAGCAGGACCAATAGCACCTCATACTTCAACCTTTAAATTGTTTTATCAAATACAAAAACTTTTGTGGGCAAGAAAAAAACCTCTATTCGTAGGGCATATTAGAGCACATACCAACTTGCCTGGTCCCCTCCATGAAGGTAATCAAAAGGCTGATGACCTTACCCAAACAATCTTTATACTTTCAGCGCTCCAGCAGGCTACTTTATTTCACTCCCAGTTTCACGTCAATAGCACCCCCTTGCAGCGTAGGTTTAAAATCACAAAGGAGCAAGCCAGAACAATTGTAAAAGATTGTAAATCTTGTATGACACATTTCCCAATCCTCATTATGGTGTTAACCCTAGAGGATTAATGCCCAATCATTTGTGGCAGATGGATGTTACTCATTAGCCAAGTTTTGGAAAATTGCGATTTATTCATGTGACCATAGATACATGCTCAGGCATGATTTTTGCTTCCTTACATTCTGGAGAAAAAGTTAAAGATGTTACGTCTCATTGTTTGCAAGCTGTTGCTGCATTGGGCATCCCCAAAATGCTTAAAACAGATAATGGCCCTGCATATACGTCCTCATCTTTCAAACAGTTTTGCGCAAAATTCAATATATCCCATAAAACAGGCATCCCATACAATCCTCAGGGTCAGGGCATTATTGAAAGAGCAAACCGCACACTTAAAATTATGTTATTAAAACAAAAAGAAGGAATTTGTAAAAGTCCTAGGGACAGATTGGCAGTTGCCCTGTTTACCTTAAATTTTTAAACTTTAGACTCTAATGGTTATTCTGCTGGAGACAGACATTGGAACCCACACCAACAACATAAACCTTTGGTTTACTGGAAGGATGTTCTTTCAGGTACATGGAAGGGTCCAGATCCGGTATTAATTTGGGGAAGAGGATCTGTTTGTGATTTTCCAAAGCACGAATCCTCTCCAATATGGATACCATCTAGATTAATAAAGCAGGTACCAAATCATAAGGATCAAGATGAAGTTGTTGTGGAATCAAGATTAATTAAAAAAAAATACAAAATCAAGAAGACCAAGATGAAGGTATGGAATGATTCCCATAAAAGAGTCCTTCAAAATATTTCACAACTTAAGTGTCATTCCTCCCGGCCATGATGAGGAGATCTCTCTTTAGTGTGAACACAATTGTATTTTTTCTTTTTTCTCTTTTTATATATGTCTTTATGTCTGTGCATTTGTCTAAATTTCATGTAAATGTGACATCACAAATATATGTTTGTAGATTTGTGCGTCTGTCCAGTGTGACGTCACAAATAACAAAGTGCTTATGAAAAAAAAATATATATATGGATCCAAATAACTTTAATTCATTTAAGTTTAAGAGTATTCAATTTGGGTTAATGATTTAATAAGTGAAGGTACCTTCAATTTTGATTTATAGCTGTCCCAGGGACTTCTCTTTAGCGTAGAATATGACTAGTGCTGTATAACCTGATATTTTGGTGTTTTGACATAGGAATGTCTATTTGTAATCAACTTTATTTTTTTTATAGCTGATTAATTTGAGTTATTTCAACAGATAATTTCATGGAAGTTTACAGAGACTCGAGGGTTCCAGCTAACAAATTATTTTTCCAAAGTGCCTTTAGCTTTTCTTTAATCTATCTTTAATGCAGTAAATACCCTCAGTCTTTCTTTGTTTTGTTCTGAATATGATATTTTGCCAGCTTATGTTTGTGGGAGCTCAAGCAGCAATGTGTGTGACCAGAAATCAACTTTAATTTTCTAATCTAATAATTCTATTTTTTAGTTTGACAATTAACCTCTTGACTCAGTGCTGGAATAGCACTGCCTTTTCTTTAATAATTGATGCTTGAGTTCTAGGTAGCGGGCCCTGAAGATTTGCTGGTGGCATTGTCTAGACATAAAAAAGACGGCTGCTGCTACAGCTGCAGGAATCTCGGTCGCTGCCAGCATCCCTGCTGCTCAAGCATCAAACAACCTCACCAGCAGTGTGGCCTCTGCTCTGCATGCATGTGGCCTCCTAGATCAACGTGTTATAACAAGTGGACATTTTGATCTTTCATTGTTTGGGACTTTACGGGACAATGCCTCGCGGGTATTTGTCTAGAGAACTCAGTGTGTTACTTGATAGAACTCAGGGCAGCTGATTTGTTTAAAGAATTTGATATGCTATGCTACTTGGCTCGTCAACAGAAGGCTTGTCACCTTAAAGCTGCAGCATCTCCTCACAATTGGACGGCTGTTAGTCATCATACACAGTAGATCCTGAAGGGCTCCATTGGATGGCTGGTAGCCAATGACGGGTAAGATCCCCAGAGGGGGACAACCTAAGACAGGCACAGTCACATGGGACAGTCTCATGTGGCCAACATATCAACCTAAGACAGGAGTCAAGGGCACAGCCTTGATTATCTGATGACGGGTAAGAATGTTGGTTGCACATGGACGTCTTAGAGCATCCCCTCTTTTAAAACAAAAGGGGGGAAATGTAGGAGCCCTAATTAAGGAGATGGCTAAGATTGTGGTTGGCTGTGAGCCATAGAGATGTTCAAGCATTGCAACCTTCCATGGCCTCACAGGACTTGGCCCGGAACATTGCAGATCATGTTGGCACCATTTGCATGATCTCGCGGGACTTGGCCCGGGAGATGGCGGATCGGTTCGGTGCCATTTTTGTGGTGTGGTTGGAGGAGTGTGGATGGCGTGTTGGAGTTGTTGTTGGAGCCGGACAGAGAAGCTAACAGAATAAAGAGCCTGTTTGTTTCTAGTCTGCCTCTGAACTTATTCCCGCGGTGTTGTTGCTCCACGCGGCAATCGCTTCAAGCAGCAACAAAAGTTAAAATCCCATTTTATGAAAACCAATTGGTGTAATTCATCTCATCAAAAAGGAAGCAGGCTTACAATTTGATCCATACAACATTTCCTCATAAATATAAGAATAAAATTATTGGCTTTAACTTTACAAGAGGGGATGGAGTAAAAAAAAAAAAAAAAAAGAAAAGAAAAGAAAAAGAAAAGGCGTTTGAATAAGATAGATGTCATTATCCTAAATGCATGATTGAAGATTTGAATGGTACAAATATACATTGTATACAAACAGTGTTTTGTAAAAAGATGCTCTATATGTTTATTATGAATTATAATGCATACTATTATTATAAAAAAATTTTTAAAGATTTTAAAAAAAAGAAAAAATAGATGTTCAAATCTGAAACTGAAACATCAGTTAGATGTGTCTATTCTATTAACAAAAATGACTTTTAATTGCTAAAATATATCAATAGATATTCAGAGCACTCGCATTCTCTTTGATGAGTAGGACCCCTTCCCATTCTAAGTCTCCAGAGCTGCTTCATTAGGTCTGCCATGAGGACCTGGTATGAGTTCCCTACTGTTGAGAGATTCTGGCCTGAGAAACTAGAGGAGATCAGAGGGCATCTGGGAAGGAGCAAGATTTCCAGGGACCAGAAATAGACTGGTAAGAATGGAAGCCTGGGGTCACTGTACAGATGCTAGATCGGTTCTGGCCTCAGGTAAGAGCAAGTGGGGGACAGACCCTCCTATGGTAAACAACTGGGAACCTGGGCAGAGTGTGGGAGGCAACTCTTTCAGCCAGTGGGCCACAGATAGCACAGGCTAAGATCCCTGGGGGAAGGACTCCCTCCAGGGCCTCCCCTGGCTCTCTAAAAGGGAAACCCATACAGAGAACTGTGGTCTTGCTGAGCTGAGGACTACGCGTTAGAGTTCGGGCCACTGAACTGGATTTTGAGGGCAGGTGCTAGGGAGGAGGGAGCTGCACACGGAGGGAGCACTGGGGGGCTGCACTAAGTGGGTAGGTTTCCTTGAGCCTTTGACCAAATCTTAAATTGCACATCCAGGAGGCTCCACCAGCAGAGAATAGCCACCAGGCAAAAGGAGATTCCATAAGGTGAAAAGATCCTAAAAATGTTGGGATTCTAACCAGCTAGAGGTGACAGACCTCCATGAACAAGCATTCAACAGAGACATTCACTAAAGACTTCAAAAAGACCATGACTGAGGTGTCGGGCTGTTTTAGCCTTGAAATGGAGGTCCAAGAACCTTTCAATGAAAAATAGATGGTCAATATGGAAGACTGTTCAGGCCATAAGACAAAAGTACTTTCATGAACTCTTACCTTGGCCCTCTGGCCTGCTTCGGATGGGCCATTCTGGGAGGCAACACGCTCTGGGTCCAGTTGTCTCCAGCTGGAGACCTTGTGGGGGTGAAGAACAACCTGCCCAAGGTGGGAGGCTGGGGAGGCTGGGGAGGCTGGGAGGAAGGTGGCAGGGCAGCAGGGGTTGGCCACCCAGCCATTTTTCTTTTTTTTTTTTTTTTTTTTTATAATTTTTAATATGTACAATTCATAGTGCATATATTTAGTATCTTTTTACTTACAACTGTTTGTATACAAAGTAATACAAAGATATATACAAAGTATACAAAGAGAATGCGGGTGCCCCTTTGCAAGCCTCTCTTCACAGCAGCCCTCTTCGCAAATCCTCTTCTTAATGTCCATTCTTATAATCTTCTTATATCTACAGTACCAATATGGGCTCTCAGGAGTCTCACACTGTTTTGAGGGGGAGGGTGTTACCTACACTTGGTCTAACGCCTCCTTTGTAAGGCAGCTCCTAATTGTCTTGGTGCATCAGCTGAGCTAAAATTTGGCATCCTACTGTACTGGCCATCATGTTGCATATTTCAGTTTACTTTGGGGACAGCAAGTATCAAAATTGGCAGTAATAACTGTATCTTGTGCTGACCAAAATCTCTGACTGGAAGTTATACATGTCTCCAATGAACTAAATCTATGAAATTAATGCAGTGTGGTGGATTAAAGTCTTCCAATACATGGAAGAAAATTGATGGAAGTGAAAAATATGGAAATCACTCATATGTCTAGATGCCTCTGTGGCCTGAGGTCTGTCAAAACGAAGTGGAAGACTGAGAAAATGAAGACTCCAAAGTGCTTTCACTTGTATTAAGTTGAGTGGAAGTTGGAAAAGATTTGGAAGAGTCAGACAATATTGAAGAAGAACAAAATAAAAGGGTACCTAATTTCAAGACTTCCTATAAAGTAATGAGATGGTGTGATGAAAAGACCAATGGACCGAAGAAGCAGAATAGAGAGCTTAGCAATAGACCCATGCAAATAAAGTTAACTGACCTTTGATAAAGAAGCAGGGGGAATTCCAAAAGGACAGTCTTTTCAACCAAAATGGTGCTAGAATAACTGGATATCATGTCCACACATTTCAAAAAAAAAATGAATCTAGACACTGACTCAAAATGGATCATAGACCCAAGTATAAAATGCCAAACTCTGTAACTCCTAGAAGATAACGGAGGAAGACACCTAGGTGACCTTGCATTTGGCAATGACTTTTTTGATATGACATCACAGATATAATCTATGTAAGAAAAAAATGTATGAGTTGAACTTCATTAAAATAAAAAACTTCTCCATAAAAACACCATTAAGAGAAAAACAAGGGGCTGGGGTTGTGGCTCAGCAGTAGAGCGCTCACCTAGCACGTGCGTGGCCTGGGTTCAATCCTCAGCACCACGTAAAAATAAAGGCATTGTGTACAACTAAAAAAACAAATAAATATTAAAAAAAAGAGAGAGAAAAACAAGCCAAAGAGTGAAAGAAAAATATTTATGAAACACATGTCTGATAAAGGATCAACACCTAAACTATTCAAAGAATTCTTAAAATTCAACAATAGGAGGGCAAACAACTAATTAAAAAAATGGGGAGAAGATACAGACACCTTACTAAAGAGGATTCAGGGATGGCAAATAAGCTAGTGAGAATATGTTCAACCTCATCTGTCATTAGGGAATTGCAAGTTAAAGTCACTACGCATCTGTTAGAATGGTGGAAATCCAAATCTCTGGCAACAGAAAATGCTGGTGAGGGGGTGGAGCAACAGGAAGGCTCTGTCATCCCTCGTGGGACTCCAACTTAGCATTCTGGAAGACAGGTTGGTAGTGTCTAACAAAACTCAACACACTGCTTCTAAAAAAGTCCAAATCATTGTGCACTTTGGCAATTACCCAAGGAGGCTGAAACTTATGTCCATGCAGAGACCTTCACACAACTATTTACAACATGTTCATGTTCATTCATTATGTCTTTTGTGTGTGTGTGTGGTGCTGGGGTTGAACCCAGGGCCTCATCCTTGCAAGGCAGACACTCTACCAACTGAGCTGTATCCCCAACCCTATTCGTTATTTCTAAAAATTGGGAGCAACCAAGATATTTTTCCCTAGCTGTAAGAATAATTAAAACATTAGTATATCCATATAATGGATTAATATTTAACAGTAAAAATAAATGAATGAAAAGACATGGAGGAAGCTTAACTATGTGTTTCCAAATAAATGCAGCCACTCTGAAAAGCTGCATACAGTATAATTACAATTTATGTCATTTTGGGAAAGTAAAAACTATAAAGACAGTTAAAAGATCTGTGGTTTCCAGGGACCTGGGGGGAGGAAAGAAGGAATAAATAGGTGGAGTAAAACTATTCTGCATGATCCTTTAATGGAGAATATACACCATTATACATTTGCTGAAATCCACAAGATATACAACAAAGACTAAATCTTAATGTAAACTGTGGGATTAAGCTAATAATAATGTGTTGTTATTAGGTATAAATAAATAAGCTAATGATGATATTGGCTCATTGATTGCAACAAATGTATCCCACTATGGAAAAATTTTAATAATAAACTGGAAGAGTATAAGAAAAAAAAAAGATATTCAGAGCACTAACATTCTATAACAGTACATTGTGATATTTCTTTTAGTTACCATTTGCATCTTGATACAATCTCATATTTTTTCTTACTGGTACTATTCTATCAATGGAATGTTTGCAGTGGTTGTAAACTTAATATTTGGTAAATTAATTCCCAGTTGTCTTCATAAATAGTCCAGGGTATGCATAATATGTGAGCTACAAAAATTATTAGGAGTATATACTGAAATACCTACTTTTTGTGATATTTTTAAAAATTATCTAATGTCATTTACTGCTTCCTGATGGCATCTTTATAAAGGACTGTTACTTTAAAAGAAACTTAAGAATACAGTTAAAAGCACAAATTTTAATTTTGTGTTCTAGGCACAAAATAGAATGATGACTTGCAGCTATTTTTCAAGGAATATATCAAACTGTCATGCCTTAATATATACTCTTGAAATAAAAATATACTTTTGAAATATTATATTAAGCCTTCTCTCTTATTGGAAGAAGGAAACATAATTTTTCATGTGTGTGTATTTGTCTAAGTGAGTCAGAACTTGAAAGATTGAGGAGTGGGGAGAGAGAAAAAGTGGAGAAACAGAAATCAGAAGAAAATGAAAAGAGTAAGATAAACAGAAACCAAAAGGAAAAATAAATATTGTGCCCACTTACTGCTTGTAGGAATATTAAAGTCAAAGTATATTGAACCAAAACATTCTTTTCATTATCTCTAATTCATCTATAGAGTGCGTTTTATTTTTATTTCATGACAGAAGTCATGAAATTATCATCAAATCACCCAAACCCTGGCCTAAAATAACTTTCATTCTATCTTGAATTTCACAATTCTACAGGTATCTTTTTACTTGCATTTCTGCTAAGGCTCAGAAACAACATGTATTTCTATGTTGTCAAAAATGAAAAGATTCAGTGTGAATCAAAATCAAAATGAATGTAGAAAAGAGGGCAAAGAATATCAAATGTACTGCTTGCCACTGTTGTTGGGCCTACTTTCCTTCTGCTGGGTTGGTGACCTCAGTGCTCAAGACTGTCAAGTAAAATAGTTTTAGTGACACCTGTTTTCCCAGAACCCTTGACCCTCACTCAGCCAGTAATCCCGATATGCCCTCATGGAGAGCTTAGCAATGGAGTCAAGAAAATGGGCAGCTGCCAGGGGAATTTTGCTACAATTTTTGACTTACCACTTATGTATTATCTCTCACCTCATCTATATAATTGAAGAGCACTATTGATTAGCCTAAAAAGCTTTGAATTGGGTTTCAAGATATTACAAGCTCTATTCACTGCCAAATGTTAACAATATGACCTTGTTACATATTTGAGCCTTACTAACTACAAAAGCATTCAAGTTTTTACCTCAGTTTTAATACATATCCTGGAAAGAATCCATGAATAAGTTTTATTCTCATAGGCTTCAAAAATATGCATAAAATTTCTAAAGTTCAATAAAATAGAAAGTTACTGAACTATTCAAAAGGAGTAAAAGAATAAATGTTTCATTCTAAGTTGTAATATATGTGAAATGTGAAATATGAGATTCTGTCATTTAATCATTTTAGTTGTTCCAATCACTTTATTTACATTTTTCAGACTCATCTTTGCAAAAGCCAGTCAGGCTATGTATACAACACATGCATTTAATTCTTAATGATAGCTGAACTATAAGATAACATATTAGTTTGGTTGTTTTGGTTATACAGGTTTGGACTTCAGCCCTGAACATGAGCTAAAAAAGGTGTATGACATAACTTTATTCTGAAAATGTAATTAAAATGGGACTTTTATTCCATGAAAGAATAGTTTAAAAGTAAATCACAATAGTTTTATGTCAAGCAACTGGTCCAAAATTGAATTAAAAAGGAGAATTGGAAATAGCAAAACTGGAAAATGCTTTAAACAAATAAATTAAGGGATCAACGTGCTAGCAGCAGTAGGATAAGAAAATCTTCTTTCTAGTTCCATCAATGCTCCAGGGTAAAGAACCCTTCCCCACATTCAAAGGCCAAAATCAGAATCAGAAGGGGCTGGGGTACAGAGGCCAGCAGCAGGCAGTTCTCTGTCCAAGGAACCAGTCAGTTCTCAATTGTTCTAGGTGATTGCCCACATAGGCAATGAGAAAGTTTGACTTAGTGAAATAGGTGCAAAAAAGGAACTGATACAAAAAGCAATGACAGGCTCACAATGGACACTGTTTTGAGAAAATCAATCAGAGAAGATTCATGTAGAGCAGAGAGTATCAAGTAAAATTTGTAAACTCTGCCACTACCACAACAGTTGAGTTATGTGTTTTCATGGTATGTAATTCAGTATGAGTCAAAGTAGCAGCAAATTTCTAAAATAGACCAAACTAGATTAAAGAAAGTAGCACTAAAACAGCACTCGAAGCCAAAATCAAGATAAACAGTCTTGAATTTAGAAGCTAACCTTAGAAAAAAAAAAGTCGGAGGGACAAAATGCATGTAAAACAAAGCCACTCTTAGACATAGGACTACCATAAGATTGGTTGTTGTTGTTTTGGTACTGGAGATTGAACCCAGGGATGCTTAATCACTGTACCACATCCCCAGAACTTTTTTTAGTTTTTATTTTATAGACAGGGTCTTCTTAAGTTGCTTAGGGTCTTGCTAAATTGCTGACACTGGCCTCAAATTTGCAATCCTCCTGCCTCAGCGTCCCAAGTCACTGGGATTACAGTCACGTACCACACACCTGGCCATGAGGCTGTTTTGTAAAGAGAGAGAGAGAGAGAGAGAGAGAGAGAGAGAGAGAGAGAGAGAGAGAGTTTTGCCTTTAATTAATAACACTGGTGCACTATTAAGAGAAATTGTTGAAATGAATGGTAACTACCTAAAACACATTTAATTGTTTTAAAATATGCTTTTGTTAACTTTGGAAAACCCATATATACTATCATTTTTGTCTTTTCTCCCAATATAAGTTTCTTACAGATGATTCAAGTGCCTTTAATACTTTTTTATGCATTTGCCTCAAACATTCTAGTTCTGGGAATTTACCAAGTTTCTCACAAAATTCAAATTGGGGCACAGAGATGTTCTTCACAACATTGTTTATAATTAATTCATTCAACAACAATTTTGGAGAACTTTCAATGGGCCAGGCAATGTGTTTCCTGTTTTTAAAAATATGTAAATGCCATTAAAAGAGTGATAGTTAATTATGGCACAGGCATATGATGAGCTATTATGCAGTTATTAAAATGATGTTTATGGAATGTTTAATGACTTGAGAAAATGCTAATGATTTAATATTGAGTGAAAATGTACTTACAAAACAGCACTTACTATATTATCTGAGACATGTAAAAATTACATTAAAAATGGCAGAATACTCCAAAATACGAGCTGTAATTGCCTTTAGGTGGTGGGATGATGGATGCTCTTTCCACTTCCATTGATTTTTATAAACTACATGTATTAATTTAATTATCATTAACATATATCCAGATTTTGGTAAACTAAAAATATCAGAATATGAGCCAACTGACCACCTCAGCTCTAAGAGTTTGAGTCTGACAGAATGCATGACATTCAGACAGTTTTTACAGACATGCTTCTTTGGAAGGAACAGTGCTTGATTTTGTGCATTGCCTATACCCTTGTTTCATGTTCTGAAAATGCTTCATATTCCTAAGAATTGAAAGTAGGTATATGTCCCATTATGTCATTTTTATTGATGTATAATTCACATACAATTAAATGAACATACTTAAGCATATAGTCTAATTAACTCTAATAAATATTCATTTATGTGTATATATATATATACACTAATGCAATAACTATTATAGCAAAAGTATAGCATATTTACATAATCCACAAAAATTTTCTTGATTTTGTTGCTTTTTAGGTAATCTTTGGCTCTATCTGTGGCACCAAGCAATTATGGATCAGCTTTCTGATACTACAGATAAGACTTTTATTCTAGAATTGCATATAATTGTAATCATACAATATATGTTCTTTTGTATAGTACATGTTCTTTTGTACCTGATTTATTTCACTTGGTTTAAACATTTTGAGATCCGCCCAAATTGTTTCATGTATCAGAATGGGATACCATTATATACAGCTTAGAGTGGCATAAAATGGAAAGATATCTGATATCAGATATCCATGAAGGAGTAGAGGAACTTACTGTCAAGTATTGCCAGTGGGAACAAAAGATGGTGTAGCCCCTTTAGAAAACAATTTGGAATTTCTTACAAAGTTAAACATACTCTTGCCATATGACCCAGAAATTCTGCTCTTACGTACTTATTTAAGAAAAATGAAAATACATATCCACAAAAAGACATGTATAAAAATGATAATGGCAGCTGTACTGAAAATATTAAATTATAATAGCCACAGTTGGGAACAATTTAATATGTATCAATAGATGAAATAATAATCAAATTATGGCACATATGTAAAATGGAATACTACTCAGCAATAAAATGTTATCTTTTTAAAAATTGTAAAGCTAATTTACTAAAGTATGTTATCCTGAGAAAGACTTTAACAGTGGGAAAATTATGTAGATTCACTACAACTACACACATACTATTTTACATACTATCATACTATTACTTGGTAAAATTTTAATTACTCATTTTAAAATGAGCTACAATCAGGGTTTAATTAATATAGTTGTAAATTCAAAAGTATATTTGTCTATTTTCATATTGAAGATGAACAAAATTTTTATAACATTTCTTATATATGTCAGGGAAGGTATTACATTGGTTAAATCAATCAGGAAACTGAAATGAATAATTATTACAAAAAAAGGAAAACTCATATGTTTTAAATTAAGTCCTAAACTCCTATTGTGTAGTCCTCTACAAACATCTAGTGAAAACTTTATTTTTCTTCAAATGAGAAACTCCAATAGTTAGAAATGAAATTGTTCATTCTTCTTTTATTTAAAAATCAAGTACTGAACACAGAATTAGACATGGTCCCTGCTCAGTGGGTTGCACAATCTATAATGCCAGCCTGATTTTCTTTCTGCTCAAATATGGCACTATCACACACTCTTGATAGAAACTTGTTTACTATTGCGAAGATATACTCTTAGCCTGATATAACTACTGAAAGAGAGTTCACAGTCCTTTGAAAAACCAGGGCCTTCGGCATGCTGGCAGGCCAGGCACAATAACACACACTTGTATCAAATAAAGGAGGGTTATGTGTCAAGAATGGAATTCTAATAATGACTTGGCTTTTTCTAGTTTACAACTTAATAAATCTTGCTAGAAATAGACAGCCAACTTTACTTCTAAAGTGTGCAAGTTTGTAAGTCTAGCACAGTATCTGGAATACGGTAAATATTTTTTGTGTAAGAGAAGAAATTGAAAATGTGCATTTGCAATGAAATAGTATAGATTAACAATAACTACATGTGATTTTTACATTTATGGCTTTCACATCCCTGTTCAAATGGTCTCAGAAATATTTGGCCATTATGACTTCTTTCACTATTTTTCTGAAAATTTTTCTAGTAGGTAGGTCATTTCTAGCTTATTCATAGGGATTAATATAATATTAGTAAAAATGCACTTGTTCAGACTAAGGGAAAGAATGAGAAATTTTATATAATGGAGATTTATTATATCTCAAATATTGAGCTAAAATTAATTCATCCACTCAGGCATTGTCTAAACGTCTGCTGTGTGTCAGATATGCCGGCAATGGTGATATAGCAGTGAACGATTCAGAAATGCCCCTCAGACTCATGGATTGAACATTATCATGGAAATAACATGGAGTTGGGGAAGGGGCAAAAGAAGAAATACAGTAAGCAAAAAAAAAAAAAAAAATAGTATATGTCTGTTTTCAAACCTGGTTTCATTTACTTTCAACACAAGCCTACAGCTTAGCTGTTTTTAAATGAGGATACTGCAAGCCAGAGATGTCATCTAACATGTCCTAAAAGTTATATTAGAGTAGGATGGTAATTTAACTCAGTTTCTTTTCATTGGGAACCCCTTGCTATTTCCATTTACTTATATTGTAAAAAATAACCAGAGGACAATTACTAAGTTCATAAATTATTTTTAAAAGAAAAAAATGGAAGGGGGAATTAGAAAGTACTTTAAAAATAAATGCTTTTCTCTTTGTGAAAGCCATGAGAATGAGTATTGTATATCCCCCTCTCCGCAGAATGCAACTTAGATTACAGCCGTTGCACTATGAAATCTCTTGAGACTTTTGCAGAGTCCACAGCTACTCTCAATCAGAGAAGGGTCATGGTGGGGATATTAAGAGCTACCTGTGCCTGAGAAACATGGGACTCCTCTAATGACCAATCAGAAGACTCCCTGCTACTCTTGCTGACATCCTCATTAGACAGCACTTCTGTCAAGGGTATTTCCCCCCAGTCTTTCACTTACATTGTGTTCTAAAAGATGCTCCAACTTTATCTGGCTTCCTCACCATTTTATCCCACAAAGGCATTTTCTCCAACAAAGTATTTGCATGTTTAATCTCATCTCATCTCAAAGTGTACCTCTTGAAGGATCTAGACAAATAGTGTCAAGATTGATTGGAGTAAATCAGCAGTAAGATAGGGATTTGAGACTGACTCCCCATTAACCAGAAGGCAAACCAGGACATCATTAAACTTCCTAGGTTTCCTTCAGGAGTAAAGACCCATAGAAACCTGTGTGGAAGCTGATTTGAGTGGTACAAAGGGAGCATTGTGGTAGCCATGAGAATAAGCTGTAAAGATCAACCATGATGGGTAGTATAATGACCAGTAGTCTCAAGCTGCATGCTCTGAAATCCATAACTTCATTTATGCTGACTTCACATGTTCCATGAGCTGCTCCCAGCTAATGACTGAGAATGACAGGAATACTAAGGCAGGTCCATTCCTGAGAGACATTGACACCCTCTGATGGGCCACTTCAGTTTCAGCAACTTCTCTGACAGCATTGTCAAACCTCCCTCAGAGTTCATGGATGACTAAGACATTGCCAGCCCCATTTGCATGTTACTTTATTATACAGCCAGCTGTACCCAGCTCCCTCTATGTTTCTTTCACACAGATATTTCTCCTAGTAAAATCCTTAGACATTTGATCCTGTTTCATTATTTGTTTTTTGAGGGCCTCTGTGATATGTAGTATATTATCACGTTTGGGTTGTATTGCTAAGTTCTAGCCTCTCACTTTACATCATAAAGAAAATGTAGTAGACTTGTAAAATGACTATTTTAAAGGTATATGACAAATAAGTGAGTGTGGTATAATGTAACCTTATTATAAGGCAGTTTTTAGAAAACAAACTAGACAGTGTATTATGTCATTGTATATGTTCATATTGTGGCTGAACAGCATCACTAAAGAGATAGGGAATCTAAGTATTTGGGGCTATCTATGAAAGATATGCAACTAAAATTGAGGATGGAGAAGGTTTCAATGCCCTGGGTTTTGCAACCAAACATAGTGAAAATTAATATTTAATTCTTCCTTTCATATTTTAAAATTTGAAGGGAGAATTAATATTGAATTTACATTTCATATCAACTCTTGGTAAGACGTCCCCCTCTACTAGTCCCCTGGAACACTACCTGTTCTAGTTTATCTTCCCACAAACCCCTTTCTAAGTTTTCAACTTCTACCTTGCTACAGCTTCCTCCCATCTACTTTCTATCTGATTTTCTGTTTTCTTGTCATCTTCATTCATTTTCATTACAATAAATATCTAATCAAGGTTGAAAATATTTTCAAGAAAGTTCATTTAACATTTTGAAAGGTATTGCTAACATGATTAGAAAGGATTTATGAATGGTCATAAGTGGAAAAGGGCTGTTGGGAAGCTAAAAATTAATGCCTTTGGAAGTCTTCAAGTAAGGATAACTGTCTCAGTTTTCTTTAGCTTTCATTTTCAAAGACAGAACAAAACCCCTAGGTACCATCTTTAAAGAGTAAAACTGATTAGCCAGAGGTGCTTCTATAAGAGTATGGAGAATTGACAGTTTTTAGAAAGTCCTTTAATCAAGTTAGCATTTTATTTACATTTCCTTATGTTCTTCTGCAAAAAGCTAGACTTTAGTCTGTCAGAATTGTCACAAACTCTGAATCATCAGTGTCAAAAATGTGTGTTTTTTTATGCTTATAAAGTTGTTCTCATTGAGTTGTTCTTGTGTTTCCTGAAATAAGAGTTTTCTAGAATTTAGAATTGAAAAAGTTTAGCATAATTTGTTTTGCATTAAATCACCACTATAAAAGGTTTCCAATGCTAATATTTTTTTCTGTCGATCAAGAAAGGTAAAGTTGTTGGTAATCACCTATTTTAGGTCTTCAATATAAACAGAAAACATGAGAAAAGCATAAGGTGCTTTTTCATTTTTGAGGCATAACTTTTTATTCATGAGACCTAAATGTTTGCACTTACCTTTTAAAGTTCCATTTAAGAATGGAAAGGTCTCTATGCAATAAGGTAGGAATTCAGGAACTCAGTCATAATTCATTTCTGTTATCAGATATCTAATCACAAGGTAAACATTAAGTCAATAATAGATTTCTAAATACTTTAATGTTTGCAGAAGCTGTTGCTGTGATGTTAGAATTTGCTTCTTTGCATTTGCTATTTTGGATTACTTTCATCCACTATCAAAGTGTTATGTGACTTTTTCTTTCTTAACTAAATTTAACCATTGTTGTTAACCCAACAGAATTTAATACTGAATGCTGTATTTTTGACACAATTCCATTGGTGACACAAAAGTTATTTTAAAATTTATACAAACTTATTTGAATTTATGGAGATGTACTTGCTTATATATAGATTATGCAGTATATATATATAGCAATATGTTAATAAAGATATCAAATAGTGTGAGTACATATATATCCACACCTATATCTAGAAATATATAACAACATGTTAATATAGATTCTGATTTGTTCAGTTGATATAAAGGTAGGTCTCTTACAGGCAAATGCCATAATGTTATTCTTCTTTATGTCTGAGTAATATTCCATTTTTGCATATATACCACATTTTCTTTATTCTTTTCCTTGTTGAAGGGCACCTAGGTAGGGTCCATAGTTTGGCTATTGTGAATTGAGCTTCTATAAACATTGATGTGATGGTATTTGCTGGTAAATGTATGGAACTGGCAATATCATACTAAGTGAAACAAGCCAGTCCTAAAAAAATAATAATAATAAAGTTCAAATGTTCTCTCTAATATGTGGGTAGGGAAGAGAAGTATAGAAGTTTATTGGATTAGACAAAAGGAAATGAAGGGAACTGAGAGGGATGGGGATAAGAAAGACAATAGAACCATAACTTTCCTATGCACATATGTGAACATACCATGATGTGTAACTTCACATCATATTCAACCACTAGAACGGGATCAAAATTGTAATGGGTTGCACTTCATGTATGTATAATATGTCACAAATATACTCTACAGTCATGTATATCTAAAAACATCAACAACAAGAAAAAAAAATTTTAAAGGTAGGTCACTTGTACACTTGTATTTTTTCCTTCATTTTTTTCCCTAAGGATCATGTAAACATTTCAGTAGAGAAGTATTTAGCCTAACGTCAATTTCCTTTGCATGGCTTTCTTGATTTTTCCATGAAATGAAGGCTTTTGTTCCTTCTAGAACACTCCTAAAATTCCTTTCATTTAAAGGCATAGAAATACTATGGACCCCATAATATTTTACTAAGAATGTGAAATATAACACTTTCCAAGAAAAACTGCAATATAAGCATGGTTATCAAACAATAACTATTTTAATGTTTTGTTTACATGTCTACTATATGGCCTACATTTTCTGAAAGTAATATACTTTATTAAAAGAATGGATAATTGAATGAAGATATTGACAAATTTCTAGAGATATATGACCTAGCCAAATTTAACCAGGAGGACATAGAAAATTTAAACAGATAATATCAAGCAAAGAAATTAAAGATGCCACCAAAAGCCCACCAACAAAGGAATTGCATGTATATCTTTTTGTGTATCTACTATATATATATATATATATATATATATATATATATATACTTTTTAAATGAAAGCAAACTGCAGCATCTTATACATGTTGCTTTGAAAATTGTTTCACATCATTTTAATTTTTATTAATATATTTTGTGCTATCTTTTGACACAATAAAAAACTACAGCATATTTTGTAATTTGAATGTGCCAACATTTATTTAATAATAACTTGTTATTAGATATCATATCTGTATCCAATTTTTTTTTTTTTTTTTTTTTTTTTTTTTTTTTTGGTACTGGGGATTGAAATCAGGGATACTCTACCACTGGGCCACATCACCAGCCCTCTTTTGTATTTTATTAGAGACAGGGTCTCACTGAGTTGCTAAGTGCTTCACCATTGCTGAGGCTGGCTTTGAACTCATGATCCTCCTGCCTCAGCCTCCCAAGTGCTGGGATTATAGTCATGCGCCATTGCGCCCGGCACCCAATTTTTTACTATTATAAACAATTCAATGGGCATCCTTATATCTTGCCATATCCTGAAAATTTGTTTTTTTTATAAATATGAGAAACATAGTTGTTAAATCAGTAGTATATTAAATACTTTTAGTAAGTTCCTGTGTAGACAGTTTATAACAAATTTATTTAACTATTAAGCATGCACAAGAATTAGTCCACACATCTTTAATGACAAAAGTAAATTTTTGGTATGCAGTTTTAATTCTGTATAAGAAAATAAACACTTAAAAATTAAACTTGTGATGTTGAGAAACATATCACTACTTGAAGGCAAAGGATGAAAGTATTTTTATGATGAATGATAGAATATTCATTAAAAGACAAATTTACAATCTCAGAAATTGAAGAAAGAATACTTGAAAATAATTTATTTTTTAAATATTTCTTTTAGATGTTGATGGACCTTTATTTTATTCATTTATTTATATGCGGTGCTGAGAATCCCCAGTGCCTCATGCATGGTAGGCAAGTGCTTTACCACTGAGCCACAACTCCAGCCCCTTGAAAATAATTTTTAATACAAAATTTGGATGAGAAAAGAACCCTTTTTAGAAAAAAAAAATTCTGACTCTATGATTTAAATTTTATTACATTTTCCTTTGAATCCTGGATTCTTTTTGTGAAAGAAAATCCTATATTGATAGGCATTTAAGGCTCAGGTTAGCTGCATTTCTCAAATACATTAACTATTTTAGTTTGACTGTTAGCTGAAGAGCACCCTTATGCTTATTGATTTATCTTTACTAGATTAAAAAACAAACAAGGTTTCTTAAACACTGGGTTTCTAATACTGGTACTTAAAAAGAACAATACCAAAATCAAGATATTATCATAACCATCACCCCCTAAAGTTTTTCTCAGGGCCCCATGATGTGTCTTTGTTTCATCCCTTTGACACCATACCCCCACTTTCCATTCCAAGTAACAACTTATCTGCTCTCACTACAGATTATTTTGCATTTACTAGGGTTGTATATACATGGAATCATGTAGTTTTTTTGCTCTGGCTTCTTTTACTTGGCATAACTATTTCCAGATTCACCCACATTAATTCCCCATATCAATGTCTCCAGTAAACTTGCCCACAAACATGAACTCCACATGGCATTGAAATTATTTCTAAAAATACTTTTAACCTTTGGTTTCAGAGCCATTTAAATATTAGAAGTCATTCTAGATTTTCATTTAAAATTTGTTTCTTCAGAACCATAGTGTTTAGGATGAATTATTCCAAGCCAATAAGGAAAGATCTTTCCAAGAACTCTGCCCAGTCATGAATTTTTCCTGTCTGGCTGGTGGGAACAGACAGTATTGCAGGCTCTATGAGAGTGCCTAGCATCATTTCTTCTTGTCCTTTTTGGTGTCATTCCCCAGGGCTAGGGCATGTCCCCCACGTGCACTGATCTTGAGGAGGACCTTTTGTGGATCTCTGAAGTTTTCTGAGTGCAGTTGTCTCCTTTCCTGTACTCTGTCCCATGAATTCTAACAACCTTGGTCACACTAGACTCTCAATTCCATTCCTCATTCCAGGGAGTTGGGAAGGCTCTGTAGCTATTCCCTTTTGCTTGGGCCATCACCTAGAAACTCCCTCAGGGCACCAAACTGGGGCAATTTACCAGGCTCATTAAGAAATCTCTAAGGAATCAATGAAGTTCATTGATTGTTGTCTCATGACTTAACCATTGTTTCAAATATATTTTTACAGTTTTTGAATATCTCAATTAGGAGGATAATTCTAATCTCTGTGACTTCATCTCTACTGGTTAAGATTTATACTAATTTTTAAAAACATTTATTTATGTGTATTTTAACATTTCTTTCTAAGGCTATTAATTACATAAAGGTAGGGGGATGGTATTAGTCAGCTTTTCATTACTATGACCAAAATACCTGACAAGAACAATTTAGAGGAGGAAAAATTTATTTTGGGCTCACAATTTCAGAGGTTTAGTCTATGGTCTGCTGATTCCATTTCTCTAGAGAGAAAATTATGGTGGAAAGGTATGGTAAAGGGAAGCTATTCAGTTCATGGCAGCTGGGAAGGGGAGAGAGAGAGAAAGAAGGCAGGTGAGGTGGCAAGGACTGAAAAATCCCTCCTGGGTCATGCCCCCATGACCTACTTCCTCCAACTAGGTCCTACTTCCTAGTTGTCCATTCAACAATTAGTGGATTAATCCAGCATATGGTCATTGCCCTAATGCTTTCTTAAAAGCCCCACCTCTGAACCTTGCTATAATGGGGACCATGCTTCCAACACATGAGCTTTTGGGTATATTGCAGATCCAAACCATACAGGGATAAATGACACATGCATTTTCACAATGTACTGCTTCCCTTGTGTCACTCCCTGAATCACTCCTCAAATGTGTCACTGTGTCCAGTGTTCTTGCAGCATCCATGACAGGACTAACATTATTCTCAAGCCGTATTTTAATGATAATTTTGCAGTTGTAGGTTATATTCCCTGCAAACAAATTGAAATTCAGCTAATCTGTGTGGTAGATGAAAGAACATAATCATCAAAAGTGTAAAAGGACTCTAACCAAATCACATGCCTAATATTTGGCCATCTCACTTATATTTAGAGTAGAAAAGAGTTTTAGTCTAGTACATTTAATTTAAAAAACCTTCCACTGAGCATTTATAATATGAATTTTAGATTTTCTCACAATGTTTGTGTATATTTATAGACTCATACCCTATCTCCAAACATAAATACTACAGTACATTCACAAACCTCTGGAAATATCACCTCCCTTAACAATTTTCAAAAGAGAATAACTTAGAGTAACTAAGGTCTTCCTGGAGGTCTCCTAACTTTTACATTAGAAAATATTAGAGTATTAAGGAATGAAGAAACAAATTATATGGATTAAGTTGTTCAGGAAACATTTCAGAGAAAAGATGTAAATCCTGATACTCTATAATATTTTAATAGATAAGGAATCTAAAATTATTCTTTCCTCAAAAGGAAAGTTACTAAAACTAAAATTATTTAGTTATTACTCTATTATCCTTGGAGTTGGGTTTCAATACATCCTATGCACATCTTTATTTTAATATTATTTTTGTTTTTATTGGTACATTGTAGTTACATATAATGTTGGGGTTAATTTTCACCTAATCATATAAACATGGAAAACAATTTGTTCCATTCAGTGGCTAGGGCTTCACTTTCTCCTTCTCTTCTTCATCCCCCTGTTCTTCTTCCTTTACTTTATTGGTCTTCCTTCTATTTATTTACAGTGTTTTTTAAATTAGTGCTTTATAGGCTTACATAAAGGTAAAATTCACTATGGTGTATTCATATACACCTAGAGAATAATTTGAGCAATTTTTTTCCTACCATTCCTCTCTTTTCTCATTCCTCCTCCCTTGCCTTCAATCCCTTTTCTATACTCCTCTGATCTTCCTCCTATTTTCATGTGATCTCTTCCTCTTTTTTTCCTGTGTTTTGGTATAGCTTCTGCATATGAGAGAAAACTTTCAAATCCTTGACTTTCTGAATCTGGCTCATTTCACTCAGCAAGATGTTCTCCAGTTCCATCCATTTACCAGCAAATGCTGGTAATTTAATTCTTTTTTTGTGTCTGAGTTAAACTCCTTTGTGTATGTATACCATATTTTCTTAATCCATTCATCTACTGGCAGGCATCTGGGCTGGTTCTGTAACTTGCTATTGTGAATCACACTGCTATAAATATTAATGTTCCTGTTATCGCGGTAGTATACTGATTTTAGTCCTCTTGGATAAATATTGAGGAGTTGTATAGTTGGGTCATATGGTGGTTCCATTGATAGTCTTTTGAGGAATCTCCATATTACTTTCCAGAGTGATTGTACTTCAAAAGTCAACTCAAAGTGGATCAAAGACTTAGAAATTAGACCAGAAACTTTGCACCTGTTACAAGAAAACATAGGCGCAACAATTCAACATATTGGCACATTTACTGTTTGCCTCAACAAGACTCCTAAAGCACAAGAAATAAAAGAAAAAAAGAAGAATCAATAAGTGGGGTGGCATCAAATTAAAACACTTCTGCACAGCAAAGGAAACAAAAGCATGAAGAAAGAACATAAAGAATGGAAGAAGATCTTTGCCAGTTGCTCCTTTGATGGGAAATTAATATCTGGAATGTATAAAAAATTCAAAATATTAGCACCCAAAATCCCCCCAAGTAACCCAGTTAATAAATCAGCAAAAGAACTAGACAAACATTTCTCAAATGATCAACAAATATATGAAAAGATGTTCACCATCTCTAGTGATCAGGGAAATGCAAATCAAAACTACATTGAGATTTGATCTCACTCCAGTCAGAAGGGCAATCATCAAGACTACAGATAATAAAAAATATTGGCAGGGATATGGAGGGAAAGGTACACTCTTACATTGTTCCTAAGTATATCTTAATGGATACTTCTACTTTTTTTGTTTTGTTTCATTTGTTGTTGGTCCTAGGGATTGAACCCAGGGGCACTACACCACTGAGCTAATCCCCAGCCATTTTTATTTGAGACAGGGTCTCACTAAGGTGCCTAGGCTGACAACCAACTTGTGATTTCTCTGCTTCAGCTTCCCAAGTTGCTGGGAATCCAGTTGTACACCACTACACTAAGCATTATCCCTACTTCTTCTTATGAAACTACAAAGTTGTTCAGGACTTCTTATGACTTAGCATATGATGGTGGTTAAAACAGAAAAGCTACACCTTTCGATATGTTTACATGGATAAACTCTATTTAATCAGTCCCACTAAATATTACCATTAGCATGTATGTCAGCCAGATACTTTCACACTAGTTCTGCATAACAATCCAGTCCTAAACCCCTCAATATTTTAAAATAACAATCATTTATCCACACTCACCAATCTGAAAATTGGCTGGTGGCCAAATTATCTGGACTAAGTTTGACTGGGCTTCATACTAAGCTTCAGGCTAAGTTCAGGACTGTTGTACTGGTCTCCATTCCTCCCTTTTAGCACTCTTTCACTATTTGGCAAAAAGAGTGCAGTCATGATGATATTTATTCAGTGGTGAAATATGTCATTTCTTTATCAAAAGAAAGGCTTTTCCCCTCATAATAATGTGATGTGTGGTCTTCCAGGAGTACAGGGATGTTTACATAATTTTATCTGAGAATTTTCTACATATCTTTACTTCATCTGTGACCACATCCTTGCTCGTCTCCTTTGCCAGAAGATCATAAATAAAGAATATCTTACTTGGTTTCTTTTTTCCTTTTTTTAAAGTTAAAATCACTCATTAATTTAATGTATTATAAAATTTTGCCTTCTGTGAACTAGCTATCATTGTATCTCTCATGGTCATAGCCAGTTACCTCCCAAGCTGAATTAAAAAAAAAAAAAAAAAAAAAAAAAAACTTAAACTTCATAGTGTATAGGCAAATTTACCTCAGAACATCTCATTCTCAGATATCTACCAGGAATGAAAAATATAGATAAAAAGATTTTCCAATTTGGATGGAAGAATAAGAAGCAGTAATAAATACTGGCCCGCCAGCTCCAGAAGACACACTTTCTTATTGTTAGGGGATTTTGTCTGATACCCATACATGAAAGAAGATCTATTTATTTCCATAATTATGGCTGCCACTTTAAGTTAATCAAAACTTTCTTATAATTTATATTAACCTCAGAGTCTGTAATGACATAGGAATTATGAAGAGGTCTTGGGCAGAAAACAAGGAGTCCCAGTTTTCCATGGCAAGGATCTCTTCTGTTCTAATTATCTCTTTGTCTTATATGAATCCACAATTCCCTGCCATTGTTAGGATTTGCCTGTAAAATTGTTAAAACTTTGTTTTGTTAAAACAAAGGGTGACTTTTTAAAATTTTATTTTATATTTATTTATTTATTTGGTACTGGGGATTGAACTCAGGGGCATTCTACCACTGGAACACATCCCCAGCCCTTTTTTGTATTGTATTAGAGACAGGGTCTCACTGAGTTGCTAAGTGTCTCACCATTGCTGAGGCTGGCTTTGAACTTGTGATCCTCCTGCTTCAGCCTCCCAAGTGCTGGGATTACAGGCATGTGCCACCATGCCCGGCTAAAGGGTGACTTTTGAAAACATTTTTAAATTGTTAGGGTCTATCATTCCCTATTATTTCCCTCTGTGTTTTGCCACTTTCTTTAGGAAAACCAATAAAATTAGCACACTGAAGCATTTTTACTATGATTGGAATGACAGACTTGTTCCACATGTCAAATGCTTTCTATTCAATGAGTTAGCATCACAATAATGTAGGTAAAATATTAGAGACTTGGGGTTCCTTCTCTTTGAAATTGCTACATTTCCCAAAAGACCTTAACATTTTATGTGACTACTGGGCACATTCCTGTTGGATATAACAGCCACAAATGCCCACATTTGTCTATGGTTGTAGTAATACCTAACCACTTAAAACTTATACACATACCCAAGCCTTCATCCATACAATACACAAATATTTATTGAATGTTTACTATGTTTCAGACACTGGGGCTACAGATGAAAAATCTGGGTTTGAAAAAGAAATAATTCTTTAGTTTTAAAAGGACAAATGAGTAAAAGAAAAAAGGAACAGAATGAAATAGTCTACTGCATTTTGACTCACACATATATAAGTTACAAAGATTCTCTTTGCTTCAAAATAGCTGTGACCCTGTTGGCACCTGTCTCATGCCCAGTGCCCAGCACACTTGACTCTCCCATGTTAAGTGCCTCCTCTCTGGCCTGTCACAGCATAAAGCACTCAGCCTGGCAACCCCTGCAGCCACATGTTAAGTTGCAGCACAGACCAAGTTGCTGAGACATGGACTAAAGAAAGTGGACAGTTCTCACGCACACCAGCTGAGCTGCTGTAGTCTCATGAAGACTAGTGCAGTGCTCATGAGTCCTTTTCTGTGCTGCTGGCCTGAGAAGGACTGAGGCAAACAGCATGACATTGCTAAAATATTACTGCCTGAAACTTCCATCATTTCACATTCTCAGGACACATATCTTACAAAAGCATACTATTTAAATGGGAACCCTAACAACTTATCTTTTAAAAAAAAGTAATAATAGGTAAACAGGTAGATTTTCTTACATGTGATTTTTAAAGTTTATGGAGCTATTTTTTTTATCCCCACTGATTAAAAAACATATAGAGATATCTGCAATGTTACCCCATAGAATAAATGTCAATTAAGAAAGGAATATTAACCCAAGTCTCAATATTATCTTTAGCTAGAAGGGAAAAATTAAGCACTTCATTCAAATACTCAAAGGTGAAATGATTTCAACTCATAGGTCACTTGGAAAAGCTTGCTTAGAGACCTGAGAAAGGCAGTTAATATAATACTTGGACATAGAAGCACTTTCTCAAGAATAAATCACTAGTAAGAATCCTTCCTTTCATCACATGGGATTACTTCTCACAAATCAGTGCAATGCTTTCAATACTTTTTGCTTTGACTTTTCAAAAGTATTAATAACACAGTATCATTCACTTCTGACTGATATCTTGCTTAGTCTTAAAAATGAATCAAACTTAAGGTATTATTGATAATTAAAGACAAGTTAATCATTATGGTATGATTTAAAGCTGTGGACTTGAAGTAACAACCTTTCCTTAATGATTTCTGAAAAAAAGCATCTCCTGGCCTGGGGTTGTGCTTGAGACTTTTATACAAAGTCAAGTTAAAAGCTGCAATGTATTTCTCCAAAGCATCTGTAGTCCAAGCATAATGTCACAAATCCTCAGGAAGAATTTAAACCATTTTCAAAATGTTTCAGAAAATTTAGAGAATGGCAATTGTTAAGATGAAACATTCTGAAGATTGCTTTCCCTCCTCCATCATCTGAATTTCTGAGTGGTCTGTTGTCATGCATAATTAGCCAAAAGAAAAAAAAATCAGAGAATGCAAGTTTACATCCATGCATACTGAACACATGTACTTTTCAAGAAAGTAAATAATAAAGCTTGCAAATTTCTTGATGTCCTGAAATCAATCAAGGGAAAAGAAATGATTTGTGATTTGATTGTTTTATTAACATTTCTACTTTTTACAAAAATGGCATTCTAGCATTGAGTGCTAACACTGTCTTACATAATGCATAATGTCATCATAATTAAAATGTACTTATTAGTTATCAATTTGCATATAATGCTACAGTGGGCACTGGATAAGAACTACTCAGGCAGAGATTCTACCCTCTAGGAGTTTAAAACTAGAACTGATGAACTGATGACACTAGATTGAATAAATAAATCTCAGTTATGCCACAATAATGGAAAAGTAGATACTAGAATATCATTAAAATTAATTTAAAGATAAACTACAGATGGGAGAGTTTTGAAAAGTTCCAGTGAGAAAAGGTATCAGCTCTCCTCTGGTCACTACAGAAAGACATCCAGGGGAAAGAAGAAAAAAAAGTGAGGCTTCCAAGAAGGATGGATTGGAGCAAAATGGCAAAGTGAAGGTCTCTATGATGACAATTACAGCATTTCCTAGCATGATGCTGGGAAGTGGGAGTGGGATGGTAGAAAGAAAGACATAAGATAATTGTGCCTAGGTTACAAGAAGATTATGCACAGCAAAATAGGCAGTGGAACTGACCTAAATGGCCAGAATAACTTGAGAACTGAGTCAAAAATATAGACCTTCTGGTGTCTCTAGGCAAGAATGCAGTTTCACTATGGGTTCTGAAACAAGATACTGGACTAAAATAATATGAAGTTTACATCCATTATTCAGGGCTTCCATTTGAAAGTGAAAAACACCAATTAGATTTAGCTAGGATAGAAAAGCAGAAAACATTTGTTTGTTTACCTGGTTGATTGGTTGATTATTTATTTATCTATTATATGCCTCTCCTAAATATTTATTTTAGATAGTAAATGGATATATATTGTACCCAGAATTAACAGGGTACACAAACTGAACTATCTCACTATGATTTGCCTCCTCCTTATCCATAAGTTCAGCTTGCAGTATACTTTTTCTGTGAACTGACATTTGTTATTTGAAAAATGGACCCTTCTCTGTTGTATACAGTTTTTTTAAGAGAAAAAATAAAAGGAGTAAAAAAGAAATGAAGAAAAGATCAGATTATCTATTAGATACCTAGGAAAGCAAATAATTTTTCTTGGAATATTATAGAGCTATAACTCCCTTTCTGTCTCCAGTTTTCTGATAAGTACATATGTAAACACAGAATAAATAGAAAGCCCAGTTGAGTTGGCTCTCCTGAGTTTCAGGGCCACTTATTATAAAGGACTTTAACTGTCCACTTGTATCTCAAAACAAGAGAGATATCAGACCCTAAATTAGTAATTGGTTTGGATTTATAAAGCAAAACAACAACATAGCAACAACAACAAAAAAATAATTCTGACAACATGAATTTATTTGTATTCAATTTATGTGCATTTTAAATTGTTCATTTAGGAGGTTTACTACATATTTACTTTGCTGAGTTCATAAGTGAAAATATAAACCACAGCTGAGAAACAGTCATTACCTAAATTAAAGATACTTTTATATTTTATTAGGAAACCTAACGGATTGAACATAGACTCGGGTGTGCTTGTTGTTTGTTTAAATAAATGATGAAATTCAAAGCAGAGATGGCTTATATGCCCAAGGCATATAAGCAAGGTGTGCACTGATGTGCTGGACACTAGTAGCAACATGACTGCTGTGAACACTGAAGTCAGGAAATATTTGCACTGCCCCTTCCAATTTCCCTTTTCTTTTAGTCTTTGATGGATATATAATAATTATATTTTATAAGAATGCCAGTGGTGACGGAAGTGCTCCTCCTGATGCGGAGGCTGTAAAGCTATCAGAAGAGCTTTAAGCAAATGTTATCTGTTTTACAGAAGAAATCAATTACCCACAGATTGCTTAAACCAGTGACAGGCATGGTAAGGAATAAAATGTGTTAAGTAGAAAAGTTACAGCCATCAACATGTAAGGAATTACATGATATATGAAAGCAATCACTTGTTCAATTTACCTTCAACTACAACAAGTTCTCTGTATTGGAAATAAACATGAACTTCCTTCTGAAAAGGGAACAATTTCCAACTCAATGGAAAAAGTACTGTATAAATTTTAGCCAGCAATAGTGCTATTAGGAACATACAACCAGGTTTTCAGAGATAAAGTATGTGAACTATTTAACATACTTATTTCAAAATAGGCATCAGTTTGTCTTCATCTTCCTGCAATTTAGCATTACATAATTTTCCAGATAGGCTTGGAATAAAAGGAGTCTGCCAAAAAATGCTCTACACATTATAGCTACCTTATATTTACATAAAACTGCAAAAGATTTTACTCAGTTAAAGAAATCTTTAGTATATTTAAGTTCTAAAATTCATTATTCTTTGCTGATGACATACATTTTATCTATAATACCAAGTAAAGATACAAAAAATGGAACTTCTTTTTTCCTGCTTGAAGAAGAAAAATAAATGTTTTGATGAAGTACTGATAGTTCTTATGAAGGACATCAAGTTGAATGCTGATCAAAGCTATTAATTACTCAGGTGGAGTTGGCAACTTGCTTGTGAAACAAGGTCACCATTTTTAGTTTTTTCTCCTTTCAGTCCTTTAGGAATTTTTGAATTGTATAATTGAATTTTTAAAACAAATTAATTCAAATCACATGTAACATAAAAAGTGATTTCTTAATATTGCAAAACAAGAATCATTTTACCAGATGTGCTGTTAGAGACATCACAACATAACCATCATGAGCTTCACTGTGTGCTCTGACAGCCACAAAAAGAGATACCTGCCTAATGAAGAACTTACGTTTTTCTTTTTACTTCATTCTGTTTTTTTTTTTTTTTTTTTTTTTTTTTTTTTAGCTGAGAAGTGTTTAGAAGAACTTGCTCACATGATCTTTTAATAGAATCAGGAGTAATATACCAGCTGGTGCATATCATTCTTTTATGATGTTCTGAGGGAGAGTTCTATACTGATTTAATTTCTTGAGAATAAAATATGTATATTCAGATTTCATGAAAGTCAATTGTTCTTAATGGACAAGTGTTAATGATAAAGTTAAAGTACCACATTTTAAGAACGTGTGTAAGTTAAAAAATTTAAGAAGAGTCATACTAGTCATTTTTTACCCAACCGAACACGGAAAACAACATTGTGAAAATTCCCAAATGAAAGGCATCATTGCTAATGCTTCTTCCTCTGCAAAATTATCAGGTTGATATAATGGTGATGTCCTACTGATTATTCACCACAGACCTTCCTGCAGGATAATGCATTCTTAAAATATGAACTTGAAGCTAAAATATTAAATATGCATTTCCTCTTCCTATAGGACGCTGAAATGCCACATGCTGTTGGTGAGAATGACCCATAAGTGTTAGATGTTTCTCCCCCTCGCTCTTCTTTTCCAGAAACAGTTAGTGTGGCGTGCAGTGAACCAAATCAACAATGTGATTCAAACTGTCTCTATAGCTTCTTGGAAAAAA
The DNA here is from genome assembly GCA_025594165.1 of Tamias sibiricus. NCBI lineage: Eukaryota > Metazoa > Chordata > Mammalia > Rodentia > Sciuridae > Tamias > Tamias sibiricus. Next base: position 84,289,008 of record CM046666.1, on the reverse strand, counting down.
GAAAGGATAAACTATAAAAACTCCCCTCCTACAGCTTTCAGCTCTTGCTTCCCACACTTTAGCATCCTCTGTCACCTCTGGCGCTGTTACTGACCCATGCTAAGCTAAACTGAAGGATGATAAGTTTGCTGCCTTTGCCCTTGTCCTGAGGGGCTGCACATTATCCTATCAAGTCTCAGTAGCCATTTCTGTGGGATATTTGTCACCCCACGAAGGCCTTTGGAACAAATGAAATGGGCAGCGAATTACAAAAATGTCATTCTCTAAAGGAAATGGATGAAGGCTTTTGTTCTCTGGTAATAAATAGATGCCATAGGCTTATAACACTATTTTTATATTAAATTTGACAGGGTTACTATTTCCAGTTCATTAAGGGAACAGCTTGAAAACTATTTCGTCCTGTACTTTTAAAAATAACACAGTTTCCCTCTTTTCTTCCCAGTAATAAATATAAACAATACCTGGCAATAGATCTTGGAAATCATGGATCATGATTAATTTCAAGTTACCTTTGCAATGTTTGTTTTTGAAAATGTAAAAAAGTCATTTCAGGGAGGGATTTTTGAGACATATGAATGAATTATGTAAGCGGTACTTAGGAATGGATTTTAAAAGTCTGATTTATACTATTCCTCCTTTCTTTATAAATCACAAATATATTACATCCTTTCTTCACTTTTCTCACACATTATAGTTTTACAGGGCACAATGATAAATATGCCATGGACAAAGGTCAAACAAAGGATAATAACTCAATTCCTTAAATGAAAGCTTCAAAGTAAACCCTCTGTGTTTAGCAGCAGTATACAGGGGTCAAGATGACAATATCCCAGACTAGAGAATAAAATGTGTGTTAATACCTTTGTACCTCAGTACATTTGTTAAATGGGTATACTTGGATTGACATACTTAGATTTTCTTTGAAGTAAAACATGAACAAGATACATAATACATGATAATAAATTAAATAGCACCACATATTTTTAATTTTGGATTGGGTTGGGTTGGGCATTTTCATGGTAGTTAACAACTTCCAACATAATAGACATTTCTTCAGCAGTTTCACCTATTCAATGCCTTTGAAATTGAGCTACTTTTTACTTTTTAATCTTATTTTAGTTTTATAAAATTTGTGAGATAAGGTAGTAAAATTAATTCATGGGAATTTGTGATAGTTAATTTGATCTATTAGCATATTGATGAAGACTATTAACAGTGGTGATTTCTCTGTGAAAATTATTTAGTAATGAAACAAATTATCTAATCTTGGAATTTCTGATTTTGTTTAAAATTGTAGCTCTTGGCTTGACACACCAAGTTGTAAATCTTAAGTTTAGTCATACATTCCTATATTTTGACAAAGTTGATTAGCAAAATAGCAAAAACTGACCAAATCAATTATATTTTTCAGTGAGGTCAAAATCATCATTTCTTAGAGCCAAATTACTTTTGTAGAAAATCAAACTCTGAATCTTCAGTGAACATATGATATGACTTATTTTTTATACATATGTATATATTATATGTTTGTATTATTCTTTGCTTCTCAACATGAGAACATATGCCTGTCTTTGTGAACTCCTTGATTAAATAAGCTTTCATAAGGGTCACTAAGAATGCCAAGATTCTACAAAGAATATCTGAGCATTTTATCCCACATTTATCAGTTTAACACATTCAGTAAGGCTCTAAGTTACTAATGCACATTTTAATCTGTAGTCAGATCATTATCATATTGACTACTGTATATTGCTGTGAGCCACCCAGTACCCATCCTTTAGTGTCTTTTTTTCTGATAAGTTAGACTCTACAGTTTGCAAATAAAAACTCTATACCCTTAAACATTTAAATTCCTTGGGAAATTGAAAACCACATTAGAAGAAAACTACAAGAATAATATGGATTTTGAAGAACAAACTTTTCTCAAATAATCAAGCTTAAAGAAGAAAAAGCAGTTTTTTCTTCACAAATGGAATATGATCTATAATAGTCTCCATTGTTGTATCACAAATATAAGTTAAATACAAATGTAGTAAATAAAAAGGATTACATTAACAGAAAAATTACTAGAACATAGTAGTAGGTTACTGAAAGAGTATGAATAATTTTTTGTTGTTGATTTTTAAAAATTGAGCAGACTCCATTCTATTTTATTTTATTTTGTTCTATATCATTCATAGGAAATAAAGTGCAAACCACTGGCAATCATTTCATCATCTAAATACTTATTGCTTAAAACTGGGCTTGTGTCTTTATCTGAATTTTTCAATTAAAGACATTCCTCAAATGTCCCAGTTGTTTTTTTTTTATCAATTATAAAGATCATGCCGGGCGAGGTGGCGCATGCCTGTAATCCCAGCACTTGGGCGGCTGAGGCAGGAGGATAGTGAGTTCAAAGCCAGCCTCAGCAATGGTGAGGCACTTAGCAACTCAGTGAGACCCTGTCCCTAATAAAATACAAAAAAGGGCTGGGGATGTGGCCCAGTGGTTGAGTGCCCCTGAGTTCAATCCCTGGTACAAAAAAAAAAAAAAAAAAATATATATATATATATATATATATATATATATATATATATATATATATATATAAAAGATCTTTTTTTAAAATTAATTTTTATTTTCTTGATTTGTATGCTTAATCAACAGGTCTAAAACTGAGAGTATTTCCCCCAAATTCTTTCCCTACATTTTCTCATTGCTACTCTCTAGGAGGAAGTAAATAAATGCCCCAAGCACAGAGCACATCAGTGGTATTATGGGAAAGTTCACAGGAAAGAATGCTATAATTCCTACTAAGGGGGAAAAAAAAAAAAAAAAGAACAATAAGCAAAAAGAAATAAGTTCCCCCACCTACTGGTGAAAGTGAAGATTGTTCAGCCACATTTATGCCAAAGGCTTCAGAGTAAGAGAACCAAATATAAAGACCATCAGGAATTTGGCCATGTATGGCTCCCTTAAAAGCAGGGGACTAGTGGCTGCTGCAAAGCTATGGTGGCCTAAGGGAGATATTTTCCATATCCACAGCTCATTTTATTTAGATGACCAGCTAAAGGACACTCAGAAACAGGATTTATTTGAACTGGGGAGGGGATAGAGACATTTCAGTATAATTTAGGAGTCCTTTGCTAACTTATTAAGCAAATGTTATTATTGTGAACTAAATTGTTAGTCTGAGGCAAGAATGCCTTTCTTTATATGCCCATATTTTTGGAAGAGAGGGCAGAAAAAGTTACAGAATGGCAACCTAGAAACACAAAATAAACCATATTGGAAATTTATCCCAAACTGCCAGACCATGTAATTCAGGGACACTTTTGTGATGCCTAAACATTTAATTTAACTAAATCTAGTCGGTGATTCTTCAATGTGAGAGAGGGACAACTATGTGAAAAGCATATTAAAAAAAACTGGAAAACATCATTTGGAATGTGAAAAATCTAAATTTTCTAGAATGGTCGAGTGAGAATTAACAAATGAGAAGAATGGTAGGTAAAAGAAAACTTTATTTAATAGAAAGGTTGTTGAAATATTTGATAGAAAAGGGTTTGAATAATTTCCTTTTATGTTGATCTTTCAAAATAGAATGAACTCTGTCCAATTTGGTCAATTCTCTTCAGCCTTATTATACACACTTCTCTCCTCAATTTCTATCTAATCAGTTGGCTAGCCCTCTTAATTTTGACATTTTAGTATTTTTAGCAGCCATACATAATTTTAAAATTTCTGTTGATTTTTTTCCTTAGGTTGAGCCTTCATTATTCATTCTCTGTCATTCTTTCTATTATTCTAAACCTCTTCTGTAGATTGGTACAAAAAACCCAAACCAAAACAGCTCAGAATCAGGTTAGGGTTATCTTCAACTCTCTTGATCTGTTATACACTATTGTAAGTGAATCCTCATAAATCAACTTCATACAATAAGCCCAGAAGCAGTAGAGCATGGGAATCATACTGTTGCATCTCTCGTGATCTTGATAAACTTAGCCAGGTTGCTAAAATTCTCTTAAGACTTGAGTTCCTTGTTCAGAAATACAGGGCTAATAATAGCACCTCCTTCAAACAGCTGATATTTTGAAAGTACTTAAATATTTTGCAAAGGTTTTTCCAAGCTATTTGTCATAGTTCCCTTCCAAGATAGAGACTTTTGGTGGGTGTATTTCTTAACAACATCTAAATAATATGAAGTGCAAAATATGCTATGCTTTGAATTTGCTGACATTTAGAACACACATTCAAAAATATTTAAAACACTATTATATTTCCAAAATATTTATATGTTTAATATGTATTCATGAAAACATCGTATACATTAGTTTTATCATTCATATGTATATGTTATGTATATGTATATGTTATGTGTATAAATTGCTACCAAATGTAAGTGGTTTAAAGTCATGCATATTTAAATGCATCTAGGTGATTTTTTTCACCCTATAATTTGTTCTCTGAAAAAATGAGACTGGGCTGGGGCTGTAGCCCAATGGTGGAAGGCTTGCCTAGCATGTGCACAATTCTCAGGTACACACACACACACACACACACACACACACACACACACACAAGAACAAAAAGAAAAATGGGACCAATAGGTATGTATGGTCTCTGGGACTGGCTTTAAGGAAGTCATTCAAGGGTTAGTGAAATACTTTAAACCTAGCTACTTTAAATGCCTTTTTAAAATATTAGGATTGATATAATTTCTGTTAAGAACATAATACCTACCTACCACATTTACACTTTCCTGGGGAATAATCATGAAAGATTATTTTTTATCACCATCTTAATTTTAAGATGACAACATGAAAGTGGAATCAAAAACTTGTGCTGTTAACATCTAGTAAAATGAAATGTAATTTAAATCCATAATGCATAATTTTTAAAGGGAAGGAAATTACTGCTTTTATATGGCTTGGTTTGTGTTGATAAAAATTGACACAGAGGACTAATCTTTTTAAAGTTTATTTTCCACATTCAACTTTGAACTGCCTCACAGCAATCATCACTGGATAAAAATTGCTTTGCAAAATCAGCCATAAACTATGTATTATATATACATTTAATATAAAGAGAATTCTTCAAATCATAATATATTAATTAGCTACATGATAGAGCAAGCTACAATTAGATTACTTATTGTACCAATTTAATTTGCACAGTGGCAGCTAATTTAAAGGAAGGATTTTCTTTTCAAGCTTGTTTTTTAGAAATTGTTGTGTAAAAATTATTAGTCTGGGGTTTAAAGCAATCTTTTCTCCTTTCCTCCCTCCCTTGCTTTCAGAGAGGAAGTTGTGATAGTTTTTATTTTAGTAGCTAGAGATGGAAATACATATTTTAAAAAGATTAATTATAAACTAGAGGATGAAAAAATAGTGGAAGAAAAATATGAATCTGAGTTTCCAAGACCAGCATCAGATATTTACCTTGTTATGCTATTTTCAGGATCCTTTTGGAACCCAGAGGAGTTCTATGCATTAGGGTGAGAAGGAATATAGCCTACAGGTGCTGGGATGTACTCAGAACACAGAAATAGAAATGGAATCCCACTTATTACAGGTTTATGTTAGTTTCTGTACTCATCTACTCAAAAGAAGAAAATATTCCCTTTAGATCAGAGAGAGTGCAAAGAAATAAAGATTCTTGATCCAAATAATAAAGTGGGCCTTAACAAAACTATAGAAAGAAAATGTGGAAAAATATTTTATATGATTATTATTTGAGACTGATGTAAAAATGACCAGGAAGAGACTCACTGAAAAGAACAAGTGACTCAGTTGTGTTAATACAAATAGATTCTAGCTCTATAACCAATAACTCTGCTTGTCAAGCAATTCAGTGATCATCTCACCATCAGACTGTGCCCAGAACATTCAAAGCCCTGGAACTCAATATATTTGACAACAAAATAGAAATTTGAGGAATGCTTACTTTCTCTTTGTTAGAACAGCTTTCATTCAGAGGGGGAAAAGGCTTTTTTAATGAACTTAGAAAAATAAAGATAGAGACATGGCAAACCTAAAATGAAGAGAACACATGACTTTTTACATGACATATAGTAGTATTTTACCTGTCTTCTATTACTCATATGAGTTATTGATCTTTTAGATTTACATATTGCTCCATTTTTATAGGTAATTGAGGATGTTTAAAAGTCTTTCTCCATCTCTGATAGATGTAACAATGTTTGGGATTCCAGGAGATATCTGACTATTTCTCAAAAGCAATTTGTCAGAAGGAATTGTGTCCTCAAATATCATTGTAGCTTTTAGAATTCTCCTTTACTCTTCTACGAATAGATCTTGGGTTAGTTTATTGGGAAGAAGCTTGCTATTCTTACTTAGCCTTCTCTGGTTCCATGTTTTCCCAACAAGAGTCATTTGGGAGACAGAGGAACAAGGAGTGGGAAGAGGGCTCTAACTTTAATACAAAACTTAATGTGAAAGTTCAAAGAAGGAACTTGCAAGTAAGTCTCTAATACTAAGAACACAGAGTTTAAGTACATTCACCATGTCTGCTTTTTAGTTAGTTAGTTTGTTTTTTTATTTGTTTGTCTGGTTTTTGTATCATTTTGGATCCCAGCTATTCAACATTATTTTTTAAGTTAGAGGTAATTTTTTAAAACATCAACTCATTTAAGACATTAATTATTATGAGCATTATTTTTTTCAAGATTTGTTTACCCATAGCCGGATTACAGAAAATGCAAGTATAATAAGAAATGTGAATTTTTCTTACTAACAGTAAAACAACTTAATAAGAAACTCCTGAAGTGAAGGAGTTTGCCTTTCTACACCCTAAAGGATGAGCAGCTAGCTTTTCTACCCAGTAACGAGCTACTCTTGACCCTACTGAAATCATTCCAGGACCCTGCTAGTGTCTACCCATTCACAAAGACTTTCCCCACCCCCACGCCATTCCCATCCAATGGCTGGCTGCCTGATCTGCATGCAATATTGTCCTCCAGCATGAACAATTTACAATGGGCACTTTATTTCTGTAATTTAAAAGGAGAGAGAGAGAGAAAAAAAAAAAAAAAAAACTACTGATGCAAAATATATCTCCCCCCACTTCCCTTTCTAATGGATAAGTAATAACGAAGAGATTTCTGAAAAGCTGTCCAGGGTGCCTGTCAGTGCTGGCAAAATTTCTGACCCAGAGAAATATATTCACAAGGAGCTCCTGTGATTATGAGTTACAGGCCCCTTTGGAGAAAGCTGCTCATAGAAGCACCAGAGAAACTATAAAACTAGTCTAAATATTTGGCACATAGAATTCACTATCCATCCATACATACAGTTTTGCACAGAAGAAAATATATAAAATTATGTTTTGAGTTAAATTTAAAACAAAATATATGAAATATATGGTTACAAGAACTCTACAATGAAATGCTATTTCAGTAGATGCCAAAGGGCTAGAAATCAGTAAATGGATGTAAATTAGATCAGGCTTTGGCACCTTGCAAATCCATATTCCCATCAGCCCCAATCCTTGTGCTCCAATTTAACTTGATTCTGAAGATCCTCTTTGTGGTCTGATTTGGAACCTATTTCCTCTCTTTTGAGATGAGAACAATAAGGGAGGAGGGAAGGAATATGTGAAGAAAGGTAACAATAATTCACTTGAATTAAGGGATCATTTTGCTTCATGTTTCCTTTCAGTCCTTCCTGCCCTTGCATAGGTCTTGGCAATGGTTGCTGTTTCATTGCCAATTCAGTGAAGGCAGTGGGCATGGTGCGAGAGTGGAGAACAGTAGTATAATATTTCCAAATGAGAACTATTTGTCAAACACCAGAAATCAACAGAGAAAATTAGGAAAATAAGGCTCTCTGCAATTATTATTATTTTTCTACAAGTAGTTAAAACAACTGTGGTAACTCACACCAGGGCTTTGCTTTATAAGAGATTTCTCTTAACAAGGATGGTTCAGCAGCAAGAGCCTCTAGCTGATTCCCTGGGGAAAACTCTGCAACTTGGGCATAACTTCCCCTGGGCAGTCTTTCAGAGTGCTGTTCACTTTGCAGAATACGAAAAATATGTCTTTGATAAGCAAGGAGATATGTACTTAGCAAGGTATATAGGATCTATATAAGATTATACACACTTAAATGAAAATCATTAATGCCTTGTTTATATAATTTCCATATACATAGTAAGTTTCTTGAATAAAAATCAGTTAAAGTGGCAATTTGGTGTTCTGTAGAAGAAACATCTGGTTGGGTGAATGGGATTTCATTTATGAATCAGCAGTTTTGGCACTGTACAGACACAATCAGATATAATTTTATAACGTTATCTGAGCTTATTTGTGCTTCATTTTAAAACACAGGCAAATGTCCAACTGTGATTGTGGATTAATAGTGATATAGTAATAACTTTGTCTAGTAAGGAAATCACATAAATAGTAATGGGATAAATCATGTAAAAACTAATTTGTGTCATATGTACAGTCTGCTGAGTATTTCTACATGTATTATGTCATTCGATTCTCATAATAATCATGTGAAATAGACAAGGAGAAATTTTCATTTTTATAGTTGAGGAAACTGAGGCCAAGGGAAATGTGTAAAACTCTAAATTTAATTAAGGTCATCTGAATGCAATTCTGAGGATCAATTCCACTCATTGTGAATAGGGGTTCTGCTAATCTGAAGGAAAAGTGCTTTGATGACTAGTTGGGCTTACTACTTTTGGTCCAGAGGTGAGAAAGTGAAATAAATGAAATCTATCCTCACAATTTAAGCTCTGATGTAGAATAATTACGTTGTGTGTTTGTGAGTACAGATGGATTTGATATGCATAAATATAAAATGTACACTTTGGCGTTTTGGGTGTGACCATGCTGCACAGACTGGATCAGTATTCAGATGTGGTTGAAAACTCACTGATAGCTCTAGTCTTTTGTCACTTTGTACATAGTCTACATCACAACAGTGAAGTTATTTGCCATCATCCTTTCATTATCCTTTGAGAAAATGCATAATAGAAAGGAGAAAGAAGCAGAAACAGTATTGAATATCACCAGTCATTTCCAATATGTCCTGGAAAAGAGATGACCTTGAGTGGCTATCACATCTGAAGCTACAATTTGGTTTCCCAGTTTATACTGGAAAAACAGGGTAAACTATTTCAATGTATTTATGAAGGCAACCTTTTCACTATTAAAAGTTCTAAAATACACAAAGCATGCAATGTGTAATAGTATTCTGAATGTACTGTGAAATTCAGACTGAGTGGAAATGTAGTTTATTAGTGGCTAATAACTTTTTTTCCTAGCAGTTGAGTTCAGGTCAAGGAAATAGACTTAACATGTATGTGCCTAGCAGCATGTAAAAACAAGTAGTACTGCCCATAACAGAAGTATGGAGATGATGGCAAAGACGACAAATGCCACAAAACATGATTAGTTTCATAGGCTTGGCTTTTAATTCCTGCCATTTTTTTATGCTTCAAGAATATAACAAAGACAAAGTGAATAGGCAGAGATTAATGCAAGAAAAGTGGCTCTTTCCCAAACATTCCGCCTTTTTATCCTACTGTTTGGAAAACGAATTGAGGTTTCAGAAACTAGCAGTGGTTTTGCATTTTTCTTCATCAGGAAGTGTATTTGTAAAACAAGCCCCAAATTTTTGCCATTCATGCTTCCTGGCCATGGGGTAAGATTCTTCCGTGGCGCAGTCTTCAATGTATGTAAGCCAGAGGATCATTTCTTATCCTGAGCACAGGACGTGGCTAAGACGCAGCTGAAACCACCCCTCCCACACTCTCCACTTCAACAACAGCAGCTCATTATCAGAAGCACGTTGCAAAGGGCGGTGCAGGCACAAAAAATCAATCTGATTGCCTGTATAGCTCTGCAAAATCATTCCAAGGGAGGAAAAAAAAAATGTCGGAGCGTAAGGAGAAAAGGGCTGGGAGGGTGGAAAAGAGCAGGAATGAGGACATAAAGCCTCACAGGTCCATAAGGACTAAGGTTTAATGGCTGAGTGCTTGTTTTGAACTGTGACCTGAGGTTTGGCTGGGCACTAACAGTGGCATGCCTCATCAGCCACTGTCATAGCCACCCCAGGGTATACCTCCAGCAGGGAGTCAGCTCCATATCCTGAATTCTCAACTACCAGCTACCCACTGCCTCCTCCGCACGCACTGCTGAGACCCTGCCGAGAAATCAGCATGCAACCCAAGGAAGCATCCTTTCCTCTGGAATAAAAATTAATATTACTTGTCATATTTCATGTCTGAGCTCTTTTCATGCTTTATCCTCTGGTAATGAGGGCTAAATTACCAATATTAGTAGATTTTCATGGCTAGCACAGAAAGAGCTGTTACCAGAATAAATGTTTGCCTTGCTTCTGTTGGACACAGGCTTTGCTAATGCAGCTTTGCTAATTATTTCTAAATAGGCAATAATCTGCATCCCCTAGTGCTGGATAGTGGATTGGCCACGTACCTGCTATTTCCCTTATTTACATGTTTTACAACTTTATCAACTACACTAATTACACTCTGAGCACTGTTTAAAATTTTCTGTTAATAGAGATACAATGATGCACCAGAGGATGTGTATTTATGCCATAATTGCGCCTCTGTTCCTACGATGCAGTCTCCAATTAGCTGTCTACGGTGGCACAAGCAGCTGCCTGATATTCTAAAGCAGTGAAACATCTGCACGGCGGATGATACGCTCACATGGATTTTTTTTTAAGCCTAGAAATTTACACCCAAGGGAGTGCAGACAAATAGGAGCCTGTCATGTGTAGGGATGATTAGAAATCCTCACCATGGCAACATTGGAGCAGCCATGTCACAGAGTGAGGGGACACATGTCTAGATGAAGGCGCTAAAAACATTTGCCATTTTTTTTTAGCTTCAGTCTTCCAAACTTCCCTCCCTCCCCCTTTCTCTTTTTCATATTCTTCTCTTTGCATCTAAAGCCAACCAAAACAGCAGGTGAAAAGGCCAAAGTCTGCATCCATGCAAGGCATATGACACGCGGGATTCAGTGTTAGGAAAAACAGTGAGCAATCAGAAATGCTAGACCTAGGAAATGTGCAGGGCCAGGAGTGTGTGTGTGTGTGTGTGTGTGTGTGTTTGCTTGAAAAATATTCTAATAATAATTACTTTTAGTGGTGGGTTGTATTAAGTGCAAGAGGCAAGATAGAAAATAAATACTAGACAGCATAAAACAGTTGAGGTACCTTAGTCAAAAGATGACACCTAATTTAAAATTTCCTTTTAACCCTCATTAACAGTTACAATTTCTGCATGAACAGTTGGCTAGCACACATTAGTGAGAGTAGCAAAGGCACACAAATGTCTTCTAGCCTGATATTGAATATATTTCTTAATGGCTGCTTCTTTGATAAGCCTGCTTATATGAGGACAGTGCATGGATGTGTTTAGCCACACCTAAAAGGAGTGTAAAACCCTATAAGAAAATAGGCAGGAAATTTTTAAATAAACACATTATTATGTTTTCTAGAACTGTATTGATTTGTATATTATATTGATTATACTTTTTTATAAATAACATTGTTCTTCGCCTAGATTTGACCACACAGGTTCCAAATATGAATCTCATAGTTTTATGTGTTTTACTTTACATGTTGCCTTAATTTCTTGATGAAAATACTCAAGTTTAAGTTAATTTAAAATTATTCTTTCAAATAATTATTTTATCATATGATTGAGACAACACTTCACATTAATAACAAAGACATATTTAAAAGTATTTAATTAGCAGAGAGCTAAAAGGTTAAGGGAACTACTAGTAGCGAAATAATTAGAGGGAAAATGCTTTAATATAGAGTCATTATAGGTAGGAGCAAAAATGTAACATATGTGCTAAATTATAAGAGTACCGCAAGCAACGTGAATTGCATGAAGGGTCAAACCTAATCAGTTAAAATCAATTCGTGTTCTGTGTCTACAGTCCCTTTGGTAAGGCACTAGGCTGTTCATACCTGTGTAACTTAGCATCACTTTGGACTGCTACTTCAGAACTTCTTAGATGTCAGGGTAAGGTACAGATTGTTCTATCATCACTGAACTTCTCTGGGAATAAATCCCAAGAGTGTACATTTAAAAATATATACATATTTCTTTCATTCCTTTTAGAAAAGAAAACTATTCAGAAATGCTCTAGTTAAAACAAATATTTAAGAATGTGTTAGAGGGCATGGTGGTGCATGCCTGTAATCCCAGCATTTGGGAGGCTGAGGCAAGAGGTTAGCGAGTTCAAAGCCAGCCTCAGCAATGGTGAGGCACTTAGCAACTCAGTGAGACCCTGTCTCTAATAAAATACAAAAAAAGGGCTGGGGGATATGACCCATTGGTTGAGTGCCCCTTATTTCAATCCCCAGTACCATCAAAGAAAAAAAAAAGAATGTGTTGGATATGTATATGTTAATATATATCTATATACATACATACATAAAGACTGGCAATGTTTTCAAAATAGTTCCATAAAACTATATGCCCATAATATACAATCTCAGAATTGGAGTTGGGTGTTTTAGAAATAGGGATGTGTAATTCCTCAATATGCTTAAAATCACTTAATGCAATTCTAGTAACAGTTTTAAAAAAAGATCATTTTGAGTTAACGGACTATATTAGCATTATTTAGATTAATGGTAGATAAATCTCCTAAGTCCACTTATTCTAATTTCCCAACACCCTAGACCATTGGGTACATGAAGATCAATATTTCAGTCAGCCCCCTCAGGCTTCTGGCTTTTATCAGACCATGCACTAAGGCACCTTATAGTGTTTACCAATGAAATCATATGACGTTATGCTAACAGTGAAAAATGCTTTCCCTCTATTTAACACTTCAGTAGCATGAGAATTAGTTATTTATTCAGTTCCAAAAGAGAAACTGAGACTTGCCTTTTGCCTCTGTATCTTGCAAATAAATTCTGAGTGCAGTTTGGTAGTGGCTACATAAACAATTCTTGTCATGACTCTGGTCTGTGGGTCTCATCGTCCCTCAGCATACCATATTTTGTACAAGCCTTATATTAGAGAAGTATGATACTGAAGATCTACCATCCACCACATCTGTCAGCATAAGGACAGAGTTTATCTGATAAACAAGTCATTTTTGGAAACTGCAGATGCTCCCACTGTGAAGTATTAAATGTGGCCCTGCTTAGATACATAGAATGGGGTTCCGGTCGACTGAACGCAGGCTGATAAGCCCTGCACAGCTCAGAATGCTGTTTGCCCACATACTAATGTTAAACAAAAGAACCGCAGACTGCAGAGAAAGGATGCGGGTCAGACCAGTAAATTGCTTAAACCCTTAGGCAGCCTTCTGAAAAGAAAAGGCATAAAAGAAGCTGATATGAGCTTTTATGCAGAATTGTTCTGTTTATTATCCCTGTTAAGGAAATGAAGGCAAGTGTCTTGTTAAACTATATATTCCCACTAAGACAAGAGGACTGACTCTCTCTAAACAAGATGCAATATGTCACTGGTCATCACTTGATAAACCACACATCTCTTCTATATTATTTCTAGATTATGAATACAATAAAAAAAGAAAATAATAAAGCTGTACACATCAAAACCATAAAGGCTGTTATACTGTGTCCTAGTATTACACTACCTGATTTGTCACTGGGCATTCCAGGCTAATAACAATCTGTCATGGAAGAAATCCATTTTGTATAAAAATTTCACTATCTTCTATTAAAACTTTGTTAGTTTTCAATTGTGATGACTCTATTTCAAATGAATTGCTGATACAGCTTAACAATAAAGTCAGAATAAAATGTATCATTGTGGCAACATGTACACTTACCCTGAGTAGGGAAGGGATATAATTTATTAGTGAAATTCTCCAGCAGATTACATGACAGTCAATATTGAATCGCCCCATGTTAGTAAGGGGTTGGAGCTGGGAGAAAGGAAGAGAAGATAACTTGAGTTTGCTGGACTTTCAGTACTTTCCCTCAGGTCTGACCCCTCAAGAAAAACACATCTTTTTTGAAAGCAGATTTTTCTCACACTCAATCCAGTCTCCTCTCTTCTGTCTCCCCTCCTGCAGAGACACTCCCATTTTGATTCATGTACTGGGACAAAGGAAATGAGGGAAGATCCCAAGGCTTAAGGAAAATCTGATGAGAGAACCCTAACAGATAAGCAATCCATTCCTTCCAAATCACAAAGCAAGAAAAGATTTAACAATCAAAGGTCTACATACAGGAAGAATATATAAAACTACAGGATGTAAAGAAGGAATAAAGAAAAACACACACAGGCAATTGTGCCAACAATAAAAAATTAAAAATTACCCTTTGCTTAAATCCAGTATAACATGTCACTGAGTACTACTTTGACATTTCCCTGCGGCTTTTCTCAACAGGCAACAAATGAAAACAATCTTGAAACCGTTCTGCTAAAGGCTCAGTGTAGGAGGCATGTCCATACTTTGTCACCGGATAATCTTACAATCATGGTCAGCCTTTAAAGCATTTACACCAACAAGAGCAACAGGTCCTTAATAGAAAATACTCAACTCGGATCCCAAATGTTTTCGAAACAAACAAACAACAAAATAAACAATGTAAAACACAGTCACACACACTAGTGAAAGTCTTCCGTATTATAATAAAATTTTAGAGACAATAATGTTTAATAGTTTTATCCTTAATGGGAAATAAGAAGCTGATAATAAAGTACTAACAAAGAGAGCCCCAAGCAGCAAAGGGGAGTAGGAGAGAGTCAAGCCTACCCAACCAACTGGCACTGCTGACTGTGCTGAACAGAGAGCTCAGCTAAGAACAGATATCAAAAGAAAGGAGAGGTGCACAGAAGCTTAAAAAATTTGTCTCTAGATTTAAAAACAAACAACCCCCCAAAAAAACAAAAAAGATTCTGATTCTGTGACATTGCAACTCCAGTGAATGGTCCGTGGAGGGAGCTGTTGACACAAGTTCCTGGGTGGAGGAAAAAAAAAATGACACCATTACATCCATCAGAAAAGAAGGATAGGGAAGAAAACTTAACTAAATCACACATTTAAAATGATTTGGCAGAAAAAAACATTCCTTTAAGCTACAAATCTGTTTTCTCAGGAAGTCACCTAATGTAGATCCCTCCCAGGCACTTCTACAAACCCTCTATGGGTGTGGATGAGAGTCCAGATCACAGTTTATGTCTGTCCAGGTCAGAGGCAGACATTCTTCAAGTTACACAAATAAACCCACCTAGCCAAAAAGGAAAGTGCTGAGGAAGGCTAAGAGCAAGCTAGTTACTGCAATGCTAGCAATATTGTATGGTAAATATTTACAATGGTCAATGCATTAGACAAATAGATTGGAGGAATGTTCTCATCAGAAGGGCTAGTTTCAGACCCCTCTGAAAGGGCAGAACATGCAGACGTTTTTGCATAATGTCTGATTCCAGAATGCATAATGGACACATCACTTCAAATACTTTCTGTTTCACACATTTTCCTGTGTAGAAGTTTTGCAGAGTAAGCCCTTCTTTTTCTTCTTTTTCCTTGGCAATAGGCATTGACAGTCTTCAGATGATGAAAGTGGAAAATTATATCTACAGGCTCAAGGATTCTATCTGCTTAAGATTTATTCCCAAAGATATTCACCCACCTTATCTGAAAGGTCCTTGCAGAACACAGGGCTTACTGCTCTAGCAAAGAGCAGGGCTGAGGCAGAGCCGGATACTTAAGCAGTGCCCTCAGCCTCTTTCTATTTCCACAGTTCTTGGGGAAAGACCTACAGGAAACACACAAGGTGCCTCTGAGCCCAGGGCAGCATTGATAGCATCTGTTCACACAAATGGGGCAAGTTTTTTTTGTTTTTGTTTCGTGTTTTAGACTGTAGATTTCTCCCCGTCCCATCTTTTCTAGGGTGAATAGTTAACTCAATGAGGAACCTTATGTAACTTGGTAAACTTAAATTATGTTATGTTAATCTTTGGGGAAATAAAACTTTTTCCAACAACATATGTATATTTCATTTTAGAAAATCTCCCACAAGAATTTTATTTGAGATCAAGGAAATTTTTAAAGCACATATATGGAAATGAGAGAAATATTCTTTTACTTTTCAAATTTTATGCAACTTACATTCACATTCAGCTATTATCACAAAGCCCTTCATCTATAGGTCATAAAAATTATGTATATATTTTTGAGGAGTAAAAAAAATTTCTCTTGACATTGAGTTAAAAAAAATCTAAATAATTAAAATAATAACAACCATAATACTATGTTCTGACCCTAAACAAAATTGGATAGTACTAAAGAGGTACAACTAGATCAAATAAATTATTTTCCATTAAAATTTTGTATAAATTCATGAAATGGTGTGGACTCCACTTGAATCCTTAGGGACTATCTTAATTAAAATACCCTTTTACCTATTAATGTCCCATACTCATTGCAAACATGATGTGGAAGAGAATTTATATTGTTATCAAATATTTTAAATGGACAAACCTTGGTGGAGAGAAGTTGATGATCATCAATTAATGCTTTAATTAATTAATAGGAGAAATTCTTTCCACTCTGTTTATGATTTTTCACTATCTTTTGCATTTTAAAAAGTAATTGCAGGCCTCGAGGAAAGTTTCAAAGATTATTTTTGATGTACTTCCTAATATTGGTTTGAAAAAAAAATTCTAAAAGTTGGCTCTCAAAAGCACACTACCTTAATATGACCCATCATGCAATGTGGAAGATTTACATGTTGATGCATTATTATTATTATTATTTTCTGATGAAGAATCCTTCTCAGTCTGGCTCTTTCTTATTAAGCTGCTTGAAGTGTTTATGAATTGGTCAGTGGTCCTAAACATCAATATTGCTGTGTTAATTATTTAAACCCAGTCATATTTTAAAAAGGATGAAAAACATATTAGAGGGGTCAATAAAATATAAATAGAAAAAAATAAAATAATGAAAGTAACTGCCGGACAGTTCAGTAATTTTCTGTTGATGTAAACATATTTTATCAAAATATTTCCAGAATAGAATCAAAATGAGAGACTTCTTTTAGATTTTAAAGTTTGTACTTGGATTACATTTACTTAATATGTCCTTGAGGCACTTACAGCCAGTAATACTTACATATTTAGCATATCCCCCATTTCTTAGTTGTGTGTCCTCTTAACCTACTCCAGTTTTCCTCATCTGTTTCCCTATCTATCAAATCTTAATAACTCACCCATAAGGTTGATGGCCCATAAGGTTGATTAGTTAATATGATTAATACACATCCTTAATGCCAGCAATTCAAATAACTGAGGATTTTGTATTGAATTAACTTGACACTTTGATTTTTATTTAGAATCACTGAACACAAAAATAAATAAATTGTAGTTTAAAAAAAAAAAAAAGAATCACTCCTGTGTACCTAGCAATCCTGATCATTTTTTTACATGAAAAGTTAAAAAGTCTTTTACTGGAAAAGATACATAGAGTTTTCTGGATATTTGGGCTCTAGCCTTAGTTCTGTTCAGAAGGAAATCCGATTCCTCAATGTCTCCCTCTACAGAACAAGTAGGGATTTACTGCCAAGCAATGACCCTCTTTGTCATACTTTGAATACTGGGCAGCCTCACTTAAAAGTCCATTACTTTGGCTTATGGGTTTATCATTCAAATGCGAAACTTTGTGAATAAAAGGAGGCACGGTTGACAATCGTTATGACAATAGGGACAAATCTAGTTTATCTCTTGCAAACAGGAATTCCTTACCCATCTATTAGATATTACCTGATTAGAGAGCAATTTGTTTTAATTATTACATGACATCAATAACTTATGAAATATTTCCCTATTAACCACATGCTTTTTACCTGAGTGATGTAGAAATTCTATCATTAAAAAGGAGTTAAAGTAACTATCAAGGAATTACCTAAATTGAGAGATATGTTTGTTATACAGAAATTATGTTTTGTGATAGTATTTTTCAAAATGGGTATCTAAAGTTTTGCCTAAATTAATTTAGTAATAGTAATACAATTATTCATAGAAAAGGAGTTCACTGAATTAAACTCAACAGGAAAACACCCACTTATTTTTAGACAATTTCAAAACAATGTAAAAGTCTGACATTAGTACTTATTGATTTTTGCCTTAATTTTAAGATGCAAGCCATTATAGACTATTGATGAGGCTCTTGTTTTTTCTCTTTGGTGATACCTACATTGCCTCTAACTTACCCAGAGATCCTGAACAAAGTGATGTGAAATTCTGTCGCCTTAGGGATGATGCAACAACATACCATTCTGGTGTGAGGAGATGAATGGAATCAACTCATGAGAACCAGAGAAGCTTTCCCAGTTGAGTATAGGATCATCTTACCATCAAATGTGACCTGACATGATCAACAGCAGTTGATATATGTGCTATAGTTACTAAGGCTAAACTCTTGATCAATATGTCAGATTTCAAAAGCGATTGCAACAAAGTAGACTCTGGATTATGAGGGAGCTGACTGCACAAAGGCAATGGAAGGACAAATCAGGCAGGACTGCCTGCATTTTGCATGTCAAAGAACACAGCACATGATGCCTGATCTATAAATGCTGCAGTACCAAGGAAGGCAGTAGTCTGTGGATAATTTGGTGAACTAAAAATGTTAAACATTACAAGTTAATTTTAGTAAGAAGAAGAAAGAGAAGAGAACCATGAGCATACACAGTTCTGTAAACCCTAGTTATTCTGCCCAGGCCTATGACTTGCTCAGACCTCACCTAAGCATCCATTAACATGATAATGCCCATTAATCCCGCCAAACACAACTCATCTGTCATCCTCAGTGGCAACCCATCTGTGTGCATGGTGAGGGGGGAAATTCACAGTTTTAGCTGTTGAAGGATTAGCTTCAGAGGAAAGGCTGATTTTCCCTCATTCTTTGCTAGGAAAGCACTCATTTGTTTGCATTTATTGAAGCACCTATTTACTTTTCAGCTTTC
The DNA here is from genome assembly GCA_025594165.1 of Tamias sibiricus. Taxonomy (NCBI): domain Eukaryota; kingdom Metazoa; phylum Chordata; class Mammalia; order Rodentia; family Sciuridae; genus Tamias; species Tamias sibiricus. The sequence goes on along the minus strand of CM046666.1, from coordinate 84,270,061 downwards.
ATCATCTCACCAACATCTTAAGCAAAAGCTAAGCAGAGAATGGATAAAATGGCGATAAAAACATCTCAGAACAATCCAACTGAAGGCTAATTTAGTTTTCCCTCAAAGTTTTTGATATTATTTATTTTTATTTCTTGGCTGATTTCATAAATGCTTTCTATCAGAGCAAAGGAAAGAGAAGTACATATTTTTATATTGTTAAGTGTTGTTCATTAAGGGGCTATGCTCTGATGTATTGCTTTTAACTAATTGATATAAAAGGGTAAAACTTGTGTATGATTTTATTAACACATATTATTGTTTGTTATGTAAACAAGATGGAGAAGATACCACTTCAGAGAAAGTAAGAATAAAAGCGGCTTAATTTATTTTCTTACTAATTATTAAAGACAAGCACAATGATGTTTCACCTTGCCACAAAACCTTGCCCAGTGGCTAAAGAGTGTGTTATTTATAGTACATGTATTCTGAACAGACTTACATATGTACAATAAATACAAACTCCCTTCTAATGCAAATCTACAAAAATATGTGAAGCACTAGTAAAAGAAGTACCATCAAAATGTTTTGAGAATAAACCAAATATTTCATTCAGTCAACTTAGTGGGAAAAAAAATCAATCACAAGAGATCATGACTGGCTAGTTGACTTAACATTTCACTTTTCAACTGGTTATATTGAAATAATGAGGCAATGACCTGCTATATTTAAGGCAATATTCAAAGAGTCACTTGAACAAAAGAAAAAAAGCCATCATCAAGCAACCAATCTAACTGATTTTTCAGCAAAATGATCTGTCACTTAACTAAATCAATTAGAAAGTTTATTTAACAATTCATATTGTTCTGCTTGGATACCACTGAGCATTTTTAATACCTAAAATGTCAAGTATCATATATTTTCACGTGTCATCTAGCACATCCTAAGGTATGTTCTGTGGGATATTAAAAGGCTTTACATGCAAGGCGTTCTATCACAAAGTAAGTTTGGTGAAAACTGGACTATATAAAGTTAACTTCTGGACTATAAACTAGACTATATAAAGTTAATTCTCAATAGACCCTTATGAATTTTCTATATCTCTAAGTAGAACACAGGTGAGGAAGACATTTTACATTTTAAACTGCTTATTCACCTGCAAAGGAAGAAAAAATCAGGACCTCACGTGGGCAAGGCAGTTAGGAGTGACAAGCACAGAAAAAGTACTTAATTGAAATTAGTTAATATTATTGTCAGATACAGTTTTATAAATATATTTGGCAAAGTACTTGTTCCCAGATAATATTACTTGGAATTAAATTTGCAGAATTAATTCTGGGAAGCACTCTCCTAGACTAAAATGTGAATATTTCCGTTGTTAGAAGTATGTATCAGAGAGAAGATATCTACAACTAATACATCCTCAATGTAAAGAGTTTAATAGCATGAATCAAAAAAAGTACATATTAAAGAAAGACAATTAAAATCAAGTAAGTACATTCAGAGAAAAGAGAATTTAACTATAAAACTTGTTACTTGAGAAGCTTCCTTTTTGTGTACCTGGTACTGAACATTCATTACTGCTTATCCATCACACCTGGAAAATAACCATATATTAGAAAGTTCACAATAAGGCAAACACTACTATTTAGTTTTTGTTTTATTTTGTCTTCCATTCAAGATGCTACTAATGGAAATGACATAAAAATCTGTATATGGAAGCAATTCTGAGAAAGAACATCTATGTAAATAGAGCATGAAGGAGGCATGAAAGAATCTAGCAAGCTCCATTTGGGTCTTTAGACCTAATAGCCCAGATTTGGCCCTCAAATGTGCATGCATGCACGGGGTGATACCGAATTTGAACGAAGCTGTGCAAACAGTCCAAAAGCAAAATGAGTCCAATGTTTGATGCCTAAAGAGTTGGAACTGCAATTTCCTTGTGAGATAGTCATAGAAAATCTGCTCGGGCAAAGAGAAAATGTCCTGTTTCATCCTCACTGAGAACAAAATGACATTTTAAGAGAAAGAGATGTTTAGTCTTTAAGTTCATTTTTTTCCTTAGGGCACTAATAACCAGATTTCCTTTCAAATTTATTTAAATTGATTAAAAGTAAATTTTGTAAAATAAAACACATTTCATTTCAATCACTTACAGATATGTGCATATTCGTGATCTATCAAAGTCAGTGAAAAATTTAAAACTTGTGTGTGTGCATGGAACTTCAGCTCCACTAAAGTGAACCCAGTGCATTTGCTTGAATATGCAATGATGCAATCACTAAAATAAATGTACTTGCTGCACTCAATTAAACATTGTATTGTACATGTGTGTTTATTCAATTGTGTGACGATACAGTGATTGAAACACACACGCTTGGCGCATTTGTCTCAATCTGTAGTGCATTTATTTAAATGTACAATCAATCACAGATTCTGCTTTTAGTTTCTTCTTTGTAATTTTAGAGCATACCAAATATAGACCATTGTGTGTATATTGTGACATGGTGAAGAACTTTAAATGCACGTTAAATAAAGCAATATACAATTTAAATTTCAGAGAAAGAAACTATGCACCTAATAGGTGTAAATGGACAACTTCTGTCAATTCTAATATATGTAAGGTCAGAGTTTTATGTACTAAACTGTTCCTATTAATAGATGGCTGGATGTATGGTGATATTAATATGTATTTCACAATAATCAACAAAACAATGTAAAAGGTATTTAAATGTACATTAAAATATTTACTTATTGACTTCATATTTGTATATAGCTTTATTGAGTACTAATTCTATTTTAGTTATCTTAAACACGCTTATTATTGTATTCATCAAATTGTTCTATTTTCTGAATTCGTTGTGACTTTTATCTTTTTACTTGTCATGTCAATTAATTCTCACTCAGGGGTTAACACATCATATTTTATAATTTTAAAGACTGGCCACATTTTTAAGAGTCAATTATCTATGTCTATTCTACATAGACAACATTGAAAAAATGTCCCTCCAGAGCAACTTTTTCCTGCCCAATGTTCTAACCAGAGGCCCATTTATCTTAATTAAAATTTCTAAATTTGGCCTACTGCAAGTCATGGGCTTCATATTCTACAGGAACATTTTTCTCTCCATTCAGGGCTAAGGCAGAACAACAAAGCAAAATGAAGTGCCTTGCCTATCTCTAGACTTTGTCCATGCTCTTCTCTTTACCTAAAAATAAAGCATGTTAAGTGTTTTCGTCCATGCTTGACATGACCAATTCTTCTCAACTTTTAGATCTTAACTCATATCTCACCTGTTTAAAGTAACTACCCCTAAAGACATATTCATTCTTTTTTTAAAAAAATTGTATATATTCATTCAGTTAACATCTACTGATTGCCCACAATATTCCAGGTACTGGAAATGTGAAAATGATTGGAACAGATTCATCCATTCTACCTGTGGAGTTGACAACCTAACAATGTGACTCCTCCATATTTTGTCTCTATTATATTCCTTCAATAGCACAAGCATGATTTGCAACTGCAATGTTTCTGTTCACTTATATTTTATTCTTTGTTTTTCTCTCTTACTTAGCTGCAAGTTTCTGAAGGTGTATACCATGACCCTCTTGCTCACCTATATTTTCCTCAATACCCAGAAGAGTGACTGGAACATAGTAGGCAGTCACAAAATAACAGGAGAATTAGTTAAGAGAAGAACAAAGGAATTTAATTTTTACAATAACCCTAAATAACCACTAGTGTGTAGTTATAGACACAGAAGTTGAATGTCACCAATGGCATATCCAAACCATGTAAGCTGCTCAGTTATAGGACTAGAGATTAGTACTAAGTCAGTTTAATAATTCATGGGGCACCATCTTATTTCTGGTATTCTGAATCATTTCATTATGTATTTTTGAGCAGCAGAAATACTTATGAGAGCCAAATTCAAATTCAGAAAAGTTACTTAACTGCTCTCATTTCAGTAGGAGGTGGGGAAGATGATAGTAACACCTGACTCAGACTATAAATATTAAATAAGATGATAAAAATAAAGTTCTTAGAAAAATGAGAATATTATCACTGTTGTAGTGAATATTATTATTACCTAGGAACAAAGATTATAATTGTCAGGAATATTTCTCTGGAAGTTGTATTATAGTCATTTTGATGAAATCTACTATTTCATATACTCCTTTTTACCTATAATAACAAAAAAATCTGGGTCATACCTCGAAAGGCTGTCAATCCATATGTGGTAGGTGGATAGATAAATGAAGGTATAAAGAAAGAAGGAAGGAATTTGTCCCTTTGCCAAAGAAATATTGTATTTCAACAAGTAAATTGAAACTAAAACAACACTTTTCAAGTTAGTAAGCAATCACAGTCTTTCAAAGTGCTTTTAAATACAACAGTGGTATGCGTCTGAGTACACAGAGAAACTGCAGGGATCAGAACAGTTCAGAATTTATTCTAGACTCTCTCCTTAACTCTCTTACTATAAAATAGTATTGTTAGTTAAAACAAAACAAAACAAAACAAAACAAAACAAAACAAAAAAACTACAATGATACATGAACAATATATCTGGCAAGGCCATTGTCATCACTGAAGGTTGATTTTTATAAATGATTTTTTTCACTTTAAAATATTATGCACTTAGAAATTATTATTACCTTTAGCAATAACAGACAACAAGCTCCTAATAGGGTAAAACAGGAAAAGGCCTATGTGTTAGTTACTACTCCATTCACATATATTGGAAAGTTCAAACTTTTTTTCCCTAAAAGACTCACATAGATGTTCTTTTCTTTATTCACGTTTAGAAAACTCAGTTACTAGGATTTTTTGTTTGTTTGTTTGTTTGTTTGTCTGTTTTGTTTTTTCCTGATCCTAGCTAGAGAAAGGAATTGAACAAGGTGGTGGGAAGCTCAAGAGAAGGGAGACTGGATTCTTAAAAGAACGGGCCCTTAACAAGAATGAGCTAGAGAGCTCTGGAGACTCATATCTCATCCAGCCTTCTAAAGGCCTGAGTTACTTACTCCCTGCCATTCACCAAACCCCAAACTGGGCAGAGTGTCCTCACATTTGTCATCATGGGTTCACTATGGGTTCTTTGAGGAATAAATATACCTGCTCCTCTACCAAGGACAACTATTTGCCCTTCAGGAGTTGGACTGTCAAACTCAGGAGGACCCATAAAAAGTTGAGACCTGCCTTTCTTACAGATAGGCAGCCCAGGATAGAAATGGCCACACTTGGCATCTTACTTCTATCAGAACAATGAACTTCTCAGCTGACTTGAGCTGCTATATTAATGAAAACTGTTTGTCATTGGCCACTATCAATCTTACCCTATCCAGATATCTACTACCAGGGTATGATTTTTGCTTAATTGTGCCTATACCAAACTACATATATACTAATACACATATCACTACTCTCTGCCTGGAATGCTTCTGCTCCCTGGTGATCTGCAAATGATATCTCCCTACTTTGCCTGAGAGAGTCCTGATTTCCACCTATTAACCCTATATGTTCTCCCAACTCCCCCTTTCTCACTCCGAGTCCTGTTTTTGATCATAAATTATATTATCATAGTATTGTACTATGACTATTAGGGATCTGCCTTCATATTCACTCAAAAGAGAAATATATCAATCTCCAGGTAGATAAATCAATCACTGCTTCAGGCTATCCAGGAAAAATACCAATGATTAAAAAAAACAGTAATTTGACTCCTAATGCCATAGCATTTATCAGTAGCTGATATATTTTATGTCCGCTGCTTATTTATTGTCTGTCTTCTCTAAATGGAATGTAACTTTCATTAGGTCAGGGGATTTTTCTGTTCTGTACATCACTATATCTTTAGCACTCAAGGGTTATCAATAAGTACTTTTTGCCTAAATAAGTAAGTGAAAAAAATCCAACAACTAATGCAACAGAATTTGAGTCTTACCATGATCCCAAACTATTCTGACATCTTTACATGTACTGTATTTCTCAATTCCAACAACAACCCCATAGTTTAAATATTACTTATAAGACATAAAATGAGGAAAAGCAAAACTAAATACATTAGTTAAACTCCCACAGCCAGAATGCACTGGGCCTAGGATACACACATAGAATTTAGTACCCAGGTGTTTTAAACAGGTTTTTGATGCTGCCATTGAACCTCATACCCTTCATATATATATATATATATATATATATATATATATATTTTTTTTTTTTTTTTTTTAGGCTTTAAAATACTATGTGGGGACAGAAATAGAATAACTCTTTTTTTGTTCTAGCATATTTAAGGAAAATCAGGCTTAGGTCAAATTAAATATTTCCAATTTTTGACAAGGTATATTTTGATTTAAAAAAAAATCCAATAAACTGAAAACTTGTCATGCTTCCAAGCCAAGAGAGTAGTTAATGAAAAAGCATATGCCTCATTTCAGTATTTCTCTAAGATGGTTAAAATAGCTAACAAGACATCAAGCAATGTTGACTACACTCTCACCATCTTGCCAGTAGACAGTAGAGGGAACTGTTAGTACATTCAGTAGCAAGGTGTAAACAGGCTATGGTGAAGGGGGGAAGCGACCAGCTACAGCATATATAGTGCTCAGATCTCTTACTTCTAAACATTATGCCACTTTATTACAAATTCTATCCTGCCAACACCTTTTAGTCAATGCAGAATGATTTCTCTAAAAAGATTGGTTTTGCATGATAAAGAATTTAGCATTTCTTTTTGCTTGAGGTTTTTTTTTTTTTACTGAAATGTCATTGTCATTCATATGAAGTTTAAGTTACCTGTCCAAGCCCCCAAGGATTTTCACCACTCCTCTCTTCTCTTTTTTTCTCCAGTCATTGCCTCCTCTGACCTCTTCACCTCCTTCTCACAATTTCAACCATCTGGAACAATTTTCTTATTTTCCTTTGACAAGTGTCATATCTTACTTAAGAATTTCCTTAAAACTCTTCTCTTCTAAAGATATAATTTAAAGCTTCCTTTGATAGATATGTGGGCCTTCTGGTTGTGACATCTTCCAGCTCAATGATAACCAGGGGTTGATGGCCCTAGTCTAATGTCTAGAAAATTTACTTCTCCTCTATCACTATCCTATGTGTTTCTCCCTCTAAAAAGTGCCTGATACATCAAAAAGAATTATCTTTCTGGATAAAGTTTAGGTGCCACTGTAATCCACCACAAGAACACCAAACTTCTCCTTGCATAAGTAAAGGAAACAACTATTCTACCTTCAAAAATCAGCAGCATGCAGAGTGATCTGAAGACATGGGTTACAAATATGTCTGTCCTATTGGCTCTTTATGCATCAGGGTAAAATATCTCATTGAGATGATTTAAAACAGAGAGAACAAAGGCCTACAACAATTTCAGGAGAGACTCTCATAGGCACATTAGGACACACATTAAAAAATATATCTTTCATAAAAATCTGATGACAGAAGATGTAAATGAGAAGGGTTCCATGGCCACCTAATCTTGAAGAACGATATCCACACATTTCCCACCTTGGAAATACATAACAAACATTAACAGAATGCGTTTTTTGAAAGACCTGACTAAAAAAAATCTCTATTATGATTTTACTTACTGCTTCCCAAATGTGTTCTATCACAGAACTCTTCTTTTAATTGACATAGGACATAGTTACCTGGCAAAACTAGCTATTCAACAGAACACCACTTAGGAAATATTGGCTCAAAGTAAAATCTAGGAAAAGGCCTATAAAATAAATCAAGCCAAACCTATTAATTTTTTGATAAGTAAACTTAGAATGTGTTGGAAATCCAAGAAACATCACATACTTTAATTTCTTATCAACTTCCTTCATTCTAAATTTCTCTATGCAATTCTTCTTCCTCTAATGCATGCTTGAGCTACTTTTTATTACCCAGCACCCATCATTTTAAGTCATGCTCAAATATCTCAAAAAATGCTTCATTGATAATGGTTAAAATTCACTTTCCTTAGAATGGCCTTCTATGATGTAGGTAAATAAAACATGTAATTTCATTGTCACCTATCACTATTCCTTGTAAATGTGCCCAATGTATTAATCAAAAGGTAGTGCTGCTTCCCAATGGCATTCAGTGCTCTCCCACCTTTGGGGATTCTGATTATCTCTGCTTACCCAATACTAGCCATCCTCTGAGGGTCATCAATCATACTTTCTCCATAATGACTTATAGACCTCCTTTGTGTGAATTCTATATTTGTCATATTTCCAAATTGCAACTTAGCTATACTTCAATGTATAAGACTTTATAGTGCATCCAAGGACCTGAGACAAGGAAGTTTCTCGAGGGTAGGGTCTATATTTGATTCATTCCAGGATAACTGCTGCACGAATCAGGTTCATAATAAATGTTTGTAGAGCTGTGTGACTCTGGTCCACAGTGATACAGATACATAGTGACAGAGAGAAGACCAAACCCTAAGACCTTCTAAGATTGGTGGTGTTGTTAATAAAACAGTAGAAGAAATGAGAATATGAGTTTTGGACCAACACCCGGCTTTCAGGTTTTCATAGGAACATAAGGACTATCAATATTACCACCAGTGCTATGCACTTGTCTATTGCATTGAAATGACATTTCAAGGATAAAAAATGATGACATGTGAAATTACTATGTGATCAAAAAGTATTATTTTTTTATTCATCTGATAAAGTAAAAGAACACTGGAAATTATTGTTTCTATAAAGTAATAGTTTTCTTTAAGTAAAAGTAGAATGATACAGTGTAAGATTTTGAGATAGATGGGGTTTCAATATCTCCTTCATGGAAATCCTAATTCTATAACCACTGCTAACTCTATAAGTCTCTGTTTTTTCTTCTATAAAATGGCAAATGACATTTATGGAGCACTGAGCCCTAACCATGTGCTAGTATTGTGCAGTTAACTGATACTTAGCAAATATGTCATAATTTCCTCAAGAGCACATGAGGTTGATATTATTCCCATCTTACATGTGAGGAAACTGAGGCTCAGAAATCATTCAAATGAATTGACTAAAGATATAGAGCTAGCTACTAGGAGGCAGAGGCAGTGTTCAAACACAATTTGTCATACGTAAAGTAAATTCTGTTTGTCTTCCTGACCCCAGAAGTAATGGTGAGCATTAAATAAAATGATGAGTATGAAATCACCTGATACAGTGCATATCACACTAGATTTGCCCCACAAATTTCTCTTTCTTATTCCCTTCTCTGCTTATGAGAATTGCACCAAATGGAGAGTGAGAAGACCTAGAATTCAGGAAGGATTTTAGTATCAAGAGGACATAATGAGACTATGGCTATGAAAGAGCTTTAAAAGTCCAAAAGCTCTCATAAGTATAAAATTTGCTTCTCATTAAATAAACAATGACTATAGTATGTACTTGCTTGCTTGGCATTCTCAGATGAGGGTTCTAAAGCAATAAGTACCATTTTCTGTTGAGGACTCAACTCCACATGCATCTATTTAAATGTATCTCTAAGGAAACAAAATAAAATTAGAAATGTATTATCTTGACTTTTTCCCCTTGCCAACACAGGTAAAAAATCCTAAAGACTGAATTGAGTCTAATCACATGGTCTCTAATTGCCTCCTAGAGAGCGGTATCTGAGTATCTAATGATATTACTAAATTGGATGGCACAAGAAGCTATCCTGTCTTTCATTCTCTGTCAATGACCTCTAGAAATTTTCTGTAATTTGAACTTGAGTTATTGGATCTTTGAATTCACATTTGGATATTCAAAGAAGTGTACATAAATTTAAAGATTATTTGCTCTATTTTCTGGATAGTTATATATCTGAGTCAGTAGTATCTTTTCTCTATTCTTCAAAACACACAAGCATATGCACACACACATACAACATGTATGATCAAAGAAGTGCCAAAAAATGCAGATATAATGTAAAAAGCTCAGCCAATCATCTCAATGTTTAAAAAATATCCAGATGTTGGATTTAATGTAGAGAAACCATCTGGCAATCAGCTTCATTTTCTACTCTCAATCCAGCTGTTGGGTACTGTGGAAGGACAGCCTAGTTCTGTGCTTAAAGATAAGCAAAGAAAATAATGTCGTATATGTATTGCTAGTCCTTCAGAAAATACTTCCAATTCAAGAGGATCTAGGCACCATTACTGTTCTTGAGAGAGAAAAACTGAAATTTGATAAGGCAATGCTTTTTCTATTTGGAACTTCCTATCTTAAAATATCTGTCATGGACGACTATTTATTTATTTATTCATTTATTGTCAGAATTTTATTTTCTTAAAATAATACTAAAATTTGAAACAAAAACTGACTTCTGTCTGCAAAATGTCCATATTCATATTTATAGTCAAATATATTATATAAGAAAAACTGCTATGAAATCATTTTATTTCAACAGCAGATTATCAAAGTATACTAGCAGAAGACAAGTAATAATCGGCAGGATAAGAACACTGCATTATACCAAGAACAACTCAGAACAAAAGATGTTGAAAAAATGCTGTGTTCCTCTTCCACCAGCAGCAAACTCAAATGTGATGACACACCCAGATCAAGGTCTAGAAAAATAGGTAGTAAAACTGTCTTTGGAATTTAAATTTGTTTGGGTTCCACACTGTAAAAACTTAAATAGTTCTAGGCTTAATACCAGATTTTCCCAAACTTTACATCTAAAAATAATGAATAATATTTTTCTTTCCACATAGTTTATTCATAGTTTATTATGCACATATCACGTTATTAATTTTTTAATATCATTTTCCTTAACAATAACTACATATTAAAAGGAAATACTAGGCAACATGATAAATGGTTCTTGTTCCTTAATTTCAATGCGGCAAATGTATTTTACATATTTAGAAGTCATAAGAGACATAAAGATGTCCTACAACAAAGCAGTGAACAGACTAAAAATGGATACAGCAAATACTGTGCTAATAATAAAGTAACCACAAAATCATACACATACTCTTAAAAATTATTAAGGATGCACTGAGATAAAGCAGGGGAAAATTGTGAACAACAACAACAAAAAAAAAAAAATGCTCTAGAAAAAGCAAGGATAAAAAAATGGGCATGAAAATTTATAGACAGTTTGAGGGTAGGTTTTCAAAGTGGCATGTGACAGAGCCAAGCACAAATCCTCTTACTTATTAACGGGATTTGTCCCTGTACCTGTCACACATTGCTTTGAAAATATCTGCCTCTGTGAAAGGTATACTGCTTCTCCCCGTCAGTTTTACTCTTAAGAGACTAATGTATAATCTCTTTAGGTTTCATCTTTTGTATTTTTGTGCATATGACAAATTGTTTTGAACACTCTTCATCCATGCACATAAGAAGGTAAGCATTAAGGGCTTATCACCACAGGTTTAAAAATCCCTGAGATACTATTTTGCTTATTGGAAATAATTGTTTTATTAAAATAATCACTAGATTTGTCATTGAAAATTTTCCAACTTATGCATTCGTGCCTTGATACCGTGATGCAACTGCTCTCAACCTTCGCAGACCTGGTGCCTCCCTTTTACAACAAATATTTTGTAACTCTTTTTACTATACTGAAATGAAATTCATAGATATTATAAAGAGTTTAGGAACATCACTTGAGAAACCTATACAATGTCCCAACTATGAAATAAAAGAGAAATAAAAAGAAAGTGTTCCATAATAAAATAGCACATATTTTGAAATGTAAACACTCAAGCACTACTACATAATAAAGACATGAAGAAGTCAAGTACTGATATGTTTGCAGTGAATCACTGTAAATTTGTAAAATGTGTTATCTGCCAATAAAAACTAAAGTGAGATTATTGTATTGATGCAGCACAAACCACTATGAGTTGCAATCAAAGACCAATACTTGGTAAAGTTCAAAATAACAATTTTTTCTGAACTTATATGATAGTTTAATTTCTGGAAATTTAGCATATGTTAAAGAATGTAACCAAACTTATGGTTACAAATAAGATGGAAATTTGACCTACATGTAGATAACAATAAAGTTTTTAACTACATAAATGTCTGATGGGATACTCAAAAGTCCTGCAAGCATGGGACAACTTGTTTTTCAACTTTCCTGCAGTCTGCAAATGGCTAGCTTCCCTTGGCTCCTACCAAAAGTTTGTGGTAGCCCTGGCTCTGTGCCAGTTCTTCCTAAATCTAACACATACCTACAAATTTTCCAAACTCCCTCTACAGTGTGATACTGATTCTCCGATGGTAATCACTGCTATAGGATTACAGGAGTGATACTGGCAATAATGATGCCTGCATATTTTTTATTTTACTTTGCTTGGTTTTTGCTAAGGTAAGGCAAGACGTGACTTTTCACAAGTCCACAATGCAATTAACATTGGCTTTAAACATCCTGTGGCAGGAGCACTCAGGAGTCTTCTCATCATAACTTTTAGTTAAAAATAAATGGTCTTGGGCTGTGGCTCTGGCTCAGTGGCAGAGTGCTTGCCTAGCATGTGTGAAGCACTGGGTTTGATTCTCAGTACCACATAAAAAATAAATAAATAAAGGTATTCTGTCTATCTACAATTAAAACAAACAAATAAATAAATGGACTTAACATCTGAGTGAAACTAAATGAAATATTGTGCACGCTAAGGTTGACTATTTAAATTAAAAATAGTATGAATAGACTTTTTCCTAAGAATTACATTTCACATGCATAAGCAATTAATCCAGACACAAAATATGTAATTTGTAAAGCAGAGGGGGAAATCAGATGCAGAAGGAATGAGGGGAAGAAAAAGAAATAATGGTGCAAGCTGTTGTTCCACTTGGGTGGGGGGGTACTTTGCCACATGACATGATATGGTGCTAGATTTATTATTCCATTTATCCATTTATCCTTAAAACAAACCAACCATAGACATTTACCTTAGAAATATAAAGTTGCTTATTTCTGTGCAGTACAGTTTTACAGAACCATAGATTGATGGTTTCTCAAGGTATCAGTCACACTTCCATAGCATTGGCTGATATAAATATAAAAGCTTCATTTTAAAGGATAAATAAAGCCACACTATTATCTAAACAGGGTAAAATTTAACATCCTTGTGGTTTGTGGAAATTTTTGATGTGCCTGCTGGCTTTTCAATAAAAATCAATTATGCCTTAAATGCGAGCGGTAGTCAACATACTACAGACTATAAATTCAATTTCATACTCAGAAATATGGATTAGCTGAACTTGATGCCCTTCCATTGATTTCAGAAAGCAAAAGCTGATAAGGTAAATAATAGTAAGAGGCTCTCTGACACTCCACATCAAGTTCCGGATTTCCATATTATTTTTGTAAGAACTTTGCAGTCACCACAATATCCTCCTTGTGAAATATGTATGATGAATAGATATTATATGGATTGCTGATTCATCTCTCCATACAGAATGGATATTTGGCTTTCATAAGTCAAGGAAGGAACTGCATGGAAAAAAGAATATGCTTATTTCCCTAGGCTCAATGCAAGGTACATGTCAAACGATTGTGAATAAATCCGGTGGGTAATTAGAACACACGATTAAACACTGAGATTCCACCTATAAATAAAAATTGTATAAACCAGTAGCACACGGAACTCCTCATTTCTTCAATGTTTTATATGTGTGTGTTTGTATTTATGTATATGTACCTTTAAACACACACACAGAGATGGAATAAAAGAAAAGCATTTTTAAAAACTGAAAAAAAAAAATGCTACTCATTCGGTTCATACAAAAGAGCACCTTTAAATTGGTAAGATCTCATGGAGGTGAATACCTTGGAAGGAGAGGAAAGAAAATGGTATTAAGAAATCTAAGGAATAATGATTATGTGGAAGAAATTTAGAATAGTTTTCAGCATAATGAAAAATCCCATCACATCTGCAACAATTTCCTTCTTCCCTCCTTTAATGTGAACATTTAGGTTTTATAGAACTGTTCAAGTCCACACTTGGAGCATTTTATTGCTTAGCCATTCTCTTTTTTCAGTAAGCCTGATGCAATCAGCTTAAATCCCAAAGAGTTCTATGGAAGATTTCATACAAAATCCGGGTCTCACCTTTCATCAGAGAAGCTCCTGCCTTCCTAACACAAATGGGCATTGCTTTGTTACATATCCACATCCTAATGGAGCAAAACTTTAGCTCTTACTTGGTCAAAGGTGTACATTCTTAAAGGGAAAAAATTTCCTTCAACCTTTCTAGAAGCCAGGATTTTGAGATCACAGATAATCATTTTGTTAAAAATCTATGGCCTATGGTCTCTGCTACAACAAAAAAATGAGTTATACTTGAATTTATCTAGAAAGTGTTAATTCATTTAAAAGCACTTATATGTCATTTATTTTACTGAAGTGTAAGTATTTTTACTAAAGGATGCTAGACATAAAAGCAATCTGTATAAACTACTATAAAATACCAAAAGGGACAGGTTCTAAAGAAACATATTTCCAATAGTAAAAAAATTTTCATATATTCAGCCACATAGTATCTGTTACTCCTATAAATTTCTAGAGAAATCATAGAGAAAAATGGTAATGGAGTTGTTGTGGATTCTTCTCACAAATAAATTGTTTATATAAGAAAATCATAAAATCACAAAAATCATGGCACAGTCTCATTTCTGACTTTTTTAGATATTTACTTGTCAGAAAAGTTAACAAGGATTTTTCCCTGCAACTCTTACAAATCTATGTGCATTTATGTTCATTTGTGAATATATTTTCTTTTCATAACAGGAAATATAGGGGAAAACACATATTCTACCAATGACTTTTCAAACTTCTTTAGCAAAAAATATCTCTAGGAATTTTATTTTTCTTATATCAATATATACTCATTCATCTGTAAAACATGGAGTTTCTGATAAATATTTACTATGTGAATTATAAAATTATAAGTTTTAGTGTTTGCAATGAACACTATGTTGGAAACCTATCTAATACAAAATGCCACAACCAACAATTTTCATCATACGTCGTAACGTGACTGTAGCATATGAGGAAAAAGGCATCACATTGTTTATGAAAAAACAATTCTTGTAGATACACTTGGAAAACTGCAAACATTCATAAACAGTTACTCTTTGGGGATAGAGAAAAACTGCCATTAAACAGGTGTTAGAATTTAAATGACATCTCATTAGTGACTCCTTTTTGCAGCTCAGAGACAAATAAAACCTTCATTTAAAAGCATTAGTGCTATTCCTGAGGGTTTCTGGTATCATAATGTTTTGTTTTATGAAGATATTTAGTTTCTTCCTGCATTCTTGCTTATTTATACAAAATAAACCAATTGTGTTTCCAAGTTTAGCTGAGCATGAAGTCAGGGGGTGAATAAGGCCTTTTCAAGAGGGTAAATACCCTCCCTCCACTTCAGCAAGTCTGGAAGTCTAGATCACAGCCTAATCAACAAAGGCGTATTTGAGCTTCCCTTCCATGCAGAGATTTAGTCCTTGTATTTGTTGCCCTCAATTAAACAATAGTCATGTAAAATAGATTTTTTTGTTATGTCAAAACCATTAACTACTTTTCCAATTGCTCTCAATGTAAAATGTGAGACTGTATATACTTCAAAAGTTATAGCAGAGTGCACATCTACTGAAAACTTGCTAATCGGGAAGTTTATCCCAGTGTCATTTTATACGACCCTCATAGAGACAATTTCAGGTCCCAAAATATGCACTCAATAGAATATGAACTCACATAGAATGCAAATCTCAATAATCAATTCAAGTTGATAAAAATCATTCATTTCATAGTTTTGAAAAGGTACACAGACTAAAGTATAATTCAACTGGCTTGGATCTTTATGATTGTATTCATTAACATTGTATGTTGTATTTGGGGGAGCATCTGACAAACACAGTAAGGAAACACCACAAACCTCAAGTAGTTTATATATATATACACATATACACACACAAAGACACATATACATATATATATCAAAGTATTTATAAAAATGCACACATATATATGAAATTATATATATTTCAAAGTATTTATGAAAATGAATACATATGTGTATATATATATACATATATATATGATATAAAGAAAAGTAGATCAGATATGGTTCACAAAGGGCTTAAAATTGAATGAGGGGGGCTTAAAATTGAATGAGGAATAGTTGGTTGAAAAAGAGAAAATAAGACAATCTTCAAGTACCTATGTGATTAAATTATTGAGTAGTAGAAAGTATAAGGGATAAGAGTCACAGAAGACATGACAGTGTGCTGAGAGAAAAAGAAATGGCATTTGAAATGGATTTTATGGGTGAGTATGATTTTGCAAAAAGCAGGTAGACTTATGAAAATAAAGCATCTGTTCCAAGGAATTTTGTAGGCAATTGGGGGGGTGGGGAACTGGCAAGATAAATTTCCTGAGTGCCAGGCTGAGGAGAATTATCGGGAATTTGTTAAGATTCCAGGAGTCTTTAAAGGTTCTGGGAGGGACAGATGAAAAGTTAAGGGAGAATGAGAAGTTAAAGGAGATGAGAAGTTAAAGGTGGGGGGACTTTTCTTTAGAAGGCTGCTTTTGGTGGCAAAATAATAAGTTTGAAGGCCTGATTCAGGAGATTAATAGTGTGTGAGAAAGGGTGGGGGTAGTATTCAAGTCATCCAGTCAGATTCTACAGAATGGCAAAAGATCTACAAGGAGGAGTGATTAGTGCCTTTAAAGAGAATCCAAGTACTCTACCTTGAGAGAATAGAAAAGATACTTTGAAGGAACCTCAGGAATCAGCAAGACCCCACCCATTCCAGGGTCAAGGGCGTAAAAGTGAAACCTTGTTTGAAAAGTTTTGCCTTGAGAAGAGAAGGTACCCTGCTCCCATAGGGCCGCCTAGAAAGCTGTTTTTCCAGAATTCTTCCCCTGTGCTGAGACATCCAAGTACTCAATGGCCACTGCGGCTATGGTCGAAGGAGGACCAGCTACTGTTTCTCCTGGTAGCAAAATGAACTACTGGAAGATAGTGGAAAGTGTAGGCAGATAGTTCATGTTTGGGACAAGCAGGTGACTGAGGATGTGCCCTTGGAGACTAATTCTTATTTCTGGCCCTTTCCCCACCCCTCTGCTTCCTGGTTGCCAGGGACAGAGCAGCCTCTTTGCCACATGCTCCTGCCATCATGATGTTATGCCTCACCTCAGGCCCAAGTCAATGGAGCTAGTTGATATGGACTGAAATCTCTGAAACCATGAGCCAAAATAAACCTTTCACCCTTCATATTGTTTGTGTCAGTTGTTTGGTTACAGTAAGGAGTAAGGGTGACTCTGAAGATCATTCAATGGGTAGCTCCAAGTAGAAGGAGTTGCTATTCTGGTGGAGATGGGGGAGGTGTTCGAGACACACAGATTATGAGGTATTTGCAAAGACTTTTGAGTAGTTACTGTAAAGTGACAATGCTGATAAATTTCCAACTAAAAATGAAATTTTCTGTGGCTTGGTATTCCCAGATAATCAATTATATAATAATTATAATCTCATGGCTTAACAGGAGCAATTGAGAAAAAAGTTAGTGATTTCTGACTTAGATAAAATTTGAATTTTATGTGACCATTATACTCAATGACAAAAGTGGAGCTGGAGATAGAGAAATCTCTGGAATAGATTTACAGGTATTTATCTGCATAGAAATGACAATACAGGAGGCACTGTTATTAAAAAGGGAGAAAGAACTGAGATGGAAAAAAAGGTAGAATGTTGGGGACACATACATAAGCCAAGGAAGAAAACCTGAATTCTATTAATAATGCACTAGGATATATTTTACTGTTTATACACTTAGTGAATAAAAATAACAATAAGAAATGATGGAATTACTTACATAGCATTGCTTATTAAAATAATTGCTAAATACATTCCAGTTGATTTTGACAAGGTTATAACAAGGTGATCATTTCAAATTATGGTTCCATTCTCATTCAATCACACGGCTTAAGCACAATGCAGAGCCCAGAGAAAAAGGAAAGAACAGAGGACCAAAAGGCAGTTTAAACACACTAAGTGACATTTATTCAAAAAGAACAAGTTGCAGGCTGCAAGAAAGAAAAAGGATGTTTCAACTGAAATCAGCTTATATTACAAAATACATGACCCTGTGACCTAAACATTGGAACACTATTCTAGCTTAACTCTAGAACAGCAGAATATAAATATGTGTATGTGTGACATTTAAAAAATAGTCCCCTTCAAATATAATGAATAGGTATGCTTTCTTGTTCGTTGGCTTTATTCTAGTCCTCATCCAGGAAATGAATTAAAAATTTATGAGAAGGATGAAATCAAAGAAGAGAGAAAAAAGGTACATAATAAAATGCTTTGGACACCTATAAACACCAAGTAATTTGGTCTTTTTACTGTGGTTAAAGCTGAAAACAATAACTCATCTTAGCTCTCTTGGGCCTTCTCTTCTATGTATCCCACCTCCTTCCCACTTCCATCTACCTCAGGTGTCCTTGACCTTTAGCATACCCATCTTGGCTCAACACCAATTCACAGGTAAACTAATCTCTGTCATTTGCATTTTTATGCAAATTCAACTCAACACAAAACTACTAATTCTCATTTGCTCTCATATACAGATTAAATGAGATGATAATAATTACTGTCATGCATATCAACATCATCAGTTTATCATGCCTTTCAGATGTATTATCTCACTAGATATCTAAAGTGTAAATTGAAAAGAAAATAATTCTTTCTATCCACTCTCTCTGTTCATTTGTAATTTTTGAAGGTGTGTTTATGTCTAACAATTAACAATCCTTACTCACAGTCTGGTATAGGGGGCACATGCCTATAATCCCAACTACTAGGGAGGCTGAGGCCAGAAGGTGGCAACTTAGCAAGAGCCTTTCTCAAGATACAAACAAATAAACAACAAAACTATAAAAAAGGCTGGCTGGGGGTATAAAAAAGGGTCAGCGGTAGAGCACCCTCAGTTTCAATCCCGGTTCAAAAAAAAAATTTACTCACTTCACAAAAGAATTTGATGGATTACAAACATATGGAGATATTTGAATATTAAGTGGTATAACAAACTCCTAAAATCTCTCACATAGCCCAGGAAACTGCCTATTCTGGCCAAAATGTTTGTCATCAAACCGTTATTGGCATGAGAGGTCCTGGGCTGGGGACATCTAGAGGTCTGTACTGGTTGCCAGGGCAGACCAAAAAAGGTGGTTCTCCCCCAAAATTTTTTGGATAGAGAAAAGGTGGTTCTCCCCCAAATTAAATATCTTATGGCTAGTCCTAACTGGAATTATTCTGGCTATCCTGACCTTCCTCTTTTTTAAACTTAACCTGATTTCTCCTATTTAAACGGGAACTTTTCATACTTTATTTTTTCATACTTCATCCTCCATTCTTGCTACCCTTACCCCTATTGATATCTCTATTTAGCTGACCCAGTTACATTAAGTTGGAGATGATGTATATGGGATAACTTGCCTGGCTCTGTGCACACACAGGCTTCTCTACCACAAGCTGGGACCCTGTGATCCAGACTCAGGGCACTGGAACTCAGATGCAGGGCACAAGGACTAGTGTTAGTTGGACAGATGTTAAGGACCCTTCACTCTCCTTAGATTTGACAGGCAGCAGTGAGTTGTTATTCTGTCAGTTCTACTCTCATCTCATGATTTTTCATGCTCAAACCTCCACGTAAAGCTCCTGATGCAAGACCTGGGTCTGTTGGCACTAGCCCCTGCACTGATAATGTTTTTGATACTGGTGGGAAAGTGAGCTGCAATCTGTGGCCTAGCAGCCATGAAAACTCATTCCCAAACTGTGGGCAGGACACCTGCTGCCTTTGTCCTTACTCCTGGTCCACTCATCCTCACTCACAGGGACAATGAGACCATCAGAGGTCAAGAGCACATGTAACCTGTTTAGGGTTATTCAGCTAACAAGAGTCAGAGTCCAGATTCAAATGAAGATCTGATTAACTATAAATCCATGTTCCTTTTACCATTCCCCCCAACTCACATAAACACTAACAATGTTTCCCTTCCAAAAATCTGCTTTTCATAACAAACTGCAAGGGTCAGCATCATAACCCTCCAATAAAAACAAAATAAGCATAAAAATTAAGTTAATAAATGTAATAATGTTGCTAAATACACACACACAAATTTAGGAACCCAAAGGAGACATTTAATTTCTTCTTTCCCCTCCATATAGCTCTTTCTGAAAACATTGAAGTGCTACTTTAGAGATATTTTAAAAAAATTTTCCCCACATTTGAAGGGAAAATGTGCACATTCATAAATAGAGTTCATTTCCACCAATATATAATCCTTGTATTTCATTTTTTGTGATTTTTTTAGAATATCATCAAATGTATTTTTAAGATATACAGTAATATGTATATTAGTCCCATGAGGAGTGTTCATATATCTCCATACAACTATCTAAATTTTGCCATAGGAAATCATACCTTTAATTTTTCTCTTGAGTTTTTCTTTTCCTCCAGGGGAAAAAAAGACCCACAATAATTACCAGCACATTAAAAATTCTACACACTCTTAAGTGTAACTAGTTCACTCCTTAATTAAAGCATTGCCTTGTATGTTTGCTAGATTAGATTCCCACCTGAAATAAAAATTGGCAGAGAGAGTGCTTTCTCTGTTAAAGAATTTGGTTCAGAACAGTGCATTTTAGTCTGGGTCAAACTTTTTAATCATTATGTCAAAGGGAACAGAACTTTTTGTCTTTTATAAGTGAAATTTAAGTTCTCACTTCATGGATTTTAAATAGGTATGTCTAAAATATTGTGCTATAAATATAACTAAAACTATAGATGAAAAGTAGGAAAAGGAAGAAATCATCAAATTTAAAAAGTATTTTTGATTTACCTCAAACTAATTAATAGCCTAATATATTGATGAAGACACATTTAATCACAAAAGTACGGAATTTAAATGTCTTGTAATAAATAGTCATAATTCTCACTTTCAATTTTATACAGTTACTTTTCTGATTCATATTATATAATCATTCACAATCATTTAGAAATATTTTGATAAATTTACCCAGAACAGAACAATAACATCAGCTCTCTGAGATGTTAAAATGTTGCCTCACCTTTATTTAAATCATAAATGCATTCCTCAGGAATGTTTGCATTCTATGTCTTTGTCATGTACTCTAGGCCACCAAAGTTTTTAAATATGAGACCAGTATGAATATCACTTGGTATTATACCACAATTCAGTAACGATCTATTCCAAGCAGGCTTTCTGCTTTTCTCCCCCTTTCTTTCTTTCTTTTTTTAAAGGGGGGGGGGGACTGTTTTATATCGACAACCATCTGTGAGCCTGTCTTTCAGGCCATCAAACTCTCCCATCCATTACGAAGCCTTCCTCACCTCCGCTGCATGACAGCACAATAAAGATGACATACTAATTCAATGACTTGTAATTTCAGCTAAACAAAGACAAGTGCTGCAGCTTCTTCTTTTGTGTTAACAGTGCCATATCGGTGAAGCCAGCTATGCAAACATAGCACTGGGAGGGTTTTATGACAGCAGTTGAATGGGGAGACTAGCTTGGTGTTGCTTTTTTATGGTTTTTGGCTCCATAATTTTTGGCTCTGTGCTGCTGGCCATGGCTATTGTGTCTGGATTCTGTGTCAGCAGCAGCTAATTGTTCCAATAATGTTTATCATAGGGATCCACCAGGGAGCTGTATATGTGGAGATAAGCTACAGGGCAATGATACACACTATCTTACTGATCTCTATACACAGTGCTTTTGCCTCATGCCAAAAAGCTTTTTAGGTTCCCAGTCTTTAAAAAAAAAATAACAGCTTAATCATCGTGCCAACAATAGTGTCTAAGGGGATGTAATCAGGTTCCTCTGATAATCTTAGCAACACATGAAAGTCATGCGCAAAAGCAGTAATTGAAGCAGTTGGTTCATTCTACCACCTGCTGTTGAAGTCACAGGTTAATCTAAATGAGGTCCCCTTCCGATGAAGCAGTATGCAAGGCACTTTTTATATCATAAATGTGCATTGCAGAAGCTTTACAAAATAATAAAGTAACAGTTCATTAAATGAACTGTATGAAGTATCCTAGGCTGGTCCAGCTTCTCCCGCTGCTGCCGGATGGCACATCCAAGTGTAAATTCTGTCCTCATGTCTATACCCCAATGCACACTTTAGTTTGCATATGGTTGCAGACAATGGGAGTTCCTGAGACAGATGCCCAAATGTAACTAAACGTCAGGCAATCACGGGAATCAGCTGCAGGAAAGTGAAACATTTTTCTTTGTCTGCTTTTGATGCTATTTCCCCCAAGATTACTAAATAGAATGTTGACAATGTAAAAATAGCCTTAGAATCAACAATTAAGCAGCTTGCCATAGTCTGCATTAGCTCATGTGCAAGGGAAATTTTTTTAATTAAACTTTTAATCTGATTTTCATTTAAATTTTTCCTTAAATGTTTTTTGTAAGATCTTCATCTGATCAAGAAAAACAATCTAAAATTATATGTTGTTCTACTAATAGGAAATTTCTTAACAAAATTGATTTTAAAAATTATGAGAAGTGTCACAAAAAGACTCTAGTGGAAATACTAAATTATAGGAGAAATGGCATCTTCAGAATAAAACTTGTGCTTTATTTTATCAAATAATAATAACTGCCATACAATGAGGATAAATTTGGTGTATGATGCTAAACTAGGAAACATTATCTTAATTTAAGTGTCATAGCCATCCTCAGAACTGTGTCTGGAAAAGCTGAGGAAACAACTCTCAGAAAGGCTGCATAATAATCCAAGATTCTGGGTCAAGAACTAGTAACACTACAAGGGAAAATCAAATCAGCCTGAGTTAGAAACAAACACTTTTTCCACTATGATAAACTGATATAATTCATTTAGTGTGAAAGAAGGCTAAGAATACATTGTATAAGTTGAGTAAGGCAATTCTAAATTGGTTACACACAGTAAGGCCATAATAGAGACTAAATTTATGGACATAAACTGACATATTCCTAAATTTAGTAGCATGTAGATAGTGATAGAATAGATATGTTATAGGACCAGGAACAATTTTTGGTATAGAACTATATTACTTTAACCAAATTCAGTGGCACAGGGTAATGATAAGTAGGTAAAAAAGCAAGTACATTGAAGGTGCTGATAAGTATTTACCAAATATTTAAAGGTGCTTATAAATATTTACCATCTATTTTTAATAAATGAATGAATGAAACAAGTAATATTAATAAATGCAACCATATAAACTACTGTATTTAGAGTACTGGCTGTGTGCCAGACACCATATTAACAGTTCATGTGGGTTTTGTCTTGCCTTTTTACAGTGATCTGCTGAGTTTGGGATTATTATCCCCATTTTACAGGTTAGAAAACTAAGGCTCCAAAACATTAGATTGATTTTTCATGATGACATTAGTAGAAAAGAAGAGACAGAATTCAAGCCTAAATTCAAGAGACAGAATTCAAGCCTAGAAAAGAAGAGACAGAATTCAAGTCTGACTTTCCTGAATGAATCAATAAACAAATTTAGAAACAAAAATTCCCTTTGTTTCTCAATAATTCTTTACATTACCACCATGAATAGCAGCATTGGGTCTATAGACATTATCAAAAGAATTGCATTAAACATCATAGGAATGTTTTGATTCAGCAATGATTCTTAAGAACTGGAATGTAGTACTAAGGAAGGCTGAAGAATATTCCTTGAATAGTGTAGATATCTTTAAAAACAAATTATATTTACATTTGTCTTGGTAATTTCACAAGGAAACTCAGAGAGCAGAATAGGTAATATTTAAAGATATATCTAGCATGATTTTTCTGTGGCAATTGAATGCAAATCCAAAACATTCTTTTTGCTATAGAGAACATATGTTAAAGTCTACTGCACTAAAATGCATTGTCTCTAGCTTTCATTATCACACTAAAAGTCTATCTTATGCAACTTCCTGACATAAAATGTGCATTTGTAAGTTTTGAGTATAAATTTCCTATTAATTCAGATCTGATGGGAATTCATTATAGCATTCAGTTTGGAGACAGAAAGACAAAAAAGCCAAAAAGTAAAAGGGCACATTCTCCTAAATATCTTCTTTCAGAGAGTTTTATTTTTATTTTCTTATCTATGACATAATATTTATAACATTAAACTTATTTCAATTAACCAGGAATTAAAGTAATTAGATAATTATTTCAAGTCTATTCACATATCATTACATTTGCTGGAATTGTTTAAATCACCAAATAAACAGAGAAGTTTGGATTATTTATAATTAATTCCTATATAAAAACAACCTCTGAGTTTTCTGTCACACATTATTTGATCGGTTCTACTATAATTTGTTAATGGAAAAATATGTTTGACAAAATTTATAAAATAATTGTTTGTCATTTTCAATTCTATTCTATTTACAACAAAACACATTAGCCTTTTAAAAATGCCACTACACTGTCAAGGCTTCCAGTTTCCAGTCCAATACAATAAGAGCCTGTACTAAGTAACAATTCCAACCTAACAAGTAAAAAGCTGATAAAACAAAAAAATCAAAACTTTTCTTAGATCTGTTAAAACCTATGCCCCCAAATTTGAAGAAAAAAATAGGCAAGAATGAGACTCACAACTTACCCATGAAACACCCAACAAGCAGAAATCTGTGTGAGAACCATTATTTGAGTAGGAAAATAAAACTATAACCAGTGGACTGCTGGAAGTTGAGTGTAGATGTGTTTTAGAGTTAAAAATTCAAGTGAAATGCAGTCTTGGCGTGGAATGGGAAGCACATTGTTTCTGAGTTTTACTTCCAGAAATTCTATCAGTGTTCAGAGTTCATATTGGAGAAAAATCCCCTTGGGCTTTTCTCAGGTAAGGAGAAATCATTTTGAAATGTGCTAGAGTATTGTAAACATGGCCTTGGATGAGGAAAGTTATCAGAGATAATAGGAGCATAGCATAATTTTAAAGGGGCAAATAGTAGCATAACAAAATAACTATCTTTAACGTGTTAACAATCTATAATGTGCATGTGTCTAACAAGTGAGCATCAAAATATGGGAGGCAAAAACTCACATAACTTTAAGGAGAATAGATGAATCCATTGTTAAAATTGGAGGTTTCAACACCCTTTTATCAGAAATGGATAAATCTAACAAAGTGAAAATCTGTAAGGATATAAATTCAACACCTCACCAAAGAGGGCAAGTGAACATATAAAAAAGTCATCAGCATGTTATTAGGGAATTGCAAATTGAAACAACAATGATATATGACTACATACCTATAGAATAGCCAAAATCCAAAACATTGACAGCAAATGCTTGCTGGTATAGAAAACAACAGGAACTCTCATACATTGCTAGCAGAAATGAAAAATGGGATAGTACCTTGGAAAACATTTGACAGTTTCTCACAAAACTAAGCCTATGCTCACCATGTGATATAACAATCACTCTTATTGATATTTATCCCCCAAATTGAAAATGTATCCACACAAAAACCTGCAGATGAGTGTTCATAGCAGCTTTATAAATAATCACAATATTAGAAGCAACTAAGATGTTCTTAGTGAGTGGAGGGATAAATAAACTTTTGTATATTCAGCCAATGAAATGTTATTCAGCATTAAAAAGAAGGAGCTATCAAGGCATAAAAACATAAGGAGGAAATTTAGATGCTTCTTACTAAGTGAAAAAAATCTGATAAGGTTATATATTATATCATTCCAATCATATGACATTTTGGAAAAGGCTAAACTACTGAGACAGTAAAAAGATTAGCAGTTTCTAGGAGGTAAGAGGGAAGAAGAGATTAGTAGGCAGAGAATAGAGGAATTTGGGGGCAAACTATTTTGTGTAGTACTACAAGGGTAGACACACATATTGTCATTTTGCATTTGTCAAAACCTATGGAATGAACCACACCAAGAGTGAGCCTTAATGTAAATCATTGACTTACCTAAAACTGCCCCCAAAATAAAATTTATTAATTATTAAGAATAAAGTTAAGAGGTTTGGAAAAAATAAATAGAAAAACTTCTCTAACTGAGTTATCAAGCAGCCTAGGTAGAATGTGAATCTGACTGTATCATCTACTGTTGGAAACCTCTCAAGGATGCCCTTCTGCTCACCTGGACAAGCAGGGTACATATGCCTTCAGTAGGACCAGAGATGGTTTTAAGTGAAACATAGTAAATATCTTCTAAATTTTTAGCTGTACAGCATTTATTGTGAATTGTATTAGAAAACTAAAGCTAGAATAAGAAAAAAGGTAGATGTTGAATGACCATTTGCTGATTCCAATAATTGGGTTATCTTTATGCAATGGTATCCTGCCCATTACTGGCAGCCTTTTTATAGGTCAGTTCTTTATAAAACATTCTTTTTCTTCTATTTGTGTCCAATATAAAATTAGGGATATATATTTTTTTTTTACTATTGTGAGAGAATTTTAACCATTTGAGTGTTAATGGAGCTAATAAGTTTAATGACCTAACATGTAACCATAATTAAAAAAAAAGTTTCACAGTACTTAAAATAATTAAAATGATTTACACAATCACAAAACAAGCATACCAGAAAAGTAAAATATATTAGAATAACAGAAAATAAAACTCTTATACATAGCAAAATCAATTTAAAATTTTGACTTTTCCACCATCCTTTTAAGAAGGGTTCTCAGCCTTCAAAGAAACTATATCTAAGGTAATATTTAGTACTATATTTTTATCTTTTGTAGATTTATTGTACCTTGAATTTATTGGTCTCTTTCTATTAGACTCCCTGTAATACCATACATTGCTATACCATTGTAACAGGGTTTCTTTCTCTTACATTTCCATAGCAAGTAGTACATGGCAACTATGAAAAAAAAGATCTAAATTTTACAGCACCTGTGATGAAGGCTATGCTCAGTGTTGGAAAGATCAGGAAATAAGAGGACTATTTCTTTTCTTTCCTTACTTGATGTTATTCTTAAGTAGGGAGAGACTCTACCAATCCAGAAATATAAAAGATTGGTAACTGAGCTCAGCAAACTGCTGACTGGTCTTGGAGAGTTGATGGCTATGGAATAATTTTCATTTAGTAAATAATGACTATATTTCACTTTTTCTTCAACTCACATCTTAGAGTCTGAGTTGCTATTCTTTTATTTGTAAATAAAACCAGCAGAAACTAAATCAGTTTTCCCTCCTTATACTAGGCTCATAACCACATATGCTGCTACATAATAGATAATTTAATAAAAATACAAAGAAGCATAAACTTTCATTTTTAAATCTTTTAAAAATCAGTTTTAATTTCAATTTTAGAGGTATCTATTTCTTCTTCAGATGCAATTTCTACTAAGCTTTCTTACTACCAATTACTATACTCATACAGAGATTGGATATCCTTAATCTGGGAATCTAAAATACAAAACCTGAAACTTTTTGATTGCCAGCATGACACCACAACTAGAAAAATTCCCTGTCTGGCTTCATGTGGCAAGTGGTTGTCAAAACACAGGTACAGAAAAAATGTTTTATAAAATTAACTTGAGGCTATGTGTACAGGTATATGTGAAACAGGAATGAATTTTGTGCTTGGAGTTGGGTCCTATCCAGAGATATTTGATTATATGTATATGTATATATTCTAATATCTGAAAAACCATAAAATCTCATTTTTGGTCCCAACATTTTAGATACGAAATCCTTAAGTCATAATTATATCATCTATTGTGCACATATGTATTATTTATGTAGTATATAAATCTTTGAAGGAAATAATTGTTGTTATTCAGAATATTTCACTGAGGTTTTAACATTGTGTTTAAAAGTAAAGCTGAATATAACAGATCTTTATTTTTCCATTATGTTAAGTTTATATAGTACACCTCTTTTGTCTCAGACCAAAAATTATTTGAAAACTCTGTCTCCACTTTGATAGTACTCTAATTATAATTTAGTTCTTTATGGGCAAAAGCTCAAGGCAATATTTGCTAGTGTGACAAACTTAATTATTAGTTCCAGTTCTTCTTCTTTCCCTTTACTCTTTTCTGTGTGACTTTGCAATATCTGTCACTAGAGGTAAAATGTACTCCCCTACCTTGACTTTGGATTTGGCCATGTGACTTTATATTTGTCAAAGAATTGTAACAGGAGCAAACAGTTTTCAATTCTGATTCTAGGCTGAAAGAGACATCCTTATTCTATCATCATCATCATAAAAAAGTGCTTCCTTGAATATTTGCTGCCACTCATCCTGGATTAAAATTAATATATTTGGATACAGAATGAATGTGACCCATGTCAAAGAACTAAGTCCAGCCAGATCCACAGCCAGAAGCAGACACAGAAGAGAACTAAGCCCAGTAGAGATAAGCCAACATGATCTAAAATGAGGGGAAAAAGTAAGATGGAATTTAGAAATTACATATTCCAAATGTTTATGGAACTTAAGAATGAACTCAAAAATGAGATGAGGGAGCAAGTACAGGAGGCAAAAGATCATTTTGACAAAGAACGCCAAAAACAAATACAGGAAGTAAAAGATTACTTCAACAGGGAAATAGAGGCTCTAAAGAGAAAGCAAACAGAAATTCCAGAAATGAAAGAAGAAATAAAGCAAAATAAAGTTCAATTGAAAGCATCTCCAACAGAGTAGACCACTTGGAAGAAAGAACCTCAAACAATGAAGACAAAATATATGTCCTAGAGAAGAATTTAGACTATAGAGCAAAACTCGTTGGAAATCAAGAACATAACATCCAAGAATTATGGGACAGCATAAAAAGACCAAACTTTAGAGTGATTGGCATAGAGGAGGAAGGGGCAGAGTTTCAAGCCAAAGGAATGAGTAATCTATTTAACAAAATAATTACAGAAAATTTTCCAAACTTGAGGAATGAATGGGAAAACCAAGTTCAAGAGGCATACCGAACACCAAAAAAAACAAAATCTCAACAGATCCACACCAAAACACATTATAATGAAAATGCCTAATATACTGAGCAAGGAGAGAATACTAAAAGCCAGAAGAGAAAGGAAGCAGATTACATATAGGGGGAAACCAATCAGACTATGTTCAGATTTTTCTACCCAGACCTTAAAAGCAAGAAGATCCTGGAATAGCATATTTCAAGCTCTGAAAGAAAAGGGATGTCAACCAAGAATCTTATATCCAGCAAAACTGAGCTTTAGATTCGAAGATGAAATAAAAACCTTCCATGACAAGCAAAAGCTAAAAGATTTCACAACTCGAAAGCCAGCACTTCTGAACATCCTGGGCAACATTTTTCATGAAGAAAAGAAGAGAAAGATAACAATGAAAATCAACAAAGGGAGATATTAAACTAAGGGAAACACCAACCAGAAGAGAAACCAAATCAAGCTAAAGACCATAATTCAAATAAAAATGGATGGGAATAAAAATCACATCTCAATAATAACCCTGAATGTTAATGGCCTAAACTCGCCAATCAAAAGACACAGATTATCAGAATGGATTAAAAGAAACAACCCAACAATTTGCTGTCTCTAAGAAACACACCTCATAGAAAAAGACATCAACAGACTGAAAGTGAAAGGCTGGGAAAAGTCTTATCACTCACATGGCCAGCGGAAGCAAGCAGGGGTTTCCATTCTCATATCAAATAAGGTAGACTTCAAACCAAAACTAATCAAGAGGGACAAAGATGGATATTTCTTACTACTTAAGGGAACCATTCATCAACAAGATATAACAATCATAAATCTATATGCCCCAAATAATGGAGCACCTACCTTCATCAAACAAACTCTTCTCAAGTTCAAGAGTAAAATAGACCACAACACAGTTATTCTAGGGGACTTCAACACATCTCTCTCACCAATGGATAGATAATCCAAACAAAAGCTAAACAAAGAAACTTTAAGCCTCCTTAAAACAATCAACAATTTAGACCTAATGGACATATATAGAATATTTAATCCCTCAGTAAACGAATACACATTTTTCTCAGCAGCACATGGCTCTATCTCCAAAATAGACCATATATTAGGTCATAAGGAAACTCTCAACAAATATAAAAAAATAGAGATACTACCCTGCATTCTATCAGACCATAAAGGGATGAAATTGGAAATCAACGACAAAACAAGGAATAAGAAAAACTACTCCAACAACTGGAAGCTAAACAACATGCTACTGAATGAGCAAGGGGTTGAAGAAGACCTCAAAGAGGAGATTAAAAAATTTCTAGAGGTAAATGAGAACACAGATACAACATATAGAAATCTCTGGGACACTATGAAGGTGGTAGTAAGAGGAAAATTCATTGCACTGAGTTCATTCCTTAAAAGGAAAAAAAAAAAAAAAAAAAACAACAAATAAATGACTTAACATCACACCTCAAAGCACTAGAAAAAGAAGAACAGACCAACACCAAGAGCAGTAGAAGACAGGAAATAATTAAAATCAGAGCAGAAATTAATGAAATTGAGACTAAGGAAACCATTCAAAGAATTGACAAAACTAAAAGTTGGTTCTTTGAAAAAATAAACAAAATTGACAGACCCTTAGCAATGCTAACAAAAAGAAGAAGAGAAAAAACTCAAATTACTAACATTCATGATGAAAAAAGGGAATATCACAACAAACACCTCAGATACACAGAAGATAATTAGAAATTACTTTGAAAACTTATATTCTAATAAAACAGAAAATATTGAAAACATTGACAGATTTCTTGAGTTGTATGATTTGCCTAAACTGGAAATGGAGGCTATACACAACTTAAACAGACCTATTACAAGCGAAGAAATAGAAGATGCCATAAAAAAGCTACCAACAAGGAAAAGTCCAGGACCTGATGGGTTTACAGCCGAGTTCTATAAGACTTTCAAAGAATAACTAATACCAATGCTCGTCAAAGTATTTTAAGAAATAGAAAAAGAGGGAGCTCTTCCAGACTCTTTCTATGAGGCCAATATCACATTAATTCCAAAGCCAGGCAAAGACACATCCAAAAAGAAAACTTCAGGCCCATATCTTTAATGAACATAGATGCAAAAATCCTCAACAAAATCCTGGCAAATCGGATACAAAAACATATCAAAAAGATAGTGCACCAAGATCAAGTGGGGTTTATCCCAGGAATGCAAGGCTGGTTCAATGTTCGGAAATCAATAAACATAATACATCACATCAATAGACTTAAAGACAAAAATCATATGATCATCTCAATAGATGCAGAAAAAGCATTTGACAAAATACAACACCCCTTTATGTTCAAAACACTGGAAAAACTAGGAATATCAGGAACATATCTCAACATTATAAAAGCTATTTATGCAAGGCCCTGAGGTAACATTATCTTAAATGGAGAAAAATTAAAAGCATTCCCTCTAAAAACTGGAACAAGACAGGGATGCCCCCTTTCACCACTGCTATTTAACAAAGTACTAGAAACTCTGGCCAGAGCAATTAGACAGACGAAAGAAATTAAAGGGATCAAGATAGGAAACGAAGAGCTCAAATTAGCACTATTTGCTGATGACATGATAATCTACTTAGAAGACCCAAAAAACTCTGCCAGAAAACTTTTACAACTAGTAAATGAATTTGGCAAAGTTGCAGGATACAAAATCAATACACATAAGTCAAAGGCATTTTTGTACATCAGCGACAAAGACTCTGAAAGGGAAATGATGAAAACTACCCCCCCATTTACAATAGCATCAAAAAAAATAAAATACCTGGGAATCAACCTAACGAAAGAGGTGAAAGACCTCTATAATGAAAATTATAGAACACTAAAGAAAGAAATTATAGATGAACTCAGAAGATGGAAAGACTTACCTTGCTCTTGGATAGGTAGAATTAAATATTGTCAAAATGTCCATATTACCAAAAACATTATCCAGATTTAATGCAATTCCAATCAAAATCCCAATGTCATTCTTCAAAGAAATAGAAATAGCAGTCATGAAATTCATCTGGAAAAATAAGAGACCCAGAATAGCCAAAGCAATCCTGAGCAAGAAAAGTGAAGCAGGGGGCATCACCATACCAGACCTTAAATTATATGATAGAGCAACAGTAACAAAAACAGCATGGTATTGGCACCAAAACAGACTGGTGGAGCAATGGTACAGAATTGAGGACACAGAGACTAATACATATAATTTCAGCTACCTTACATTAGACAAAGGCGCCAAAAATGTACAGTGGAGAGAGGATAGACTCTTCAACAAATGATGCTGGGAAAACTGGAAATCCATATGCAACAAAATGAAACTAAACCCTTATCTCTCACCATGCACAAAACTCAATTCAAAGTGGATCAAGGACCTAGGAATTAGACCAGAGACAATACGCCTAATAGAAGAAAAAGTAAGCTCCAATTTCCAACATGTTGGATTAGGCCCCAAGTTCCTTAATAAGAATCCTGTAGCGCAAGAATTACTACCAAGAATTAATGAATGGGATAGATTTAAACTAAAAAGCTTCTTTTCAGCAAAAGAAACAATCAGTGAGGTGAATAGAGAGCCAACTAATTGGGAACAAATATTTAATACATGCACAACAGATAGAGCACTAATCTCTAGAATATATAAAGAACTCAAAAAACTTTACACTAAAAAAACAAATAACCCAATCAATAAATGGGCTAAGGAATTGAGAAGACACCTCTCAGAAGAAGATACACGATTAATCAACAAATACATGAAAAAATGTTCAACATCGCTGGCAATTAGAGAAATGCAAATCAAAACTAAGATTTCACTTCACTCCAGTCAGAATGGCAGCCATCAAGAACACAAGCAACAATAAATGTTGGAGAGGATGTGGAGAAAAAGGCACACTCATACATTGCTGGTGGGACTGTAAAATGGTGCAACCGTTATGGAAAGCAGTATGGAGATTTCTTGGAAAATTGGGAATGGAACCATCCTATGACCCAGCCATCCCACTCTTGGGTCTATTCCCAAAGGACTTAAAAACAGCATATTACAGTGACACAGCTATCTCAATGTTTGTAGCTGCACAATTTACAATAGCTAGGTTGTGGAACCAACCTAGATGTCCCTCAGTAAATGAGTGGATTAAGAAAATGTGGTATATACGCACAATGGAATTTTACTCAGCAATAAAAGAAAACAAATTAATGGCATTTGCAGGTAAATGGATGAAGTTGGAAGACATAATGCTAAGTGAAGTTAGTCAGTCTCAAAAATCCAAGTACCAAATGTTCTCTCTTATATAAGGAGGCTATTTCAAAGTATTGTTGGACGGGGGTACATAGGAGGATTAGAGGAACACTAGAATGGTCAAGGGAAGGGAGGGTAAGGGAGGAGCAAGAGGCGAGGGAGGGGGAGAAAAAAAAAGGTGGTTGAATGAGACGGATATCATTTTCCTTAATGCATGATTGAAGACCTGAACTGTATGAATATACTTCGTATACAAACAGTTGTATGTAAAAAGATACTAAATATATGCACTATGAGTTGTACATATTAAAAATTATAAAAATAAAGTTATATAAAAAAAAACAAAATAAAGGTATTGTGTTCAACTACAAAAAAAAAAAGAATTCTGTAGCACAAGAATTAATATCAAGAATTAATGAATGGGATAGAGTTAAACTAAAAAGCTTCTTCTCAGCAAAAGAAACAATCAGTGAGGTGAATAGAGAGCCAACTAATTGGGAACAAATATTTACTACCTGCACATCAGACAGAGCACTAATTTCTAGAATATATAAAGAACTCAAAAAAACTTTACACCAAAAAAACAAATAATCCAATCAATAAATGGGCTAAGTAATTGAGAAGACACCTCTCAGAAGAAGATACACGATTAATCAACAAATACATGAAAAAATGTTCAACATCGCTGGCAATTAGAGAAATGCAAATCAAAACTACTCTAAGATTTCACTTCACTCCAGTCAGAATGGCAACCATCAAGAACACAAGCAACAATAAATGTTGGAGAGGATGTGGGGAAAAAGGCACACTCATACATTGCTGGTGGGACTGCAAAATGGTACAACCATTATGGAAAGCAGTATGGAGATTTCTTGGAAAACTGGGAATGGAACCATCCTATGACCCAGCCATCCCACTCCTGGGTCTATTCCCAAAGGACTTAAAAACAGCATATTACAGTGACACAGCTATCTCAATGTTTGTAGCTGCGCAATTCACAATAACTAGGTTGTGGAACCAACCTAGATGTCCCTCAGTAAATGAGTGGATTAAGAAAATGTGGTATATACGCACAATGGAATTTTACTCAGCAATAAAAGAAAATAAATTAATGGCATTTGCAGGTAAATGGATGAAGTTGGAAGACATAATGCTAAGTGAAGTTAGTCAGTCTCAAAAATCCAAGTACCAAATGTTTTCTCTGATCTAAGGAGGCTAGTTCATAGTATTGTTGGATGGGGGGGGTACATAGGAGGACTAGAGGAACACTAGAATGGTCAAATGGAAGGGAGGGTAAGGGAGGGAGCAAGGGGGGGGAGGGGGAGAAAAGGAAAAAAAAAAAAAAAAAGAAAAGGTGTTTGAATGAGATGGATATCATTTTCCTAAATGCATGATTGAAGACCTGAATTGTACGAATATACTTTGTATAGAAACAGTTGTATGAAAAAAGATGCTAAATACATCCACTATGAGTTGTACATATTAAAAAATTATAAAAATAAAATTAAAAAAAAGAAAACAATATAAAGACAGAGCACTAATATTCTAGAATATATAAAGAACTCAAAAAACTTTACACCAAAAAAACAAATAATCCAATCAATAAATGGGCTAAGTAATTGAGAAGACACCTCTCAGAAGAAGATACACGATTAATCAACAAATACATGAAAAAATGTTCAACATCGCTGGCAATTAGAGAAATGCAAATCAAAACTACTCTAAGATTTCACTTCACTCCAGTCAGAATGGCAACCATCAAGAACACAAGCAACAATAAATGTTGGAGAGGATGTGGGGAAAAAGGCACACTCATACATTGCTGGTGGGACTGCAAAATGGTACAACCATTATGGAAAGCAGTATGGAGATTTCTTGGAAAACTGGGAATGGAACCATCCTATGACCCAGCCATCCCACTCCTGGGTCTATTCCCAAAGGACTTAAAAACAGCATATTACAGTGACACAGCTATCTCAATGTTTGTAGCTGCGCAATTCACAATAACTAGGTTGTGGAACCAACCTAGATGTCCCTCAGTAAATGAGTGGATTAAGAAAATGTGGTATATACGCACAATGGAATTTTACTCAGCAATAAAAGAAAATAAATTAATGGCATTTGCAGGTAAATGGATGAAGTTGGAAGACATAATGCTAAGTGAAGTTAGTCAGTCTCAAAAATCCAAGTACCAAATGTTTTCTCTGATCTAAGGAGGCTAGTTCATAGTATTGTTGGATGGGGGGGGTACATAGGAGGACTAGAGGAACACTAGAATGGTCAAAAGGCGATGGAAGGGAGGGTAAGGGAGGGAGCAAGGGGGGGAGAGGGAGAAAAGGAAAAAAAAAAAAAGAAAAGGTGTTTGAATGAGATGGATATCATTTTCCTAAATGCATGATTGAAGACCTGAATTGTACGAATATACTTTGTATAGAAACAGTTGTATGAAAAAAGATGCTAAATACATCCACTATGAGTTTGTACATATTAATAATTATAAAAATAAAATTAAAAAAAAAAAGAAAACAATATAACTATATGGAACATTTTTTTTGAAAGATGACTAATGAGTAAAACCAAGTCTTTGCCTTTTAATAAGTAGTATAAAATGTTAAAAATATACAGTGTGTTACCAAATGCTGGGTCTAGAAGTGCCCCATGTTGACATTTTGGCATATCTTGACATGAAATAAAATGACAGAAAATTTAAAAAAAAAAGAATAGTATTTTTAAATCTTTTGTTTTATTTACATAACTTTATAGAGGAAAGTAAGCATATAAATGGCAATAGTTTTCAGCTTTGTTACAATTAAGCCCATTTAAAAAGCTGCATAGGAAAGTAGCAACTAGAAATAAAATATACTGCTTTCCTACAAGAACTATATCCAAGTATGAGAATGTTGTCCTCCCCTGCTGATTGCTAGCCAAATGTTTAATATCTAGTGATTACTCAGATGACCAAAATCTAGTAAGCTTTATTCTATGACCACTACGTAAATGACAGGGAAAATGAAATAAATAGATGTTCATTTCCCAAAAATAATTTATATTCCAATAGGGAGAGAAAGACAGGATGCATGTAAACAAATAAATAATAGAAATTCAGGGAGTGAAAATGTTTTTGAAGAAAAAGTAACCAGCAATAGCTACAGAGAGTAATTGGGTATCAGTAGGAGAGTCAGGGAATTTCTTTTGAGAGGGTGATATTTGGCATAAGACAACAATGGCAAATAAACAGCACATTTAATGCATTTCTACTGTAGAAATGCACTGTAGAAGGAAAACTTGATTAAGACCAATTTTATTCAACAGAAGTTTGTCAAAGTTTTGGACAGGGGTATAGGATTGAATGGCCAGAAATAAATAAGAAAATTAAAAATTATGAACAAATTACCAAAATTCTGATATATGAACAAATATGCTTGAACTCTGAAGTCAATGAGGTTTGAGTTGAAATTGCTCTCTGATACCATCACAGAGTGGCCTTGGGCAAGTCACTAAACTCTCTTATAGAACCTACTTCACAGATTTGGATTACATGAGACATTCTCAGCCTTCTTAAAAGGTGAAAATCCTTTTATTATAAAAAAGTAACAAAAGGGTTTACAAATGCTGACATCACTGAAAATAATTCGAGAAGCACAAAGTAGAGAAAAATTATAAGGCCTATTAAGTTTTCAATAAAATATAAATGATAAGTAGAAGTTAGATTTTAAATTGAAATCATCTGGAAGCTTAAATCAGTAGGGGCAATAGATTCTTCTATCCCTGTAGGCATCCCTCTGTTTTAACTTTGCATACACCTATCATAATCTCACTCCAAGTCTGACTCTTGGAGACTCTTTTTCTACTGAACTCACCTTTAAAATTACTAGCAGATTCTCACAAATGCAGGTACATACCAGACAATTATAGTTTTAACTGAAAACAAAAACACAACTCTTTATTTGAAAGATTTAACCTCAATGCATCTTTCCTGTCAAACTAGGTGTGTTTAGGTTAAGAAAAAGAAGTTAGCTTTATTTTGCAATACCTTGTAACACGATAAGTTCTAGCTATTTTATATTCTGCCTCATGTATCTTTAACGTAGCCTATGGGTAAGCTTTAGTTGTAAAATCACTATGGTTAATGAAAATATATGACTAGGAAAAAGTTTTAGAAACCACATTCATCTGTAGTTCTAGGATATGAGAAGGAGAGTATTGCTTTTACTTTTATCAGATATTGGATTTACAAGTCAGGAAAAAAACAGATGCTATTTCAAAGATTTTCTTTAAAAATAATTTCTGACATTTTTGGAAATATCTTCAGAATAATCCTTATAAAAATTCTCCCAAATTATTGCATTATTACCTTTCCACCAGATTGAAATGAAAATTAGAGAAATACCAACTCAACAGTAAGGAATTATTTTAATCTTATTGCATAATTACTGAGTTGCAATTATGAACAAAGCAGGGCTCCAGGGGACACAAAGATGAGTAAGTGCTCTTAAGGAGTTGACAATCTGGGTGACAAAGCAGAAAGATGATGCAGAGATAAGCAAGTCCGTTAGTTATCCCAGACACAGTTTAGGAAAGCTACCATCTTACTCCTGTATCTATTTCACTTCCTCTGAGGGAAGTGTAGGAATGAAATCAGCTGAGACATAGGTCTTTAAACTTTAAAGTGCCTCAGAACTCTCAGAGTAAACTTTAGACAATAATCTAAATACAAGCTGAAAATGTGGGTCTTAGAACTACCGTACTTTTTTGAAAAACTCAGGTCTCCACAACTATGCTTCTCTGGGGAGTTTGTAACAGGTGAGTATTTAAAATAATATTTCCTTCTCTAGCACTTAAAACCAGTGAAGAATGGGTTGTACTACATTTATATGTCAAAAAATACACCCTACTGTCATGCATATCTAAAATTAACAAATAAAAAATATTGTACACAAAATAAAAAATCCACATAAACTGAAAGTTCCTGTAAAAATAGAAGAAAGTAGTATTAGCATGGCAGGCCAAAACAGCTGTTCTTATTTTAGAAGGATCTTGGGACCTGATCATAGTGTCCCCATTTTTCTCATTGGATATTATATTTATCATTGATCACTGAGACTTTTTGGTAAACATTTCCATTAATGTCCTTAATAAATCAAGCAATAAAAACGTCTTATTTCCCTCACTTCCTATGTCTGGACAAAGAAAAAAAAAAAAAAAAAAAAAACAGTAACTGCGAGCTGTCGCTGACTGCAGCTATAGCCGCCAGCAGCAACAAAGCCGCGGGAATAAGTTCAGAGGCAGACTGGAAATTAACAGGCTCTTTATTCTTCTAGCTTCTCTCTCCGGCTCCAAGAACAACTCCTACCCGCAATCCACACTCCTCCAACCACACCCGCAATGGCGCCAACCTGATCTGCAATCTCCTGGGCCAAGTCTTGCGAGATCCATGGAAGGTGGTGACCCAATTCGCAATGTCCTGGGCAAGTCTCACGAGATCATGGAAGGTGGTAATGCTTGAACATCTTTATGGCTCAAAGCTAACCGCGATCTTAGCTATCTCCTTATTTAGGGCTCCCACAGCCAGCTACTTTCCAGATTTCCAGATTCTGGATCTACAGTAATCCTTGGCTTAACCCTGCAGAGGCCACAGCAAACATCTTTAACTCAATTTCCTGCTCACCACTGCCCCTATCTTCATTCTGAAGTAAATGATTACTTGATGGCTATTGCCATGTACATTAAAAGAAAAATTAATGTAAATTAATTAATTAGTACAAATTATTTTTTTAGAAAACATTTAAACCAATTTTATTGAGGTATAATTAATTTAAAGGAGAAATAATGTATTTTAAGTGACTGATTTGATGAGTTTTGCCAAATTCATATACCTGATTAACAATCTTTATATATCAAGAAATGGAATATTTCCATCTTCAATAATTTGTTTTATTCTTTTCTTAGGACAAATTACTAGGAGTTAGAGTGTAAGGTGACAGGTACACCTTTTTAAAGCTTCCAAGGAGTATTCCAAATTGCCTTCCAAAATGTAACAATTATCCCTGCTCTTGTGTATGAGAATGCTATTTTAAAAAGAAGTCCTTGTACTCTTGGCAGTTCTGTTGTCCAATAAAATCTGAATTTTGATAAAAAGAATGAATGTTTTAAAAAATAATTTTTAGTGTTATCTATCATACCTGTCACAATAGAGATGAATCCTTAAGAGCAAACAGAAAACTGTTAAGAATATAAAGTGTTGATGATATGTTTGTAAGACAATGGTAACTTAATACAATAATTTTAAATAGAAAAGGTGTAAGTGAGATAGCACTTGTGTATACAAATTTTTCTCTCAAAGCAATGGTTCTCCAGGAATAAGTAATATCAGCATCACCTGTGAAGTTGCTAGAAATGCCTATTCTTGCCTTCTATCTCAGACCTCCTGCATCAAAAATGTTGGGTTTTGGGTCCCTTAATCTGTGTTGAACTAATCCTCTCCTTGATTCTGAAGTTTCAGTTTGAAAATGATAGTCTTACAGGATGTTTTATGTAGACAGAAATATTAAAACTCTTTCTAACACTTGTGGGGGGATAGCTAACATTCAACAGTCACCAGATTGTTTTTTAGCCTTTCCTTTTAACCCCTTAAATCTATTTTTCTTTCTGTATTATGTGGTTGAGATAATTTCTTGTAATTCTTTGTAGATTTAAAAATTTGTGATACTATGTGCAAAATTCTGAATCTTGAATTATGGCAGGTATAAGAAATCAGGTCTCAGGCATTAGGAAGCTTGACTTCAAATAATTTATAATTTGGTAACTCATTATGTTATGTGTAATGTATAGAACACCTAAAAAAACCTCAAATTGAGCAATTTTATAGTGTCTTATAAAATTTTGTAGGTTTTTATAGGTGTCCTATATATAGGATGATGGGACACTAATAGGCATAACAACTAAATTTATGTGCTTAGTTGATAATAATGAAATAAGTGATGCTTATAATATTATATAGGTACCAGAGGATATGGAAACCCCTAAGGGTTTTGGTGGACAGGTTGGACTTCTTTCATAAGAAGCAATATGTTGTGTATATTAAATGTTATATTGTTTTTGCACAAATAGAAGAGGATAAAGGGGAGCATTCCAGGTGAGAAGACAGACAAGTCAAATAAACTGTTACAGGAAGTATGTAAGTATGTGGCCTTTTGACTAGGTTGGGCATTGGATACAGAAGTATTGTTGGGTTCCGGGCAGGAGGCTGCGCCTCCTAGGTGGAAGGCCACACCTCCCAGGTACTTTGTGAAAAGACTACATTTCCCAGGTGCCTCAGCCTGGCCAGCGAACCTGGTGGCTAGCAGGTGCCCTGGCCATCACCTCCTGACCTCTGGCAGCCTATAGGGCAAGGACTCACTCCAGGGGGCTTTCTGACCACCACTCTGCTATTTAAGCCTCCTCCAGTCTGAAACCGCTCTCTGTTCGCACCTGTCCCTGATTCTGTTCGTCCCTGTTTTCCCTTCTTCTCCCCCTTCCACGCATGGCCCCTAATAAACTTCCCTTTTATTAAAAAGGCATTTCCAGCGTAAGGAACTTTGCCTAAATTCTAACAAGTATTCTTTAGATATGCCTGTAAAGGAAGGCTAAGTTGAAAGGCTACTGGCAAGTCATATCAATTTCCTGGATATTATGTGAACACAGTTCTTAAAAATATTCTTGGAGGATAGTTTGGCTATGCAAATAAGGTCACAGAACTATATTAAAATAAAAGCAAGTCAATTAAGCAATATGCATTAAGTTACATTATAGTATTGTATACTTCATAATATAACTGGAGAAATATAAACTTGAGCTATAGGAATATTCTTAAAATCTTCAAAATTTATCTGTTTTCAAAACCATAAAACTTGAAAAATGCATGTTTCTTTTAACGATAATTGTAGCTAATACCTATACATATCATTTTATTAAAACTGTATTTTGACCATGCTTTCTTGTGCAACTTAGAATCCACACACTTAATAATGAATCAGTTTAATAAAATTCTAAAAACTTTTTGGCAATGCTTGTGGCACACTAGGATAGGCACATGAAAAAAAATGTGATTCAATAATCTATACAAATCAAATGACATATTTACCTTATACAATACTAAGACTCTTTTTTCTTCAAAGAAATTGAAATAAAATTAGAAGTATACGTAGGAAGGTCAAGGAGAGTTCAATAAAATACCAAAAAAGGTTGTCTGCCTCACTATCAAGGGATAATATTTTTATACACAGGAACCTGATAAATATTTTTAACACTGAGTCAAATCAATGTCATTGGTGTATTGATCGACAGCTGTAGTTTACAGTGGTTTGGAAAAATAACTTGCTAGTATGGAAAGTGTTGCGTTCAGTGTTATCTTTTACAAACTCTTCACTTCTAATGAGTATGAAATTTACATTTGAAGGCAAAGGGTAATATAAAAATAGATAACATAAAACAGAAGGTTGCACTTTCAGAATACTGCGTTGATTAAGTTGGTATATAAGATTTATGATTAAGTGTAGACAATGCCATGAATCTTAAGCACTGACAGAGTATTACACATTTTGTGAGGATTATTTGGCTACTGATGGACCAATTTAATATTCAGTTCACTTAACAAAGGGGCTCAAAACATCTATGCAATTTTAAAATATAATAGTAATTTCTTTAAAAAATAAGTTAGATCTGAGTCATTACAATCACTGTCTTGTAAATTAGAGATTAAATAAAACACAGTGTGGTGCTTGGCCTATGCATAGTACAGGTTTGTCTGCAAAGTGTTCAATTGAATGCTTGACAGTGTTGACTGATGCTTTATTGAATCGATCATTGTAAAAAACACAATTTTGTCTTTACATGATCATTTGTGAGCCTCCCCAAATCAAACCCACTTTGCTTTTAATAGAGCTTTGAACTAATAGAGTTTCTAAAGGTTTCTTGAAAACCTCCCTATTACTTATCTCTGTAAATAATAACAGTATTTATAACAGCTGTCTGTGAGCTGTTACCTCATTTTCCTGTCTAATAATATGACATCTGACACATTTATTTGAAAAGAAAAGTGACCAAGAATTAAACCATTGTAAA
Source organism: Tamias sibiricus (assembly GCA_025594165.1). Classification (NCBI taxonomy): domain Eukaryota; kingdom Metazoa; phylum Chordata; class Mammalia; order Rodentia; family Sciuridae; genus Tamias; species Tamias sibiricus. The sequence goes on along the minus strand of CM046666.1, from coordinate 84,227,808 downwards.
CCACCAGTACTTGTATTTTGCAATATATGGCCTTCTGTAACAATTTACTAATAGCTTCTTTCCATGTAGTATCTGTTGGAATACAGAGTAAACAAAACTCTAAAATAGTCCTCAGATATGTTCTCATAACTCCCACTAAAAGCAATTTCCATTTCACTAAGTTATCTCAGAGTTATACATTAAAACTTCAGTAAGGAAGAAAACAGTAGATAAGACTATAGATTTACAGACATAACTTTAAAAATTAGAACTAAGTCACTATGTCAAAGAAAATAATTACAACAACATTTATAGTAATTATATATAACAATGTTACCAACCCTGTTTGGTCCCCATAAGTCAAGCACAAATAATTACATAACATAGGAACAAAATATGAAAACCTTTCTGTGATAGATGTTCTTCCATTATGTGATTGTGCTGATTTAAGATTAACTTTATCAATAGTTCTAAAGTAAATTCTAAATTTCAATTCCTTATTGATCACATCCATTAGTATAAACTTTTATTTAAGTAGCAGTTATATTTGTTTCTAGTAACTTGTGCCTCTTATACATACTGCAACTGTAACTGTGCAAGTGGTATTACAACTTTGCTGTTATTGACAAATGATTTTACCTGTGTCTCTAAGGAATCTTGAACATGTGTGTGTCTGTCAATTCATGAAGGCATATTCATAAGACCACAATGGAAGCACCAAATACTAATTGAAAAAGAAATTCAACCTTTAATGGTCTCTCTCAAATAACATGAAGAGGAATTGAATCCACAATTCATACTTATGAACAGGATTGACAACAAGCAAACAAACCTGAAAGCTTATTCTTTTGCAGGCTCTCCCTCCTGCCCTGTTCTGTACTGCAGTTTTTTACCATCCCTCTGTCCTTCATGACCTAGCCTGTTTTAGTTCCTATCTAATTTTTGACCCTCTTTTTCAGATTCCTACTGATCTGAATCTTCCTTATCCACTCTCCTAATATCATATCATGCAAGACCAGGAAACTGAGGTTGCAAAAACTCTCTTTTAGGGAATAAAGGAAGGGTGGATTGGAGAAAGATGAGGAGTCTTCACCATTTATTTATTTTCCTTTGCTTATATTCCACTCACTTCCCTCCCCAGGTTGTAGAGTACAGCAGCAATTATAAGGGCATGTAGTTAAGTTAGTGCAGCACACACAAGAGGATATGATACAATTGCACTCTTGATTTTTACTTATCATTGCTATATTTTTACTAATTTAGCAAATCAGGCACATCATTATTTTAGAAAGCACATAAACAAACGTGTTCAATAAAATCTTGAAATCATATGCTCTCCTAACCTACATTTGCCTCTTTCAATTTTGCCTTTCAAATAAGAACTAATATTGAATTTCTATAGTCTTAATTTATATGAAAAATCTATATGCCAGTTATATAAATTCATATAGCAATTACAATTATGTGAATGAAAATAATAAATATGTATAAAGAATAAATAAGTGCATGAAGAAAAATATAGGAGTAGAAACTACTTTAAAATCAAATTCTAGAGAATATTTTAAGGAAAAAAAATAGAGTGGATTAAAATTATAGTTGATAGTGAAAATTGATGGCCCTGAAATAAAGTAGAGAAAATGAATATTTATAAAGTAATTACAAATAATTAATTTTATTTAAAAGACATCATTAGGAAGTTCTTATAGAATTATAATAGTCTCATAAGTAGCATAGGTGAATGGATTACTGCCTCCAAAGTAAACTTTCACTCCATAACACATATCTCCGACCACAAATTATGAAGTACCATGGCTTCTTTTGAAGGCTTAACAACTTCTGAGTTTATCCTTCTCCTTCTAAGGTAAATGTTCTCAAGGAAAATAATCAACCATAATCCTGTTTCTTTGCAAAGAGATAGCCACTTCATTAGTATATCTAATTTTACATCAAATCTGTACTATAATAGGGGAAATAAAATGCTACTTTTTTACAGGCTATATACTGGACTATTATTCTGCAGTAGTCTTTATATTAAACTTAAGTAGTTAAATATGAAGATATAATTTAATAAAATTTGAACACCCATGTTAAGGAAAAGCCAAATAGAATATGTAAATTGTGGCTCAATTCCACAATTTCTGATGTTATATACACATTAAACTATCAACACAATTTTGCTAAATGAGTAAATGAATGGAAAATTAAATATTGAAAAATTCATTTCCAAGTAGATATGGTTTAGTTATCCAAATCTATCATATGTTCTCAAGGCAGCTATTTTTACTAAATTCTTTCTTCAACTACAGATAATAAATTTTTACTTTAATATTCACAACTTTGATAATATTTGAGACTTTTATAGCCAATCCCAATTCCTAATTTTTATAGGAGAACAAGATACATAGGCCGCATACTGTTTAATGATTTCCATCTTTCTTCTCTGGAAATAAGTAAATGATGCTATCTCCATTACAGATTTCTATTATAGTTTTTATCTGCACTTTAAGGACAATTCGTTAAGAGCAATGATTCCCAACCAATGGCTTGTAGGTCTGAGGAGTAAGGCATATGATGAGTCCAAGAATGTATATGGAAACAAGGTTACATACCTTGGAAGAAGTGATTATTCCAGATGTACAAACACAAATCATTTAAGCATCTTATGATTCATAGAATCAATTAAATGTCCGTGTGTGTGTGTGTGTGTGTGTGTGTGTGTGCGCGTTAATGAGTTAGAATACTACCTGGCATAAAGCAAACATCAATAAAACTTATCTAGCATTATTTTTCATTATTATTTAAAACATCTCGCAATGTTGGAGAGGAAGTGCAAAATATTAAACTTATGTATAGTATGTGAATTTTTGAAAAACTTTTATGAGAAACCGCCATTTTAAGAACAAAATAAAATTTTATTTTATCTTATCTATTAATGAAAATGTATATTCACAATAGAAAAACATGCAACCTAAGCGATTTCTATAAGCCAAGTATGAAAAATATAATATATTACAAGTTTAATATATTCACTCTGTTCTGGTAATTTTCTATCTGGTTTATTGATATTCTACTTGAGATAGCTAGAAAAGGTTGAATTTTTTAGTGGATTTCCAACTGAGAAATTTAGGAGACAGTAATATAAATGCAATATAAGTGTCCAGAAGCCTCAACTGATTTGAAAAAAATATATATTACAAATTTCTAATTTAAGTAAATCTTATTTAGTAGCAGAAAGCTAATGTTTTGGAGGAACCATGTTTGTGTCATGAACTCTAATACCACCTTCACTTCCAAACTTTTTCAAGAAAAGTTTATTGTGTGATTCCAATATTTTCTGCTATAGAAAAATGCTCAGGTAAGAATGATATACCTTGAAATGACACTTGGATACATTTTAATATTTGGACAGTTTAAAATAAAGAGGAATACAAAAAATTACAGAATATGCCACTCAAAATAAATAAAAAGTAATTTAAAAATTATCCTGCAAATCTGAAGCTACCCACATTCTTTTTCTCCCTACTTCTATTTCATTCCTGTCTAAAAATGAATCACTTTTATCAATTAGATTTTTCTCTAACCACATTTTAGTAATTTTACTCTGTGTGTGTGTATGTGTATGTATGTATATATGTATATATATATATATACATATATATATATATATCTTTTGATAGCTATCACACAAATTGTAAGTCTTGATCTACAGATACTTTATAAATATTAAATGCCATCCCATTTTTATTTTCCTCTTAACTAGTGAGCTATTTTTAACCAGAAGAAAGGTTTTTGTTTGATCTCTCATCTGCTTTTTTCTCAATTTACTCTGGAATTATATTTCTGTAGGAAAACTTGGACCTATGTGTAGTCAATCTTTTGAATCTGTTGAAAATTGCTTTCTGCCCTAGTAGGTGGTTGCTGTCCTTCACAAATGTTTTATATGGAGTTAAAAATAATGAATAGCAATTATTTGTTGACCATAGGATGAATCCAAGTGATTTTATATTTTGTGAGTTATGTATAGATGATTTAGTCATTCTTGACACAGGTTTATTTTTGTTAACCCTGATACCTCCAATTATTTCATTCATACAGATTAGCAATCATGTCTACATATCAACTACTATAAAAGTATGTTGGTGTCTCAGCTGTGCCATTTTTAGTATTCCCAATATGCCTTGCATAACAGTTTTACCTAAAGCAAATATGTCATGGCAGAATTCAAGTAACTGTATCTTCCATCTTAGTCAAAGATCTCCATTCTTTGTGCCTTTTTAGTCAGGTTTCTCCATATATTTTGATGAGTGACATAAAAGATTATTTCCAGATACACATTGTTTTTATTTTCTTGTGCTAATTTGTTTTGTTTTTCTTCTGATAATATGGAAGTTATAAATTCTATCTCCATTCCTTACTCCTTCCTTAAATTTCTAGCAAAAATAACTATGTAGTTTCTTTAACCATTATTACATTTTTATAACATTTTGGTGTTATCCTCTACACGCCTTAACCACTTAATATGAATCCCAGTTTCTCAACCTCAGCGTTATTGACTTTTGGGGCTAGATTGGGCCTATGTTGTAGGTGGGGGCTGGCTGATCAGCAGCATCCCTGGCCTCAACCCACCACAAGCCATAGCACCTGCCCCAGTTGTGAACAAACAAAACTGTCCCCTGGAGTGCAAAATCATCCCCCATTGACAATCACTGAATTAGAGGGTAAAAAGACTTAGAAAGTTCCTACCTGGATAATTTAGAATGATAGGGGAAAAAAGGTAAAATTTGCAAGTGATATATATCTAACCATCTTGTACAGTTAGCCTTTTAATTAACAGCTCAAGAAATCAGAAGTCTGCTTTATGTCTATTTCTTTGGAATTACAATTCTTGCAATATTGTGTGACCACCATTTATTTTCATGTATTCATGAAATTTTGGTTAAATAAAGAACTAAGTGAAAGAAAAATGAGGTTTTGGCCCTTAATTTCCTTCACTGAAAGTACTGCTGTGTCTACAAAGACTTAGACAGTCACTGGGGCCAAGCCAGATTCCTGTAGTGAAACAATTGACTTGGCATCACATTGACAACATATAAACAACAGTTTGTCAACAGGATTCACATTAGTGACAGAACACTTTTTGGCAAAACAGAGGCATCCTTTGGAGTACCATGGCAAAAACAGCTACTAGCTTTCATTCAGGACCTCCCTGTGTGGACTACCAAACTAATTCAAAAATTATTAACATGATGTGTATTTTAAAAATAGTTTTAAGAAAAAAAAAAAAAAAACAAGCAGAACAGAATTTCTACTGAATAAAAGTCTGCCTCTAGCAGTTTATTCAAAATTGCTATAAACCTATACATTCTGGGTAACTGTTAAAAGTTTTGTGTTTTGTTTTGACATGATTATTTTCTTAAGTTAAAACATTATGGACTTTATTTGATAACTTAATTTGGGGGGAATGTGTTTTTTCCAAAGTGATGATCATAATATTACAACTTACTCTGCTGTCAAGGCTAGTTCATAGAAATAAAATGAGAAAGAAGACAAAAGCAAAACTACATATTTATACAAGCACAATTTTATAAAAATAAGATTCATTATTACCCTATATACACATATGATTAAAATACTGGTGTGACTGAGCACCAGGTACATCCAGAGGAATAAGAAGTTATGCTCCATTTGTGCACAATGTGTCAAAATGCATTCTACTGTCATGTATAACTAATTAGAACAAATGAAAATATAAATACAAAATTAGAAAAAGATTCAAACAATGTTTTATAGTATTCAAAGAAGAAAATAAGCTAAGACTCACTGTAAACCTTATAATGCTCAAAGGAAAACTGATTCTAAAGTTTATAGTCAAGATAATTTAAACTTTAATAAATTACTATAATTGCAGCACCAAAACCATTTAATAAATAAGAAAGTTGTATGCTGAGTTGGGAATATCAACACTTGCATTTATGTCTGAGGCTAAAATCTATTCCATGTGGACAAAGGATGGACTCTGCTCATATTTTCTGCGCTCAATTAAGATAACTATTAGTTAGAGAATTTTGAAAATATTTATTACTGACAGAAACTTGTGCTCCTTTAACCCAAAGGTCAAACATCTGGGAAATTGACAGGGTTAGTTAGGAAGACCATGAATAGAAATGTTTGTTGAAGCAAAAATTGCTCAACCTAAAACTCACTAAAAAATATTCAAAAATATATTTTAATATATATGCCCAGTTTTCTTCTGTTTATTTGTTGTTGTTGATGGTGGTGGTGATGGTACAGGGGACTGAACTCAGGAGTGCTTGACCACTTTGCCACATCCCCAGCCCTTTTTATTTTTCTTTTGAGATAGGGAATCACTAAGTTGCTCAGGGTGGTCTTGAAACTATGATACTCCTGCTTCAGTCTCCTAGGTTGCTGGGAATACAGGCATGTGCCACCATGCTTGGCTTATGTCCAGGTTTTTATAGTTTGACCGTGACAATACTTGGCATAATTTTTTAACTCAAAATAGGTAAGTCGTTTTCCTGAAGATGTTTGTTATATGTATGGCATCTCTGTCCTACATTCTAAGTTCCTTAGGGTGATATTCAATATTCAATCCTTTTTTCAATTATTCCAAGCACCTAGGCCAGGCCAGCACTGTGTTAGGTATAAGCTGCAAAGGCAAGGTATACTCTCTGCTATCCAGGAACTCGAGGACTGTCAGAGAAGAGAATGCATTTACTGATAGATTGAAAGAAAGTTCCTGGGGACTCTTTAAATTAACCCAAACTTAAGTCTGTGGTTAGCTGAGTTCAGGGTAACATAATTGCATTAGAAAAGGTCAGAAATTGAAGAAGGAAATTAATAAAATTATATTCTACATTTATGGATTTGAAAAATTGATATTGTTAAATGTTGATACTACACAAAGAGATCTACAGATTCAATAAATCCCTATCAAAATTTCAATGACATTTTTCACAGAAAAGAAAAAAAAAATTCCTACGGGTTAAAAGACTCTAAGTAGTCAAAGCAATATTAAACAAAAACCAAATTAACAAGCAAGAAACTAAAGGTGAAAGCTAGATATATTGATGCATGCCTGTAATCCCAGCAGCTCCAAAGTCTGAGGTAGGAGGATCCCAAGATCAAAGCCACACTCAGCAACATAGTGAGACCCTAAGTTAATGAGAGTCTGTCTCAAAATTTTAAAAAATAAAATAAAAAATGGGCTGGGAATATGGCTCAGTAGTTAGGCACCATTGGTTCAATTCCTGGCACAAAAGAAAATTAAAAACAGAAGGAAGGAAGGAAGGAAGGAAGGAAGGAAGGAAGGAAGGAAGGAAGGAATCAAAGCTGGAACAACCTGGAGGTGTCATAACAACTGACTTCAAAATATATTACAAAGCTGCAGTCATCAAAACAGCATGTACTAACATAAACACAGAAAAATAGACACAAAGAAATAAAATATCAAGTCCAGAAATAAATCCATTCATTTACATTCAATTGATTTTTTTGATGAAAATGTCAAGAACACACAACAGGGGAAAGAAAGAACAATTTCATCAATAAATGGTTTTGACACAACTACATGGCCACATGCTGAAAAGTGAAATTATATCCTATCTCACATTATATGCAAAATCAACTAAGACTAGGCTAAAGACTTGAATGTAAGACCTGAAAATTTAAAACTACTTGAAGAAAAACTAAGAGAAATTCTACATGGAATTGTTCTAAGAAATGATTTTTATTTTTATTTATTTTTTTTGGATATGAACCCAAAAGCATATGCAACAAAAGCAAAAATAGACACATGGGATTGCATCAAACTAAATAACTCCTATATAGCCAAGCAAACAAAATAAAGAGACAGCTTATGGAATGGGAGAAAATAAATATAAACCATCCATATAATAAAGGCTTAATATCCAAAATATACAAAAGAACTGGAACAACAGTAGGAAATGAATAACCTGAATAAAAAATGAGCAAATGATCTAAATATACATTTTTCAAAAACATACAAATGAACAAAGAGTGAAGTTTAATATCTCTAATCAAAGAGAACTTTAAATTAAAACCATATTCAGATATTACCTCAAACCTGTTAGAAAGTTGACCATCAACAAGATGAAAGATAATTGTTAGAATGTGGGAAAAAAGGGAATCTTTGCACACTGATGATGAAAATGTAAATTTGTTCAGCCTTATGGAAAATAGTGTAGAGGTTCATAAAAATAAAAGCAGAATTACTATATGATTCATAAATCCCAATAGTGGGTATATATCCAAAGGACATGAAGTCAGTATGTCAAAGAGATACCTGTGTTAACATGTTCATTGCAACATTATTCTTAAAAGCCAAGATACAGGATTGACCTGAGTGTCCACTGACAGATGGTTGGATGAAGAAGACATGGAACATAAACACAACAAAATACTATTCCTCCAGAAAAAAATGTGAGGTCCGTCATTTGTGACCACATGGATGTACCTGGAGGACATTATATTAAGCGAAATAAGTTAGACATGGAAAGACAAATATTGCATGATCTCAAATGAGTAATCTAGATTTTGAACTCATAGAAGTTGAGAGCAGAATGGTAGTTACCAGGGACTGGAGAAACATAGATAGAATTTGAGAGATTGATCAAAGGATACAAAATTTCACTTAGGTAGAATGAATAAGCTCAAGAGATCTGTTGTACAACATGGTGACTATAGTTAATTGCAATGTATTCTATTCTTGAAAATTGCTGAGGATAGATTTTAAGTCTTTTCACTAGGAAAAATGGTTAAGTAGGTGAGGTAATGCATTGGTACAATTTAGCCATTCCACAAAGTATATGTAGTTTAGAACATGTCACACTTAAGGAATATACAACACAGTCTTTGTTAACTAAATTAAACACATTGGAAGAGAACCAGTTATTATTATCAAATTTAGTTTTCAGTCATGACTTTAATTTAGCTGGATGTACTTAGGAAAAGTTCTTAAAGGCAAAGGGAAACAGAAATGTACAGAGGTATGAAGGAGCATGCCAAGTTGTCATATAGAGAAATTTAGATTTTCTGGTTGGCATTGTTAGCCACCAAAGATTCAGAAAGGAACAGGACAAATCAGATACAGATCTTAATCTTTTTGAATCACAGATCTAGTTAAAAAATTAAGTAAGGACCTAAAATAATTTTATTATATAGTAGATAAAATGACAAATAGATTAAAGAAATGTTCATGAAATACTTAAAAGAAAAATCAATCTAATAATTTACCACAAACAAAATATCAAATCCAATTAAATTGGAAAAATTTTAAATGTTACTAATAGGTTTAAAAAGTTGAGCATAAAATTTTTTTAAAATGTCATGCAATATGCAACTTAAAAATATAGAATGATCATGTTAAAACACCTCATCTTGTACACTGAATAATTTTTCCAGGATAGTGTTCTAAAACCCTTCCTTGTGTTGACATCTGTGTGGCTTTCAGCTGCCATGAAAAGAGGTTTATGTAAGGGTAAGATATTTAATGCTATCTTTAAAAAAAATGAAAACTATGTATTATTTACTATCCACTTCTATGTCTGCATTTAAACAAAATAATATTTAATGAATGCTCATCATGCTTTTAAAAAAGAATCCTATCCTTATTTGGGTCTGTTAATTTGGGTTTGGATTTTAATAAATCTCAAATTTCCTTTTGTATTCCCCTGATAGCCTAAACAGATGCTTAAATCATATTTTCCATAATTAACCTACTTACTTTCCTTTGTTTTTGATTCTTTCTTATTAATGATTCCTCTCTACAGCTTATGCTTTCTACTAAATCTATTCATAGGCAGGGTGCACAGGATAATCTTGGTCTTTGAAAAATGAAGCAACTGTTTTACATTACCAAACAACAAAAATAATTTGATTGATTTTCTCTAGCCAGGTTTTCAAAATATTTCAAAGTCATATTATATGCTTTTAATCAATTCAGTGAAAGGTTAATATTTTGAAATATAAAGGCTCTATGAATTTCAACTGTTATTTTGAATAATAGATCCTTGTTTCAAACAAAATACATTTCAAAGTTGTAGCATTCGGTAAATTATTTGCATTTAAATAAATATGTTTAAGAAATATAGTACAGAAACATCTAAAAAACAAGATACAAAGTCATCTGAGAAATACATAAATATGCAAGTTGAAGAACCAATTATTTAAGTATATTAAGAATTTAAAAGGGGAATATTTCATAATAGTCTCCATGCAAGAATTTAAAGTATCCTAAACTGGTCTGGTGATGACACTATTTTAGAGTAGTATTTATCAGGTGAATGAATTTTATAATTAAAGACCTAAAAGCAATCATTATAAAATAATTCCATGTCATCATCCCTAGAGAAAGCATATTCATAGGTTTGGCTCATTTACTACAATTGTTCATTGAAAGATACATTTATTATGTACCCATTTTATTTTAAAAGAGAATGGTCAAGAGACAATGATGTTTAGGTGAATGTTAGCAGGTAGGAATAAAATGGGAAACAATGCAGGCCCTGTGCCCTCAAAATGCAAACTGTGGCAGGTTCTAAGTGCTATAAATGTGGTAATTGGGGAATCCCGCCAGAATTCATTGCTGTTAATTGAAGTTCTTATCATATTATCAAATTTAAAAATGTTAACATCCAGATTTTATAACTTTCTACTAAAATTTCCCCATCATTTTGCTATGTATTACACAGAAAATTTAGATATTAATAAGTTATTACAGTTAAATATATTAATAAGTTATTACAGTTAAATATATTTTATTTAAAATCATTCGAATACATATGGTCATATAAAACATACCAGCTAATAAATCCTTAATTATTACTGTCTCCATTTACATGCTATTCCATTTTAAAAATCAAATAATTATCCCTTTACTTAGATACACACACACACACACACACACACACACACCCCCTAAACAAATGAGAAAAAACAAGCAATACTTTTTTAAAAAGGAAATTAAAGAGAGTGGTTTCAATTAAGTAACTCAATATTACATGTTCAAAATGTCAAGAAGAAAAGAATGAGTTTAATTCTTCTGATGGACAACCATTGACTTGTTCATCAATAGTGAGATAGCAAATAGTAAACATTTACTGAGTAACTAGTGCTTCTAACTTATTTGTTAACTCATCCATCTATTATATGTTCATACTTGTTTTATAATATGTGTGATAATGAAAAAAGTAGTAAAAATCTACTTTTGTTTTTAAAGTAGTATACAATGATGATTTCAGAAAAATGTATACATTTTATATGGTATATAAATTGTTTTCCAAGAAGAATGTGATATTATATTTGAACAATGATAGACATACTTTGAAAAGATATGTGGATTTTATAGAGTAAGAACACTTCAAGTGAGATTTTCCAGTCAAAATACATTTTCCATACCAGAAAGAGTAACTGAAAATAAACAGATTTTTTTTCCTGAGAGGTATTTTTACATTTTACCACCCATTTGTCACAACATTCCACCTTAAAATAATATTTCTGACTTCTTACCTTAACTGACCCATTAACAGTCTTCCTCCCCAATTTCATGCTTCAGTGTCATCACTAACAAAACAGTCGGCATTTCATAGCTGGAAGGTAATAGCATTTCTGAATGACCTGAAATCCTTTGGAATTGTACCCTACCTGATTTTCAAGGGTGTTTAATCCATTTGTATGCTCCAAATTTTCCATTTGAATTTGCATCAGGTCATGTAATATCAGTTTCTTCTGTGTCACCTGATGTAGCAATAACTTTATATAATGTGACACCATGTAATGTACAGCTTAAAAATGTCCCTTTTCTTCTTCTACTGGAGTGGGATCTATCAACTGCTGCATCTGTCCTACACCACTGATCTATTTAATGGGTGTAACTACTAAATAAAAAGAATAACTAGCTAGTTCTGAGAATTTCTGTATAATAATAATATACTCATCTTCCTAATTAGACATACCACTTTATACTGTGAGTGCATTTTTCATATGCAATATTATAAAGAAGCTAAATATATCAAAACAATAAAAAATAAATCAGTAAAATTTTGTTCTATTTTATTTCTCTGACCTTTGGGAATTGTCATATTTGAAGTTGAGTAAACAATATCACTATGTGTCATTAAATTTCATTTATATGCTCACTTGAGAAGTTAATCCTGAGAACAGCATTATTCCTGACTGAAATTTGGCTGGAAAATGATTATGAATTGCAATTCTAAAGCCAGACTTCTCTATCTATCTTGATCTATAAACAATGTCTCATGAACCAAATCTGACTCAGACTTTTTGTTTATAAATAAAAGTTTATTGGAACACAATCATACCCATTCTTTTCTCAAAGACAGAGTCCACTGGTTGTCACAAATCTACAATGCCCAAAATATTCACTATCTGGCCCTTTACAGAAAAGATTTGTTGACCTCTATTCCAGATCATTTGTAAACTATGAACTATCCATTGCACAATGCTAAATCATACACTATCATGTCAGAGTTCTCTGCAAGGATGTCATAATTTTTAACACTGAATAAATATACTAAAATACTTATTTAGTATATTTAGTATAAAACAAAACAAGTTTCCTTGTCAGCTCCAGAAAGTAGAATCATCTCTCAGAGTTGATGGGATTTTTGGTTTTTTTTTGTTTTTTTTTGTTTTTTTTTTTTTTTTTTTTTTTTTTGTTTTTTTTTTTTTTTTTTTTTTTTTTTTGGTACCAGGGATTGAACTCAGGGGCACTCAATCACTGGGCCACATCCCCAGCCCTTTTTTGTGTTTTTATTAGAGACAGGGTCTCACTGAGTTGCTAAGTGCCTCGCCATTGCTGAGGCTGGCTTTGAACTCGCGATCCTCCTGCCTCAGCCTCCCAGAATGCTGGGATTACAGGCGTGCGCCACCGCGCCCGGCAGGATTTTTGGTTTTTATAAAGTGTAACTTACCACTGTTTTTAAATGGAAAGCAAGGATTTGGAAAATGCACTCCATTTACTTCTAAGAAGAGCTGGCAAGACACTTTAGTTAGAATCTACTCTGAGGAGTGAGGCTTACCTTCTTCTAGTTCAAAGAAGTCTTAATGTAAAACTAAATGATGAACAAGTTTTATTTGTAAAAGAATCAAAGTCTTGCACACTTTGTGGTTCTCCAGAGATGCCAACTGCAGTTCAACAAACTGGTAACCTTCAGCAAGTTGGATTTTTTAAGACAATCTGAATCCAATTGACTTTATAGTGCTACAGGAACATCTGTGCACCATATTCCCTAAACTCAGTGAGGAGAAATTTACAGGCTTCTCTTTGTCAAAAGACAAGTTTATAAAGAGTTTTATAGACTATGGCGTGGTATTGGGTTCATGGATGCATGAACCCATCAATAAAGAACAGTAAATAGTTTTGTTAAGAGCAGCCTACCAGGAAGATTAGAGATACAATCCCACCATGGGACAATGTTAAATAAACCTTCTGGTTAGGACTGTTAGGACTTTTACCAGTGGGTAAAAATTAAGTAGATATTAGTTTCCAGAAACTATGCATGATATGATGTGGAAATGGACTTTTTCTTTGTTAATTTATGATATCTAAATGCTATTTTCTAAAATCTCCCTTTGAGGAAGAATAAATACCATTTACTACTAAAACCAATAACCACCCAGAAGCTACCGATACCTGTTGTAACCAGTCTAACTTGTTGACAGTTACTCTAATAGGTATTTTGTTTTTACATATTAAGGTGAGAGATGTGTTAGTTGACTTTCTGTTGTTGTGACAAAAATACCTGAGTAAATCAACTGAAAGGAGGATTTATTTGGCTCACAGTTTCTGTCCATGATCCCTTAGCTTCATTGTTTAGGGGGCTGTGGTGAGGCAGAGCACTAAGCTGGGAGCACATAGGTGAGCAAAGATTCATGGTAGCCAGGAAGTGGGGGTGGGGGGGAGAGAAAGAGAGAGAGAGAGAGAAATCATTTTTATAACAAGACCTCTATCCCCCAAACCCATTATGTTATGAATCCATCAACAGATTAATCCATCCATGAGGTCAGAGCCCTCATGATCCAATCACTTCTCAAATGTCCTATGTCTGAAAACTGCTGCTTTGTAGACCAGTCAGAACCAACTTATAGCAGGAAGTAAAAACCTGAATGTCAAGTAAATATCTGAATATCAAATACCTGTAAATACTTGAATATCATCCCTGATGGTTACTGACTTGAAACACCCTTGGAGTTGTGCCTCCATGCCTCATCTTTTCTCCTGAGATGCTTCAGTTTGGGTCTAATTATAGGAAATATAATTAATTGTCAATAATGTACCTTGATTAGCTGATACATAGGTTGTTTTAAATGAAATAAGAACTGAACTGCTTATATACTTGCAGAAATTCTTACTGTGTACTTAGAGTCATCTAATGTATCTGGCAATTTTTCATCGTGGAATTAACAGGGCCTGGGGGAAAATTCAGTCATTAAACTTGAATTTGCATCTGAGACCTTTAAGGACAATGCATTTTCAATCTAGTCCTGAAGATAACAAGGGACAGAGCTTATGCATTAAATTCCTTTTTTTTCTGCCATTACTCTTCTATTATTATAATGTGGGCACAGGACTATATACATAGAAAAAGTACTCAGACTTCAATACAGTCCAGAGACCAGTCTCTGTGTAGTTTCATCAAATTTAAATGACAAAATTAAAAAGTGTCTTTTGAGCATCCTACCAGATGCACACAAGACATTATAATAAAGAAGAATCACCATGAAGAATCCAGTCAGGTATATTCGTTGAGTGCACTTTACAGACATAACATAAAGCCTGAAGAAGCTCTTATAAAACTTTTTTTTTTTTTTTTAATAAGAAACATCTGGATATTTAAATCCTCTAAATGTAGTTTTTGGGAATAGTAGCTCTCAGGTGCAACTTACTTGGTCCTTTTACCTTAAATGCATAAGATAATTTGACTTCTAGAATCTGAGAGCACTGAAGACAGCACTGGTTTGTTTGCATGGATTTCCCAGAAACAAAATTTCTCCGTTGTCAAAAATGTATTTCTTGAAAATGTATTTCTCTTCTTTACTATTTTACATCCCTGCATATATCATTTTCATATTTTTGAATAAAACAGCAAAAGGGCAGAATAAAATACTATTGTACTACCACCTAGAACATGAGCCAAACTACCCTGGATACTCTAGTAATTGTCTGGAAGTCAGATACAGGAATATAACAACTGTGAAGGATCAAGAGTAGCATTAGTGCTTTCCTTCTGGGGAACACACTAAAGAGCTTCAGAAACACTCCCTCATGGCAGAGGACCAAAATACAGTGTCTACAGAACAGATCTGGCAGTGCTTTTGCACTATGTGGGCATATACACATTGTCTGCAACACTCAAGAGAACACCATTTATTTGAGTTTTACATTTAGCGTGGGCAAAAAAGCATAAGTGGAGCTCATCCAAAGGTGCTCAATTTGCAATGGCCACCTTGAGAGTTAACCTGCACTCTCTCCTGAGGCACTACCAGGTAATTGGGTAGGCACAAGTGGCCATAATTGTCATTTTTACTGGCAATTCAGTTGGGTAATATTATATTCCTAAGTAGCATCAAAGAAGATAATTTTTAAATAAGAATGTAATTTTCATATAAATTACTTTGGAAAATTTTAACAAAATAGAAATGAGCTTTTGAAAACTGTATGTTTTCAGTGTTTCTACTGTCTTCACAATAAGGCATTTATTAATCAGATAATGAGTTAAACTTTCTTTTCTTCGTTTATTTCTTTAGTGCTAGGAATTGAACCCAGGGCCTTGATACACAGGTACTCTACCACTGAGTTGCACCATGAGCTAAATTTAAACCATATTTTAAACTGAAAAGTACTTTAAAGCTGCAAGATGCTTTTAATCACCTTACAATAATTCTAGATTTCCCATGATGATATGACCTGGCCTATTGTAAACTTGCTGGTAACATTTAATGCATCTGATGACCCTGATCTATGATCTAAATGGCACAGTTATTATGGTATCATGTTGGAGTATTAAAATAAGTTGCAGGGGAAAAAGGATTTATATAGCATCTGTCATAGTCCTGGCAGAAGCCAAGTGGTACCGCCCAATGGGGTAATTGAGAAAAGTTTAGGGAAGTGATTATTTTTATTATTTTTTAACCAATGAGTGAACAACCTTATATGAAACCAGTGATAAAAGGTAATGTATTATCAGTACACTAGTAGAGAGTTGTGGCCAACTCAGACCCAAAGGATAAAGGGAGGAAACAGATAATAGTCCTTAGGAGAGAGTCACAGAGACTTTGAGAAAGGAATGCATTTACTGCCAATTCAAGGCTTGACAGAGAGGGTGTTGTGGGAGTAAAACCCTAACTTCCTTTAACTTTCCTCTTCCAATATTTTCTCTGTACCTACTATCAGTTGAAACCAATCTGAGGCCAGAGGGTAAAGAGATTCCATTAATGAAGTTCATAAATGTCAGTTGCTAGAGGCATAGAGCAAGGTGGTTCTGGCAGGATAAATAAAAAAATACAAAAAATAGAGAACTAAATTTAGAATTAGGTGAATTTTTGAAATGACTTTTCTATGTTAAATATCAAAGCATTTGTTTAAAAAGATAAAATTTATTGATATGGATGATGCTCATTCATTCATTTATTCAGCAGAACTTTAATGAATACTTACTACATGTTCTGTGCTCAGCTCTTAGTAAAATAATTTGAGAAGAGTATACTCCTCAAGGATTTTATCTGAAATATTACTATTACAACTCCATGCTATAAAACAGGAACATATACAGGAGGGAGGAGGAGGAACTGAACAGAGGCTTCCAAGTGGAAATACAGCATGAGCCAAGTGTTAAGGAAGAATAGATATTAGACAAGACAAAGGGAGAGTGGGAGAAATGATCTCACAGGTAAAGTGAGCCAGATGTGCAAAAATATTGGAGCACAAGGAAATCTCGTTGTGGAAACTTTAACTTTAAAGGTTTTGTTGGAAGGGAGCAAAAACCTGAGACTAACACATCAGGTCTGGATCATGGTGGTACTTTATTTGGTATATCAGGAGTTGTGATTTAATCCTGAAATGAATGAGGAGCCAAGGAAAGATTGTAAGCAAGGAAAAGGTCTGGAGATATTTACATTAATGAGACACGTGGCAGTTGTGTGTAAGATACATGAGAAGGGTGAGCAAGTAAATATCAATTAATAGAGTACTATGAAATTCACAAGGTTAAGTGTTAGAACTTTGCATTAAATATATTCTTCCATATAAAGAGACTTAGTATAAGGAATTGACTCACGTGATTATGGAAGGTATCAAGTCCCAAGATCTGTAGTCTACAAACTAAAGGCCCAGGACGTCTGATGATTTACTTCCAGTCCATGTTTGAAGTTTTGAGATCCAGAAGAATAGATGGTATAAGTTCCAGTCTAGAGGCAAGTAATTTCAAGATCCAGGGCAAAGCTGGCATGGTGAAACTGCCTGTAATCCCAGCTATTCAGGAGGTTGAGACAGCAGGATCACAAGTTCAAGGCCAACCTTGACAATTTAGACCCTGTCTTGAAATAAAATTACAAAGGGCTGGGGGTATAGCTCGGTGAAACAGCATTTGCCTAGCATGTGCAATTGCAAGGCTCTGGGTCAATACCAGTACCAAAAAAGCAAAACAAAACAAACAAACAAACAACAACAACAAAAAAGATGCAGGGCAAGTGGATGTTTCAATTCAAATCTGAAAACAGGAAAAAAAATATTATCCTAGCTTAAAGACAGTCAAGTAGGAAAATTCCTCCTTTTATTAGAGGAAGTGCCAGCTACTTTGTTCTTTTCAGGCTTCCAGCTGGTTGGATGGGAGCACCCACATCAGGAAAGCAATCCACTTTCATCAGTCTACCAATTCAAATATTAATCTAGAAATGCTTTCACAGACACAAGCAGAATAATGTTTGACTAAATGTCTTGGCATCTCATAGTCCAATCAGATTGACACATAAAATGAACCACTACAGTTTATTTTTTGTGGGGAGGGGGTACCGGGGATTGAACTCAGGGGCACTCAACCATTGAGTCACATCCCCAGCCCTATTTTATATAGAGACAGGGTCTCACTGAGTTGCTTAGGGCCTCACTGTTGCTGAGGCTGGCTTTGAACTCACAATCCTCCTGTCTCAGCCTCTAGAGGACTGGGATTACAGGTGTGTGCCACCACACCCAGCTAACCACTACAGTTTTAAAATCAGAAGTATGCAATATAAAATGGAGATCAAATGGCTCCCAGAGGTGTTGGTTAAGCCAGATGCCCAAACACCTATTTTGCAGACCTAGGCAAAATGTTATGTCTGTGAGACACATTGGAGGAGAATCAAATATAGGGAAGTTCAGATTTTGGAAAGTTTGAGGCAGTGCCTGTGAGGCACCAGCACCCTAGAGAGAGTTTACAGTAAAATAAAGAGGGACTGTACATGGTTATAATAAACATTCTGATAAATAAATTTCATATACACATTGTTATTATATCCAAATTACAACACTCAATAAAGACTAATTTCATATGGTAAAATATAAGAGAATTTCAGCACTAAGATAAACTAGCCTTCCCTTAAAAAAATAGGAAAAATAAGTGCCTAATAATAATGTATGTGTGTATTTATCATATGAGATACTAAAGAAGCTTAGTTCATTCACTACTTAGGTGTTACAATTTGTCAGTTTTCTGTTATCTTTTCACACATGTATTTGAAAAGAGCAGTAATAACATTATTTTGAAAGATAATCAATTTAGGTAAGTAGTAGTTCAATAAAATATTATTAAAAGAACTCTTCAATTACCTTTGATTACAAACTGCTTGTGCTTGTGTAGATATAATTTCCACAGGTGGGCCTCGCTACTTATATAATTAATTAATATATTTTGACATATCATAATTGCATTTTATTAAACACAATCATCACTTAGTTTTCTTGCATAAAGCTATCTCTGTTTGAGTAGTTGCTGTGTTAACATAACAACAAATGAGTAAGTTCAATATCATTTGGAAAATCAAAGGAAAGCAAGTCAATATCAGTTGCTTATTCAGTACTTACTTGTGAAAGGAATCATAACTCTAAGGTTCTATAACTTCCTCCAAACACTCCTCCTCCCTCAGCTTTCATCATGTTCACCCCCTCCCTGGAGCCTGGCTTGGTTCCTGTAGAACATTCTTATTTCCAAACACTCTGTTTCCAAATACCTCTAGAACATGCTCTATTCCAAAAATGTGTCATCTCTACTAACTGTTTAATTTGAATGTAGAAACCAGTTGGCAATTTTCTTGAGGTCAGGCGCCTGATCCCCAAAGTTGAGCTCATAAACCCTGGCAACCATACCGGTTATAATTTTTACTCTACATATAGGTAGATTATTTATCCTGAATCTTACATAAGAAGACTGAAAGAAAAAGAAGATAATATTGTATATAAATTATTGTCAGGTAACTTAAAATGGAGCTGCAAATTAAATCACAATTTTATAAAAGAGAGAAATAATCTTACCATCTTGAAACGTATGGAGCATCATGTATGGCAAGATTCTAAAGAGAATTCATGACTTAGCTGCTTATTAAATTAAACTTCACATCATATGTGTATGTGAAAATCATTTAAAAGGTAAGATATATAAAAATTCAACTTCCTTATAAAAAATTTTAAAAGTTTTCCATAGAAAAATTATAAACTCTACCCACACCATTTTTTCTTTATAAAAATATTTGAGTGAGGCAATGTTTAACTAATGTCCATGTTTTTATGCATTTCCTTTATACTTTTTATGTTTCTATATTGATTTTTTAAAATTTTATTAGTTATTTTTAGTTATACATAACTTTAGGATTTATTTAGACATAATTATAAAAGCATGGAATATAATTTGCTTTTATTCAGTTCCTAGTCCTTCCCCTTTCTCTTCCTTCCTCTCTCCAGTATCCCCTCTCTCTACTCTATTGAGTTGATGTATTTTCATAGATATTTATCAGTCTAAATCATCTACATCCTTCTCAATTTGTTGCAAAATGAAAGTGAGTATATAGTTTCACTTTCAGTTTTCTTCAATAGTTAAAAAAAAAAAAAAACAAAAACAAAAAACAAAAAAAACTGAAAGGAATTAAGGTTAGGAATTAAAATGTACCCCAGGTCCAGTAATGCAGGTAATGGTTCCTGGTATGCATACTTCTTCAGCTGTACCAGGGCTGATACTTGGGATTTCACAGATGAGTACCCAATCAACAACCAAAATAATACATTAAAATTACATAATTTTACATAATTCCATTAAAAATTAATAAACAAATATATTCTCATTTTGTTGATATTTTGAAGTACAAATCAAATTCTTAAACAGCAAGGTACTTATGGTTTATTCTTCCTACAATATTGTAGGATCTTTTTCCAGGTTGAAATTTTAGGATAAGGAAGACTGTTTTTCACACCTAAACTGTTTTGTTGTTATTTATGGACACATTATTTTCAAATAGAATACAAGATGTACAGTAAAGTTTTAAGTATGAATATTTAAGTAGTAGTATATAACCTACACCAGTTTCACTAATCTTCACTCATATTAATTAATGCAATCCTTGCTGTCCTGTCAAAGTTCAATAAAAAAATAAATAAATAAAGCTCACCTTCTTTGGAAAGACCTCATTTGTCTTTCTAATGTTTTCTGCTTTTTTTTTCCCCTTCCTTACCTACAAGAATGATGGGGGGGGGGTGTGAAGATCAAATCACAGTGTGATGCAACTGGTATGTATTAAAAAGCCCTTGACCCGCATTTTCCCATCAGTAGTTTCCCTGCTGGCCAGCTTCTGAGTCTATCCCACTCCCATTTCCCTCAGGTAGCTGGCTGCTAGATGTTTACTGATCAATTTGCATCCAATGTTCTCCTAGCAACCACCACTAGGATAGGATTAGATACTTTTATAAAAGACTCTTTTCTGTAAAAGAAGCTTATATTTTTTAAAATATCACAGAAACTAACAGTCTTTAAGCAAAACTACAATGTGATTCTTTTACACGTTTAAAAGAATGTTTAGTCAATAGCTTTTAATTGTTTTTACTTGGGGAAAATCAGTCATTTTTCTATTTCAAAATTTTGGATACACTCCCATTAAAAATGCAGTTAATCTTGGGATTGGGGTTGTGGCTCAGTCATAGAGTGCTTGCCTTGCACATGTGAGGCCTTGGGTTTGATCCTCAGCACCACATATAAATAAACAAATAAAATAAATGTATTGTGTCCATTTACAACTAAAACTTTTTTAAATGCAGTTAATCTTAATAATACAGGAATATACATTATGTACTTGAAATAAATCCACAAAGAATTCATGCCATTTTTGTCAGTGCAAGACAAATAGAAAACAAATAGATCTGCTTTCTAATAGCCAGTTCAATTGTATACAGACTGTGGTAAATATTCTTATAAAACATATGATTAATTTTCATTTTTCCACAAACAATACAAAATCCAAGTTTTAATGATGATTTATTTTAACTGGAAAGTTAACGTGCATATTTTTTCTCAGCCTCTCAAAAAGCATTAATGTCCCCAATTATGTATAAACCTCCATAATAATTTATAATATCAAAGTAATATTTGATGGTAAGAGCATACATAAGAGAAAATATAACATGTATAACAAGTCATCTCTAATAACATTAAATAAACTGACCAACAGAACATGATTATCTTAGCAGCTCTCTGAAATGAGAGGAGGAAATATATTTTATTATGCCCCATTAAGATTTTAATCTTGCAGAGAGAAATACCAGAGCAAAAATTAAGATATTTTAGTAAGATCAATAACAGTTATTAGGTTTTAAAGTTATTAAGTTTAAAAGTGATAATCTTGAGGCAGGGAAACATTTTACAATTTCAAAAAAATCTAAGATTCAAAAATAAAAACCTATAGTTTAATCACTTGGTAGAAATAATAGAATATTTTTCCAGAGGAAAAAATAAAGCAGAAAATCCTTCATACAAAAATGCATTACCAATTCAGCTGTGATGGCTATCACACCTAGAATATTAGAAGAGTGCCATTTCCACACCTTTCTTTTTCCACTAATAGTTGATTGTTTTCTATGTGGACATTTCTTGAATCTCACAAGTGCTTTTAAGGAATCTAAAATGTAAACACTACCTACTCATTTCAAGATTCAAGACTTTTTAGATTGGCAGCATATTGGAAATCTCATTCAAATTTTAGGTAATACATCTATAGACACTATAACTTTTAGCATATTTACAGAAGATTGCAGAACAAATGATCTTCTAGGTGTTATTGATATATGAAGATATAAATATCAATATGTTATTGATATTTATTGAAGTCCTGCTCTATACCATGTGCATATATACTTCTAGTCATTTCATTTTTTATTTTACTGCTACTACTATTATATTATGTTGGTACTGGGGATTGAACCCAGGGATGCTTTACCACTGAGCTACATCTCCAGCCCTTTTTTATTTTTACTTTTTTTTTTTTTTTATTTGTGAGAATCTCACAAAGTTGTGGAGGCTGACCTTGAACTTGTGATCTTCCTGCCTCAGTCTCAGGAGTCGCTGGGATTATGGACATGTGCCACTATGCCTGACTGCTGCCAGTCATATAATTCTTTCCAAAACGGTGACAACAGATATTATTATCTCCAAATTATAGATATAATATTTGAGATTCAGAAATGTTAAATAGCTTGTTCTGTTAATGGAACAAGGCAAATCTGAAGTTGAAATTCATGAATGTGGGAACACAAACTTTATATGTATTCACTATATCAAGCTCCCTTCCATAATTATGAAAGCAAAATCATTCTCAACCCTCCTAGCACTCAACACTTCAGAGCTGCACAAATTTCAGAAAGTCCTGGCTCAGACTTGGCCTAGACTTTACAATTACTACTTTCTTTTCCCTGATGGCTTATTAAAACTCCTACAATTTCAGAGAGCAGTGACAAAAGATTAAACTAATCCACATAGAAATATGAGATTAGATAACCAACTTTAAATGTTCAATTCAGGTAGAGAATAAAAGAGAATTTGAGTGGAGATATTGAATTTGTGTGTATATATGCACTTTAAAGAGAAAATTTATTTCTTGCGAATTTTCTCCCCTTTACTTATGTCTCTCTCTTCCATATTTGCATAACCCTTTGTAAGAAATGCTCTTTGCTAATGAGATTTGAAGGATAGATGTCCCTGATCCATCCAGTGACCTATCAAAGGGTGCCAGATCAATCCTTTGTGTTAAGCCATTGACCCTTGTTAAGACCAAGGGTGTATTTATTTATAATGAGAAAACATAGAAAGAGAATAACCTGTTGTTTTACTGCTGGATTTTTGTCTCCCTTAAGTAATAACAAGCAAGATTTTAGACAGCAAGATTTTAGAAATATTATTACACATGAATGATGTTACCCACATTTTGAAGACCACATCATTAAGAAATATGAGCTAAGAATCTACTTTCAAAACATTGGCAGAAAAATAATAGCTGAAACTGTTATAAGAAGATATGATACCGAAGGATAAAATGATTTTTATATATACTCTTTGTATCAAGAATAAAAGGCAAAATTGAGAGCTAATGCTTTACGGAGCTCAATATGATGCTCTTTCTAAAGATGGGAAAGGGAAATGACATCTAGAGGGAATAGTAAAAGGAGTGAGACATAATAAATACTAAAATAAATTCTAAAAACTGTGCTGCAATATCAATAACTTGAAAACACGTAAGAATCTGAGAGACAAAAATAAGCAGCAATTATTGCCTTAGATGTTTATGAACATGCAAAAGAGAAGAAGGAAAAAAAAATATGTGCTGTGGCCTCTGAGTGGTAGGGAATCAGTGGATAGAAAAAGTAAATATCTTTAAAACAAGACCTCCTGCCACTGTCCCAAAGTCACTAGTACAATTGTGTCTCAATTTTTATCAAAGAGTCCATAGATATGTTAAACTAATTCTAATCTGTAAAACATTAAACATGTTTTCACATTAAAACATTTTTTTTTTCCTTCTACACTCCAATTATACTCAGAGCAGCTATTACCTAAAGGTAAGTGGCTGATAAAGGAGCTCCACCTGGGTAGGGCCAAAGAAAGCCTTCTCACTGACATATTCCCATGAACACCAGGAACTCCAGAGCTCTATTCCAACTCAAGGCAGCTTTCTACTCCAACTCTTCCCTCATCCTCTGATCTCTACCACAGCTCCTTGTTACACTCAGGTGCCCAAATTAGTGACCCTCGACTTCCTCTAATTCTGCAATATCAACATTTATTCTACACTTACATAATTTGTGTAAACTCCTAAGTGCCATTACACTGAAGGGCCTAGAAATGGCTCTATTTTTAAAAACTAAATTCTAAAACCCCATTCTTTGCTTACAGTTCTGCATCCTTTGTATCTTCCCCTGGATTGTCTCAGGTATACCCAGAATTCCAGAAGTCAACTCAACACTTTTGCTATTTCTACTTCTGGATTGCTTATGGGATATATTACTTTGACAGACATATTCACTAGGGGTTAGGACTGTGTCTTAGTGACAGAGTGTGTGTTTAGCAAAGACCCTGGATTCAACCTCCAGCAGCATTCCCCCAAAGAAAAACACACTGGAGCCCAGCCCATGTGGCGTTGACCTTCCTTTATCAGTCAGTGCTTAGCTTAGCTGTCAATGTTTTTCTTTTCCTCAAAGTGACCATCCTCAAATGTTTTACCTAAAGGCAAACCAGTAAATGCACAATTAACATTTGAACCTTTGAAAAAAAATAAAATGTCCTGATTTATAGCATTTTCTGATTGTCAGGCTGTACATGTCTCTGCTATGGCTAATTCCAAGCCACCAACCTAATATCACAACACAGAATGGGAAAGCAGTGCACAGTAGGTAACACACCTTTGTGTGGCATTTCCACCAGATACAATCTTGTATTTATTTTCAGACACAATATACATAATCTCAAGGGTATAATTAATAGAAAATTATTGGGAAGTCATGACTCATGAGTATTTATTACCTTCTCCTTAATTGAATTGTGAATTTATGCAATTTACATTTCAGCCAAGGCCATACTGAATTAAGTGGCCTGCCCAAATCCTGAAAATTTAGCAATCAGCTCTTACAAGACTATGTGCACACTTTCTGTACATCATAGTCTTTGCCCCACCATAAACTTTCATATATCTCAGCCAATGATCCTTTTTGAAACACTCTCAAGAGCTGTCATTAATGAAATTTAAAATATTCTTTGACCCCTAACCCCATGTCTGTTTAGCTACATGATTTTTTAAAACTTGTATATAATTTTTATCATAATTTCCATAGAAAGAAGAGTTCTTATTAGTAATTTCTAAACCCTTTCCCTCATTCCTGTTTTTTTCCCTGAAATTTTGATGATTTGCTTTGGGCAAAAGACATAAGGACCACATAGCACAGGCTTATGTGAATGGCAAACATCAGAAAGATCACATCAAATGCCAGCAAAAACTGGGGAGTAGAAAGGCAATACCAATGCAGAGAGCAATCGAGCAGTCTGTAAAAAGTTAAATATCTGAATACCCTATTATTAACCAATCTTTTCATATAGATCAGGGCCACAGTACACCTCTGACCAGTTTGTATGTTGTGCAACTTGGGGCAGGAGGGGGAAATATTTCACATAGGGCAATACAAAAATATACTACATACAAAATTACTTGAGTTTTATATTTGTATAAAGTAAAAAAGAAATGTTGTTATATTTATAACTAATAAAAATATAAAATGAATATGTGGAAAACATTTTGTTATCACTACATATAATTAATTAAAATACATGTCATAAAGGTGAAAATACACAAAAAGGTGAAATAATAGAGATTTTTTTATGTTGAATCAATGTTTTAAATGATAGTCACCTATTATGTTTGCAAATCCTTAAAAATGTATGGAGGCAAAAAACAACCAGATATATCATACATAAAATCATTGCTATCTTATATTGTTTCTTAAATAATGTTTTTTTGACCTGTCTGTGAGAATTTTTCCCTGACCTCTCATAATTCAATATCCTGAATCCAGAAAAATGGCTGTTTCCATCTGTTCCACTTAGGGTGATCAATACTTTGTTAAGTTCATGCATAATAATGTATATGCATCTCTCAAAACGTGCCTTTCCAATTGTTTGCTATATAATTTTGTCCAAGATCAAGGCCTTGACAGAAGGGTATGTACATTTCCATTTTATTTTACAGGGTATCTGGGAATGCTGACTATCCACTTTCTACTTTTCCCCCATATTATTGCTTTATAAAGGGAAGCATTCTGCCACAGTGAAATAGACATGTGTTTCAGAAAATTCTCCCTTTAGGCCCAAACATGGGCTAACTTCAATAAATGCAAGTGGCATAGTTTACAGAATTGGTTTCTCACTAAGTACTTAGTTGAATCAGCATTTTAGATGCCTTCAGATTTTTAAGAGAAGCAAAAGAAAAAACATTCTTCCAGCATTGAGAAAACACTTTACCACAGATAATTGTCTCATTTAATTTGCATTCCAATGCATACCAAACCGAAAAATAACAGTACTCAGGAGGCCAACCCTATGGAAGACTTGCAACCAAGTAATAAAGTGATAGAAGAGATGAAGAGAGGAAGCAGGGCGGGGAAGAATGACATAGTGGAGTCAATGCTTGGTTGCAAATTCCCTAGTTCAATTTTTCAACTTTTCTTCCTGCTTTACTACCAGCTCCTCTTCTTTCAGGGAAAAAAAAAAAAAAAAAAAAAAGGAAAGAAGAAAAATTCCAGA
The DNA here is from genome assembly GCA_025594165.1 of Tamias sibiricus. NCBI lineage: Eukaryota > Metazoa > Chordata > Mammalia > Rodentia > Sciuridae > Tamias > Tamias sibiricus. The sequence goes on along the minus strand of CM046666.1, from coordinate 84,200,971 downwards.
CAGGCTAAGAAATCAGCCGACAAACCTCATTATTGATGGCGTCAGGTGGTAGATCAATGCTGGAGGAAAATCAATGGTAAAAATATTTTTCAGTGGTGCATACAGATGAAGTGCCTCAGCAGCATTTCTTGATGGAAACCACAAAAATCTGCAGCTACCCCTGAAAGTCACTGTTTCATAGAAGGCAAGAACTTATCTGGTACTTTAGGGATACTAATTTGCCCCTGTATGTTTTCCCATTTTGTAGAATCCATAACTATTTGCTACAAAAAGCCAAGGCAAGGCAAGGTAGAGAGAGAGGGGATGGAGGAGGCAAAGAAGGGAAGGAAAGGAATGGAAGAAAGAAGACAGACTTGGAGAAAATAAAATGCAATTTCTTATATACTGGTTTGTTTTATGGTTATTTATTACGTATATGTGTCCATTCAATAAATTTAAAGACTGAAAAAGTTTAAAAGTTGGAAAGCATTCCTAAACTGAAAAAAAGGATGTAAATTTCTCATTTGAAGACAGCATATGAAAATAATTTTTATTCCATAGACTGATAAAATTCTAGAATACCATGCCAAAGGAAGCTTACTTTAAAAAGAAAGAATAATGTAGGAGCAATTTTGAAGAATCACCCTGATTTACAGTCTCTGGTCCCCAAACTGTCTTATACTGCCTGATAATTTTCTTTCTATGTTACTGAATGATTAAATCAGACTACTCTCCTGCCCTAAAGACTGTGCATATTTTGAAGTGCCCAGAACAAATTATTCCTGGGTGAAGTAAGTAGTTGTTGAAACCTAACCAGAGTTAGGTTTGCTTTGAAGAGAGATGGACAATTTTAGTTATTATTGTCAAAGAGAGCACTGGTTAAAAGATAACATGTGAACCAGAAGTAAGAAGTAACATCTTGTCTATATATTGCCTGCAAGTGTAAAATCTCTGAGGTAGGAGTGTGTGCAAGAGACAAGGAAGCAGCATCAAAGGGCCTGGGAAATCCCAGTGGCTCTTTAAAGTATTTTTAGAACACTATCCTGTTGCCTCTTCTTTCACTACTGCCCTGCTCCAAGCCATTATTCTTTCTTTCCAGGTTATCTAAGCCATGTCCAAACTCTCCTCCCTAATTCTAGGCCTTCATCAGCCTCATACTCTGGTTTATTCTCCGCATGTTCACAGTATCCCTTTCCTAAAAGTGGGAACAGATCATGTTGTTTTCTGTTCTAAAATAGAATTCTAAAAATGTCCGAAAAGGCCCTTTGTGGTCTTTATTGCCATCCAATTCCTCTTTTTGCCTAATTTTTTACTTCTTTCTCTCTTCTTTACTCTGCTTCTGCAATTCTGACCTTTTCGTTGCCCTTGCTGTTTTCATTGGATATCCACACGATATTCATTCCTCCTCCAGGTTTGGTTCACATATCATCTTCTAACCAATTCCCTCTTAGGCCATCTCCTAACATTTCTAGCAGGGAAAGGAGAAAGGTAACAACCACTTTGACATACACCAGAGAACTCTCTTCTTAAGAAGTCCTTCTCTTAGGAGAAGCTATTTTACCAGATCCTAAACTTATTGGTTGTATTCTATCTATCTATCTATCTATCTATCTATCTTGAAGCTTAAACAACTGTGGGAAGGGAAACTGCTAAATCACCTCATTCTACTCATCTTTTCCCACTGAATAAAAAGAGGGTTAGATGCAACTGGGAAGTTCACAAACCAGAGGGTCAGGCTCATTAAATGATTGAGACCTAATCAAAGAACTATAAAACACTTTCCTTCTCCATATACTTTAACACCATATTTCTAAAGGCTTATTCAATGAAGTTCCTTTTACTCAGTATATCATCTCTGATTCTCCATAAAAAAAAAATTCCAAGAAATTTTGAAAGACAAGAAGCATAATTTGAATACACATAACAAGCATGAGCACTAGTCTCAGCTGTAATAAAGGTGTTGAAAATATCAGACTAGAAATTTAAAACAACTATAATTTACATGTAAAGGGTATCAAGTATAAAAAAAGACAGCTTACAAGAACAAATGGGTAATGCAATAAGAGGAATAAAAATTCTACAAAAGTAGCAAAACTTAATGCTAGATATTTTTAAAAAATCACTGTAATAGAAGTGAATGTCTTTGATGAGCCTACTAGCAGAATGGACATGGCTGAAGAAAAGAATCTCTGGTATTAAGGACATCTTAGGAGAAGCTTTCAAAACTGTAAAACCAAGAGAAAAAGGACTGTGTTAAACTAATATCTAAGAACCATGGCACAATTTTAGAAAGTGTAGATATGCATAATGTGAATATGAGAAGAGAAGACAATGGGAGCAATATTAGAAATAATGACGGGATTTTCTCAAAATGAATGTTGAACACCAATCCATAGATCCAAGAAACTCAAAGAACACAAAACAGGAAAAATAAATAAAAAATCAACAAAACAACAAACAAGCAAACAAACAAAAAAACCACCTGTACCTATGTATGTCATAGGCAAATTGGCAGAAAATCAAATATGAAGAAAAAATCATGAAGGCAGTGACATGATAAATGGGGGAAACACCTTATTTATAGAAAAGTAAAGATAAGAATTATATTCAACATCTTCTCAGAAACCACAACTGAGAAGAGAAAGGAATACAGTATTTAAAATTTTGAGAGAAAAAAAATTTAATATAGAATTCTGTATCCTTTGAAATTACCCTGAAAAAGTCAAGAAGAACAAAGACTTGCCAAGACAAATACTGAATGAATGTGTTGCACCATAGACTCACCTTGTAATAAGTGCCAAAAGAAATTACTCAGAGATAAGTTACATTAATCAGCTTTCTGTCATTGTATCAACTCATAAAAGTAAAATATTTAGCAGATAAAAATGTGTAAAGAAGTAGTTGAACTCAATAGCACCATTTGGATATAATTGACATCTGTATAGATTACTTCACCCAACAAGAGCAGTTTATGAATTCTTCTCAAGATTACATAGAATACTCACCAAGATAGTCACATTCTGGTTGGGAAAAAATACCTAACAAATGTAAAAGAACATAAATTACACAGTGTCTGCTCTTAGACCACAATGAAATTAAACTAAGAATAACAATAGAAAAATAGCTGGTCATTATGCAAAGACTTGAATTAAGAGAAAGACTTGGAGATTATATGAACCACCTCTAAATTACATGTGTATCAAATACTTTAAAAAACAAAAAATTTTAATATTTGTACTACATAAAAATGAAGACACAAGTTATAAAAATTTGTGGAATGAAGCAAAATAAGAATGTAGAGAAAAATTTGTAGCAATGGATACATATATTAGGAAAAGAAGAAAGATCTAAAATCATTAGTCTGAAATCACAATTTAGGACTAAAAAAAAGGAAAAGAAAAAAGAAGAATGGATTAATGCCAAATGAAGCATGAAGCAGAAAAAAAGAAGTAATAAAAATCACATCAGAAATCAATGAAATTAAAAGCAAGAAAGCAATAGAGAAGAAAAGTAAAAGCTGATTCTTTGAAAAGATCAATAAAATTGATAAGCCTATAGCCAGGGAAAGGAAAAAAAAAGAGGGAGACAAACATTATTAATATCATAAATGCATAAGAACCATTACTACATATCACATGAATATTAAAAAGATAATAAATAAATGAAAAAACTGATGACTACAAATTTGATAACACAGATGAAATGGACCAATTCCTTGCAAGACACAATTTGCCAAAACTTAACAAGAAAAAATTTCTCTCTCTGAATATGCTTATATCTATTAAAGAAATTCAATCAAAGTTGTTGTCCAAATTTGATAACACAGATGAAATGGACCAATTCCTTGCAAGACACAATTTGCCAAAACTTAACAAGAAAAAATTTCTCTCTCTGAATATGCTTATATCTATTAAAGAAATTCAATCAAAGTTGTTGTCCAAATTTGATAACACAGATGAAATGGACCAATTCCTTGCAAGATACAATTTGACAAAACTTAACAAGAAAAAATTTATCTCTCTGAATATACTTATATCTATTAAAGAAATTCAATCAAAGTTGTTGTCCAAAAAACACACTTGGCCCAGATAGGCTCACCATCAAATTTTACCAAACCTTTAAAGAAGAAATTACTGTTCCCTCTCAGTACTTCTTTCTGACATCATATTATAAATCTTGGTTAACATAATAAGAAAAAAAATAAAACTGTCTTTGTTCATAGATGACAAAATTTTCTATAGAGATCTTAAATAATCAACATAAAAAGCCCCTGGAATGAATAAATGGCTATAACAAGGTTGTTATATACAAGATTAATATATAGAAATCAATTCTGTCCTTTATTCCAGGACTGATGAATTGGAATTTAAAATTTAAAAGATGATACCATGTACATTAGCACTCTGAAAGTGAAATACTGAAATGTAAACTTAACAACATATAGTCAAATCCTATTCACAGAAAAACTACAAATTCTGATGAAGAAAAAAAAATTGGCTACATAGAAAGACATTCCACGTTTATACATAGGAAGACTCAATATTATCAAGATACTATACCTTTCCAACTTGACATGTTGAATCAATGCAATTTTAATCAAAATCACTGCATTGTATTTTATCAATATTGACAAATAAATTCTAAAATTTATAGGAAGAAGCAAAAACCAAGAAGAGCCAGAAGAATATTGAGGAAAAACAAATTTATTTAAAATATTTTGTTTTAGTTGGAAACAGTACCTTTATTTTATTTTTATGTGGTGTTGAGGATGGAATCCAGTGCCCTGCACGTTTGGTGAGTTCTCTACTGCTGAGCCACAACCCCAGACCCAGAAGATCAAATTTGAAGGGCTAACAATACTGTATTTCAAAATGTATTATAAAGCTATAGTAATCAAGACTGTGTGGCATCAGTGAAAGATTAAATGAGAACATCAGTAGAGCAGGGCAGAGAGCCCCCAAATAGACTCATGAATAAACTCACATGATATTTGACAAAGGAGTCCAAGACAATATAATGAAGCAAAGATAGTCTTTAACAAATAATTTTGGAATGACTAGGTGTCCATGTTTTTAAAAATGAATCTAGATAGAGAACTTATATATTTGAAAAAGTGGATTAAAATTGACCAACACCTAGATACAAAAAATGCAAAACTCTAAACCTCACAGAAGGTAACTAGATCACCTAGCATCATGAAGATGACTTTTTGGTGGTACATCAAATACATGATCCATAAAACAAATAAATGATAAACTGCACTTCATCAAAAATTTTAAAACTCTACATAATACACTGTTAATAGAATGAAATGACAGATCATAGACATAGAGAAAATGTTTCAAAAGACATATTTGATAATGAAGTATGAAAAAAATACAAATAACTCTCAAAACTCAGCAGTAATGACAGTCCTTATAGAAATAGAAAAAACAGTCATGAAATTCATCTGGAAAAATAAGAGACCCAGAATAGCTAAAGCAATCCTGAGAAAGAAGAGTGAAGCAGGTGGCATCACTATACTAGATCTTAAATTATACTACAGAGCAATAGTAACAAAATCAACATGGTATTGGCACCAAAATAGACTAGTATACCAATGGTACAGAATAGAGGACACAGAGACTAACACATATAATTTCAGTTATCTTATATTAGATAAAGGTGCCAGAAATGTACATTGGAGAAAACATAGCCTCTTCAACAAATGGCGCTGGGAAAACTGGAAATCCATATGCAACAAAATGAAATTAAACCCTATTTCTCACCATGCACAAAACTCAACTCAAAGTAGATCAAGGATTTAGGAATTAGACCAGAGACACTATGCCCAATAAAAGAAAAAGTAAGCTCTAATCTCCAACATGTCAAATTAGGCCCCAAGTTCCTTAATAAGACTCCTGTAGCACAAGAATTAATATCAAGAATCAATAAATGGGATAGATTCAAACTAAAAAGCTTCTTCTCAGCAAAAGAAACAATCAGTGAGGTGAATAGAGAGCCTAATAATTGGGAAGAAATTTTTACCACATGCACATCAGATAGAGCACTAATCTCCAGAATATATAAAGAACTCAAAAATCTTAACACCAAGAAAACAAATAACCCAATCAATAAATGGACCAAGGAACTGAAAATACACTTCTCAGAAGAAGATATACAATCAATCAACAAATACATGAAAAAATGTTCAACATTTCTGGCTATTAGAGAAATGCAAATCAAAACCACTCTAAAATTTTATCTCACACCAGTCAGAATGGCAGCTATTAAGAACATAAACAACAATAAATGTTGGAGAGGATGTGGGGGAAAAGGCATACTCATACATTGCTGGTGGGACTGCAAAATGGTGCAGACAATATGGAAAGCAATATGGAGATTCCTTGGAAAACTGGAAATGGAACCACCTATGACCCAGCTATCCCACTCCTTGGTCTATACCAAAGGACTTAAAAACAGCATACTACAGGGACACAGCCACATCAATGTTTATAGCAGCACAATTCACAATAGCGAAACTGTGGAACCAACCTAGATGCCCTTCAGTAGATGAATGGATAAAGAAAATGTGGTATATATACACATAATTGCTTTAGCTATTATGAAGTATTATGAGGAACACTAGAATGGCCAATGGGGAGGCAGGGGAAGGGAAGGAGCAAAAGGGTGAAGAAAAAAAAAAAGGTAGAATGAAATGGATATCATTACCCTAAGTGCATGTATGAAGACATGAATAGTGTGAATATACTTTGTATACAACCAGAGATATGTAAAAATGTGCTCTATAAGTATAATATGAAATGTAATGCATTCTGCTGTCATTTATAAAAACCTAGAATTAAATAAATAAATAAATAAATAATAAAATTAGGGATAAGATCTAAATGGACATCTTACCAACAAAATATACAGATGGTAAATAAACATATAAATATATGCTGAACATCATAGTCCTTGGGAATTGCAAATTAAAACAACAATGACATACTACTATACACCAATTAAAAAGGCCAAATGCAAATCACTAACCAATTATAATGCTGGCAAGTATGGGAAGCAATGGGAACTCTCATTACTGAAAAGAATGAAAAATGGTACACTCACTAAGGTTTTGGTAGTTTCTTATAAAACTAAACATATTATCATATGATTCAGAAATCATGTTCTTTAACATACTCAAATAATCTGAAAAATTACATCTTGTCATGTTCATAGCCCAGGTGTACCAGGACAGTGGGATTGCAAAAGGCCAAAGAAGGTGCCTAGAGACTCAGGGAAAACATATGATTTATTTGGGAAAGTTTATAGATCAGTAACTGCTCTGAGAAGTGACCAGAGGCTGACAGGTAACACCTTCATCCCTCATGGTACTTTGCTTACCAGTCCCTCCTCTCCTGCATTTTGTCCAGAGGTGGCTCGCTAGACAAGCGACATGTAGGCTTTCCACAGTGCCCTCAGTTCTGTGCCTGTCTCCACCCACAGAGGGGTTCTGTATGTTAGGCTTCAGAAGCAGTGACAGCATCAGTATTAGCTTATTAATTTGCTTATCTGATCAGTATCCCATACAGCAAGTGAAAGGCACAAGTGAAAGAAAGTAGTTTCTACAGATAGAACTATCTTGCCCTACATACTGGTGTTTGTAAGAGAAAGCCAGTTTCCTCCAAGATAGGATGGAGCTAGGCTTTCCATCCCTGGCTGGTTCTCATTGTTCTCTTACCTTGACTAGGTTTCTGGGAACAGAAAGGGGGTATTCAGGGACATGGTGCTTTACTGCCAGTCTTTAGGAATGATGCATATTCACACAAAAGTCTGCTCACAGATGTTTACAGCAGCTTTATTCTAATAGCCCAAACTTGGAAGCAACCAAGGTATACTTTGGTAGGTGAATAGATAAACTGTGGTACATATAGACAGTGGAATATTGTTCAACACTAAGAAGAAATGAGCTATTAAGTCATGAAAAGACATGAAAGAAACTTAAATCTATAAAACTAAGTGAAGGAAACCAATCTTTAAAAACTACATTCTATATAATTTATGATATTCTAGAAAAGGAAAAACTCTGGAAACAGTAAAAGGATCAGTGGTTGCCATGGGTTGTGGGTGAGTGATGAATATGCAGAGCATAGAGAATTTTTAAGGCATTGAAACTACAAAGTATGACATACATTTGTCAGAACCCATAGAATGCACTATATCCAGAGTGAACCCTATTTAAACCATGGACCTTGGGTAATAATAATGTGTCAATATATGTTCATCGAATCTAGCAAGTGTGCAGAAAATTGATAGTGAAGGAGGTTGCATGTATGTTAAGATACATATTTTATGGGAAATCTCTGCACCTTCTACTGAATATTGTTGTGGACCTAAAACTGCTCTAAAAAGAAAGCATATTTTAAAAAAGTTAGCTGTTCAGCACCAATTTTTATCCACAAAATTCACAGTTTTTACTTTATAACTAACCATCTGTTTTGAAAAAAAGATTAAAAGAAATGTTTAGGCATTTTAACAGGAGTCTTTCCATATCCATTATCTAAACTTCAAATGTTTTGTTTAGGATAAACTTCTTTGACAAGGACCTTAGTTAGCTATTGCCCTCTTGGAACCAGACTCTTTCTCTGTTTGTTATTTGTTGAATTTTCCATAAGAAATTAAAATAAATCTGATTTTACAGGATACATTTTTAAAAGAGAAGTTTCACTTCTCTTCAATCTCTGCTAGATTGGCTTCAAAAATATATATTTAGAGGAGGAGGGGGAAATGTGTCTATCTTTTAAATTCTTAACTGCTGAAAAATAAAATTTTAAATCCATCTGAATAGCACAAAATGTCTGGGCAGAACTTCTCTGGGGAGTATGGATTTTGGATTATGCCATAACAGATGCATTTTCCTTGATTGAGGTGAAAGGTGGAACTAACCTAGGAGATGAACTAATGGGAAATTCTATAGATAAACACAGAGCAGAACTGTAAATGTGGTGATTCTTTGAAGAAAACCTAGTATTTTTTTTTTAAAGTCTTCCAATAAAAAGTTATCAGAAAACTTTTGGAAAATGAATCTGAAGAGTGAGAAGAAGTCTGCAGGATATTTATGAAGAACATGTGTATTGGAAAAGATTTAGGCTTATTCTCTGGCAGATTTACCCCTGACCAATCCAGTTTAGAAGTACCCCAGAGAAATATTTCCCATCTGTAATAATGTGCAGGAAGCCACAGTTTAGCACACCTTAGGTCCAACTCCAGAGCCAATCCCTGAAGGCTATCTCAATCTCTAGGTAGTAGAATTTAGATTTAAACACTATGCTTAAGAAAAAAAAAATCATAGCTACTACAATTTAAAGTACATATTGTGAGACAAACATTTTTAGTGCTGATATTTAGTGTATAGATGTTTTAAACTCCACCTCCCTTCTTCCCACTAACCATACCAAACACTCAGTGTTTCAAGTTTGTATTTTAAGTTAGCTAATGTCACAATTAAGTCTGTGAAGGGAGTCATGGAGGCACAAACTTAGATGTTATTTTTCTCCCACTGTTTCTGGACTCTGAAGACCCAATGGGACATCTCCAGTTAGCCTGAAGACAGTTGATCAGACCATGAAATATTTATTATGGTTTACGTTCCATAATGTCTCTCTTCTCAAATGATATTTTGTGTAATGTTTGCCTTTTTTATCCACGCTGATTATTTTCAGTCATGGAATTTTCGGTTCATTTTTGCTTACATTTACTTTAAAAAGATACCATTAGAGTGGACTTTCCTCTGGAAAGGGTTACCATCTCTTATTAGAGTGAACTTATTAACATTTCCAATTTAATTTTAAACTGAAAGGATCTTTTAACAATTTTATTCGTGCATTATACTTATATATAATAGTGGGGTTCACTGTGGTACATTTGTACATGCACATAACATATTTTGGTCAATTTTTTTCTTAGTACCTTCTTTTTTCCTCCCCTCCTCCCTCTTCTAAGCCCCTGCATATCTTCTTGGCTTATGTCCTATGGCTACTGTTTCTCATTGTTGCCACTGATTTCCACAACTACTCAATGTCCAATTAAAGAGATATATAAGGAATAATACAAACTAAACAATCCAAATTTATTATACCTATAATAAGTGATTATTTTAGGAAAAAGTGAAATATATATTTCGATAGCAATTTCAGCAAGAATACACTCTAAAAAAATACACTTTTCAAAATTATTTTTGTTTAAGTTTTCAGTCACTACAATTCACTAATTATTATAAAATAATTTACCAGTCCAACCACCTCTTAAGATTATCACTGGGGAAAAGGAAAATTACCATCTGCAAGCTCCTATGATAGCAGGACCTCACTTGCAAAAACAACACAAGAAATATTTATTTGGTGGGACTGATTAAAAGTATTATTAAATATTCATCAGCTTCATTTCCTTCCTTCCCCTTCTTTTACTCTGCTAACAACATTGACAGATCAGGTCCTATAGTATAAACTTACATAATGAAATGCAAGCAGAAATATACCTGACATCATAACCATAGAAAAAGCCATTCAGAAAGCTAAAACAGAGATGAATAACTTGAAAGTTTTTTGTTTTTTATGGATAAGATACTACAACAAAAATGAATATCATACTTCATGATAGAGCACTTTACCTTTGTTTAAACAGGGACTATTTATCAGCTCAACTACTGAGTTTTGGGTTATATTATTTTTGTGAAGTTTTTCTATCATCTTCACAACAGATGCTGAGATCATAGAGGTGTGACTAAGGAATTACATCTTCAGTTCCCTTCCAACAAGGTGACCACTATGCAAGACCTCTTATTCTCAGAAACAGTGACTCATACCCTGATCAAACTCATTAAAGGTCATCTAAGTAATGCCAGGAAAGGATGTGGCTCTGTGCCAAGGCTTCTCTTCCCTGCTCATAAGTGAAAACAATTTTCATGTTTCCAAACAAGTATATGTAGCTTTATTTATAAATTTTAGTGTTTTAGCCAGCCACAGGGTTGAAATCTCAAATGAAGTATTATCAACTAATTCAACAGCACCTGAACATCAAAGACTGAGATTTGGGACAGTCACAGCCTTGACGTTGGATGTGTGCCTGGCTTGACATGGGGCTAGGAGCAAAAATTATTGTATTACACAGTAATCATATTCTAATGCTTATTGTAACATTTCCTGAAGTGAATGACAAGAGTAGAATATCATTAACAGGGTTCTACAATTGAACATGACAATACTCTTGAAAAGAAAAGAACATTGGCTTTTGTCATAATTCCATTAAGTATATACCCAATTTAAATGACTGATGAATGGTACTTAACTGTTTTCTTCTCTCTAAATTTTAGCAACATGGTGGGACTGAACTTTTGAACTTGTGTCCACACACATATCTTATTGCAGTCTTGTTTCAAATTCTAAATAGATGCCTGTAATAGTGTTATAAAAAGAGACAGAAATACTGTTGATAATTTTAAGTAAAAGTTTAACCTTATTTTTTTAAAAATACATTAGTATCTTTATTGTAAATAGCATCAGTACCACATCATACAAAGGAATTTTGATGTGAGCCTTTTTTAAAGAGCAGTTGTTGCTTTATGAAAATCTGCAAAACAAAACACAATATCTCATTTTTCTGCCATGTCTTGACAAATATTTTTTTCAGATCTAAGACTAAATATCTCCTCTAAAATATTCAAAGCACAGAGAGTAATTGATAACTATAAAGTATTTATGCTATCTTTAAGGTTCAGCTTTTAAAGTAAGTTGCCTTCTTTTAAAGTTTATTTTTATTGTTGCTCTTTTTTATTTTTTTATTATTATTTTTTGATTTATAGTAGTAGTATGTATTACAATCCATACTGCACATATGGAGCATAGTTTTACACAAAACAGTTTGTATACAAAGTATATTCGTAGCATTCCAGTCTTCAATCATGCATTTAGAATAATGATATCCATTTTATTCAACCACTTTTTCTTTTTTCCCCCTCCATCCCCCTTTGCTCCCTCCCTTCCTCTCCTTTCCCTTTGATCATTATAGTGTTCCCCTAATCCTCCTATGTACCCGACCCAACAATACTGTGAACCATCCTCCTTATATCAGAGGAAACATTCAGTATTTAGATTTTTGAGATTGATTTCACTTAGCATTATATTCTCCAACTTCATCCATTTACCAGTGAATGCCATTATTTTATTCTCTTTTATTGCTGAGTAAAAGTCCATTGTGTATATATGCCACATTTTCTTTATCCACTCATCTACTGAGGGACATCTAGGTTGGTTCCACAACTTAGCTATTGTGAACTGTGCTGCTATAAACACTGAAGTGGCTGTGTCACTGTCATATTCTGTTTTTAAGTCCTTTGGGAATAGACCCAGGAGTGGATGGCTGGGTCATAGGGTGGTTCCATTCCCATTTTTCCAAGAAATCTCCATACTGCTTTCCATAACAGTTGTAGCATTTTGCAGTCCCACCAGCAATGTATGAGTGTGCCTTTTCCCCCACATCCTCTCTAACATTTATTGTTGTTTGTGTTCTTGATAGCTGCCATTCTGACTGGAGTTAAATGAAATCTTAAAGTAGTTTTGATTTGCATTCCTCTAATTGCCAGCGATTTTGAGCATTTTTTCATGTATTTGTTGATTAATTGTGTATCTTCTTCTGAGAAGTATCTTTTCAATTCCTTAGTCCATTTATTGATTGGGTTATTTGTTTTTCTGGTGTTAAGTTTTTTGAGTTCTTTATGTATTGTCAAAATGTCCATACTACCAAAAGCATTATACAGATTTAATGCAATTCCAATCAAAATCCCAATGACATTTCTCAAAGAAATAGAAAAAAATAGTCATTAAATTCATCTGGAAAAATAAGAGACCCAGAATAGTTAAAGCAATTATGAGCAAGAAAAAATGAAGCAGGTGGCATTACCATACCAGACTTTAAATTATACTATAGAGCAATAGTAACAAAAACAGCATGGTACTGGCACCAAAACAGATGGGTAGACCAATGGTACAGAATTGAGGACACAGAGACTAACACATATAATTTCAGCTATCTTATATTAGACAAAGGTGCCAAAAATGTACAGTGGAGAAAGGATAGCCTCTGCAACAAATGGTGCTGGGAAAACTGGAAATCCATATGCAACAAAATGAAATTAAACCCTTATCTCTCACCATGCACAAAATTCAATTCAAAGTGCATCAGGGACTTAGGAATTAGACCAGAGATAATACACCTAATAGAAGAAAAAGTAAGCTCCAATTTCCAACATGTCGAATTAGGTCCCAAGTTCCTTAATAAGAATCCTGTAGTGCGAGAATTACTACCAAGAATTAATGAATGGGATAGATTTAAGCTAAAAAGCTTCTTCTCAGCAAAAGAAACAATCAGTGAGGTGAATAGAGAGCCAACTAATTGGGAACAAGTATTTAATACATGCACATCGGATAGAGCACTAATTTCTAGAACATATAAAGTTTAACCTTATTGACAGTTGAAGTCACCACTTGAAATGTGGTATTTGAGTTACAGAAAGGTTTCAAAGTAGAAGAACAAGTAGGAACAACAGAAAAACAGTTGTCACTTCGAATTTCACAAAATTGTTGAAACCATCTGTATGCTGCTAATTTATAGTTCCGGTGCTTGTAACCATTTCTTTTTATCACCTCCCTCTTTCATTTACTTGTTTCCACTTCCCTCTTCTTCCTAGTAAATTTATTCTGTATGTTGAATGTCACAATGGATCTGCAAAAAATCTAAAGCCATTGCTCCTCTGGATTTTGCTTTAAGTGAATCATTGTCCCAAATGCCCTTTTCTTTTCATTTTCCAGATACTCTGTAGCTCTTTCCATATTTCAGGGTTTTTTTTTAAGCACAACTCCAATTATTATTAGAGTGTATTTTTGTAGCTATTCAATAGTTTCAGCAATGCTGAATGCATGTAGCTAAAGGAAAGTACTGTCCACAAAGACTGTGTTAATTCAGTTTTACTTCATGGTTACGGACGTTAAGGAAGCCCATACTGGTGGCTTAGTAGTCTTACTCTACTTCACTTGTCCATTCACTAGTCAACTTTCTTAGAAGAGTAATCTTCTAGGAAACTTCTCAAAACTTCAACCTCTCCTCCTTGATCTCTGCTCTCAAAAACTTAGGTCTATCTTTCATTGAAAAAATAAAAGCAAAGAGAAGATCACTTCCTTGAACTCTCATTACTGCATCTACACAACCACCATGACCTGTACTTCCTTGCCCGCCATCCTTTGAATTACAATAGATGGGTTCTTTGAGTTTCTAGGGCTATCACCTCCAAGGCTGCGGCAGATCTCAGAAAGGATTCTGCTTGGCACATTGCTTTAGGAATACTCCCCTCTTTTACCTGATTCATCACTTTTTCTTTTCTCTTCAGCCATCCAAACATGCTGCTTTTTCTTTCATTATTAAAAAAATTTTTGCAAAGAGATTCTATATTCCTTTCCAATTTCTTTCTCTAATTTGTAGCAAAAATTCTCAGAACTGTCTATGATCCTGCTCTACTATTTCTTCTCCCATTTTCTCTTTCTAATTCTAGTCAGACTTTTCCCCCACCACTATACCAAACTGGCTCTTGGGGGTTATAGATGATTTTCACAAAGCCAAATCTAAGGTTAGTTCTAAACTATTTAAGTCATCAGCAATTTTTGACCTAGTGAGTCACTTGCTCATACTTAGTGCACTGTTTTCATGAGTTTTCTCTGCCTCATTGATGACTCCTTCTCAATCTACTTTGCTGGTCCCCCCACCCCCCTGCCCTCTTTCTTCCCCATAATTTTAGATTAGAGCATCCCAGATCATAGTCCTTTGTTCTTGCTTCTAGCCACAATCTTTTTCTGAGAGGTCTTGTTCAGTCTCTCAAAATCTCATCCAGGCTTTAAATGCCATGTAAATGCAGATGACTGTCATATTTCCAGACTCTTATTTTGAACTGTTTCTATAGCATCTCCATCTGGATGTCTATTAGACATCTCTAATTTAATATGTCCTAAGCTGACTCCTGATATTTCTACCCAAATCTACTTTACTCACAGCCTTCCCATCTCAGTTTGTGACACAGGCCAGATACGGGAAGCCTTAACTCTCTTGTTTCTTTCACTCCCTAAATCCAAGCATCAGAAAAACCTGATTTTTCTCTCAAAACAGCCTTAGACAGACTCTCTGACTCTTTTCCTTGTCCAGTTTCACACTTCTTCAACACAGCTTCCAAAGTGATTCTTTTAAAACAGTGTTAAGACATTAACTCCCCTGCTCAAGTGACTTGTTTTTACATTCATTATCTAATAAGTGCCTGTGGCCTTCAAGGTTCCATAAGACCTATTTTCTGTACCTCTGTGATTACATTTTCCCAATTTTCCTTGCTTGCTGTGTGCCAGCCACGCTGGTCACCCTGCTCTCCTTGCACTGTAGCCCTGCTCCAAACTAAGAGCCTTGACTTTGCTTGTCTCCAGGCCTGCAGTGTTCAGTCTCTCATCTCCCTGGTGCAGGCACTGCTCCCTCATCTTCTTACAGTGTTTCCTGTAAGTGAATCCTGCCTGTGAGCCTTACCCTGACTACCTTATTTAAAGTGTAACCTGCCTCCCTCTCCTTCACTCTCCTTATTCCACCATCCCATGACCCTGCTTCATTTTTGGTTTTAGTTCATAGAATGTTTTTTATCTAAAATATTATCTTTCATTTAATTGTCTTCATTTATTTTGTATCACCAGCATTATTTATAAGGCAGAATATAATATTAAAGAAAGCAGTCATTTTTGCCTGCTTTTCTACTTGACTATGGCTTGGAAAAAGATCTTTGATACATAGTTGTTGAATGAACACATATGCATACTTATAATTTAAGAAAGGAATTACTTCAAAAGGAAATTCAAAGAAATAAAAGGAAAGACTTTGAAATGGAAAAAAAGACTAAAATCTTTAGATTATTTTTAAGAGTTCAGAAAGAAATAAAAAATGAGAAAAGAAAGGAAAAAGCTGAAGTTAGGGAGAAATAACTTTAAAAGGATAAGGCAGTTTGCAACTTGATATTAAAGCTTTAAAGTTTAAATAAATAATTTTAGGCTTTAAATGATGTTTCAATACATTTTTATGGTAATGTAGATAATATACACTAAAATATATTGTATAAAGATATGTTAATATATATGTAAGTACCAATGTAAAATACTAATATTTTATTAATGTGTCAATATATAAATAAGGTATATATGATGTTGCAAATATATCAATATAGTATATATGTTATATACTCACTGGCCCTATACATTTCTTCATTAACACTGTTGCCAGAATGCAAATAAAGCTGGCTAAAAACTAACATCCAATAATCACTCACTTCCTTTTTTTTCTTAAATTATACATAAAAGTTCCTATTTCCCCACTTACTTGGAGAGGATTGTTTCTACAGCTCAAATTCTGCAAATTTTTCCTCACAATATACATAGTATATATCTGATTCTTTTGATGAATTTGGTTTCATACAAGTTGTGACACATATATGTGGGAAAAGGTTCTTTCCAATCCTGATTGAAGAGCAGTTGGTCAATAGTTATGGTCTTCAAATACTTGGAAAACATATTTAATAATTTATGATTGGGATTACCTATGGCTCTAATGTATATAGGGCTACTCTGTTTTCACCTCTCAGATGCCTTTCTGAATCTCTATATTATATTTAATTTGCCAATCCTAATTTTTCATAACCCTGTTCCTTTGCCCCCACCAATCTGGTGAGTTGATTGCATTCTAGGCTGGTAAATATCTAAATTAATTAATAGAACTAAGACCTCCTGTTCACTCAGACTCAATGATTTTAGAATTATTTATGGTCTTTTGACACTTTTGCATTACTAAGTCTATTTCAAATAAAGTTGATGTTCTTTTTTCTCTATTTTCTCCCCGTGTCAACCCTCTGTTTCTGTTTGTTCTATTTGTCCTGTGACTCATGTAATCTTGCTTTGTATCTGGGCTTTGAATGTAATCTTCTAAAAAATTCCATCTTTGATTTTAAGTTTCTTTCTTCTACAAAATATTTTATACACCACAACCAGATTCTTTTCCACATATGACTACAGTCATCAAGGCAAATGATTATATGAAAATGTTTAATGCTTTTGCATGACATGATATATTAACCTTAGATTCTCCATACTAACAAATAGGTTTTCCACAGTCAAGGCTCTCTCTCAAATATATAAATATAAGTGTGTGTGTGTATCATTCTTTTATATGTGTATTATACATCACACATATATATATACATTACTGCATACATTTAGTATCATATATATACATACTGCTATGGCTTGGAAGTGTCCCCCAAAAACAACACGTTTCAGAAACTTAATCCCCAATTCAATAGCATTGGGAAGTGAGGCCTAATGGTAGGCAAGGCCTAATGGATTAATGCCTATTACAAAATATATTGAAGATGTGAGTTCAATTCCCTGTTCTCTTGGCCCTTCTGCCATGGAATGATGAAACAGGAAGGCCCTTGGCAAATGTAGCCCTTGGATCTTGAAATTCCAGACTCCAAAATTGTAAGTCAATCAATTTTTGTTCATTATAAATTTCTCAACCAACTTACCAACTTACCATAGGTATTCTATTATAGCAGCACAACGTGGACTAAGTCACCCCCCGCACACACACACACATATCTCTATGTATGTATCACTACGGGTTTCAGTATTTGGGTATGTACATATGTGTGTGTGCAAACACACATTACTTTTAAAATATATTATATGCCAGGTTGGGGTTGTGGCTCAGTGGTAGAGTGCTCGCCTAGCACGTGCGCGACCCGGGTTCGAACCTCAGCACCACGTAAAAACTGCATTGTGTACAACTAAAAGCAAATAAATAAATATTTAAAAATATATATATGTTATATGCCAAATGCATTATTTACCAAACATATTATTACCAAATATCATACCAAATATAACCATTGAGATTTATCCCAGGCATGCAAAGCCAAAATTCAACATTCAAGTCAATGTTATTTAGCATCAACTAATGTCAATAGACTGAAAAATAAAGAAGGACAGATTCATTTCAATAGCTCCAAGAAATAATTCGTGAGTGGATCATTCACTTCAGGGTAAGCAAGTTCCTCTATGGAGAGGCCCACCTGGCAAGAAAATGATATTTCTCGCTAGTATCTACTAAAGACCTAAAACCTGCCAATAAGCATATGAGAGAGCTTAGAAGCAGATCCTCCCTTCTTTGAATGTTGACTAAATTCCTAGTAAACCTTTGATCACATTCTTCTTTTTTTTTTTTTTTTTTTTTGGTACCGGGGATTGAACTCAGAGGCACTCCACCACTGGGCCACATCCCCAGCCCTTTTTTGTATTTTATTAGAGACAGGGTCTCACTGAGTTGCTAAGTGCCTCACCATTGCTGAGGCTGGCTTTGAACTCACGATCCTCCTGCCTCAGCCTCCCAAAGTGCTGGGATTACAGGTGTGCACCACCTTGCCCGGCTCTGATCACATTCTTATAAGAGATATGGACCAAACTACTCAGAAAAGCTAATCTATAATCCTCAGATAACACATGACAATAAATATTTAATGTTTGTATATTTTATGGAATTCTGTTACACAACAGGAGATAATTAATATATTATAAATGCTCAACTGATATTTGGCAAAGGTGTCAAAGATAAGAAGTACTGTCTTTTTAACAAACGAGATAGGACAGTTATATACCTGAGAAACAAAATGATTCTGTATACTCACCTCACACCATGTAAAACAAAACTAAAAATGGACTTCACACCTTAAATAAAGATTGAATTTTTAAAACATCTACTTTAAAACAAGGTAACATTCCCTTCCTGGTCATCCTTGTGACTTTGGATTATGCAACAATTTCTTAAATAGGTTACAAAAAGCAAACATATAAAAAAAAACCCTGGAAAACATATAAACAAAATGGACTTTATTAAAATAAAAAAATTTGGTCTTTGAAATATATTGTTATAAAATAAAACAAAAGACACTGACTGGGAAAAAATATTGGCAAAACAAATTTGTAATAAAGGTTTGGTATCCATAAAAACTCTATCAACACATAAGTAAGGAAACCAGTAATCAAACATTTTAAAAGGATGAAAGGTTGTATTAAACATTATTATTCAGGGTTACAGATGGCAAATAAGTACATGATGATCCTCATGATCATTAGTAATTCTAGAAATACAAAATAAAAACACAATGAGATAGTCCACATACATAAAATGGCTAAGCAAAATCCTGGCAATATTAGGTGCTAGCAAAGATGAGAAGCAATTGTACATCTCATATAGTGCTGATGGGAATGAAAAATATAGCCACATTCGAAAACAGGGGCTAACTAAAAGGTCCAGTAATGTCAATTCTAGATAATTAACCAATAAAATAATAGTATATGTTCCACTCAAAGACCTGTAAGTCACTGTGTGTAGCAATTTATCTATGTTTGCCAAAACCTAGAAACAATCCAAATGCTCACCAATTGATTAATTAATTTAAAAAAATTGTGGTTCACTTTGGAACAGAATAGTATTCAACAATAAAAAGGAATGAACTGCTGATACATGTACAACTGCATAAATTTCAAAATAATTATGCTAAATGAAAACCTAGGCACCAAACTCTGCATACTGAATGATCCTATTTATATTACAATGTGGAAAAGGTAAATGAAGAGGAATAAAAATCAGATAACTGATTGCCATGGAGTTGGTAATTACCTACAAGGGGAATGAAGTTTGCTTGTCAGCAGTGACAGAAATGTTCTAGTCTTTATTGTGGTGGTGATTATAAAAACTATTTATGTTCATTCAAACTTATCCAAGTATGTGCCCCAAAATAGTGATTCTTACTAAACATAAAGTAACATAATAAATGTGATACAAACAAGGAACTAGAGAAACTAAAATAAGTAGATACAAATAATAAGAGAAGAAAACAGAGATAAAATTATTGGAAAATGTGAAATCTTGATATGTATAAAGTACAAATATATCAAGTAAAATAAATTCAAATAAGCTTAGAAGTAACAGAAAATATATTTATAACATATTAAGCAAAATAGTTTATATCTTAAATCTATGGAGAAGTTCTATTAATCATTGAGAACATGAAAATCCAAAAGAAAAATGATCAAATGGTAAGAATAGCTATCACAAAGCAAAAGTTCAAGTAGCCACAATAATTTCAAAAAGATAAAATATCACAAGTAATCTGGGAAATGGAAAAATAACAAGTTTCAATTTTTACTGACTTCAATTTTTTCAGCAAAAATCAATTGTTTTGATAAAACATGTGAGTCAACAGAAAAAAATATTTATACTCTTTTTTTTCTTTCTTTCCTTCTTTCTTTTTTTTAGGGAAAAAAAATGGCCATTCTAATTATTGCAGGACAAATTGGTATAGATTTCTTAGCAGACATTTGGCTATATGTATATCACAATTTTAAGCTTCTATCTTTTTGAATCAGCGATTGATTTAAATCAAAATATCTATCACAGAGAAATATTTGAACATGGACAAAAACAACCATAGAATATTTTCATTTCAACTTTGTGTAATAGCAAAATATTGAAAACTTAAATTGCCTATGAGTATGTGAATGATTAAAATATCATCATCACTCTATAACATGACTAAGCATTTATTTAAAAAGAGTATCATAGCTATATATAAAGACATGGAAAATTGCCCAAGACAAATTGGTGAGGGAAATAAAAGCAAGGTACAGAATTACTATGTGTAACATTATCCAATTTATGTACTCTGTGTTCACATATATATATTGATAGCTTTGTAGGTTTGCATTGATAATGTGTCTAGTATTGTACACCAAATTAATAATAATGGTTACTAAACACAAAAAGTGGTATTTGGAAATAATATTTTTAGTAGGGGTTTTCTTTTTCCTGTATTTTTCTGTATTATTGTATTTATTTTTAATAACTATTAAGTATTCCTTTTTTTCTAATTAAAAAAGTTGAACAAATAAATAAGACTCTGTCCCTACTCCAAGGACCTCACATTCCAAGGTATGAAGAGAGATATACCCCAATGAATAATTGGAAAACAATGTGCTATATTCCTTTAAAGGAGTAATACCAAACTTCTCTGGAATCATGGAGGAAGGAAGATCTTATTCTGCCAGGAAAAAAGAAAAAACTGGGAATGATTTCCCAGAGGAAATATATTTTATGAATGAGTAGGCATTGATCAGTGAGAAAAGAAGGCTATTATAGAAAGTGGTAATCAGAGTAAATGAGAATACTTTTCCAAATGTTATAAACATGTAGACTTGCCTACCTTATTAACAGAGTCATTTTTAATACTCTGCCTAAACTTCAAAGCCATATGTATAAAATGGGAATGATATGAACATCTTTGGGAACTTAAGGAATGATCGTATCACTGGTATCCTTACTGTAATAGAATATAAAGCAGGAAGATTGGGTTTAAGGATAACAGTAATGACCTTAGTTTTTAATATCTCAGCTTAAAGGTTTTGAAGACTGGAAGAGGTGAGACCAAGGACAAGGAATAACAAATTTTGAACATAGAGGATATATTTAAAATTTTGGCAGTGGATTTAAAATCTTCCCATGAAGATTGTGATGACTGAGAACAGGCCCAAGTGTGGCCCATGAACTAACAAAAAAACTCATTGCCTGAGAGCTGATTTGAAATACAGAATCACGGGCTTCACCTCAGGGCTTGTTGAATTAGAAACTGCATGTTAACATCAACCCACTAATTTTTATGCATTAAAACAGTAAGCACTGCTCTAGAGAACACCAAATATTAAGGGCCAATTAGAGAAGAAGGGGTCAGCATACAAGACAGAGATGTAGCTAAGCAATGGGCTGCATATTACATGGTATTTTTAGACATTCTGGCAAGAACAGCCAAGAAAATCCTTCCCAGAGTTACTTCCCTTTTTTAAGAGAAAAATAGTGATGTTGTTAAATACTGGTCTTTTCTCTTCGTCCACTTGAATCATGTTTATTGTGCTTCTGACACCTTCTATTATCATTACTACAGCTCATTATTTTATTAGAAATCGTGCTGCTCTCTTCACACTGGAAATGATACTGTTTCTGTGGCACCAGAAACAACTTTGTGTTCATTCACATACACACATTAAGGAGTAGATTATCATTAATTATGCACTAAAATGTTCTTGGCAACAGACTAAGTGACAAAACATTTTTGCTTTTGTCAGAGTTCTATTAGGTGAACCCAATTTGAACCACAGAGAAATATGACACTTTTCTTTATTTTAATTTGTATCACAAGGTCAGGAACATGACAGTGACTCTATTTTGCACATTATTTTCTCTATCATTGTAATGATGTTAATGGAATTCTTTTAACTAAACTGTTTTTATCAGGTCTACAACCTATTTATTGAATATTAAGAAGAAATTTCATGTTAACATTATTTAATCTACTAGAGGTTCAACTCAGTATTAAATATGCTTTTCTGAAGAAAATTATTATTTAGAGGAGTTCAAATGATGCAGTATTTTTTTTTTTTGTTTAGAGATAATCCAAGGAGAAATTAGAACAAATAAAATTTAACAATATGTCTATATGAGTTCCAATTATATATCCTAGAAATACTTTTTTACTAAGAACATAAGTTGCATTTGGCAGTAGAAGTGACTGGAGACCTACGGCTTACATTTAAATTATGTATATAAAGAAGAATCTTATAAGGAACTTTTTCTTAAGGGTTAATCCAATGCTCTCATTCATGCTAGTGTAAATTATATCATAATATTTCCATTCATGATTAGCTCCATCACAAGTAATTTCAAACAACAAGCATAATTTCTCTGGGTGCATGGATGCTTCAGTAAATGATAACAGTTTACCTATCAAGTAGTTGCCCATACAAGAATTACTTGAAATAAGAAATAAATAAATTAAAAAATAAATAAGATATTGCTTTCCATACCAATATTAAATTAAACTAAAAAATTGCTTCAGAAAGTTAGCATGAATAGGAAAATTTTTGATTCTTTGGTTCATTTTACAGAGATAGGTTTTACTAACCCTGGGGAACCAAGGTCTTATTCATATGCATTCAGTCACTACTATGTGCCATTCTACATTAAAAATAAAAACAGTTCCATGGGAGATTTGTATTTATTTAGATGTTTTGTTTGATTGTTATTTTGTTCTGTTATTAAGGGATATTGAGTTTTTAAAAACAGTAAAAATTAAGCAGTCTTTTTTTTTTTTTTTTTTTCTTGGTACCAGGAATTGAACTCAGGAGCACTCAACCACTGACCCACATTCCTAGCCCTATTTTGTATTTTATTTTGTATTTTATTTAGAGACAGGGTCTCACTGAGTTGCTCACTGAGTGCCTCACCATTGCTGAAGCTGGGATTACAGGCATGCACCACTGTGCCTGGTTTAAGCAGACTTTTTGAAGCCTACAATAGGGATAGAAATGAGACTAAAGTTATATTTCCTCATGCTAAAGATTTCCTTCCAAACTTTCAAAGCACTATTTACTAGACTCTTGGTTTTTATTAAGTTGATATTATATAGACTTATTCTTAGGTGCCTTGTACAGGAATAATCAAACAGGTACTTTTTCACTTGCAATATTGTCTACTACAAAGAATATCTTGAGTTTCATTATAGATCCAGATTAAGATAAAACACTGGGTAAAGTACCTGTTTGAGAAAATCTGGCAATAGTCATGCTGAGAATTATTTGTCACTTCATCATAGCAGACTGATGAAAGAATTATAAAAAATGTCAAATATTATACACACACAGACACCCAATACACCCATCTATATACATACCACATACACACATGTACATTGCATTAGGTGGATACATGGTAGGTTACAATGGATTTTTGCACATGGTTTAGCCTGATTTATTTTGATAATAGAATATTTCTTACATACAATAATATGAATGAAGCTGCCAGACTTTCCATTAGAGAAGCAAGTTCAACATGTTAACATGGAAACAAATACTGGTAAAGAAGCAGTATTTGAGGGATGAATTCTATTAGAGTAATAAATGATTTAGACTTTCATAATCTATCAATAGTAAAGAAGGCTTCTATAATTAATATGGGTTTTAGTTATAGATTTATAAATGACTAGCTAAAATTATCAAAAGCTTGGTTAGTTTGTGCCAATCCCTAAGCAGCCCAAGTCAAAAGACTGAAGCTATAAATTTGATATATTGGTATACACTATTTTATCTTGAACATGTACCTCTAACCTCAGTATTTTTAAGATCTCTTAATATTTCCTATATCTTATGATTTCCTCTGGTGTTCTAGTGGGAATTCCAATCCCCGACAACACAAGGTACTGGAAACCTCTTTCTGGTTGCTCAACCTTATCATTCATATCCAATCAACAAGTACCTGGACCTAAATATCACACCCAAAGAATCATACTTTATCATAATGTAAATGTCAGTCTTAAAGCATTTACATTTGCATTTCTTATGTTATTTCCTTTGGATATTAAAATGGTATTTTCTCAGACTTAAATGCCCTTACCAAAATGCTGAGACTTTCAATATTCCTTAAGCTATACTGGAAGACTAACATCTATAATAGTTATATAGGAATACACTTATCTTGTGTGAATGATGTACCTAGAAAATTACAAATTATTTTCACAATAATCTCCATCTCCATTTTATACCTGTTTATTATCAAGGGTAGAATTTCATCAATTCTTTCAGTTATTTAGGCAAGTAAAAAAAGTCCAAGTAAGCATTGGAGTTTTATTTAAGCATTTCCCTGAAGGAGCCCTAATTAGGAAGGGCTGTTGTAGCTAGCTGGAAGCCATAAGTTCCACCTGATATGTATGTGACGCACCTGTAGGCACCCGCAAACCTGAAGGTATATAACCGGGTGAAAGCGGTCCGAGTTAGGAGAACGGAGAATTCAGTCAGCCGGGCAGTCACTCGGTCGGTCAGAAGAATCAGAGCGGCCAGAACGTAGGCAGAGCGGTTACAGAAAAGAAACCAGATAGAAGAAGTAATGACTGGTCAGAGTTAGGCCGAGACTCCTGAGGAAGACAGAAGACAGAAGAAAGAAGAAGGAAGAAAGAAGAGAGAAGAAAGAAGCTCTAATCTTTCTCTAAGCTAAGCTCTAAGCTCTAAAAGCTTTCTTTAATCTTTCT
This sequence comes from Tamias sibiricus, assembly GCA_025594165.1. NCBI lineage: Eukaryota > Metazoa > Chordata > Mammalia > Rodentia > Sciuridae > Tamias > Tamias sibiricus. The sequence goes on along the minus strand of CM046666.1, from coordinate 84,175,758 downwards.
CTCTACTCTAAGCTAAGAAAGAAGAAGGAAGAAAGAAGAGAGAAGCTAAGCTCTATCTTTCTTTAAGCTAAGTTCTATCTTTCTTTCTACTCTAAGCTAAGAAGACAAGAAGAAAAGCTCGCTTTAATCTTTCTCTCTAAAAATCTTTCTTTCCCTCTCTAAGCTCTAAGAAAGTAGAAGTAAAAGTAGTAAAAGCTTAACTCTGCCCCCGAGAGTTTTTATCCCGGTTTACGGTACCAGGCAGCTTACAAATGGTGGTCCGTCCGGGGCTCGGCAGGCAGAGAAGAAAAGCTAAGAAATAAGAGCAATGAAAAAGCATAGCCTCTGACTCAGTTGAAGCCAGTTAAGAATTAAGCCGAAGCAGAGTAGCTGGCCAAAAGCTGAAGCAGAGTAGACAGCGAAAAGCCGAAGCAGAGTAGCCAGCGAAAAGCCGAAGCGAGCCGGCCAAAAGCCGAAGCAGAGTAGCCAGCGAAAAGCCGAAGCGAGCCGGCCAAAAGCCGAAGCAGAGTAGCCAGCGAAAAGCCGAAGCGAGCCGGCCAAAAGCCGAAGCAGAGTAGCCGGCCATAAAGCCATAAAAAAATAAAGAAGCTAGAAAAGCTATACAAAGAAAAAGCCTTGAGCTTTAGCAAAAAGCCATAAAGAAAAAAGCCATGAGCTTAAAAGAAAATAGAAAGCCATTGAGCTTTGGCAAAAAAGCCATAAAAATAAAGAAGAGAAAAAAAAAAAAAGTCAAAGCCGCTTATGCAGTTGTGCTTAACTAAGTGCGTTAGCTGCTCCTCAGCAGTAGGCTTCCTTAAAGCCACAGCACCTTCTCAAAAAGGGCTCAAATATCCACCCTTTCAAAAATAAAAGGTGAAAAGCTAGGTAGGGAAAAGAAAATAGAGAAAATAAAATAGAGAAAATAGAATTAAAGCACCTTTTTAAACTAAAGGGAAGGAATATGAAGGAGCCCTAATTAGGAAGGGCTGTTGTAGCTAGCTGGAAGCCATAAGTTCCACCTGATATGTATGTGACGCACCTGTAGGCACCCGCAAACCTGAAGGTATATAACCGGGTGAAAGCGGTCCGAGTTAGGAGAACGGAGAATTCAGTCAGCCGGGCAGTCACTCGGTCGGTCAGAAGAATCAGAGCGGCCAGAACGTAGGCAGAGCGGTTACAGAAAAGAAACCAGATAGAAGAAGTAATGACTGGTCAGAGTTAGGCCGAGACTCCTGAGGAAGACAGAAGACAGAAGAAAGAAGAAGGAAGAAAGAAGAGAGAAGAAAGAAGCTCTAATCTTTCTCTAAGCTAAGCTCTAAGCTCTAAAAGCTTTCTTTAATCTTTCTCTCTACTCTAAGCTAAGACTCTACTCTAAGCTAAGAAGAAAAATCTTTCTTTCCCTCTCTAAGAAAAATCTTTCTTTCCCTCTCTAAGAAAGAAGAAGGAAGAAAGAAGAGAGAAGAAAGAAGCTCTAATCTTTCTCTAAGCTAAGCTCTAAGCTCTAAAAGCTTTCTTTAATCTTTCTCTCTACTCTAAGCTAAGAAAGAAGAAGGAAGAAAGAAGAGAGAAGCTAAGCTCTATCTTTCTTTAAGCTAAGTTCTATCTTTCTTTCTACTCTAAGCTAAGAAGACAAGAAGAAAAGCTCGCTTTAATCTTTCTCTCTAAAAATCTTTCTTTCCCTCTCTAAGCTCTAAGAAAGTAGAAGTAAAAGTAGTAAAAGCTTAACTCTGCCCCCGAGAGTTTTTATCCCGGTTTACGGTACCAGGCAGCTTCCAAATTTTCCCTGAGTTGAAATTAGAGGTTCTAATCCATAATAGCTATGTTGCTGGATTTGGGATCATTTTTCAATGCAGACTCACCACCACAAGCAATATATCCCAATGAAAACTTGTAAGATCACATATGAATATCATATGAATAAATCACAGCTCAAATATGAATGTCTAAATGGTAACTATGTTAAGTATTTCTTTTCCATTCAAAACATGCACAAATAAAAGTGTTCTAATTCTATGTTAAAGATCAAGGCTTAGAAAACTTTTTGTTAAAAGGTGCTTTCACATTGAGGTCATTATGACAAAGTCATTCTAAAAATAAAAGTATAATCATTGCCATGTTTTCTTCTATGTTTTCCACTGTTGCCTCTAGGCAACATTTAAGTTCTGGCTTTAATAATTGTATGTAGAGAATGCATTCCCAGACAAAATCTTAACGCCAATTATCTATTTATCTATCAAATGCATACACACACATATACTCACATATATGGAGAACTGAGGGATAACAGTGCATAATAATCCAAAGGACAATCTAAAAATTGCAAGTTTTATGTATTTTAAAAAGTATCCTCAGCCGGGCGCGGTGGCGCACGCCTGTAATCCCAGCACTTTGGGAGGCTGAGGCAGGAGGATCGCGAGTTCAAAGCCAGCCTCAGCAATGGCGAGGCACTTAGCAACTCAGTGAGACCCTGTCTCTAATAAAATACAAAAAAGGGCTGGGGATGTGGCCCAGTGGTCGAGTGCCCCTGAGTTCAATCCCCGGTACCACAAAAAAAAAAAAAAAAAAAAAAAAAAAAAAAAAAAGTATCCTCATGAGGATAAACATTATCCTTCTGTGTTTTTTATGAAATATCAGGAATATAGCTATTTACTCCCTGGTCTATATTGTATTTCCCAAGGAGGCTATTCTGCCTATCAAAAGAGAGTTAGGTCAAAGGAACATTCCAGATCATCTGTTCTTAACAAAGTCTCTCTTCAAAGGACTAAGAGTATATATCTTACTGCAATTATAGCCCATATGTTCTTCAATAACTTAGGGGTCTATGGAATAGAAGCTTTTTTAACCTCCAAATACCTGTTTTACAATAATTTCTGCATAATTTGGTGATTTCATTATATATTTCCTTTTGGCATTTTTACTTTGGCTTGACAATTTAAGGTCTAATACTTGAGGCAAAAAATAGAAAATATATTCTTTTTTTTTTTTTTTTTTTTTTTTTTTTTTCACTGAGGTATAAAGCTTTTGGAAGATGGACTGACTGTCCTTGATGGTCTTTGGCACAAAATCTCCCCCTTCCGCCACCAGGCTAAGGAATTTTCCTAGAATTCTGTTTACAGATATGCAGTATATTTTTTTTCTTTATTCCCAGCAATAGTAATTTTACTTTGATCTCATAGCCACCAAACCATTAACCATAGGAAGCTCATAAGCAAGGTACAAGGCAGGCAACATCTGTGATTTCCAGGAGAAGGTCATAACCCAGAATTTTTTTTTTAAATAACTATTACAATGAGGAACAGGGTACAGCCACAAAAGAAATAGTTATAATTTATGCCTGACTTACTTCAGCAGAATATAGTTTATTTATAAACTGCTTATGGCAAACTCTGTGTGCCCCTGTTCTATGCATGTGCTGCACTGTCTCCTGGTAAATTATTTAAATTACACCTAGCAGTAATTCCTGAGGACTTTCATACTTCATTTTCTCTATTAATGTAACAGGGAAAAGCTGCTTTGCAAGGATTGCTCTAAATTCCCAGAGTGTGAGTTCCAGACTCTGTATGTGTTGCATTATGCCTGTCAAAAAACTTGTCTTCTCCTGAAATTTATTACTGAAGTTTCTCCACCAGAGCTACTCATTGAAGCCTTACAGAAAGCTCATACATGATTTAAGCAGCTAACAGCACTGAAAGAAATAGGTCAAGTTAAAAAAAAAAAAAAAAAAACTGAATTTAAGCTACCTTCACTTATTACTTATGCAAGATTATGCATAATTTAGCACACTGCTGAATATGCAAGGACAGAATAATTGTTTACCAAAATATTTACTCTGAGTTGGTACCAGTGTTTTAGTGAGATAAGGTGACTTTTCAGCATTTGCTAATCACTTTTGAATTAAAAAACAATGAATGAGTTTTTGATTGGGTTGATAACTGCATGGCAGTATATGTAAGCAGAGATCTTGTTTAACAACTTAATTCACGTAAAATACATGATACTGTTATACAGACTGAGCAGTTTCATTAAAGTCATCCCACTTTAAAAAACATTTCTTCTTTTTTTCCTCAACTATAATCCTATTACATACTCACACACAAGTGTTGCAGAAAACCTCTCTCTAAACTGAGCTTTTTTTTTTTTTTTTTCTAATTTAAGATAAACATTGAATAAAATTTGTAAAGTTGAGAAGCAGGCCAAAAAGGTAAGGAGTTACTAATGTAAAAGAACAATTCAGGTTCAAAATAAGGTCTTTACGTCAGCTATTTTCCAAAAATAAGTGTTGAGTAGAATATAAGACTGTTTTGACAGCATAGTATTTTTATTTGTAGTTTTTCATAAGAATTATTTAAAGGGGAAGAATTTTTAAAATGGAAAACGGAATATCAAAGTCTTAAGAAATTACTGGTGGGTGTAATTTCATGATTTAGTAAATAGTGTAGCACATACATGAAAGAAGGCACACAGAGTTTGCCATAAGCAATTTACAAATAAACTATATATAAACACTGTAAGAGAGTGTCTGTCAGTGTTTAATTTACAAAATGAAGGTCATTATTCCTTAAATCTAAAGTTTAACAAGATATATTAACATTATGTAAAAATGGATTCTTTGTTATGTATAACAAAAAAAAAACATTTAAAAAATAAAACTCCATAAAACCATTTTACTTTTTAATTGAAAAAATAAAATATTTTATCGGTGGTATACATTCATTAATCCCCATATTTTGAATAAGTCCAAATATAATATACAGTACATTTTTATAATTTTGAAAGAACTTTCATATTTTAATCCTTACATTGAACAATTTAGAGTACTGAGTTGTGATTTACTTTATAATGATGCAAGCCCTTGAAAGAAAAGATGAAGTCACATATCTTAACAGACTTAATTCAGTCTTCAGAAGTAGCACCAAAGTGGTTGGAATTAAAACTAGTACTAAAAATAGATATAAAAATAATTGTAATAAAATGTTAAAAGTAGATCCTAGTATGCATTTATCATATTTAAAATGGGAGAATCACAATATAATAAAAACTAAGGGATTTTTATGTGGTGCTCTTTAACTGAAATTAGGGAACTATATACAAATAGGCAACAAAATAAAGTTCAACTTTATTGAATACATGTAATAGAGAACAGTATGGAGGTTTCTCAAAAAAACTAAAAAGAGATTCGTAATATGATGTAGATATCCCACTTCTGAGAATATATCCAAAGGAAATGAAGTCAACTAAGAAAGAGTCACTAGTACGCCCATGTTTATTTAGTGCAGCACTATTCACAATAGCTAAGATATAGAATCATCTTAGATACCTATCAATGAATGAATGGATAAGAAAATGTGGTATACATACATAATGGAATATTATTCAACTATAAAGAAGAAAGAAATCCTGTCATTTGTAGCAAAATGGATAGAATTGGAGGCCATTGTGTTACATAAAATAAGCCAGACATAGAAGCTATTTTCTCTTTCACAAGCAGAAGTTAAAAAAAAAAAAAAAATGTTGACCTGAATACAGCATGATAATTACTAGGAAATATCAGTTGGATTTCTTTTCTTTCCTTACAAATTTTCAAAGCTAACCATTTTATAAAGCAGGGAAAGATCGTAGTTGATTTATGGTTTAATATGTAATGAGATTTAAACCTAAAATGAGGAAAAATATGTATTGACAGATATCATAATTGTTTTTTCTTTAAAAAAATTCTTGGATAAGATTCTAGTGGCTGCCTAGACTGAGAGAAGGTAACACAAATAAAAATGCAACATGGCAGCAGCACAGTTGAAATACAATATGAAGTGATGAAGATTATGACTATTTTACCTAGCATGTGTAAGGCCATGAGTTTGATCACCAGCACTGAGAAAAGAAAAAAAATAATAACCAAAAGATTATTTTAAAAGCTGAGGACATATAGCTCACAATGGTTGCCTAGAAAGCACAAGATTTCAGGTTCAGTCCTTAGCACTCCCCCCAAAATATTTTAAGATATTCCAAACATTTCAATTATTTTCAGATTGCTCAATTATACTTTGGTTATTAATTGGCCAAAATAAATAGAAGGAAAATGTACTCTTCCATGAAATTTTTCAAAGAAGAAATATTTAAATGACAGCACACAGGTAAGTTTAGGCATTTGATACAGTAAGGTAACTTGCTCCTAGAGAGAAATCTGACTTCATAGCTACTTTCTAATGCTTGCATTAGTAACATCCTGCAAACCATCATTTAAAGATTGAGCTTGTAATAATTTTTAAATGGAGATAGCCCAAGTCATATAATATATGGATAAATAAAATTTGGTATGAAATGGAATGCCATTAAGTGGTGAAAGTAAATACATTGAGACACAAACATCAGCTTTTCAGAAATATGATATTTAGTACCATGAACAAGTTACTTGAGTGTTTTTAGTAGTAATCATGTTAATTTAAAAATATAGCCAAGCCTATATATTGTTTAACATACAGACTCAAATATGAAGAGATGCATATTCAGGATGAAAGTGAATACCTGGGGGGAGATTAAGGGATCAGATAAACTCTGAGTTTCTGGTGATTTTAAAGTTTTATTTCTGAACTGAGAGCCCTTTTATTATATATTTTATTTTCTAATGCTTGATACATTTTATAATTAAAATACAAACCATACATTATCATAATACACATCAATAGATGAAATTAGTACACATTCTAGTATACCTCATAAGAAATCTCATACTATAAGAAAATTGGTTACTTGAAATAATAAAACAAATTAAATATTTTTCTCTTATTACTTGAGGCCAATTCTCCTTGGTCCTCTTTTTAAATAATCTTTATTAGGGATAATCACCCAAATACACAAAATGCTACTCTCTTATCCTACATTCAGGCAGAAATACAAAAGGGAAGTTATTGCAGTTTATTTCTAATCTGTGTGCAGTGACAGTTCAGTGTTGTATCCTCATTACAGACAGTGAATCATAAAAGTCACAGTCCTGCTTCCTGATTGGAAGGGTTGTCTGCTATTTAAAAGGCCCCATAAATCAGGCAGAATAATACTTTCATTCAGTAGTCTTTTCTGAATCAAATAATTTATTCTGAAAAAAAATAAGGGGTGTGGTAGGGATGTTCATTAAAGCATCATTCAAAAGAGTTTATATAAAACATTATTCTTTTTTTCCAATGAAAGTGGACTTTTTCTATTGAAATTACCTAGTTTACCACATATGAGGCCTTGTAGAAGTAAGAATGCTGAGCTTATACTTAAATTACTGGTGTGAAATGTCTTGTTCCTAATCATGATTTCCATATTGGTATGCTATGTAGTCTAGGAAACATAGTGGTACTTGTTAGATTTGTAATTTCCTTCCAAATATACTAAATTTTACTATTGATTATCATTTTAAAGGTAATTTGAATAATGTGAAATCCCTTCTAACCAATATGTGAATTTATTCTAGAATTCTATAATATAGAAAATCCTTAGCTTGAACAAACTTAATGTTTTGTTAGCCTTTAATTACATTTCCTTTTTCTTGAATATGAGCTACCTACTTGATACTTGTTAATTAAAATCCCTAAATATGTTTTGCTATTGCTGATTTATTTAATATTAAAAAACTACATTCTGTGCACTGCATTGATCTCTGATAATCTATGATCAAAATAAAAACAATATCTTCTATGTAGTAATCCATTATATATTGAGAGAATGATCCACCACACAAATTTTGAGGTCACTGTGAATGCTCTAGCATGGAGTATGAAGAGGCTGTGTTTAATGGAGGCATCTAACCAAGTTTTTGGAAGCTCATATCAGTCTATTTGATGAAGGACTTATCAATTGGTATAGGCAGAAGGAGTAGGAGTTAGTTCAAGAGTTATGGGTAGGGTCAGGCAGGGAGTAGCTGATTTATACAGAAGGGGCAGCCTGTTTATCAGCTTTGAGGTGGGAGAACTGTAGTGAGATTAAAAAACGTTCTCTTCATTTAAAATGATAAAAATCTTTTATTGTAGAACATTTACTATTAATGCCACTCCATATTTATTAGTGTTTTAGATACTTTAAATATGCTAATAAGCATAAGATTATTTGTAAAACTCTATTATTTTTATTTCTATTGAACCCCATCTAACTGCTATAGTTTGAATGTACAAATCTCTCAAAATTCATATGTTAGAACTTAACTTCCAAGGTGACATTGTTAAGATATGGGATCTTTGTAGGTGATTAGCTCATGAAGGTAGAGCTCCAGTGAAGAGGATTGTGTCCTTATGAAAAAGGACTGAGGGAGCTTGTTTGCATCTTTGGCTTCTACCATGTAAGGATGCAGCTAGAAGATACCATCCATAGATAAGACAGCCAACCCTCACCAGACACTCAATCACCTGACATGCTGACTGTGGACTTCCCAGCCCCACAAACTGTGAGCAATAAATTTCTCCCAGTTGACAGTATTTTGTTAAAGCAGTCTGAATGGATTAAGATAGCAATGGTCCTGTAAGTTGTTTTGGGGTTTATGCATTTCACTTCATTTCTGCCTCACCCTCAATATTTAGAAGAGTGCTTTGGAAGTATTGCACAGTTAGAAAACATGCTTACTGATAATGAATAAAAAAAGAAAAAAAAAGTACCATTATTCCACTTTAGAAAATACTGGCAGTAGCTCTTTAGAATTTTACTAAAAGTTAGAAGTTATCTTACTAGTAGTACAACGTTCTCAATTATAATTGAAACATAATGTTTATTGAATACTAACATTCTTAACATTCTTATATATAGATGTATGTATGTCTCTCTTGGGTACAAATATAAAAATATGGACAATTAGTTTTCATATGGAATTATGTGTTTTTCACTAAGATCCTTTATTGAATCAAGAGAAAGCTATATTGTAATTTTTCTAATATATTTTCTATCAGAAATATCTATATTTTTAATTACTATCTTTTTTTAACTCTACCTGGATGAAATATTTTCAAATAGTTTTATTTCATTATTTAAGATTATTTTGGTTCCAATTAGTAGAAACAAAACTTCATAAGCTTCTCACATACACGCACACACAATGGAAGGTAGAAAAGCAAAGGTTTTCTTTCATACTTAAAATGAAAACCAAAACTACTGAAGGATTTGGTGGACCTCAAAAGCAATAGCAATCAAGGGTTTTAATGTTGCAGGGAGTCTTCATTCATTTATTTCCTTTGGTACTACCTGTTATTAGCACACACTCTCTTTGTAGACCTGTATTGTCCACATGGCCACTGATAGTTCCCAAGTTACACATTTTATCAGTTTATTAACAGAAAATTAACTGTGATAGACAGCATTTGGGTCAAGTGTTTACCCATGAATAAACAGTGGATATACTAAGAGGTTATTATGATTTGATCAGTTTGAAACACAGAGAAGATGTGTGGAGGTTTACCTAATAATATTATTTGGGTGGGGCAACTTTCAGTTGAAGGTGAGCAAGCTAGCCATGAGCAAAAATGTTAATTTTAGTTCTCTTTTACTTGAACAATAATAAAAAAGATTATATAGTTGTTGCTCAACCAGCCATTTCCATATGCTTATGGGATAAATATGTATGGGATATGTATGGGATAAATATGTATGGGATAAATATTTTATATTAAGTGCATATTCTTTTTCTTGGGGGGAGGCACTGGGGATTGAACTCAGGGGCACTCAACCACTGAGCCACGTCCCCAGCCTTATTTCGTATTTTATTTAGAGACAGGATCTCATTGAGTTGCTTAGCACCTCATTTTTGCTGATGCTGGCTTTGAACTCTCAATCCTCCTGCCTCAGCCTCCCAAGCCACTGGGATTACTGGTATGTGCCACCGTGCCCAGCTGAATGCATGTTCTTTATATTACATTAATGTACCATTAGTAAACCATCATTTATTAGGATCCCTAACTCTTGTTCATTTACTGGTACTAAATATTTTAAAACTTTACATCTGGAGAGTTCTAGGGAAAGGTAAAGATGAAAAAACATCCTAGATATTATTGGTGATATGTAAGGACAACCATGCAAAACCAGGAAACTCCGGTTGCCTTTTTACTAGCAAAATCTGTCACAATAGATGTAAACAGTTACTTTTAAGAGGAAATCCAATAACTATTCAAAGTTCAGTCTCTTGTGTAGAAACTTTGTTAGAATGAGAACAAGCTTTGGTTAGACCAACGTGAGAATTCAGGATGAATGAACATTTTTATTTTTTATTGTAAATCAATAAATTGCCATTTAATGTTTAACATAGCATTCTCTCTGAACATGATAAATGGTGTCCAGCTGTGTGGAACTCATGAACTATCGGTGTGTTGATCAAAACAAAATGCTGATTTTGAGAACCAGGACCAAGAACATGGCAAGTTACTGATGAAGAGAGAGAGAGATCTGTTTGTTGGTGACCTCTGGGTTGTTAGCCTGCATAACCCAGTCACTGACTGTGCATGACCTTCAAAATGAAAAATTTGTGTATAATTTAGGTAGCTTTTCTATAAATAAAAAATTAAACAATTATCAAACATATTTCCAGAGAAAGAAACAGAGCTTCCTGTTCCATTTGTAATTGATTTCTTAAAGGAAAACATTTTCTTTCTTTTTTTTTTTTTAATGGAGAACCATAGACTTCTTACAATGTCAGCATCAGACCCTTGATTTTATTTCATTCTGGGTTTACTATACACAGTCTGGAAGCTGCAAACATATATTTCTGCCATGTTAAGTTTGTATACATGTCTACTTTTCTATATAATGGAATGTTTATGCCACCAAAGGGTTTCCAATGGCATAACTTGGAATAAGAACTTGCAGATCCCTTAAGTGACTCTAAACAGGATCAGGCAAAACTTATATACCAGACAAATAATCTTAATTTCATTTTTTCTTTTTATTCCCTACTTTAAAAAAATATATAATGATTCTTAGTAAAGTTACAGAAAGCAGTACTGGCAGCAATTTCATTGTTATGTCATCAGCAATGAAAACGGAAATTGGAATCAGTCACTGGTCATTAAATCTTTTTATAATCCACTAAAACATTGAATCTGATTTCTCCAACACTATTAAGCTCTTGTATTTAAATTTTGGTTAATAAAACACATTTCTCAGTCACAGAGCAATTTAAAACTAGTACCCCAACACTAAACTAGATTTTTAAATAATGTTTAGCTTTCATATGAATACTACGCTAGGTTTTACTCTTAGTCATCTGTTTCTTGACATTGTATTGATTTGTTTTCAAATGAAAACATATAAGGCAACTATATTCATTGAAGAGATAATATTATTTATTTTCTATTACATGATTGTGCTCAAATATACAATCCTATAGGCTTTAGCACTACCTACACACAACTGAAGTCCACAAGTTGCTGACATCACGGTGTCTATGCCAGTATTTTTCTACCTGTATTTCTCTCCCACACATCCTTTTTTCCCATAGAACCAGCCAAAACTTCATATACTTGCTGCATCCTAGTGATACCCATGACAATGGAAATCATCTCTGTAGGTATAGTATACACTTTACAAAGCAACTCTTCCTCACTTACCTCACACTTATGTATAGCTTTGAGTTGTTCTTTGATTGCTTTACATGTGTACCATCTCTTCCCAAATACATGCTAAGTTTACTGTCCAACAGAGCAACTGTATATTTCACAGCAATTTAGCAATTTATTACTGTAACACAGAGTATTTATTATAGAATTATAGCAAATGAAATTCAATTTTTTAATTTTTCATTTTTTCTAAATCAAATTTATAATTTTTCCATGTCTGTCTCTAGCTAGGACTATCTGCATCCTAAACTTTCTAAATCATAAGAGGAAAATGGTATGAATGATCAGGTTACATAGCAAACTTTTTGAGAGAAGACAGTATCGTGCATAATATACATAGAAATAATCAATGAAATAAAGGACCAGTCTTTTTATTCTTATCCTTTATATAATACAAAGATTTAAAAATTCTGAATGAATGTTTGTTAATTAGATGGATGAAAATAAATAGGTTTAATTATAATTGAGATCTGTGCACTTAAGTTACCTCATTCAAAGTGATATTGTATCTATTTGCATTGTATTTGTGGAGTCTATATTTTTGCTTATAATTATGGTTATTACATACACAAATGTTAGAATACTACTCATATTTCTACTAAAACACTGAGTTTGTTCACTTAAGTTGTGTTGATATATTAGTAAACCAGGTTGTGCAAAGTTGTTTTAATGTCTAAAAAATGTACTGCTGACAAGTAATTTTTAAGAAGATTCAATGTGAGTAGTTATCAAGTACTTCATTATAAAAATACACTTCAGCAAGAACATATGAATCAATCTCAGCAGCATAAAGCATGTGTTCTAATGTTCATTTAGATTTATATAAATTACATCATAAGAAGGAACAAGTAAGACTTAAAAAATGAGTCTGGATAGAACTGGTATAGCACTAGCAGTTCGGATTTCTAGATTTGGTTTCTACTGTAGGCTAATTGAGATTTTGAGAATTAAATTATTGGTATTTGACAAAGGTATTATATAAAGAGCCTGTACTCAGTAGTCAGACAATCTGATCTGAAACCTAAATCTGCTGCTTACTTATAGCTTGTGAATGTAAGAAATTTCCTTAAACTCTCTTTGCCTCAGTATTGTCATCAACAAAAATGAAGAGAATTTTTTGAGAATTAAATGATCTTAATACATTTAAAGTGTTTAGAGGGTCTAGGAAAGAAGATGTATTCAATGTATTTTATTATTAAGTTTTCATAAAAATTGAATTTTGCTCTTGTTCTGGCATTCATTGTTACAGTATACAAGTTAAGGGAAAATATAGAAATATCAATTCAATATTCAATGATTCAAATATTGCGAGATCTAAATAAGTTTCTCATTCAATAACTGCCAACTTTTTAAAAAGAATATTCCTTGTGGGGCTGAGGTTGTAGCTCACTGATAAAGTGCTTGCCTAGTATGTGTGAGGTACTGGGTTCTACCCTCAGCATCACATATAAATGAATAAAATAAAGGTCCATCTACAACTAAAAATATTCGAAAAACAATATTCCTTGTGAATTATGGTTTTCTCTATAAAATTCCAATCCATAAAGCCCAACCCAAAAACCCTCTTAGGGAGGCTGTAAAGTTAATACTGATTGACATAATGCTCAAATTTATAATGGTTAGACCATTACACCAAACCAAGAGGTAAAAAGTGTCTCTCTTTTGCATTAGAATATTCTGTCCTTCTGACCCTTTTCCATGGCTTCTGATTTCTACCTGCCCTCCTGGCAACCTGCCTCCACCCAATCTGTGCATCAACTTGTTTCTTTCTCACACACGACATTTATTTCCTTATCTTATGAGGTCCAAGAACAAGTAGTAAAATCATAGCTGTTGCATAATAATCTTCCTAAATTTAACAAAATGATCAGGTGTTCTCAGTATGGGAAATATCACTGATTATTTACAGCATAGTTTGTCACTCTAAAATGTTAAAATCTAACATAAATGCTGCAGTGTATTCAGAATAAAACATTCGCATCTTCCTATATCCCTGGCAACCACTTGCTAAGGCTCTTCTAAGTAATGTTCAATTAATTTAGCAACTCTGAATGTTTTTACTTTTTAATGTAGAGAAAAAAATCAAACATTAATCAAATGACTAATACTTTTCATTATATGGGACTTCTATCATCCATAATATTTCTTTACCTGTTTCAGTAAATAGTAAGAAATTCCTAAATGATCTTCATTAAAACAAACAAAATTTCATTTTGTTGTATGTGGATTTCCAGTTTTCCCAGCACCATTTATTGAAGAGGCTATCCTTTCTACATTGTACATTTTTGGCACCTTTGTCTAATATAAGATAGCTGAAATTATATGTATTAGTCTCTGTGTCCTCAATTCTATACCATTGATCTACTAGTCTGTTTTGGTGCCAATACCATGCTGTTTTGGTTACTATTGCTCTATAGTACAATTTAAAGTCTGGTATGGTGATGCCACCTGCTTCACTTTTCTTGCTCAGGATTGCTTTAGCTATTCTGGGTCTCTTATTTTTCCAGATGAATTTCATGACTGCTTTTTCTATTTCTTTGAGAAATGTCATTGGGATTTTGATTCGAATTGCATTAAATCTGTATAATGCTTTTGGTAGTATGGACATTTTAACAATATTAATTCTACCTATCCAAGAACAAGGTAGGTCTTTCCATCTTCTGAGGTCTTCTATGATTTCTTTCTTTAGTGTTCTGTAGTTTTCGTTATAGAGGTCCTTCATCTCTTTCATTAAGTTGATTCCCAGGTTTTTTTTTTTTTTGTTTTTTGTTTTTGGATGCTATTGTAAATGAAGTAGTTTTCATCATTTCCCATTCAGAGGCTTTGTCACTGGATCAAGGACTTAGGAATTAGACCAGAGACAATACACCTAATAGAAGAAAAAGTAAGCTACAATTTCCAACATGTCTGATTAGGCCCCAAGTTCCTTAATAAGAATCCTGTGGCACAAGAATTAATATCAAGAATTAATGAATGGGATAGATTTAAGCTAAGAAGCTTCTTCTCAGCAAAAGAAACAATCAGTGAGGTAAATAGAGAGCCAACTAATTGGGAACAAATATTTAATACATGCACATCAGATAGAGCACTAATTTCTATAATATATAAAGAACTCAAAAAACTTAACACCAAAAAAACAAATAACCCAATCAATAAATGGGCTAAGGAATTGAAAAGACTTCTCAGAAGAAGATACACAATTAATCAACAAATACATGAAAAAATGTTCAACATTGCTGGCAATTAGAGAAATGCAAATCAAAACTACTCTAAGATTTCATTTAACTCCAGTCAGAATGGCAGCTATCAAGAACACAAGCAACAATAAATGTTGGAGAGGATGTGGGGGAAAAGGCACACTCATACATTGCTGGTGGGACTGCAAAACGGTACAACCATTATGGAAAGCAGTATGGAGATTTCTTGGAAAAATGGGAATGGAACCACCCTATGACCCAGCCATCCCACTCCTGGGTCTACTCCCAAAGGACTTAAAAACAGCATATTACAGTGACACAGCCACTTCAATGTTTATAGCAGCACAATTCACAATAGCTAGGTTGTGGAACCAATCTAGATGTCCCTCAGTAGATGAGTGGATAAAGAAAATGTGGTATATATACAAAATGGACTTTTACTCAGCAATAAAAGAGAATAAAATAATGGCATTTTCTGGTAAATGGATGAAGTTGGAGAATATAATGCTAAGTGAAATCAGTCAATCTCAAAAATCCAAATACCGTAAGTTTCCTCTGATATAAGGAGGCTGGTTCACAGTATTGTTGGGCTGGGGTACATAGGAGGATTAGAGGAACACTATAATGGTCAAAGGGAAGGGAGGAGAAAGGAGAGAGCAGGGGGAGATGGAGGGGAAAAAAAAGAAAAAGTGGTTGAATAAGATGGATATCATTATTCTACATGTATGAATGAAGACTTGAATGCTACGAATATACTCTGTATACAACTGTTTTGTGTAAAAAGATGCTCTATATGTGCAGTATGAATTGTAATACATACTACTACTATAAATAAAAAAATATTAAGAAAAGCAAAATTTGAAGAAAGAAAGCCAGGAAACAAAATGTGCCTAAAAAAATCTGTAATAGTACAAATAAAAGCACTTTGGATTCCAGTGCTCTAGGGAATTATATTTTTCTCAGAAATTTACTTTCTGCAATGTCTATTAAAATATAACATGCAAATTGCCCCATTCTAAATGGGATCTAGTAATGCTATGTGTTTCTGGATTCTTTACACTGCAACCTGACACTAACATATCTGAAACCAGTGGGCAGGCACATCTGCTCTTCCTGTCCACTTCCAACTCATCTCACCCAATTAATCTTTAAACTGTTTTGGAAAACATGATTACTTCTCTTCAAACTATTCATTGTCATGCCATTCTCTTTCACCTCTTTTACATATATGCCTTTCTTTTTTAATATTACTTTTAATCTAAGCAATATTTCATTATTACACATTTTAAGAGGCACCAAGTGAATTATGAAAACTGATAGAATTAGCAAAGGTAACAAACATAAACCTCTAACAGAAGCCAACTCCAGGTGAAACTCAGGACTGATCCTCTGGTCACTGTGAGAGGGCAGGGGAGTATTTGGAAGCTAAAGGAGTTCTAGATGAGGAGCAGGACTGAGAACAAATTCAAGAAGTATTTCTCCACAAGCATTTCTATTGCACTGCTTTAATTTACCAAAACAGCATCTTCAACCCTCTAGTAATAGGCTATGATTTTTTTTTTTTCTAAGTGAATATTCACTTTTTTACATCATTTTGTAAGAACAATTTTTTACTCTTTTTTATTGAAGAGGACTCACTAAGAAATAATAATATCCATCAGCATCTACACCTAGAGATGTTCTTTTCTCCTATATTGACTGATTTTTCTTTTGATAATTCCCCTTCCTGCTGTGGTCTTCTTTGCCATTTGGATGAAAAGCTTCTTCATACTAATAGCAATAACAAATACAAACATTTCTATAACATTGTGAAGTTTTCAATGCATTTCTTCTCTGTTCTATGACAGGAATTCACAATAAATTATAGATAAGGGAAATGTTGATATTATAGCTCTATTATGGATAAAAAAAACTTACATTTACAGATATTAATTAATAGAGATTTTTACATTGACCTCAAGTTGAGAATAGGTAAAGGCTTGGGTTATTGTTATTTTGATATGATCTTCTATTTCTAAAATCTGCACACTTTATTCTGGGAGAAACAAGGTCAGAATTTTTTGGAAGGCAACTAGATTCTACATCATATATGCAAATATTTTATTTGACCTATCATACAATAAATTCATGCCAAAAGAATACTAAGAATACTTTAGATGACTAAATAACAAAACTGAAAACTGTGATCATTAAACATATCTGTTTATTTTGAATTTTTAAAAATGTAGTCATAATTTAATTGTTCAGGTTTGGGAATTTTTGTTTTTATTGATGTATTTGTTTTTAAATTTCAAGTAAATGACACTCATTTGGGCATGTGTTATTTCTTCTTAATAATTCAATTTTAATGATTTAGAAATACTTCCTAAAGGATGATAGCTTTTATTTTTAAAATAAACGCATAGCTACAAAGTCTCATAGAGAAATAGCAGCGATACCACACAAGGTGGTTAAACAGCTTATGAATTAAGCTCCATATAAGCAAATTTCTTTGTAAGTAATTTATATTGTATGGTAAAGTTGTATCCAACTAGAACAGCAAATTAAAACATTAATCACATCTGTAAAATTTAGGGCCTTGTGCATACAGAAAAAAATATTAGGGAAATACATTTTCTTGTATTGCTGAAATAAATATTCCACATATGGAAGCCAGTCTAATCCTTCTCATTATAGTGTGGATGAAGATGAACATTAAGCCCATATAACATTTCTTCTTGAATTAGTCGATAGCTCATTTTAGTAGGTAGCACATATTTCCAAACCTGAAATGCCCATGTTCAGTCAGATTTGCAGTCCCCTTTTCCCTCGCTGCTCAGGCTTTCCATCACTGTTAGGTAACCACTGTGATTATTCCATATCACATACTGATGAGATGGCAAAACAGTTACAAGCTTTCTTCCCTGCATTAAGCAGGTTGTAAGCCATGGAAAACTAACTTGCCCTGAAACTATCAAGCATTCCAGTACTCTGTAGCGGCACCAATGCAGGCAGCCTGCCAAAACACATTCAAGACACCAGCCCCTATTCTCAAGCACATTTTAATCCAGCTGTTCCTCCCTCACAAAACATCCAGCATGTTTTGATTTACTGCTCTGCTTAATTAGAATGTAGAGTATGGGAGACCATCTTACACACAAGATAAGCATCTTGAATGATATATTAAACTTTTTTGAATGTAGTGGGGTTTTTGTTTGTATGCTTTTTATTCTCATAACCAGATATTGAACTATGTGTACAATATTGCTGCATTTCTGGTATTAGCACAGTGGAACTAAAAATGAAGATTGACTATATGTAGATGAAAGCAAAAACATCTCCAATTGTCATCCAAGGCACTGTCCACTTACATTTTCCAGCACTCAACTGGCCTGGTTCAGGAAAGAAAATGATAACATATCTTAAAGCTCTGAGTTTCCAGCTAAAATTTTAGGGATTTTAATTAAATTCTGAGAGGATTTTCACGTTAAGAAAGTAGTTGTCTTGCTAGTAGGTCTTTAATCTCAGGGTATAGCTTCCCTGAGAGACCAGTCCAGAAGAGTTAAGCAGATACATCAGAACACCTGAAAAATTTCTAACAGGAGAAATTTCCAAACCCATATTTAATTATGCAAATAGAAATTTTAAGCATAACAACCAAAATTCTTAATGTCCTTACAGATGGAAAAATGAGAACAAATATAATGAAATATTCAAAATTCTGGTAATAATGAGTATTTTAGTTTCTAAAATACACTAATCACATTAGATCACAAAATTTGATTAGGGGCTTGACTTTGCTTTGCTTTTCAGTACCTCTAAAAGAGTTGTTATTTCTTTAAAGGATCTAAAATTGTTTCCCCAGATGAGAAGATATGGTACATAGAACCTATGCTTTAGTACTACATATAACATAATCCTGATTGAAGTAATTGATTGAATTTAAGGTTTAGTTGAATCCACAGAAAGAACACATTAGACTTTCAGTGAGTTTCTAATCCATATGCCCCCTCTGATTTTGCATCTGTTTTTTTTTTCCCTCAAAATATAAACATACCCCAAACAGCAAGGAATAAAAAAAAGGTGGGGTGGGGGAAGAAAAAGAATTATCTTAAAACAGATTATCCCAAAAAAGAAAAGCCTATCTTTAACCTCTAATGTAATGGGTTTTAAAATATTATAAAGCTAATTGTTGTAATAGAAGAATTAAACAGCATATAGAACATAACTATATTTACACTAACATAATTTATTACCCTTTCATGGACATATTTCATGACCAAGGCAAGAATATTATCTTTTTAAATAACAACTATATCAATGATCTGTTTTCAGTAGGAGGTACACACTCACTTCTATATATACTTAGACATTTCATATTTATACATTTATAGAGAATAGCATAAAATGTCTTATTCTAAATGTACATTCTTCAATGGTTAATTTAAGTTTCATGCAACTCTGAATAATTATGTAAAGTGCCTTTCTGAGTTGTATATATGAGACACCAAAACAGTTCATTTTGTAGAAAAATATTCAGCCAAGTCTTGAGTTGCTATTACTTATGATGACACACTTTTCAGATTTTTTTCCTACCAAGTGGTTGATTTGGCACTATGCATTCATTATCTGTGTTCCTATTCCCAAACCTATTCCTATCATTTCTGTGATTCTTAATCAATAGGTGTGACCACATAGGTTTCCTAATATATACTGTATAATATAAAATATTTGCTTATTGAGTAATAAGCACTACAAGTAACACTGCTTCATAAATCAGGGTATATAGCCAAAAATTAGATTGAAGAAAAAGAGAAGACAAATAAGAATTTAGGAGATGTAGCAATCAGAAGCTACAAATCTGGGCAGTGGATACTAAAAAGGGATCCATAAATGTTCCATAAGAACAAAACATAGATTCTGAGGTCAAATACTTTTGATAACACTGTACACTGTAACCTCTCTGGAAGATATACAATTGATTAATAGTATAAAAATATTTAAAGGCTCTGTGAATTCCCTCGGGGGGGGGCATGTTTAACTTTTTTTAATTTTTTAGTTATAGGTGGACACAATATCTTAATTTTATTTTATTTTTTTTATGTGGTGCTAAGGATTGAACAGAGTGCCTAACACATGCTAGGTGAGCACTCTACCTCTGAGCCACAACCCCAGCCCCTCATGTTTAACTTTTTAACGAGTGTGGTGGACATGGAAATGTGCCACTCAGGGTCCTCATCCAACAAACATGCACTGCCCATTTTCAGGAAGAGTATCCAAGTGTATTCAGCTCTGGTGTAGCTACCATACGTTGTATGAAATCCCACCATTCTGACCTAATGCACAACACTTTGACAAATCAGTCCTCCCTTGCTACACACTTCCAGGTTTGGTGATGCTTTGTCCCAAGCATGCGCGGCCATTCAGACTATTCAACTTCTTCCTCTGGCCCAAGGTCTTGCTCCTTCCTTTTGGCCACAGACATGTTGGTCTCTCAAGCTCTGCCTGGGGTCTCATTCTAGAGAACAACTACTATCTAACAACTTAATTTGGCCACATGATGTATTCCACAGAATCTGCTTTGGGGAAAGCTGAAATAAAATATTAGAGGCACAGTGCTTCACCAAGACTAAAGAAAAGGTGCACTGAATCTAACCTGAAGACATTTGACTTTTTATCTCTGCATTTCTGCCCTCTAGCAGAGTAGTTATTGAGTTTTTCCTTTCCTTGACTTCTTCTTCAGTCTTTATGACTTTACTGCAAACATCATCTGAAATTTCTCTCAAGTTAAATTAGAGTTGTGTTTTTGTGGCATGCTTAAATCCTTATGTGTTATAACCAAAGTCTATTTCAAGAACACTACATTTTCAGTTACTTTTTAGGTTACAGAACACAAGATCAGATGGTTTACTGTCAGTGAAGGCAAGAACACTGCAGCATTTACATTTTTCTAAATACTCTTAATAATTTAATCCTTATTAATATATCATCATCAGGAAAAAAATTTGCATTGGCCAAAAACACTATTAAAATATGAAAATCTCCATTAAAACTACTCTGCATGCTTATATCCCTAGCTGATCTGTAATTGGAATCAGATTTTAGGACTCTTAAATTCACTACAGTACTATAGCAAGAAATTCACTACTTGATGATTAACTCCTGTTACCAAGTTATTTCAGTTTAAAGTGTCTTTTATTTCAGTTCTAAAATATATAACTCCTAAATATCATTTTTTTTCACAGAGATAATAGATAATATCAAATGTGGAATATCTGACCTAAAGTTAAGGCTTTTAAATCATTATATATAGAGAAAGAGCCCCAAAGATAAATCTTTATTAGAACAAAATAAAATTTTTGCTTTATGTGGCTTCCTTTTTCTTTTCTTCTTCTTCCTTTTGTTTCTTCTTTGTTGGTACTGGGGTTCAAACCCAGGGACTTGTGCATAGTAGATGAGCTCTCTGCCACTGAGCTACACCCTCAATTCACATTCTTCTACTTTCTTATATGAACTTTAATAAAGACATGAAGTTCTTCATCTTTCCTTAATTAGAAATTTACATAGGCCATTTATGACACAACAAATACAATAAGTTATAAACACACAGTAAGTTATATTTAGTAAATTTAAAATACGGTTCCACTAAAGACTTGATATTAGGTGAATTTTAATGGCCATTGTTTTAAGGATATATTTTGGATGTTTTAGTTCTAAGTTAATTTGCGCTCTTATATGAGGTGATTTTTTCCCCCAAAGATCTAGAATGAACAATTTTACTAATCTATTTTAACAAATGCAGTGAGAACTGTTACCATTGTAGGGACTAATAGACATGTTCTATTTCCAAGCTGTATACATATTTATCAACCATGAACATGTTCCACAGAACATACATTTAGAGCCTACAGCCAAAAGTAAACAAAAAAATACAAGAAAGATTATCAAAATAAAATTATAAGCTTCAAACATAGTATCAGAATGGAAAAGGCTTTGACACATTGCCATTTCTCCAATATTCATAAAACTTTAATTTCTTCTCATTTTCTTTATGAAGGGGTGGGATCTCAGCACTTCTAATACATTTTGTCATGTGGGCAGAAAGGGGTGTTAAAGGGTTTTCCTCAAGTTTATAGAACACAGTTCTCTGCTAGTAGGTGTACCAGTAATGCAATTGCAAGTAAGCTAATGAAGAAATTAAATCACTTGCCTTTTTCTTGTCTCTTTCTTAAAGAGGTTGCATTTTGTGCTGACAGTGCATAGCTGATAAAATAGCAATTTTTGAAAAGCTTGCTCATTTAGCTACTCTCAGAACCCCTGCTGACATCACTGACATTTTCTCCAAATATGCAAATACTGTAAGTCACTTTCTAAGATGCATGCATATATTTCCAAAAATGTTATTATTTTATGATCAACTAGGCATAAATGCAGAGGCAGACTAGTTTGCTGGCTTTGTAATGCCACACTCATAAAATGACTTTTTTTTTTTTTTTTTAAATGAGGTTTGGTAGGAATCTGTCACAGCCTCGTAGATCTTTAAAGGTGAGTTATTCCTTTTATATAGAGTGGGGGTTATTTTAAGGCTTTCCTATTATATAAACATAAAAAAAATGAGGTAAAAACCCGTAAGCTCAGCAAACTTAAATACCTGGGTGACAATGGCAATATTATTGTTAAACTCGACACACAACTTTTGAAATACAGTGCAGATGCAGTAGGCACGAATACTATCTTATTTAAATGTCTGTATTAAGCACAACCACTCTCTGCTAAAAATGGGGAAAAAACAAACAAGTCATATTCATCAAAGTAATTGTGTAGGTACTTTCAGTACCAAAATGCCTAGAATGAAGGATTGAACTGCTAACGGCAGCAGTGACAGCCATGAATCATGGTAGGCTACTCCGGGGCCTTTACCACCATAAAACAAAAGATGTAGATGAAAAATGCTGCAATTAAGTGATTTGATTTCTGCCCCCTTTTTCCTACTGCATTCGTGCATGGCTGCACAGCAAAGATTGATGGGAAAAATTACTCTACGTGATCTCTGACAGAGCCTTGGAACAATTCTATAAGGGGGAAACATACAAATCAAACCAGCTTTCTTGTATTCAAACAAAATAATACATATAAAGCAAATACTTTAGCCTATATCCAAAGCACCAAAATTTGCATGCACACATAAATTGTTGAGAAATGCTCTGCTATCAAAGCCAAACTCATGGATTTTCCAGCTAGTTGGGTTATACTGATATTTGTTTAAATAAATATTCAATCAGTACAGCCGAGTGGCATCCTCAATATGTCTGTGCTCTGAGAACAAATTATGGATACAAATTTGTGGAGGTAAAACATTCTTATCTTTTATATCAATAAATTATTAATGAAAATACACACAAAATAAAATAATAGAAAATTTCACTGACGATTCAACTCCCCTGTCATTATAGTCATTTAGAGGGACATTTTTAATGGGTATTCACAACTCAGTTGGGGGTCCTACATACAAAAGAGTCATACTTGAATGCCAGGGAATATTTTCTTGTGGTTGGTATGTATGTTTAAAAGATGCCAAATTTGCAATATCCACTGAATAAAATAAACAATATGGCTAATATGAAGAAAAGATAATTTCTATTGTCAGAGTCTATAATGAAATTATGGGGGTTTCATTTCCTGAAGAGAAGTCATTCAGTCTCTGTCTGCTGTAAGAAATGTACAGTTAATTTAACTCAAATCTATACAATAGAATTTCCCCTTCCCTGAGAAGGGTGGAAGAACAAGTGTATACTTGGTTCTGTTATGTGTACTGAGGTCATATATAAAGGCTGCTAGTATGGCAATGTTGAATTAGGTAAATTCTCACATTCGATCCATAAATGTATACACTTCTGTTTTTAAAATATTGGGTACTTTAAATAATGAGGTAATGACAGGATTTTATAAGACAGTGTGAAATTTCAATACTACTATTGATTTCTACAGTTAAGAACCTTTAAAAACACATTCTATGTAAGCTAGTATTTTACTATGGTGACTTAGGGATTTTCCCCTGCCCCTCCCAATAAAAGGTACAATGTGTTTGTTAATAGTTCTTTCACTACGTGTCACAATAGAAAAATTCTGGGTTCCAGGGACAGACCTATTTGAGGATTCTCTTATTTTAATAATAAGGAAATCCGTGAAATACTGCCATGGTTTGATAAAAATATCACAGATTTGGAAATAAGGTGACCTGGGGCTACTACTAATTAATATTAGGTGAAGTTGTATGAAATCACTCTTGTTATAAATAAAAAAATCATTGGTTATCACAATTAAAAGTAGTCCAACCCATATTAGTTTGGTATAGGGTAAATACTCAAATTCAATTTTCTTTGTAAAACATAAGCAGGTTAAATGTTATCAGTAGTATATTCTTCAGTATATTTATATTTTTATTTTCATCTACTTAAATTAATTCTTATGTTTCACCAATGAACATTAAATAAGTCAACAAATATTATCAATTTTCCAGGTTATAATGATTATATCGTAATTAATCAAGGTAAATTTAACTCTCAAAGCAATTCATTAGTGAAATTTCTTCAAAAACTCATTTAATGTTTCCTTTTATAGATGGATTTTTAGTTTATTTACTAGGACACATGGAAGATTTTTTTCACTTTTAGAGAGAACATCCCTGTCTTGTATTAAAAACAGAGTAAAAGTAGGGGGAAAAAATAATCCCTGAGGAAATTATGGAAATTTATACATAATAATAATAAATGGGCTGTGACTGAACTTAAAATTTGGTTCTGAGCTTTCTAGCAGACTGAAAAGGGAGGGGAAATGTTAATGTTCTTTTACAGGTTTCATCTTTTATATTAAGACTCTTAATGTCAGGAGGTATATCCTCTAGTTCATTTCGATATTCTGTAGTAGTGTTCTTTTCCTTTCCTTTCACCTTCTTTTTAAAATCATATTTTTTTCTGAAGTGAGATTTTATGCAAGTAATTAAATTGATCAGTGTAGAAATTTGTTTTATAGAGGACTCACTCTATGAAATTTAAATATTGGGATATGTGAAGGTATATATGAAAGCCCTTCTAACATTACATATATTGAAAAGATGGCAAATGCAGCCTTTAAATACTTAACCCTCAATACCAGTATGATTGAGTTATTTTATAGAAATAAGGAAACCACCGGGTATGGTGGCGCACTCCTGTAATCCCAGCACTTGGGAGGCTGAGGCAGGAGGATCACGAGTTCAAAGCCAGCCTCAGCAATGACGAGGCACTTAGCAACTCACTGAGACCCTGTCTCTAAATAAAATACAAAAAAGGGCTTTGGATGTGGCCCAGAGGTTGAGTGCCCGTGAGTTTAATCCCTGGTACCAAAAAAAAAAAAAAAAAAAAAAAAGGAAACCATAGACAGTTGTCATCTAAAGCGGTTTAGATTGTTCCTTGCTTGGTATGATCTCTGTGTTAATACCTACTTCCCTCTTTTTTCACAATATATGTTTTAAATACCATTTCTGTGTTATTGATTTCCAACTCTGTGTTGCCATCACAGGTTTCTCCATTGAATTCTGAATTTTACTGACCAATATTCACTTGATTAACCCCTTAAAAGTAGTTCTTACCTCAGTTTCTCATCTTGGGAAAAGGTACTATTATTGATTTAGTCACTTGAGCACCCAATGCCTTTTCTGCACTCATTCCCCATGCTTCCCTTCATATCCAGTCAACAAGATATATTATCTCTACCTCCAAAATATATTCAGAATTTGTTCAGTTTTCTTCATTTCCATTGCTGCTTCTGTAATTCAAAATTTTCATTATCTCTCATTACATTACAATCGTAAATTTGTAATAGCTCCTTTTACTTCCCTTTGAAATTCTAAACTCTACAGACCATCCTTCCTACAATAGCCAGAAAACTCATTTTAAAACATTAATGTGTTCTTATCATTCTCCTTCTAAACTCTGTTTCTTTTCCACTTTGAGTAAAGTCCAAACTCCTTAACATAGCCTAAGTCATCAGGCATCTGGCTATCTCACCTACACTCAGCTCCCTGCTCTGGACAACTGGGCTTTCCTTATGTTCTTGAACACTCAATTTTCATTTCCACAGTTGGAATTTTGCATTGGACATTGTACCCATAGATCTTTCTTATGCCTGGTTCCTTTGTTGTCATTCAAATATTATTCCTTCAGCAAATTTCCCCTCATCATAAAGCACTGCTCCATTACTGTTACACTGACAGAATTCCATCACTGTAGTATTTTATTAATTAATTTATTTTCTTCTATTATTTATCTCACTTCTTCTAGGATATTTTAATTGTAAAAATATTGAAATATTGTCAATACTGTTCATCTTATATCCCCAGGATCCAGAAAAATGTTTGGAAAGTAGGGGGCAGTAAATTAATATTTACTGAATGAATTCTCTTTTGAAGAGGAATCTATGCATGAACTAAAATTAACTTTAACCCTGCATATTACATTTTCATGTTTGTTTTTGTATTTTTTATTTGCTTTACTTATAAGGGTAAAAAGTAAAAGCTGAGGAAGAAACTTAGAAGAAAAAAAGAGAACTACTAAATTTGAATGCAAAATTTTACCACAGAATAAGAGTTCTTCTACTTTTCAGTTTAAGTAATTGGAGGGTTAGAGAACTGTCACTTGATATAGCAATCATCCTGGGAAGAACACTAAAGCATAAAGCAGGCACTCATACTGCAGTCTTCTGTCTCCATTAATCAAGTTTATAGCAGCCACATGTAGCACCACCAGATGCTGGGAATTTTAGTGCCTAGAAAAATCTCGATTTTTAAACCAGACGGTCACTAACTAGAGGCACATAGCAAGTTAGGTTATCGCCCTGTAACCTGCAAGGGTTAAATAAAAGCTCCTTGGTCAGCTCCCAGGAACAAGCACTCCCTCTGATTACACTTAGGAGCTTCTGGTGTCACAAAATCTTATGAAAATGAGAAAAAATAAGAGAACCCTAAAAAATACATTTTTATTTCTTGGTGGTAACACTACCCTGGAAAGTCAGATCTTTTCTTTCAAAATGGTGGTTAATGCAGCACTCAAAAGAAAATAAAATAGCCCTATTGTTCAGAAGATATGAAAAATGGAACCAGTAAAGTCAATGACCTAGGTAACTGGTTGGCCATGGTGGAATCTTTATGTGAAAAAGGATCCATAAAGTATAGCCAGCCACACAACCCACGGACTGGTGTGAAAAAGTAGGAAACAGACCAATAACATGCAGCAACCACAGAAAGAGTAAGGGAAATGAACACAAATAGCCTGGAGCCAGTGTTCATCAAGAGAGGAAATGATAGAAGAAGAATGGAGGATGGTCCATTCAGTGTGCCATTTCCAGAGGAAGAAACTATGTAGGAAAAAGTGGAAGAAAGCAAATGAGCTAGCAGGAAAAGCATCAAAGATCCTGAATTATTAAAATTGGAAAAAAAAAAAAAAGGCAATCTGTAAAATTCCCCTACTTCGTGTGGGGAACTGGGCTAGGAAAGGTCTATTGAGAGAACCAACCATAATTCATTGTATGAGGAGAGTTTAAAAGGAGGAATTAGATCCTGTACCACACACTGTTAGTTATGTTTAACTTAATTGATTCATAAATATGGCTATTAGTTTATAGATGGTGTCAGATATGTTTAACCATTACATGAACCCATTTTAAAATTTAAGCTTCAATGTACAAACCTTATCAGATAATTGGTTGTTTCTAATACTATAGGACCTTGAATACCAATCAAGTGCCATGGTAAAAGGGCAGATTATTCTCGATTTGCTCTTCTATAACCCAAGTTCCCTGACAACTAAATTGGATAATAATAAGGCACAAATATGAATGGACAAAATTTTTAAACATACAAATTACAAATGAAGTAGATATATATATACATATATATTAAAATATATATACACATATATATTTTAAATACAGGACCAGTAGGAAGTACCTTACCAAAAGGAATAGAAGAAAGTAGGTGGTTTTACTTAGGAACAAAAAGTAACCTAGATTCTCTGGGAGGTTAAGAAATATATTTTCTTTTTCCCAGGTTTCTAAGTGCTTATAGAGTAAAAAGAAAACAAATCTATTTAGCTAAAACAAAAGAATATAAAGGAAGAAACATTTCAATTATTATTACAATATCTAGAAAACAACCTTAAGCACACATACACAAATTCACATGTTCTTTGAACTAAGATTCCCAAAGAATAATTGGTAAGAGTTTATTTCACACAGATACTTCCGCAAATATGTTCTAACCTTATCCTTCAGAGAAGAGACTTTTCAAAGGTAGCAAGGGCCTAAAACACACCAATTAAATTTATCAATCTCTCTCTGAAAAAGTCTTTAGAAATAAAATTGCTACAGACATAAGGGGATATAAATTAAAATTTACCTGAAGTTGTAGAATATGATTATTGATTTGGGAAATGTGAGTCAAACAAAAGTAAAAGTTTATCTTAATTTCCACAATCATCTAGTAAAAGTTCTAAATTGCCTCAACTTATTTTCTTTTATTATGGAGTAAAATGACACCAAATCACAGTCTGTTATGCAAAAACATTCCATATTCACTGATTCATTTATTCAAACAAACATTTATTATAAGTTTCCATTATGCAGGATGTATTTGGTCCAATGCTCAGGGCTGTTACTCCCTTGGAATGCAAGGAAACAACTTTGATCATATGCTGTATTCTATAAACTGCAATATAACATTTATATTCCCAGTGTGGACATGAAGCCTCCAAGACAAAATTGTAGTTTTGATCTCAGATTATCCTTCAAAATTACTCAGGCCTTCTTTTTAAAATACATTTTTAAAATACATTCCAACACATAAAATTTAAGGTCTTTGAGAACTTCAAATAGATTTAATGAAAAAATTAGTTTATTTTAGTACATTTAATTCATGATAATCATAAAATGACTTAGTGATTTAAAAAATGTAGAGACTCAGATATAATAGCATGCAACTCCTTTCCCTAACATATAAAACTATGGTAATATTCATTATAGTCTCATTGGTCTTTCCAACATTGTAATGCAATTAATATTTTTAAGTTCACGTGTTTTAAAATCAGATGTAAACGGCTTTAGGGAAAAAGGTATTTTGGCTTCTTTATTGGCTTCTATAAATTATGTTTTAAAATTTGACATACAATATCATGAGTTAATACACATTTTTTCTATGTTCATACTATAAATGTATAATAAAATGTATAATGTCATCTTGAGCACTTACTTGTAAGTTGTGAGATGTGTGTGTACGTGATACACACACACACACACACACACACACATATAGTGTATATATATATATGCATACCAACCTTGTATGAATAAATACTTAATGTTAAAATATGAACTTTTAAAGATAAAAAATTTAATATAGAGCATATAGCAATGAGATCAATATTTTAAGACTTTTAGAGTAGGAATATATATATATAAACAAAACTTTATGGCTTTATTTTTACAACTTCTCAGATACACTTCTATGAATTAAAATATCTCCTTTATTTAAAAATATTTGACTCACTTTTTTATCATCACTTTCCTAGGTGTATTTAACCATAGGCGATATTTCACCTGAAAAACGGAGACTTTAAGTATTTTAAAGTAAGAACAATTAACTTTAAAAAATTCCCCTTCTTTCTAAATAAGCACAAAGAACTATGAATTCTAGCTTACCAAATAATACATAAAAAATAATTATCTTTGTCTTGCTTCATAAACTGCCTATGTACAATGACTAAATTCTTTGATTCTAGGATAGCACATTTAAATTATAAAATATAGGTGTATAATTTGCACAACTGAAGTTATGAGTGATAGATTTGCATTATTATTAAAGATTTACACATATCTTGGACAAGAAATATTAACAACATTAATAGCTCCCATTTATTATGTGCCTACTAGGTTCCAGGTCTTATCCTAGGTCATTTGCATATATCATTATTAATAGTCACAACAGCCCTGCAAGATATGGTCTCCTCCTTCTTCTCCTTCTCCTTCTCCTTCTCCTCCTCCTTCTCCTCCTCTTCCTCCTCCTTCTTCATTTTTACAGCTAGTGCCATTGTGATTCAGTCTGGGTAAGTACTTGCCTGAGGCCAAACAAGTGGAAGAACTAGAAATCAAACTCAAACCTCTTTCATTTCTGTTTAGGAGCTTTTGATTTTATTCAACTATGATAAGCTATGTGCAAATATGCTATCTAATTTTTCAAAATTTTATATGAATTAAAAAATTTGCAAAAGTAATATCTGACGACAAACCAAACACAGTTCATTAAGGTACTGAGACATTTGTGGATCATTGCTGGTATTCACAATGCTTCAAGTTTCAATTATAAAATTTCACTGTTCATAATGTAATCATGTTAGTTGCAACAGAAGTAATTTCAATTCTATTTTCAAATATCTAAGAGTGTCTTAAAAACAAGTGGTATCTGCACTATAATAACAATTATATATTACTTGTCCCAAAGGATAGTGGCATTTATATTTCATAACAATAGTGGACACATTTATTGAATGCATACTATGGGTGGCTAAATGTCTCAAATTCATTATTTAACTTCTATAACAACTTCATGAGGAATAACATTATCATGCTTTTACAGGTAAATAAACTGAACCACAAAGACTGTTGATCAGTTTACTCACAATCAGGTAGCTGAAGAGTACTAGAGCTAAGTATAGACTCCAGATTTGCCTCCTCAGTTTAAAGCTTACCACTGTCATATCCTTCCCATACACAATGTCGAAGTGAACATCATTCAAATCTCCACACAAGGACTGGGGAAGGAGTCTGCAAGCATTTGTTTCAGTGAACTGATTCTACAGGAAGGATGGCTACAGCCATGTCTTGGTTTGTCACTTCAATTAAACTAATGAAAATTCATTTGTTCACTTAGAAAGTGAATCATGTATATATTAGGTAATATTTTAAATTATAAGATTTAAAAAATTCCATTAATGTCTTTCGTTTAAGAAATTGAATATTGCTGCAAAAATATAACCAAAAGTTTGTTGTTAATTGCTATCATTTCTATCCCTCCCCTTGAACATTCTAGAGCTTAAATATAACTGAAGCAGTCATGGAGATCTGGGTCTATGTATCCAATCTGCTAAGGCATATGTGACATTGGGGAAGTAAGCCTAACCTGTTTAAACTTCAGGATTTTAAAAATTTACAACATGAAGAAAATACCAGTATCTACCCTAACGGACTGTGTGAGGAAAAAAAGAAAACTCCAGAAAAGTTAACAATTATTATTGTGAATTGTTATTATCATGAAACTGAGAAGTTGTGCTATAGAATTTACATTAAATCACCTGAAAATAAAAAAAAATAATAATAATGAAGGCAAAATGTTCATTGCTAATGCACTCTGGATGAATTTTTAAATTGTGTGTGTGTGTGGGGGGGGGGGTACATATAGATATATAGATATCTGGCATAAAACCTCTACTTAAAAATTCAGTTTTTAATACATTTTGGTCTTTTTTTCCCTAGTATTTTTAGATGGCATGGCTGACAAGATCAGCATCAGATATAGATAGAATGATAATATGCAAAAGCACACAGAATTCTCACATATATAAATGCTGTCTAGTTATTTTAAGACAGTTTGTGGAAACTACTAAAGTGGTTGGGGATGGGACAATGATGCATCAACTGAATTAATCACTATCATCACTCTTCTAAAGAAAAAACAAAGCAACTTCAGCACACTCAATCATCATGAACATGAAGAGAATGGAGTCGCATAAAACCAGGGTTAGGTCCCTATTCTCTGGTAGGCAAAGTTAAAAATTTGTAGCGATTGAAGACTGTTCCACGCTTCCCAAATTCTGAAATCCCTATTTATAAATATCAAGCAGAGATTTTTTTGTTGTTGTTTTCCTGCTTGTCTGATTTTTATTTTATTTTTTTAAAATAGAAAATGCAACTGTTTTACAGAACTGCAGAATAGCCTGCAACCAGACATTAGAGCCTACCAATGAAGAATTTTACCTGATGGCAAGAATCAAAAAGACACAGATAGTAAGTAAGTTTTAAAGGCCTGTAGTTGAGAAAGGCAGCTTGCATTTCACAAATGCTGGCAAACCTAAGACGTGAGGTTTTCTAAGCCTCACCAAAATTCAAACATTAAATGTAGGAGCAATTCCATAGTATCTGTTTTTTGCACTTTTTTAAAAATAGATGTAATTGCTTGCCACTAATCCAAAAGCATTTCTACCCCATGTACTGTTGTTACTCAAGGATAACCCAGATATGAAAAATATTTTTATAGAGGGCTACAAGGAATCAGGGATAATCTGCACTGTGGCTTGCTTTAATAAGAACATGAAAGTGATCACATAATCAGTTAACCCCAAACACCTATATATCTTTCTTTAACCACTTAATTTACCACAGTCTAAAATTTGCTTTGATTCATTTTAAACATAGGAAAGCTAAATAATAATAATAATAATAATATTGCTATAAGAAAATGTCCAGCCAGCAAACATACTTCAGGCAATTAATAAGTAGATCAGGAATAAGTGACTATGGATTATAAAAATTCATATTATCATGCTCTTAATATATATTTTTGTCATATCACCTATGAAACACTTTCCCTCTCCATGCTATACTTTGCAAATGTTATCCTATAGTTCAATGCTGATCTTGCTACTACAGACCACAGTAAGCATAATATTGCAAAGATAGGATATGCTGAAGCAGCAGCTATTAGTAATTTCTCACATATATGTGTGAAAAGAGAAAAAGAAAAATGGTTCAGTACATTCTAGTTCATTCATAGAGCTTTGGGAATTAATTACATTTATATTGCTCAACACTAACAGTGATAATCAGTAAACAAATGAAGAGATGTAAATATGCAGAAATGAGCCTATTATTTTATGTTTACACTCATCCACACTTAGAATATGTAAACCTTGATAATATGTACACATTTCTTATTCACATATAATATGGATCTGTATTATATATCCATCTAGTGAAAATTTACTTCAGAATATTAGAATGAGAAAAAACAAGAGAAAATAAGT
The DNA here is from genome assembly GCA_025594165.1 of Tamias sibiricus. Lineage (NCBI taxonomy): Eukaryota > Metazoa > Chordata > Mammalia > Rodentia > Sciuridae > Tamias > Tamias sibiricus. Next base: position 84,142,926 of record CM046666.1, on the reverse strand, counting down.
ATTTTCTAAAGGAATTTCACCATCAAAACATACTGCATATGTTCTATATGCAGAGTATGACTCAAATTATAGATATCAGAGATAGCAACAGTCTTCTGTTTATACCATGTGAAACAGCGGAGAGATGATCACTTAGCTTTTGTTTTGGTTCCAATTCATTTTTTTTCAAGAAGTGTAATTAAAAAGTGCATTAATGCCACCAATTATGGCCTCCAAGGGACCAGAAACCCCATGTTACCCCGTGATGGAACACAACTGAGCCGCAAACATCCATTTACCATTATAATACTCATTAATCCTGCCAAAAACAACTCATTATGGGACTTCAAGGAAATCATCTCATAGGCAAACACAGCGCGGAATCTGTCATAGCATTCCTCACAGCAAAGTTGCAGAGGTGGAAACTGTTCAATGTCGCTAATTTATGAAGCTCAAAACTATGATTTCACTTATTATCGAGGTTAGAACTTTGTGTGAAAGAACTGGCCTAAATTCTCTCTCATTTTAAGCAAAGTCTTAATACAGAAGTAGCTTCAAATCAAAACCTCAGTAATCTAAGCCTAAAAAAAAAAAAAAAAAAAAAAACAATTACTAACTTATTTACTCAATTCTTCCAGAACCTGATCCCTCTTCATTGAACATTAACACCATCAGTATCTCTCCGAACAAAGTGGTAACAAAAATCATCTATTGTCATCTTTCTGGCTTTATGTTAAATTAAACATAACTTTCTCTTATTCTTTAAACCTTCTTATACTATATTCAATTCACATAGTCAGATATGTCAGTTCTTTTTTCTGTTTCCAATTTCAATGGGGTGCTGCACATAGTAGGAGCTCTCTAAATGCTTATTGGTGGCTTCATGTTACCATTATTGGAAAAGTAGTCCTAAAACAGCCTCCAACAATGAAACTTAGAGTCTCAGTTATTAACATTTGCAGGCAATTAATATAGAGATGAAAACTAGAGATGATATTTATTTAAAATACCCTATCTATTCTTATGATTTTAGACCAAAATAAACCATTTTCTTTATATTCCAGAACACATTTCTTCTACCGGAGTCTTTGCCTGGAGAAAAATGACCTAAAGAAGACATTTGAAAGAAGTTTCTCAAATAAGCTTAGATAAAATATTAAGTTAATTTCAAAAGTGTTTGTATTTAATTCCTTTTCACAAGATTTAAAAGAAAGCAAGAGAAGAAAATTTGTAACAAATATTTTCTGCAGTGACTATACATTTATCATAAAATTACTGAAAAGTAAGTAATAATATGCAGTATATGAATGTAATAAGTAGCCATCTTTAATCATAATTGTTCTCTGAGAGTTTAAACTAAACATTTATTTCAAAAGATAATTTATTCCCACAATTTCAATATATCAGTAGGAAATAGTTGAACATAGTTTAATCGGTAGCAAAATGAGGCCTAACATGGCTTTCTTCTACACATAAATTCTGAAAATTGATATTTGGGAAAAGAGTTGAAGAAAAACATACACTTACAAAATGGTGGAACAAAATTTTTGTCCTTATTGTTTCTTTCCAGGTTTTGTAATTTAAATCTTGAGACTGGATATAAAACTGGTGCTATGTGCTCTCACAGAGCCCAGAAGTTACGTGCACAATTGTCAGTCTTCTAGACTATTCAAATCTCCTTTTGATTTTAATTAACCCATTATTTCCCATCATCCCAGTTAAGGAACACCCATAAAAACTTAAGTGAAGAATATAATATGCAATATAATTATACAATAATAGTAAGCATATAATAGTCTAATAATATTAATTACTATAATAATATTAACTTATGTAACAACATTTAAGATCTAATGATGATTTCCAACTTATTTTAATGCATATATGTCAATTTCTTTGAAATATCTGCAGAATTGAGAACTTGGAACTTAGTGGGTTAAATCCTATGAGAACTCAATTTGGTTTTGTTCACTAATGTCATCAGTTCTCAGTATGAAGTGGAAGACATTCTATAAACGTTTAGGCAATTAACAAAACATTGAGTATTACCAGGACAATAACCTGAAAATACACAAAAATCTACTTTTGTGGGTTTGTTTCCCACATCATCCCAAGAATGTATCAGTTTCACATTCTAAATTCTGAACTATAATCCTTAAGGAATTAGGTGTGTTAAGAAGAGCAAAAGGCTGCAGTTGTCAAAACTAAGGCGAAATACCCACCTCCTAGTTTTTATTGGTGGAAGAAAGTTTACCTACTGAGAGAAGTAGGAATAAGACAACCAGAAACATTAACATCTTGCGCTGAGAGTCTTGCTCACTTTTGGAAACCCAGTTTATTCCTTTGTGTCTAGACAGGGAGGGATGAAGCATTGCTCTGGAAGTCTAAGTCTTTGGAGTGTGGAAACTGCCCACAGCTGGAGAAGAGCAAAAGAGTCTCTAAAGGGTGAGCTGGACTCAGCGGGGTATGGGTGACATTGAAAGGGCATCTGTGAGTTGACCAAAAGCTGATTGCTCTACGAGGGCATAAAAAGGAAGCCATAGATGGAAATATTGGCTTAGGTTGCAGCCCACCCAATCATTCAGTGTATGTGATCCCAAATAAACCAGGATATGTTCATGGTGGGATGGAACACTAGAAGCTAAAACAGATTAAGTATAAATTTCAAAAAATGAACATGAAGTTTGTTGTACTTTACTTTTGGGGGGGAAAGATTATACTCTTGCAGAATGAATGCAAAAAAAAATCCACACTCCTATTTCTCCTGGCTACTTGAATTTCAATATGAATTTTATTTCATCAGTCTACACGTTAATCCTGTTGGAAAAGAAATGAAGTCTGTCCCTCTATCTTCTTCTCAAAATTTCCAAGAAATAAATAATCCTTTTTGGTGACATCTTACTTCAGAAAGGTATGAAATTAGGTGGAAGAACATTTTGTTATGTTTTCAAATTGTAAAGAGGGTAAGTAGGAAATTCTCAATACTGTGCTAGTTATATATCATATACTAGATCTTGAATAAATGTTACATGAGGTTAAATATGAAAGATTTTCCCACAAAATTGACATTTGAGGGTTGTGAAAAATGAAATGGCTTTATATTTAATGTGCAAATGGAAGTAGATCATGGTTGGATGCATACCATATTCATATTATGGTACTTTTCCTTTGGAAAGCATAAGGAAATTTTCTCAGCAATTTTTTGTTAAATAAATTTTAAACTACCAACTTTTAAATGTTTTTTCATCTTTTAATCCTTATTTGTACAGGGAAACTTGATACATTGTTTGTGGTTATGTATATCTAAGTCCAAGAGAAGTTAAATAATATGAATAATAATAAATAAAAACAGTTGTTGGCCTACTGCATTTTACATGTTTCAAAAAATGGTTGTGTCGGAAGAAACTCACTTATAATTTGAGAGTGGGCATTCTTTGGAATTAGAATAATCAGCACACATGAAGTGTCAAAAGTAGCATATACCATGTGTTTCCTAGGGTACAAAGTAAATGAATTCCCAAGCTCTCTGAGGTTTGGAATCTATACTGTCAAAAATGCTAACTCATCTCTGGATAGCCCAGGCCAACACAGAGAGTGCTGTCACTTCTGAAAATTTAAAAAGTGATACTCAGCATTTTGTCATTATCAAAATAAAATGTCTTGGGTGGGCTGGGATTGTGGCTCAGTGGTGGAACAATTGCCTAGCATGTTTGAGGCTCTAGGTTTGATCCTCAGCACCACATAAAAATAAATAAATAAAATAAAGGTATTGTGTTCATCTACAACTAAAAAAATTTAATAAAATAAAATGTCTCTCCCTCAAGGTGTTACAAGAGTGCAAACATTTGCATTTATTAATATAGTTTAATGTATGTTTTCTGGTAAGAGCCCCAGGAATGACACAAATTACTTCAAGTGTAAATATAATGTAGATGATAACTTCCCCATCAGTGCATATGTGTACACACACACACACCACAGAAACAAGAGTGAAACACAACAAGAGAGAAGGAAAAAAAATCTACTACATCTTTATACAGTACAAAGGAAAGGATTTGACTGAGAACTTGCTTTATAGAGTTCTGGAGTGGCCAGTCCTGCCACCCAGTCTACTATGAACATAAAGTTCATTCAGTAAACGCATAGACATTACAGAAATTCTTTGGGGTCATTTGAATAATAACAATTGTTGTCAGGGCCAAGGTAAGAATAACGTACACTTATATTTTGAAAAAAGATTTACTGTTATAAGTGTCCTTCAACCCTCTAATTCAAGATGTTGCCCCATCTTCATCCTCCTGCCCACTGCACCACAGGTTTCACCATTATTGTTAAAACAACTTAAAATACATCAACAATCTTCAATGTTGATATAAAACATATTCAAAAATAATAGGTTATAAAGTAATGGTAAATTATTTGCTGAATATTCTGTTTAAATGTTTTGTCTTCCTTTGTGAATGATGTACTGAATCTACTTGGATTGACATATAAATATAGGATAACACTTTCCATAATTTTGTTGCACATACCTAGAACTTGTCCTGATTTGACATATTTCAGGTTGTATCTGATCACTTTTCTAATTTCATACAAATCACTGTAAGATCTGAACTTATCTTCCATGGTCTTGTTTCTCGTCTTTGTTATAACTGTCAGCTACAAAAATCATAATTATACATGCCCCTGGCTGATATTATATCTCAATAATATACTTCCAATACCTGTGCCAACTTTTTCTAGTGACTTTAATTAGCTGATATCTCTCCTTAAGGATTTAATGCTAAAATAAAAAAGATACCATATTGCCTGATATTTCTTTTTATTATTTACATACAAGTATCAGTCTCATAATATGGCAATCCCTAACTCATATCTATAAGTAGAATAGGTTACTCATAAAATTCAGACCCCAAAATATAAATTGTTAAAGAAGAAAAGAATTATAGAAGAGATGCCATAGAATCTCAAATTAGTTTATTGCAAAGATTTATCTTATTATGAAGAAAATTGAAGGTTATCATATGTTCCTCTGAAATGCTTCAGAACATCAGACAAAAATATCATAACTTAAAACAGCCTACAATAATGAAAATTTGCCACTATCTTTCAGAAAACTAAGCATAGTGTCCAAAGTAAAAAGAACCCTAGATAAATACTCTGCCCTTGTATTAAAAGATTTTATGACATAAAAGACCTGAGGTGAATCAGAAAATAATGTTCAAACAATGTAAGGCATGGAAAAAATAAGAAATTTGTAAAATTCCAACCTAGAACCACCCATTAAACCAATCCTGAGCTAGAAGCTACAAATGAATAGAGATATTTTCCAAATTCTAGAAATTTTAAATATTAGTCACTCAAAATATTATCAAACAACTAAAAATTTTGGAGTGGAACATAGCTAGGAGGTAGAATGCTTGCTTAGCCTGTGTGAGGACCTGGGTTTTATCCTCAGCACCACAGAACACACACACACACATACACACCTAAGAACTGTAAGTACTTTTCAAAATTTGTGGAATTAATTTTCATGTTGGATGATTTAACTCCCTTAATCTTCTGTATTTACTTTGTCACTGTGTGTCAGGCACATGTTAGGAGCTCAATATTTCCTGGATGGATTAAATGTGATTCTGAAGGAATACCATTTATTTAAATATGTAGGAAGCAAAACAGCACTTTGGCATAGGTAGGCATCTTCCATTATTTAGCTATCCAGCCTTCAGTAAACTGCTTTCCCTCTTCAAGAGTCAGTACATATATGATAAATGGTAATTATACTTTCTTCATTAAGGAAAAATTTAGCATATTTATATATGTATATATCACACACATAATAACATCTTCTTAGATGTTACTTAGTATCATCATTATTTAGAGTGTTTTTTAAAAAAATAAATACATAGTTCCATGATAGTTTGGGAATAATGAGGAACGAAGATATTTTTTTCTATAATTATAAGATATAGCACTCATTGTTTTACTGCAAATTTAATATTTCAACTTTTATTCCCTCACATAAGTGTAGTACATTTCAACCACCAAATGTTATAATTATCTCATATATAAGCAGAAACAGAAGTAGTGTATTTTCTAAAGATGTTTGTCATTTGAATTATCAAAAAGAACAATAATTGGGTAAGATCATTAGAAGGAACTCTACATATACTTTTAGAAGAAAAATAATTTTAAAAGATCATTATCTAATACAATTCAATTTGTAGAGCAAATTGAATATTCTTTATCATGCTATCTTCAAATGTTACTGAAAGGATCTAAAGTTGAAGAATAATTGTTTCAAAGGATAAAGAACAAGCATGACCAGATGCTCCCAGAGGTTATGTACACAGTTTTCTCAAAACCCTACTGCATTGGAAAAGGTTTCATTGATCAGAAATCCCACGGTTAGGGAAACAGATAGTGATGGCAGGTGCCCTTTTCAAACTTAATGTCTTAGAAATGACATATTAGAAATGCACTTGACAGATATCTAAGTGTAGCCATGGTCATAGTGGGCCAGTCGTTTCCTCTGCAACTTCGAGGAGACTGAGTTTGTTTGAGAAACAGCAGTATTGATGCTGTTCTCCACCGGGATCATCATAGAGATGAATGACTTCTCCATCCTGAGGCAGATAAAGAACTGAGGCCACAATAAGCAGTTTCAAGAATTCCCTAAATAGAGAAAAGGGAGACGGGGGCAATTTGACTGAGCAATGGCAAACAGGGGCAGCCGAAGCAGCAGTACAAGTGATCCTCAGAAAAAAAGATTTAAGAGAACCATGGCCTTGAAATGGATTACATATCCTGAGATTTCAGGCAGTTAAATTTTCATGTAAGAGGGTTTGATCTTAAATAATGGTAGGTTTAATTTTGTTACAAAACTAAACTTTGCATCTGTCATAGTCCAATCAGTTCAGACATGGCTGCAAAATAAAGCCAATCATATCATTTATGGGCTTTTTCAAAGTGCCTTAATGTTACTTTGCACACACAAAGGCCTTGGTCTGTTTTATGATTAAAAGCTAATTGTTTCTCTCCAATGCTCTTTAATTGTTTCCACTACACCGAATATTGCAAAAAGCTGAATCTTAAGAATAGCTTTTCTACAAAGTGTCTTCATATTTAAGAACAAGACATTATTTAGTGCCACATCTATGATAAAAGAGGACTGAGAAAATTAAAAATTGAAAATAAATGAATATAAGAAAGTGTCATTTCAAATAATCCTTTGAGTTACAGATTAAAAGTTAATGACTTTGTCTAAACTTTCATATACTGAATCCTTAAGTTTCAAAGCAATTAGAAACATAGTAGCTTTAGAGACCTCAAAATGCCTTTTGCCCAGGATATATGCAGCACAGTAAAGTAAGAAAAATATAGATCTGCTCATTTAAATGAATAAAATACATACAGTGAAGTTGTAGTATCTGATGCCAGATATTGATCAGTGAGAACATAATGAATTGTATGATCTATAAGACCATAATCCTGCTATTAATCTGCCTTTCAGGTCATAATCACGTGCACTTCAAAAAGATAAACCAAAAAGCAAAAGTTCTTCAATTGAATTCAAATTACTGAAATTATGTACAAATTAAAGTTTGCAGTTATCTCATAAAAACTGAATATTTTTAAATACTGGTATCAGTTTGACAATAAGCAGAAAGAAATGTCATCTTCTCTGTATTGATAAACTCTTACATAATAAATACATTGGCAGGTTTAGATTTTAAAAAGTCCATATACATACATTATCTTCCCCACCAGCACAGATGTTAAAAATAAACTTTAATTCTGATAATGTTCCCATTATGCTGCTCCCAAAGGATAACTTTTATTTACTGCTCTGGAAGATTCCCAATCCTGGTAGGTTATTAATTTACATAACTATCCCTTTCTACAAAGGTTAACTTGTACTTCATCAACTTATAGTAGCCAGTGAATTGGGAAACTCAGTGCTGCTTTTATGGATTTCCTGTGTCTTGGCCCAGCTTTAAGTCTTTAGCAGAACTATCCCCAAACTGTGTCAGCTGGAGGAGTACATATTCCATGGCTTTATTATTTTATATGCTAATAATACAGCAATATATTATTGTATTTTTGCATTGTTTATTATGTATTTCCCAGCATTTAGAATATTGTTTGTTCCTTAGCATTCACTCCAAAAAGATGCACCATTAATAAAAGTGATGCATATTTGTCTGCTTTCCTGTCCTACCCTCTTCCTTTGCTCCCAGCTCTTGTACATTAAATTATTTTAATCTCATATTTCACCTCTGGGCCTCTTACTTTCCTCTTCTATCTAGCTAAGTATTCTTTATTCTTTAGGTTTCAGTTTTCTAAACACTACCTCATAGAAATCTTCTCTGATACAAAATAACAGGTATTTCCCCCAAATTTGTGTTTCTGTATTATTTTGATTTCCCTTTTAATAAAATCCTCAGGTTAGCAGTTGTTATTTTAAAGCTTGTGCTCCTCAACTAGACTATGGGCTCCATTTAGGAATGTAGTTTGTATGGCCTGTTTTCTGTTCTAACTCTAGGACCATATGCCTGGAACACGGTGGGTATTAACAAATGATTAATTTTTAAATGGAGAAAGGATGGAAGGAAAAAGAAAAAAAAGAAGGAAGGGATGCTGGTTACAGTCATCTTTCTTCGCTCTTCTGAAGACCTGTTGGTGTTGCTGTTGTTTTTGAGGATAGCTGTTATAAAGTAGTGGGGAAAATCACCAATAGAAACCATAACTAGAATTTCAAACAAGTGGAAAAAATCAAATTAGAATAAAAGCAATATTTATACTACTTGATAACCTGGAAATTCATTTGTAGGAGTAAAGTATGCCACAAACTTAAATTGACATAAAATAATGTCCTTAAACATAAAAGATAATAGTTAATACTTAAAAAAATAAACTATGCACACATAGTTTTTATATCTTCTATATAATTAATGTGTGTTTGTACATATACATAAAATTCTCAATTTCTAGCTTATGAAATCTCATTAATTACCTGCTACTAAACACTTCTTATTCTATCATTCGAGACCAATTATCCAGAGAGGTTCTGTCTCTTTGTGAATCATTAAACACTTTGTTTTTTTAAAATTATCTATATATGTCTTCCATGGAGATTTAGATGTGTATGTTCCATACCACTGATTCATTTTTCAATTTGTATTGTCTCTTTGTTCAAAACTAGTTTCAGGTGACATTTTTTTTTTTTTTTTTTTTGGTACCAGGGATTGAACTCAGGGACACTCAACCACTGTGTCACATCCCCAGCCCTTTTTTGTATTTTATTTAGAGACAGACTGAGTTGCTAAGTGCCTTGCCATTGCTGAGACTGGCTTTGAACTCATGATCCTCCTGCCTCAAGCTCCCAAGTGCTGGGATTACAGGTGTGTGCCACTGCACCCAGCTCAGGTGACATTTTTTGAGAATTATTTTCACCTATTTGCAAGGTGACTGAGAACTAACAGGATAGTATACGTGTTTTCTGCTGCAAAAATATGCAAATTTATAACGGAGATTAAAATGTGTGTGACTGTTTAGAGAATAATTTTTGGATTTTTAGAAAATCATTTACCAGAAATTTACGTTGAACTGTAATGTCCCCAATAGGATGTTAAATATAAATGAAAAATGTAACTTTTGATGCCTATGATGTACACAGAAACTTTGATGCTATCAAGTTAAAATATTTTGATTGATAAACAACTTTCCATTTCCACCTAAAAATAAGATAATATGACTACAGTTATGGTGAAATAGTCTTTGGCCAACAAAAATATCTGTGAAAATTTCACATACATGGGTACTTGTATTGGCCTAGGTATTAAAAATATGCTATTCTGTTCATATATGTTCATGCTTTTCACCATTTAAACTGAAATAGTCATGAAAACAAAGGCCCTAAGAAATTAATGATCCTGATATGACTACAGTCTAATGTGTAATAAATATGTTAGTTTATTATAAAAATAATTATGAATTTTAGCCTAACTTATAAAAAGTAATGCAAAAGTATAAAACATATGCTATACATATATATTTATTTTTTTACCATTTAAGCTATGATATTTATGAAAAACAAGGACACTAAAAATCAATATACCTCCAGTATGGCTAGATTCCAAATATATTCTAGGTATGCTGCTCTAATCTACCAAGGAAAGCAGTTTCAGACCAATAGAAAATAGTTAACTTTTGTGTATGTCATATGGAAAGCACTATTATCCATTCATAGGTAACTTTGATGTCAAGAAATGAATTTGTGATTTATAAAATGAACCATACTACAAGAACACGTTATTTTACTATAAAAACGTACTTGGTAAACACATTAATGATGTTAATCCAAAATTCAAAGATGATCTGAAACTTGATTTTACAAAAAATATTAAATCAATTACCTTATCACACTATCTTTGGTGGAACACAGATCTCTTAAATCCTAAATCCATTATGTAGTTAACAGATTATAGCAATTGCCCT